>CAMGYJ010000008.1:10408542-11008542 GCA_946122785.1 Linum tenue | reverse complement strand
TGGAAATAAGTTATTTCTTCTGGTTCTTCTGAGAGCCAGAAAATGTGTGAGTTTCTTCCTTCTTTCCCAGCTCTGGTGTCTGTTTAAGTTCAAAGGGCATGTGTATTATGTCTATAAGGAAGTTTACTTCCTTCACCATCAATAGTAAATGGCTAGATGTATCTCTTGACATATTTTCTTCTATGTATTGATCTTTCTGCTCGTGTTTCAGGTGCGAACAAAGTTAGAAACCCTAGACGGGATTGTGCCTCCTACACACGGATTTTTTATTAGCAGTACCAGCATGAGAAATGTATGGCTATCCATGGAGCACCAGGCTATTTTGTGGTGCAATCAACTGGTTGTACAAGTGAGTAGAGTTGTTTCTAGACTTTAGAGTGTGGATACTTCACATTGCTGACCATGCATTCCCTATTAGGTATCACAAACTCTCCTCAACTTGGTAGATACAAAAACAGGTGTGCCATTTCCTGAAAGACAAAAAAGACTTTCCGTATTCGCTAGGATGCTTCGTAGTGGGATACCTGATGCTTTCCAATGCACAAGTCAGCCGGATTCAAATGTTCATGGTAACTATATGGCTTGAAGATTATGCATTGCTTTTGACTATGTCTTGTGATGGTGTATAGACGCTTGAAAATTTGAAATGAAGTTCAAAATGCAATAACTTGTATGAGGTTCAACGAAGGACTGGAATGTTTCTGATTATTGAAGGGAGTTCCTTTGAGTAACTATAGTTTTCTGGAGTCTTAACTTGGATTGTGTATATAATATATGTCTATCTCTATGAGAAACGAAGTAGAAGCTGACCTCGAACAATAAAACTTTGGTTATCATATGCGCAGCTTCTCAAGTTGGTGCCTTTTTCTTTTGTCTAGGTGGTCAAGTGGCTAGGTTACCTGGTTGCCCCAACAATCTTATATGGAAAGATGATGGGCTAGAGAGGGATCTGTATATCGAAACTAGTACAGTGACAGTCTTGGCAATGGATGGAAGAAGAAGGTGGCTGGACATACATAAATTGGTTAGCTTTGGGAACACTCGCTTCAGTACTCTTGAGAAGTTTGTCAACAATTTTTATTTGTTGAGATAGCTGGTTTTGATGGATGAAATAGCATTTGAAAATATTTCCTTTGTTCTCCTTGTAAATATCAAGAGGCTAGAATTCAACGAAAAAAATCAACAGGCTAGATTTTGACTTATCTGCCTTGCTAATGTATCTTTGTCATCTAAATTTTTTTCGAGTTCCTGGCACTTACTAGTTGATTCTTAGCAGTTAAGAATTGATGGTTGACCAATGAATATTCGGTGCAGTTATAGCATTTATGTCCATGCTTAGTTAAGACTTCACTTCACTTCTACTTTCTAGCTGAACCTCCTAAACGTTCAAATTCGTTACAACTTTGTATGCAGGGATCAAACGGGAAGAGTCACTTTGTGTTTGTAACTAATCTTGCTCCATGTTCTGGGGCGAGACTTCACCTGTGGCCTGAAAAGGGCAAGTCAAATTCAGAATCGCCTTCAGACAAAAGGGTTATCGAGATTACATCCAAGTTGGTGCAGATTCCATCAGGACCAGCTCCAGTACAGGTACCAATTGTCTTGAGTTCGAATTCTCACAGCCTCCCCACCCCCACCCCCACCCAACACCCCACTCACTATATGATTGTAACAATGTGTTTGAAGCTGCATGACATGTATACTAAATCGTCTGTATGTGTCTCAGATGGAGCCCGGTAGTCAGACTGAACAAGCACCTCCATCTTCTGTACTTCGTCTAACTCCTGAAGATATGCAAGGCTTCAGATTCTTGACAATTTCAATTGCTCCTCGTCCGGTATGGTTGACTCTGTTATCTGTCTTTACTGCTAAACTTATGTGTACTGTATTCAGGAGTTGGTTGCACTTGGTATTGATGGTTAGTTACCTCTTAGGTACAGTAACACAGTTTAAGTAGCAACTCTCACTAATGAGCTCCCGTCCCGGGAATGTGGAACCATTGATTTTGTCTCTGAGGCTGCTGAGCAATCAACCAAGCCACCTTGTTGAAGTAGTATAATTGTCTGTCTAAGAGTTCCCTGGATTTGCTAAATAATTTGAAGCTGCTCCAATTATCACACGTTGGAGTATACTGTATACTTCTTCTTTCGGTACTTTCATTTTTAGATGTGCTGTCATCTTGTTGACTAATATAGTCAAAAGAATTGACATTAGTGATTGACATTTGATGAATTCCTGATGTTCAGATTGTTTCAGGCCGACCTCCACCAGGAGCTTCTATGGCAGTTGGCCAATTCTTTGATGCGAAGGATGGAGAAAGAGTGTTATCTGCTCCAGCACTTCTTCTATCTGCTTATTCTTCAAAGGTTAATATTGGAAATTCTACCCACTTTCTCAGCTTTGTGAAACTCCAGATCTGAAAAGCATTCAGTTTAGTTCATGAACTGGACGACTGACTTGGTCTGGTTGATTGCATCATGTGTTTCTAGGATGTACTGCTGGAAGAGGATCATCCTATTGCTCTTAATTTATCCTTTGATATCAACTTAGGGCTTTTGCCAACTTCACTGTCTCTGAAAGCTACTGGTTGCGGAATACAAAGGTCCGGGCTTCCTGATGAAGAGGCTGGAGACATGGATAACAGTAGTAAGGAAGCTAATTTGGTCACGGAAACACTTACTTCCCTTCACTTTTCCCCCTCCTGAACTGGCTTTACTCTTATTTCAGAGCTTTGCAAATTGCGTTGCTTTCCACCTGTTGCTTTGGCATGGGATTCAACATCCGGGCTTCATGTATTTCCAAATGCGTACAGTGAAACAGTTACAGTTGACTCATCACCAGCACTTCTGAGTTCCTCTCCAGGATCAGGAAAAACCTCTGTGCTGTTACTCGTAAGTGGTAAACATTTGCTGGATAAGTCCTTGTCCTGTTTGCTTTTGTTATTTGGAATGTAGTGTTTCTTTTATCATTGAAGGTTCCTTTTTTCTGCTTCTCTTTGCAGGTTGATCCTCATTGTTCTTATGAATTGACCTTTGCTGCTTCTCTAACAGCAGCTGCTGGCAAATTTTTGCTTCTTTATAGTTCACAGGTAAAAAGTTTGATACCATTCCTATATTAGTTATTATTATCAGTTACAAGTTCTATAGAGCCTGAATATCCAAAATGCGCTCTTACACTGGGCTTTTTCTTCTTTTCAGATAGTGGGTTCCTTCTTTGCAGTGATATTTTTTGCTCTAATGCAGCAAGTGCGGGCATGGGATCTTGATTTGCCTATACCATCAGTACTTACAGCCATGGAGTCCAATTTGAAGATGCCTTTGCCGTTTGCGCCTTTAGGCTTCAGCCCCCTCCTGCTTTCATTATTTGTTTGTGTGCTAAATTCACAGCCTCTTCCTCCGCTTGTAAGCTTCATTGCTGTCTCCATAATTTGCTATTTATTAGCAAATGGGGTTGGAGCCATACTGGTCTGGGTGTCCCAATTCCTCTTCTATGCAGCCGCTCTCACGCATGTGTTCATCAAGTCAAGGTCGGTTTTATATGTTTCTTGCCAGCACTGTGTTAAGGATGATGTCTATCATTAATTGTGATTGACGTTTAACTAAGAGAAAAGCTTTGGAAAGGATAATACTGTAGCCTGTTCAATTTACCAATGTTTATAGTTTCATATTGCCTGATATTCACAAACTAGACTGACAAAGATTTATACTTCACAGGTGGCAACAATGGGAAACAAAGGTTTGCTTTGCATATCTTCGTTGGTTTATTACTCTTTCATCTGGTTTCTTCTCACTGAAGGTCAGCTTCTTATCTGTCACTTAAACCTTGTGTAAATTAGTCAGCATTGTTGGTAGTTTGATGAGGCTTGTGTGCTTATTTATTTTAATGGGCAAAGCAGGCCATGAGGGTAATAAGAGGCAGCCCGTCAGTACTCACTGCGCTAATGGCAGTTACATTTGGGTCTTTCATCCACCCGGCATTGGGTTTACTCACCCTCCTGTTAGCTCATGCTATATGCTGTCATAATGCGTTATGCAGGTAGTTTCAGCTTCATATTCCATAACTCCGCTTGCCTTTCTCTTGTTGAAATCCAAGATTAGATCTTTTTTTCCTTCCTATTTTAATATATCCATTTTTAGAGGTTACAATTTACTCGTACCTGGTAATTAATGTATTAAATCTTATGATATCCATAATGTGGGTACCTATTATCGTACATATTGACCCATTTGATAAAAATCGTTCATTTACTCTACATTTCGAACATGCTATATCACTATTGCTATTTTGTTACTGTATGATTACTCAATATACATGGTTCGATCTGATGATCACGATTTCATTCTACTTTATGATTTTACGTAATCTCTTGATTTGTTAAATCATTGACTTCTTTTTTAACTACGATCTCTCTTTTTTGTCCTCAAATATGAAGTATAAACTCTCTATTCTAAGAGCTCGTGTTCAGTAGCAGTTTTTTGACAGCTTCATTTCGCAGCCACACACGAAAGAAGGAATTCCTTGGTCACGAGGACAAAGATAAAGAAATATCTTGGCAGCAACCGTTGTCGAAGCATGAAGTTGCCGGGGTCAACCAGAGCGTCCTATTGGAAGAGAACAGCAGCTCCGACAGCCCAAACAGTTCGAAGAGCTTCAGCGACACACAATTGGAGATCTTTCATCACAGGCATGGTTTGCTGATACTACATCTCATGGCAGCCCTGATGTTTGCCCCTTCTTTCGTGGCTTGGTTGCAGGTACGAGTTTTACAACTATCTCACTAGTATATGGGGGAATTAATAAGGCAGTCACTAACTTTGGGATCACTACCAAATTGGGCACTACAATTTGGAGTAATTAACAAGATAGTCAGCTTTTGTCCATTCCTGTCAAGTTCTTGGTCCAAATTATATGTCCAGATTAGTATGTCAAGTAAACCAAATTATTAACGGGAACACATAAAATTTATCCTCTAATTAGCTATCAGGTAGGGGAGGAATGGATTAGAGTGATATTAATTAGGAAATGTGATGCTAGAATAGGATCTCGAACAATCGGTTTGGTTTAGATCGGGTAAGAGCAAAAAACGAGTCTCTTTAGCGAAGCTGTTCTGGTTTATGTGGCCTTTTTAATTCTTCCGGAGTAGGTGCACTAATCTTGGAACAGACTGGGAATCTGATGGAGATGGATGGAGTAACTATTATGTATATACTTATTCCAAACTTCAGTAACAAAACTGATAAAATTCAAAGTTCTTGGTGACCCTTACTTTGGTGATCAATTATGCAAATTGAATGTAGCAGTTGACCACTGTATGATTGGTAGCATGAAGTAATTTTTAATTGTCGAAATGGTGTGGTTGTTGCAGAGAATAGGCATGGGCCATAGCTTCCCGTGGTTCCTTGATTCGACATTATGCATCGGCGTCATTCTCCACGGCGTATTATGCTCGAATCCAGAGTTCAGCTCCTTATTCTCCTTCCCCAGGATGATATGGAAGGAACTTCGATTGGATTTCGTGTATCTCCTCGGCGGCATCTATTCGTATATGGCAGGGCTAGGGTCGGCCCCCTACAAAGTCTTCTACCCGATTGCATCCATAGGGTTCTTGGCATTCGCTCTGAAGATGTCGCAGCTAAGGAACAAGGATAATGGAGAGTCTCGTCTTGGCCGACGGAAAAAGCATTCCCATCGACACTGAACGATGCAGTTGTGAACTTGGTGGTGCACAAAGGAGCTTGAGAGTCCATTTTTCGTGTATACTACTAGTTAGCGTGGCTTGTTGTGTTGTTTGTATTTCGTAATAGCCTATACTAAAAGTAGAGACCCTTTTGGCTTTCTTGTCGATTGCTGCAGGGAGCAGCAGTGTTTAGTAGTGCAGAAATTCCGCTGATCTTTGCTTTAGACCATGATTTGTAATTGTAATACTGTACGGTAGGTGGTACCAAACATGTTAGTGGTATGACATTTTAGTGGTTCAATCAGTAACATATTTGTGTGATATCGTTGTTAAAATAAATTAAAATAATAAATATGTTCAACTACTAATACACATGTGAAATATGATCAAAACTGAATGATATCATCGGAGATTGCCATTGTTATCGTATAAATTGCCAATAAAATCAACTGACATAATGTTGTCATAATATCTATACATTGTTAGCTTGGATAAATTATTCGGCTATGTAACTTACTTTGTATGTATCCTATAGTTGAAAAGTGAGCTTTCGATATCTAGGTAGAATACACATTAACTTCACAAGTATATAAACTAACACATACCATCATACTATAAAATGCATTTTGATGACCAATTTGTTATTTCAATAAAATGAATGTGTAGGGTTAAAATGTATGCCTAGTTATAGCATATATATTTCTTTTATTTTTTTTCATATTGAACAAGTATCTACACATATATATTCTTTTTACTTTTCCAAGTAGGACCCCATTGTTCTCCACATCGAATAAGATAACTTAGACTGCTCGAGAATAAGATAACTTAGAAGATTCAGATTGTATATTGTGATATTAATCCATCAATAGTAGGAATATAATTTATGATGCAAGGCCAACGAATAATGAAAGCAACCGCCACAAAATTATTGAGCGAAAACAAGACTTCATTCTCGTTTGGAGAGATTAATTTTTTTGTATCCAACCTCCAAAAAAAATCTATCTAATATAAAATCTTGCAAAAAAAATGTTTTTGAATATGATGATTCATTTCCTAGGTTAGTAAGAATAAATGATAATATTGACCACTTCATGAGCCGTGAAAACATGCACTTTCCTTTCTTCCCGTCACATTATAAGCAACAACTCAATAATAATATTGTAGTTCCACCTTTTGTGTGCATATTTGTAGAACTAACAAATCTCCTTGATTACCCACCATACAACATACAACCTTTTAAAATGAAGGCTCAAACTCGAATCATGTACAAAAATGAAAATTTCATCGAAACCACGCAAAAGAATCTATAATATTTGAAAACAAAAAATCGTGAAAGTAAAGTTGATAAAATTATGAACATGGAAGATGATCAACGACCATGGGCTGATATATGCCCATATCTCTTGGATTCCATCTATAACAGACTCTCATCTCACGTCGACGGTACTCACTTCGGCGACGTATGCAAGAACTGGCACCAAGTTCACTCTCACATCGCCCTTTCCAATCCTCGTCCTGTGTTGATCAGCCATGCAAAATTGTCCAGCTCGGACGTCATCCAAGTGCGGGAGGGTAAACGACTTGTCCTCCAACGACGTCGTGAATCTCAAATCCCATATGAGCTTGCAGGTAAAGACATAACAATCCTCGGGATGGCGGGTGCGTGGTTTTTTATAAAAGTGTGTGATGCTTCTTTGGGCTGGTACAATCCTCTACTCCGAAGTCCTGCAAACTACATCAGTCTTCCCAATCCGAGTAGGTGTTTTTCTACCTACGACAACCATTACAGACCTGACACAGTACTCAAATTTGCTTTCTCAGCGCTACCCACTGCGCAGGACTCTACGATCTTCGTGGTGTATGGCGACCGCTATCTCTGCATGTTTCGTCGTGGAAACTATGATGGATTTGAGCAAAAAACATACGATTTCTCCTTGGGTGGGAAAAAAGGACAAACATGTCTTGGCGTGGGCTACAAAGACGGTAGATTCTTTTGTTTATTTGAAATGGGTGATATGTTGATTTTCAGCATCGACGAAAATGAGACCAAAATGTTGTTGGCGGCAACTAAACCTTTGCTTCCGGAACAACTCCAGCGATGTGATAGTTTGAGTGTAGAGGCGTTCGTGATGGCAAAAAAAGCCACATATGTAAATGATCGATACCATGACCATGAGGTAGAAGAGGTGATGGGGTTTAGGCTGGTCACTCATTGGGAACGAGATCGTGAGGAGAGCTTCCTACTTGTAGCAGTGGAGGAAAATGTTTTGATGGCCACCGATCTGTTACTGGAGAGTAGTAACAGTGATGACATAAAGGACAACAGTAGAACAACAAGAGTGATTTTAGTGAAAGACCGGTTGCCATTGAAAAGGATTGTCAACAAACAATATATTGATACACTGTTTTTTAATTTTCCCATATTAATCTGGTCTTTTGCTTTTCTTTTTCTTTTTGATAAATTGGTCTTTTGCTTTTCGGATTATCTTTTTGCACCAAACTTAGAGTAATGAAGGGTACTATGATATAATACGTGTTATTATTATTATTATTATTATTATTATTATTATTATTATTATTATTATGAGGATAAAATAAGAGCTAATGATGAGGTGGATGTTTTAATTTCTAAAAGTGGAAAAGATAGCAAATCCTTTCATATAATACGTGTGTATTTTTTGTGCTTTTAATATATATATGTCTATATAATGTTGTCAAATTCTTTCATCTTCCCATATATACGGCCTCATACTAAAAATCATAGTTAATAAATACTCCGTTTAATACACATATAAGTATCCATACATGTATTATCTGTTTAAACCTTTCGTATTCGTATTATTGTCAAGACATTTTAATTTTTTTTTTGTTCATATGATGGTTCCCGTACTAAACACGTACAAAAACCATATAACATGTTTAATATCTGTATCTAATGAACTAAATTGTTGACTTTACTATATTTATATATTTATATATTTTTAAAATAATTAATTTTGTATTTTTATGAATATTACCATACTATTAAATGTAATATTAGTTTAGAGATAAAGTAAAATACTCGTACGTATTGTATAGGTAACTTTCCCGTACCATATTTTACTAACTATGCTTAAAATTTATACAAATCATACAACACATGTACTTAATAACCTAAACAGAACATATATACATTTATTATTTTGAAAATAATTATTATATAATACCAGTCGTCTCCTTTATATATATATATATACTAATGACATACTATTAAATATATAATTATTTTAGAGATGTAAAGAGGATAATTTATTTATTTAATTATTTCTTTCTTCTGTCTATTCAACCAAATCATGCCACGTAGTACTCTTTCTTCGAGTCCCCTATTATTTTTGATTGGTTTATACATTTTTTTCATTTGAATTTGCACAAAAAACAAATCGTTTCTTGTGATATACACAATGATGTTCGTTTTGATTTTAAATAATTCATTTTTTTCATCAAGGAAATATGGGCACGATCGCGTATCACATCCATGTACAACACTGCTATACAATTATACTAACATAGTATATATTTTGTATCACCTTAATAACTAACTTGATATGATGGTGGTATAATTATGAACCACCATAGTACGCGATGTAGTTCTCAGTGAGTGAGAACATCATTAATGAACATAAGAAAGTATGTTTAGTTGCTAATGGGTCTACTAAATCACGACAAGATCAAACATTAATAGTGGAGTGTTGGAAGCGGTTATGTTTGAATTATGTCAGTACGTCGTCGTTTGGGTGTTAGTCTAAGCAGTATATGTTTGCTGCTTTGGTCATTCATCTTTGTTTATGTTACAAAAGTGTCTAGGTCGATTGCTTTGCAGTCAAGTTAGGAAGAGTTGTTTGAGTCAGCTGAGTTGTTAGAGTTAGTTGCTGGAAATCAGGAAAATGGGGTGGTGGGATACTGGCTAGTCATCGTGGAGTCTGTTAGGAGTCATTGTAATCAGTATGTAAAGTTTTTTATTTTTATGAATAAACAAGCTGTCAGTTTGCCCCAACATTGCTTTCATAGTGGTATCAGAGCATTGGCTTACTGTAACCAGTATTCGTGCAAGAGTGATTTGTTAAAGAGTGAAAAGTCTGAAACTCAGACTGGGTTTGGGAAACACGAGAGTTCTTGTGAGGTTGCTGTTGTAAGGTGAGTGAAACACGAGTGTGTGTGAGTTGCATATCTGAAAATGAGTGAAGCAACAGAAAATTAAAATGGGAGAAGGAGAGGTGTGAAGAGTAGAGGTTTTCCGGGCAGTCTTATATAGGCAAAAAAATGAGGAAAATCGCACCTCTAAAGTGCGGTTTTGGTCTGCCATGCAGCCCTATTCTGCATGGGTGATTGTCGGGTGTTGGAAAATAATTGACACACAGACCGCACTGGGGGGGGGGGGGGGTGCGGTCTGTGTGGCTAAACCGCACCTTAGATATGCGGTTTGGTTTTGGAGGAACAAACCGCATCTCTAAGGTGCGGTTTGCCTAGGTCAGGCCAAAACCGCACCTCGGCCATGCGGTTTGTGTAGGGCAGACGTGAAACTGCATGGCCAAGATGCGGTTTCGGCCCAGGAAAATGGACCACACCCTATAAGTGCGGTTTATATATAAAACGCACATGGAGGATGCGGTTTATATGTAAAACGCACCTCAAGGGTGCGGTCCATAAAAAAGAGTGTTAGTTTTGTAAATATTTTTGGAAGGGTGCTATTTTTGTAAAATTTTTTTTAAAGGTGCTATTTCTGGAATAAAAAATCCCTTAGCTTACCCTTTAGCCAAGAACCTTGGGCATTGCTATTCGTCGCCCTAAAATTCCTTATTCGTCGCCCTAATTAAATTACATTTACTTCAATGTCCTTAGTTTATTTATTTGTCTTTCAAACACTTAAACCCCAAATTAAACTCAAATACTACACCAAATAACAAAATTCAAAATACAATCAAAGAAACAACAAAGAAGAAGAAACCAATCATTCAACGAAAAAGAACCAAACAATCTGTCATACCTGGTTCTTGAAATTCCCAATTTCCAACGAGTGATTAGTCATGAATGGTAATTATAACATGAAAACGATTAACCTAATTAATCCCTACCTACAGCCAATCAAGAGAGGGATTTATTCCCCTCCACCTTCTTGCAACTTGGCAAAGAGATAGCTAAACCCAAAGCTAATCAACCCTCTAATCGAAACGAGAAGCCACCACCACTTCCCTGCTCTCATCACCAATACGTATTTCCCTAGAGGATCTCCGCAGCAGCCAAGAGTAGCGGCGAACTGAGGTAGCAACACATATCGAGAGTTTGGTGACATAGTATCGACGGCGGCGGATTTGAATTGGGGTGAGGAAGGGACTAGGGATTGTTTGGTTAGGGTCTAGATCTCAAATTGGGTATAAGGGTAAATGTGCCAATTTGTTGCGTTTTAGGGCGATAAAATTTGAATTTTAGGGCGACGAATAGCGATTCAGAGAACCTTTCCAAGTTTCCACTCTCGCCGCCACACCATGGCGACGCCAATCAAGCCTACTAGTCACACTCTACTCTGCTTCTGCTGCTTCCTCCTCTTGTTCACAATTCCACCGCCGTCGGTGGCGGCCGGAGACTCCTCCTCACCCTCCCAAGTCATCTCCCGATTCCAGCAATACCTCCAGATCAACACCGCCCAGCCCACTCCCGACTACCACCTCGCCGCGGAGTTCCTCATCTCTCAAGCCGATTCCATCTCCCTCCCATCCCGCTCCATCGAATTCGTCCATGGCAAACCCTTGGTCCTCATCCACTGGCCCGGATCCGACCCCGACCTCCCTTCCATCCTCCTCTACTCCCACACCGACGTCGTCCCCGCCGAACCCCACAAGTGGGACCACCCTCCTTTCTCCGCCCACCTCGATCCCTCCTCCGGCCGCATCTTCGCCAGAGGCTCCCAGGACATGAAGTGCGTCGGGATGCAGTACCTCGAGGCCGTCCGCCGCCTCAAGGCCTCTGGATTCCGACCCCGCCGATCCGTCTACCTCGCCTTCTCCCCTGATGAAGAAATCGGCGGCCACGATGGCGCCGAAAAGTTCGCCTATTCCGATGTCTTCGACGCCTTGAACGTCGGCATCGTCCTCGACGAAGGTAAACTAACTAACTTACTTACCGATTGCTAGGGCGGAGTGTTGTTATTTTTCTCGTTATGCTGATCGGAGAAGAGAAAACCAGGGCTGGCATCTCCCGGTGATAGTTACAGACCGTTCTACGCTGAAAGGAGCCCCTGGTGGCTGGTGATTAAGGCCGTCGGAGCTCCCGGCCATGGAGCTAAGCTTTATGACAACAGCGCCGTGGAGAATCTGCTCAAGAGCATCGAGTCAATCAGGAGGTTTAGGGCGTCTCAGTTTGATTTGGTGAAAGCTGGATTGAGAGCTGAAGGGGAGGTCATTTCTGTTAACATGGCCTTCCTTAAAGCTGGCACTCCTTCTCCAACTGTAACTCTCCTTTCCTTGCTTTCACAATGCTTGTATCAGATGTTTCTGCAAATGGCTTTCTTCAACCATCCGCTGTTCTACTGTCTTGTCTTCCCCAGGGTTTTGTCATGAACCTGCAACCATCTGAAGCAGAAGCAGGTTTCGATATTCGTATCCCGCCAACTGCTGATCCTGAATCGTTGGAGAGGCGGATCAACGAAGAGTGGGCGCCTGTTTCACGCAACATGACATTCCAGGTGATGATGCTCTCCTTATTAGCTCCAATGAATGGTGATAGGCTGATAGCTAACAAAGTCAGGAGAAGAGAACAATGATAAGTGTATCATAGTATTTGGTTGCATGCTTTCTGTTTGTGTTATTCTCTGATTTCTTTTAGCTTGGACAGTTCAAGCAAAAGGCTTCCGTGTATGACAAGGAAGGGGAGCCCAAGCTTACAAAAACAGGGAGCTCAAATCCGTGGTGGATACTGCTCGAGGAAGCTGTAGCGAAAGCCGACGGAAAGCTTGGTAAGCCAGAAATCTTTCCTGCAGCAACAGACTCTCGCTACTTCCGAGAACGGGGTCTGCCAGCCATCGGCTTCTCCCCAATGGCCAATACACCTGTTCTTTTGCATGATCACAATGAGGTACTGTTTCTAGCTGCCAGCTCTTTCATTGATTTCCTGGTCCATGAGTGAGTAAGTTTGCTTCAGTCCATCCACTAGGAAGTCCATTGAGATTGTTTCTCTGCTGTCATGACCATTGTCTTTGCCGATAGGAGAACCATGCTTGATTTGAGGTTTTTGGTTGTGATGCATACTCTTAGATTATAGAGTCTTTGAAGCTATTCGAGACTTGTTGAACATTACCAACCAGCACTGCTATTGCTTTATGTTTCCCCAGCATTTGTAACGTGGCATTGTTAACTTGATGCAGTTCTTGAGCAAAGCTGAGTATCTGAAAGGCATTGAGGTGTACGAATCGATAATTAGAGCTTTCACATCTTCCGAGCACACCAGTGCCTCCAAGGACCACAAAGATGAGCTGTAGGTTGTTTTTATGCCGTTGTTGTAACATTGACCACTTTTTCATTTTAATAAATAAGTTGGAGTAGAAGAAGAATAACAAGCAGGAATAGCTTTTACCTTCTGCTAGTGGAACTTGGCATTGTGAATATATCCCTTCCTCTTAGCTTACAATCTCAATTTGTGATGAGTATCCCTTCGTATCTTGTTAAATACAACCGCGTTGAGTGAATTCTGGTGTCGCAAGCAAATAGTGGCTCATCTGATATGCAGTAATGAACTGATACACAAAGCAGGTGTCCTATCTGGAGCTTAGCACAGGAACAATAGATCATCGAAATTCAATAGGAGCAGCATAATAAAGTACAGAGATTTTTAAACAAATACAGCAGGTTCTTCCTAACACTATGGTCATTCAGGAAAAAAGAGATCTCTAAACTATATATATCTTGAACATATAACCACCTAAGTTATATAACAGTTGGGTGGTAACTGATCCTATGAAAAGGAAGAGTATTTGCTAATTGTATCAAAGATACTACCATAAGGCTATCAGTCTCTACTGAAGTTGTATAATCTTGGAACTGGCGACCCTTTAAAACCAAAAGATAGCATACAACCCACTAACATCAAGAGGGGCTTCTGAAACCAACAGGCAAATGGAGTAAAGATAGCATACAACCCCAATAACATCAAGAGGGGCTTATGAAACCAACAGGTAAATAAAGTAAAGATAACAGAGGTAAAGTGGAAGGAAAAACTCCCTTTTAAAGCACAACAATCAAATTGAAAGTACCTCAGACCGGTGCTTCAATCTGTAGACTGCTTGATAATCCCGTAATTTCACCTACACAGTGTTCAAGAAGACGCGATTAATCTCTCGCCTAGGCGCGATTAATAGCTGGGCAGGAGGAAATTGCCCCGTCTAGCCCTGGGCGATTGATCTAGGCACCTATGCACTCGGAGGCGCGTTTTCACCCTGGTGGGCGACGCCCAGAACAACTAATAAAGGGGAAAGTGTAGCCTTTTTGGGAAAATCCCAAACCCTATTCTATTTCCCATTTCCATTCGACCAGCCGCTACCTCTCATCGACCAGCAGTGAGATCTCTCCTCATGGTTGGCGACTTAGGATGTTTGGGATTGTGGAAAAGGGTTGTATGTGTATATACATGGATGAATAATGATATGGGGACTTGGGTTTTTGTGGAAGATGACTTATCTAACATATTTTTTTTCAACGTTTAATCTCGCCTAGGCAACGACTAATCGGCCTGGGCGCTGGGCGGTGCCTCCTAGCCTAGATAGCGCCTAGCGTCTTCTTGAACATTGCACCTACATATCTAATTTGGGCTGCTTCAAGTTCATCTCTTGAACTCCTTCAAGCTTCCTTTTCTTCTTTGCTGCATCTGGGGATTCTCCAGGATTCAGAGCGAAACTCACTCTGTAAAGCTCCACTGTGATGCATTCACCCAGCTACCCATTAGCTGGTTTCTTTGTTTTTTCTTCTGTTCTCTTTCATATCAAAACCGACAATCAGAAGGGATGCAGGTGATTGCCTTGGATAGTCGGAGGACTTTTTTCTGCAGTTATTATCGAGGAAGATGACAACACTTAATGTTCTATTTCCAAAGTACGACAAATAACCCAAAATAAGGGCATAAGCTGAAAGCTATACTGATCATGTCAAGGGTTCTGATTCAACAATGTGCTTCTGCCTTTGGTCATTGCAAAACTTCAATCAAGAACTCTGTAGTTATGCAACCCACGGGCATACTCACCCTTTAATATGCACTAACTAATATCTAGAATCAAAGGACCAAATCAGCTTAGCATGAGTTGATCAGGGAAATGACACAACAGGAACTCTGTATATATGGGTCAATGGAAGGGGCTTGCAAAACTGCGGAATTCCAACTATTGTAAGATAGGACTGCAAAGTTGAGAACCGTGTGGAACATACCGAAATTGAGGATGGAAAATCATGAAGCTCTATATCTGTCTAGCTCTGGGTTTGAAAGGGTGTCCTTGATTCAGCTTTAAAAAAAAAGTGGGAGTCGAAAGTAATCTGTCAGTTCCGCTGATCAATCAGTTCAGTCTTGCTAATTATAGTTTTGAGATCGAACACAACAATGGAAAAGACTTACAATCGTCAGCGAGTTGCTTTAGCTCTTCTTTGACTCTCCAACGACAGGCTATTCGATCGGTGGAAAAAATGAAGGGGCATTGCAGTCCATATATGCAGTTTGAGAGAGACATCTAAAGAGAACATGGACAACCACAGATCCTTCGATGAATGAAACTTGGCTTATGTTAAACCTTCTTCTTTCCTGTTATCACAGAATGAATATACAGATGATCATAAATACATGTTTCTGTATGTCTCATTGCAACTAACTATGACCCTGCATCAGCCTCTTAACAACCCCAACGATTCCCTGGACATATACACAGCTTTTTTTCAATACCCCACATGAACCAACGCAAGCAAGTACTGAGAAATGAGAACAAACAACACTGACATAACTGGTTACGTATAAGGGCAATTCAGCTGAATAGTCCACATCAACGAAGAACCTGAAATTTACTGGTTCCTTTGCCTTATCTGTCCCAAGACTTCGTTACCAGTAATCCCCACAAGAGCAAGCTCCATCATGGAAATGATGGTACCGTATGGGATCTCTAATCACAATCGTCCTCTTCTCCAACTTGGTCGCAAGTTTCACAAATAGGTGACAGTCACCGCATATCCTGAGGTTCTTCCTGATCCGGATAGTTTGTCCCTTGGGCAAATTCATTAAACCAAACACCACCGCCAGCTTTTCGCTATGGTACCTCAGAGAATCTTCCCTTTGTTCCTCTCCTTCCAAATCCTTCAGGACAAAGTTCAAGTCAGGGACATAACCAGCTCTCACGAGTCGTTGAATCAGCGACTCCAGCTGGATCTTAATCTCATTGATCTGCGGATGGGACCCATCTCCAAGAACGAAAGTATGAATCTGTTTACCCACTTCAATCCAGCTGCATCCAGGTTGTTTCTTGATCCCTTTCTCATTCATCACCTTACGAATTCCTGCCACATCATCCCACCTTCCAGCGTTTGCATAGATGTTCGACAGGAGTATGTAGCTTCCCGCATCTTGTGGGTTCAGCTTCAGAATTTGCTCAGCAGCATGCATCGCTAGATCCACATTCTTGTGAGCCCTGCAACCATCAAGCAAAGTTCTCCACATCGCTCCATCAGGTTCGAATCCCATCTCGTTAATCAGCTCAACCGCTTTGTTGAGCTTCCCTGCTCTTGCTAGAAGATCGAGCATGCAAGCATAGTGTTCTCTGCCAGGTTCAATCCCGTAAAGCTTCTTCATTGATCGGAAATGGCACCAGCCATCTTCCACGAGCCCAGCATGGCTGCAGGCGAAAAGAACTCCAAGAATTGTGATGTAGTTCGGTTGTGTTGATGAATCTTTCATGGAGTCGAATAACTTGAGTGCCTCTCTGCTGTAACCATTTTGGGCCAGCCCGGCAATCATGGTGCTCCAAGAGACGACGTCTTTGTCTGCCATCCGGGTGAAAATGGTGTTGGCATCTTCCACGCCGCCACACTTGCAGTACATATCGAGGAGGGCGTTGTTGAGGATCAAGTCCTGATGGTACTTGAATACGTGGACATGAGCTTGTCTCCCCAGCTCCAAGAGTGCTAAGCTGGTGCATGCACTGAGAACGCTGGTCAGTGAAGATTGCTCGGGATCAAAACCAGCTCTCTTCATCCTTTTGAAAAGATGGAGCGCTTCGTGGCCATTGCTGTTTTGAGCAAAAGCAGCAATGACGGAATTCCAAACTACCAAATCCCCGGTAGGCATTTCGTCGAACACGCGGAGTGCTTCCTGTGGGAGCCCCCATTTGGAATAAGCGTCGATAAGAGCACTCCTGACGAAAACATCGGATTCCAGTCCGTGTTTGTAAATGCTAGAATGGAGCTGGACGAGATGGGAGACGCAGCCGCAGGCTCTCAAGACGGAAGAGTAGGTGAACATGTTGGGCGTGACGCCCTGGCAGAGCATGGAGACGAGGAAGTGGAGAGCGTTGTGGGAGAGCTCGGGGACGTTAGCGTGAGCAGAGATGATGGTCGTCCAGGAGACTACATTTCTCTGAGGCATTTCGTCGAACAGGGAACGGGCCTGAGGCAAGAGACGGAGTTTGACATATATGCTGAGCAACATGTTGAGTAGGAAGGTATGGGGAGAGTGGGGAGAAGATAAGATGTGGGATTGAAGCCGGAGGGCCAGAGGGACGGCGCGGCGGGAGAGGCAAGCTTTGAGGAGGTCGGAATAGACGGCCGGGTCGGCCCGGAGTCCATGGGTTTCCAAATCGTCCAGAGCTTTCATCGCTCCGGGTAAGTCTTGCTGATAGCATAACTTGGTAAACCCTGATAGCAAAGAAGAGGATGAGACGCTGGCCGGCGGCTGAGGACGGGAACACGGCAGCGAGACGGGCGGTAAAGGCCGGGGATTTAGCCTGGCGGCGATCCGTTTCATCGTGTTTTACAGTTTTACTCCTTGCAATTGCTCCTTTCATGGCGTATTTAGTAGTGTTAGAGTTAGACCAACTCCAACACAAAGGGGAATTTGGCTTCCCAAATAGCCAAATATGGCTTTTTAGTTTTTATTTCCCAAAACCAATTTTCACTCCAACCCTATAAAAGGTTAAATTTAGCTTCCCACCTCCATTTTTCAATTTATTTCAATAAATCATACTTATTTGATCTCTAATTTTTATATTTTTCTTTAATTTTTTCATAGTTTGTTATTACTTTTGAATACAAAAATTTTGATGTAATTTTTTTTAAATTCCGAGATAATTTTTTTTTCAAAAATTAGTTGTTAAAATATTATCGTTAACTTCGGGACCACTCCAAATATGACCATTTGTAGCCGTTACTTTACGGCCGTTTTTTGTCATTTTTTGCACCATATGTCTTTATAAATGACAATTCTTCATTTTCATCAACTCAACTAAAACTTCTTCCCATTTCTAAAACAAACACGTTCATCATGAGTATCTCAGATAGCTCATCGTCTGGAGGAGAAGAAGAAAACGAAGAGTACGAAAGGTTTCACCACCAACGTTTGAGTTTGATCAGTCGGAGGCTGGCTGAAGGTTCATCAAGTCGCCGTCAAACTACAAGCTGACGTGTCGTCACATTGACCGTGAGAGGGTCGAATGTAATCGACGTCTTATGAGGGATTACTTTGATCCAAATCCAGTATACAATGCTCGCATATTTAGAAGGAGCTATCGGATGCAGCCAAGATCATTCCATCGCATTATGGGCGACATTGTGAGGTTTGACCCCTCATTTGCTCTAAGGCGTGATAGCTTTGGTCAATTGTCACTATCTCCAGAGCATAAGCTTACTGGTGCGATGCGCATGCTAGCATATGGTTCTCCAGCTAATCAACTTGATGAGTATGGTCGTATGGGTGAGAGCACCTTGATGGAGGTCTTCAGAAAGTTTTGCAACAACATCATCAACATGTATGGGACCACATACCTTCGCGCACCTACTCCTGTTGATTTAAGGATCTTACTCCGTAAAGCCTCAAGTCGTGGCTTTCCTGGAATGATTGGATCAATTGAATGCATGCATTGGGAATATAGGGCCACATACCTTCCTCCCGCGCGCATGCTCCCCAGCCGCGCGTCCTGCGCCTTTCTCGGCCAGCTGACGATTCAACCACTTTTTCCAGCTAAATCCCCCTTCCCTTCCCAAAATCCAGCCATATATAACTCCCAAAAACCCAATACCCATTTTTAGCTTCCTTTTTTTGTGGGTTGGAGGAAGAAAAAAAGCCAAACATGACTTTATAGCTTTTTGACACCATTGGTTGGAGCTAGTCTTAAACTCACAACAAAGGACAGTTTTCTTTTCTGGAACCTGGAGTCGTATTGACATATTTTTGTTGCCTTGGCTAAGACATGTTAAAGAGTGGATGGCTAAGATTGATCGAAATCTCTCATCTCACATCTCAGTGACTTTTATCAAATTTTCAACGAACAAACTTTCATCTTATCTAATGTAATCAAGATCACGTTTTAAAACATGAAAGTTTATGCTTTTACACTTTTAGGTCACCACAACGCTTCTATGTAGAAATCATGTTTTTCACGAATAATCTTAGTCAAAATCAACACTTTGAAATTTCGAAGTTTATGTTTTTAAGCTTATAAGTCGCCAAAACACGTCTATAGAATTAGGATTTTGGCTGCATAATGGATTGAAATTAGTTGAAGTGATACAAACATTGAGTACCAATGAAACCAACAACATTCACAATGTGTCACGTATGAGTCTCTACACCAAATAAACAAAGGAATGATGTACATAATAAGATCACAACCCAGCTCCACAGGCTTATTCTTCAACATAGGCATCAAACCACAACCAAAAAAACTAAATATAAGGGAGATCCGTAGAACATAGAAAGGAAGAAAGCAAAGGTGGATGAACCAAATAATAATGTTGCAGGCAGAGAGCCGCAGCAGAGGAATAACCACCAGGCTGGCGAACCATATCTGGAGATGGAGCTGTTGAGGGTATATGGCCTCCTGGACCATCGTGTGCTAATGGTTATCCAACCTCATTGGGAAGAGTGAGCCATATTCGGAGATGGAGCTGAAAGCATAACAAGTGTACAAAAGAGTGAGTGATGGCTTAAACTTCGTGTCAGTGGTCATTGCACTAATTATCACCACATAGTCTATTCCAATGCACTGCAGCATCACACCTCCATTCCAACTGATCAGCCAACCTATGTCAATCCCCTAGGTTAGCCACCAACGCCCGCCGATCCCAAGTGTCCTCCACACCACCATAAATTGAGCCAGAATCACCATAGAGCGCCAACCCATAACAGTATTCGACCCACCTTAAAGCAAGCTCCCCCGAAGGACCGGCACTCCAAACAATGCAACTACACCCAACCAAGCTTCGTACTTCATATACACCCACTCCATCGCAGACTCACAACCACTATGAAATCTCACCCCAAACAGTGTAGCTAAACCCAACCTCGCAGACCCACAACCACTTTGGAAACGCTCTCGAATCCCTGCCATGTTGATGAAGAAAAGAGAATGGGAGCGACGGGAAGGAAGGAGAAGAATAAATATGGGGAAGATTGAATCGAAACACACACACTTTACACAGGGGCGAAGCTACATAATGGCTGGGGGGGGAGGGGGGGGGGCGAGAATCTCGAAAGTTACGTGTAAACCCCACAAGCTTCTTGGAAATTTTATATTAACTAAGGGTAATTCTAATGTCGGTTGTAGGCACTATAATACCAAGAAATGCATGACAGTCTAGCGGATAGGAATACGTATTTAACTTGCATGTCAAGTATTGTTCAAAGTCCGAGGGTGTGATTGTTTTGGTTAATTTTTTTAACTTTTAGTTAAAAAGTGACTTAAGGAGTATTCATTCAATAACCTAAATCCTTTAGTTTCAAATTATATTAGTTAAGTTCTCAACTTGTATATTTTTATTTTCACAAATCCTTTAATTCAAAACTAGATTGATTAAGTTTCCAACTTCATTTTTTTACTTTTGTAGATAATGAATAAATTCTTCTACAAATACTGCTATATTCATTTTTTTAATTATGAAAATAGGATGGATATACTTTGTTAAATTCATTATTAATATTTTTTTCTTTTCTAATCTAAATTGAAAATGCCATGGTAAAACAATTTAGTTTAGATTTTATTTTGAGAGACTTTAATCATCTTTAAAAGTTATAGTTATCTTAATATTTCAAAAAATTTATTTTTATTATTTTAATTTATTTTAAAGCCTTTTTGTAGTAGTAGACTAGTATGAAACTTCGGCCCGCCGAACACCAAGTCCTGGCTGCACCCCTGACTCTCTACTACTATTTAGCTAGCTAGCTCTCATGTGGATTAAAACCACCATTTTCATCTTTTGATGTTTTCTCTCCCTCCCCCTCCCTCTCAGATCTCTCTAGCTACCATAAAACAATCGTTTCTCTTTCTTTCTCCGAAATAAAAGGAAAATGGATTTGCAATTAGTGTACAATACAGTAGACTCGTAAGTTGTAACAATTAGATTGATTTTTGTTTTTATCAAATATATGATTGACTGATAGCATACAAGGTGCACTCTCCATCCCCTTCTCTCTAATTCTTTTTCTTCCACAAAAGGACAACGATAGCTGAAAAGATGAGTAGGAAGGATTTGCTATGGTAAATTTTGGTTTCTTTGTTAAACGTACAGTAAGTGCCCAATCTTTTTAATACCACAAACTATTCACTCAAATACTATTGTTACAGCAATAGCTGCTCAACAGCAGAGAACAACATATCTGTAAGAGAATACCATATCCAACCCATGGTATGATCAAATCTCATTGGGAACATCATGTACCTTGATATGCTGAAAACATAAGAAGTGTACTAAAGAGTGAGCTAGGGCTTAAACTTGGCGTTGGTGGCCATTGCACTAATTATCACTGGATAGTCGATTCCAATGCGCTGCACCATCGTCTCTCCATTCCAATGGATCAGGCAGCCTATGCCCATCTCTTGGGTTATCCATTAGCGCCCCCCGATCCCAACTGTCCTCCACAGTCCACACCACCACAAAGTGAGCCAGAATTACCATAGAGAGTCAACCGACATAGTATTCGACCCACTCCAAATCAAGCTCCTTAGAAGGACCAACACTTCAAACAGTGCAGCTACACCCAACCAAGTTTGGTAGTTCATATACACCCACTCCCTCGCAGGCTCACACCCACTCTAGAAGCGCACTCCAAACAGTGTAGCTAAACTCAACCTCGCAGACTCACAAACACTTTGGAAACGCTCTTGAATCCCTGCCATGTTGATGAAGAAAAGAGAATGGGAGCAACGAGAAGGAATGAGAAGAATGAATATTGGGAAGATCGAATCGAAACGGACACACTCTACACTACTCTGTAGCTAGCTAGCTCTCCTATAAATTAAAACCAACATTTCCATCTTTTGTTGTTCCCTCTCCCTACCCTCCCTCTCATATCTCTCTAGCTACCACAAAACAGTTGTTTCTCTCTTTTTCTCTAAAACGAGAGCATAATGGATTGGAGCCACAATATATTAAAGGAGGACGGACACTCTGAATTTATTTTATTCACATATATGATTGACAGCTAGTGTACAATACAATAGGCGCGTAAGTTCTAATATTTTTATTGGTTTTCATTTTTATAAAATATATAATTGAAAGATAGTGTGCAATACAGTAGGCTCGCTCTCCCTCCCCCTCCCTTCTAATTCCCCCCCCCCCCTCCACAACTAGGCAACGCTAGCTGAAAGATGAGCAGGAAGGATCTGTTATGGTAAATTTGGGTTTCTTTGTTACACGTAGAATAAGAGTCCACTCTTTTTAATAACATCAAACTATTAACTCAAATACTACTGCTATAGTTATAGCTGCTCAACAGCCAGAGAGCATCATATCCGTCAGAGAACCTACCATATCCAAGCCATGGTAAAATTGAACCTCATTGGAAACATCAAGTAACTTGATATGCTGAAAGTATAACAAGTGTACAAAAGAGTGAGTCATGGCTTAAACTTGGCGTCAGTGGCCATTGCACTAATTATAACCGCATAGCTTATTCCAATGCACTAAAACCTCGCCCCTCCATTCCAATGGACCAGCCAGCCTATGCCCATCTTATGGGTTAGCCACCAGCACCCGTCGATCCCAAATTTCCTCCACGCCACCAAAAAGCTAGTCAGAATCACCATAGAGAGCCAACCCACAACAATATTTAACCCACCCCAAAGCAAGCTCCCCAAAAGGAAAAACACTCCAAACAATGTAGCTACACCCAACCAAGCTTGGTAGTTCATATACACCGACTCCCTCGTTGACTCACAACCACTCTGGAAACGTACTCCAAGCAGTGTAACTAAACCCTACCTCGCAGACTCACAACCACTGTGGAAACACTCCCGAATCTCTGCCATGTTGATGAAGAAAAGAGAATGGGAGCGACGAGAAGAAATGAGAAGAATGAATATTAGGAAGATCGAATTGAAACGCTCACACTCTACGCTACTCTGTAGCTAGCTAGTTCTCATGTAATTTAAAGCCACCATCTTCATCTTTTGTTGTTTCCTCCCTCCCCCCCCCCCCCCCCGATCTTTCTAACTACCACAAAACAATTGTTTCTCTCTCTTTCTCTAAACAAGCGCAAAATGGATTGGAACCACTATATATAAAAGGAAGACGGACAATGTAAATTTATTTTATTCATATATATGATTGACATCTAGCATACAGTTGGCGCATAAGTTATAATAATTTGATTGGTTTTCGTTTTAATCAATATATAATTGACAGATAGCATGCAGTACAGTAGGCTCGCTCTCCCTTCCTCTCCCCTCCAATGTTTTTCCCTTTTACAACATGACAACGATAGCTGAAAGATGAGTAGGAAGGATCTGTTATGGTAAATTGGGGTTCTTTGTTACATGTACAATAACTGTCCACTCTTTTTAATAACATCAAACTATTCACTCAAATACTACTGCTATATCTATAGCTGCTCAACAGGCAGAGAACAACATATCCGTTAGAGAACCTACCATATCCAAGTCATGGTAAAATCGAACCTCATTGGGAACATCATGTAACTTGAGATGCTGAAAGCATAACAAGTTAAAAAAGAGTGAGTCATGGCTTAAACTTGGTCGGTGGCCATTGCACTAATTGTAACGGCATAGCCGATTAAAATGCACTGCAACCTCGCCCCTCCATTTCAATGGATTAGCTAGCATATGCCCATCTCCTAGGTTAGCCACCAGCGCCTGCCGATCCCGAATTTCCTCCACTTCGCCACAAAGTGAGCCAAAATTACCATAGAGAGCCAACCCACAATAGTATTCAACCCAACCCACAGAAGGCTTCCTAAAAGGACCAACACTCCAAACAGTGTTGCTACACCCAACCAAGGTTGATAGTTCATATACACCCACTCCCTCGCAGACTCACAACCACTCTGGAAACGTACCCCAAACGGTGTAGCTAAACCCAACCTTGCAAACTCACAAACACTTTGGAAACGCTCTCGAATCCCTGCCATGTTGATGAAGAAAAGATAATGGGAGCGACGAGAAAGAAAGAGAAGAATGAATATTTGGAAGATCGAATCGAAACACACACACTCTACACTACTATGTAGCTAGCTAGCTCTCCTATAAATTAAAATCATTATTTCCATCTTTTGGTGTTCCCTCTCTCTCCCTCTCCCTCTCCGATCCCTCTAGTTACCACAAAACAACTGTTTCTCTCTCTGTCTCTGAAACTAGAGCAAAATGGATTGGAGACACTGTATATAAAAGGAGAACATACACTGTAAATTCCTTATATTCATATATATGATTGGCCGTTAGCGTACCGTACAGTAGGTTTATAAGTTGTAATAATTTGATTGGTTTTTGTTTTTATCAAATATATGATTGATAGATAGTGTACAGTGCAATGGACTCTCTCTCCCTCCCCCTCCCCTCTAATTCCTTTCCCTCCACAAAAGGACAACGATAGCTGAAAGATGAGTAGTAAGGATCTACTATGGTAAATTTGGGTTTCTTTGTTACACGTACAATAAGTGTCCACTCTTTTTAATAACATCAAACTATTTACTCAAATACTAATGCTATAGCTATAGCCTCACAACATTGATACAATATTGGGGTAATGACGTAACATGTATCCGGGCACTAATCACACCATTAATTCTTCACCCACTTGCTCAATTGGGTCAATGGTTTGATTTCATTTGCTTGGATGTTGATTTGGCGAATTCCTTTCCTCTAAAATGATGTGTGGGGGGGGGGGGGGCGGAATTTCCTGCAAATTCATGTTCTCAATGTTATGTTGCTCATTTTTATTTAGAGAAACTATGAGAGAGTTGAATTGGTAACTATAAGATCTAACAAATACATATACGTACAAAACTATGTTTGTTTCTTTCCAAGTTAGGTCATAGGCCACACCCAATATTTCTACCAAGTGCTCCTTTTATAGTTGTTGCTACTTGCTAGCAGTAAAGGCAGGAAAACGACACAACAGTGCAGACAACAATTGCTTCTCAAGAGTCAAGACCACTGGGTTGTTTCTGTCGCGAGTTTGCCCCTCAATTTGAAGGGTGAGCACCTCAAATTTCTAGGCACAATAGTCTTTGTCTTATGAAACCCTAGGATATAATAACGATTGTTTTGTGCTTTTCATTGCAATTAGTGATTAAAAAGTTGTTTAACTTAGCTTTATGTATAAATTATTGGTACAATATGATTATAATAGTTGTGTGTCTCTACAGAGGTCAATTCGTGGGAGGAGCTGGTTGGAGAGAATGATCTGAACCATGTTCCAGATTCGGATGAATCCTTGGCAGGGGATGAAGGGGCTGCTGCCTCTGTAGCACGAGATATCCTCCATGTCTACGACTCTAACGACATAGACTCTTCGCACGATGAGTACCATCAAGCAAGGAACAATTTACGGGCTTATGGTGAAATGAGAAAAAGGAAGGAGAAGGCAAGAACTGATGATCATGGGGATGAGGTAGAACATCTCGATTAGTTTGCGGAGGATGAATCCAAAGAGGAGATTGATGCACTCGAAGTGGAAAACAAAGTGACAATCAGGGCAATGCTGATGAAGGCAATGAAACTTCTATGACTCAACCAACGGGTCCAACTGAGCAAACAAGAAGACAGACCTCAAACCATTCCATCTACAGGTTTTCTGAAGATTCTGTCCATGTGCGAGGCAACTTGTCCGACTCGGCTGATTGCGATGTGTTCGAAGTTGCACCACACTACGATCCAGCATGCGACCATAGTACTTTCTAGTTCACCACACGTATGAAGTTCGAGACTGTTGAGCAATTTAAGAGTGTTGTGGTGAAGCATTCTGTACCGGCTGGTGCATGTTTAAGATGGGTTAGGGTTAACCCATCAAGAAGGGAGGTGAAGCGCAAGAATGTTGATTGCGAATGAAGGGTTTATGCAATCTGGTTTAGGAAGAAGCAAAACTTCATGGTGAGGAAGGTGGGTCTGCTACACTCGTGTTCGAGGTTGCTTCGGTTAATCAAGTCGCAACCAAGTGGATTGTTGAAGACATGATTGATAGATTCAGGAGGAGAACAAAAGAATGTTTTTTTTAGAGCTAAAGTGGCAGCAATTAAATTGTTGAGTGGGTCATCAGTGGATGAATATCGCATGGTTAGGAGTTATTTGGTTGAGTTGTTGAAAAGGGATAGACGAGGCAAGTTCGTACTTGAGGTAGAACCTCATTCAAATCATGAAAAGGTTTACTTTGAGAGGCTATACATAGGATTCTCATGTATGAGGCACGATTTTCTTGTTGCTTGTCGTCCAATGGTGGGTTTAGATGGTTGTTTCTTGAAGTGAAAAGTGAAGGGTATGCTTCTAACAGTGGTGGATAAGGATGAGAACAATCAAATGTACCCCATTTCTTGGGCGGTAGTTGAGGGGAACACAAACTCATGGAGGTGGTTCATGAACCTCTTAATGCAAGATTTAGACATCCTAGATGGAAGGGGATTTACTGGGATATCTGATCAACAAAATGTATACATGCTGCCTTCTTCTATTTCATTGTTTAATTAGTGTTTGTGGTCTTAATGTCGACTTTAATTACTTACTGGTTGCGTGATGATGATTATGTGTTAGGTCTTAGTTGATGCTATACATGATTTGCTTCCTGAGGCCGAGCATCGCAAGTGTGCACGATATGTTTATGCGTACTAGAAAGCAAAGAATAAAATAGATCGAGTGAGGAAGTTATTCTGGAAAGCTGTCTATGCATGCAATGAAGTGGATTGGAGGAAGTCCACTTCTTAAATAGAAGAGATTCAAGGTGATGATGTCGGTAGTACCCCATTTAATGATTTCATGGATGCTGAACCTAGGACATTTTGACGTGCCTTCATGTCTCATGTTTCCAAGTCAGATTCTGTTGAAAGCAACATTTGTGAAACTTGGAATGGCACAATAGTTAAGTATATGGGAATGAGGATCATTGACATGCTGGAGGGTATAAGGGGATACATGATGGATAGGGTAGTTATAAAGTACAAAAAGTTGGGAGAAAATTCTGATTTGTTGTGTCCTAGAATTAGAAAAATGTTAAAAAGGAGAAGGCATTGGCTAGGTTATGCACTACTCGGCAAACCCTAGACTTTAAGTGTGAGGTTAGGATGGGTAGTGCAGGATACATTGTCGATTTAGTTGACAAGAATTGCACTTGCAGTTACTGGAGGTTGAGCGGCTACCATGTCGTCATGTTGTGTCGCAATCACCCACCTTAGGAACAATGTGGACGATTTTTTTCCATCCCATATACCTCACACATAACATTGTGGAGGCGTATAAGTGTGGGATCCCTTGTCTAGATGGTAGACAAGTTTGGCCAGAGGATGTTAGTTATCTACTACATCCTCCTAAGGAGAGGGCCATGCCAGGGAGACCGAAGAAGAACAAAAAGAAGTCTGCTCATGAGCTCGAGACTTGACCTCTGAGGAATGGCGATGGGGAGGAAGTGACAAGAAGGGTTATAGTCATGCATTGTGGCAAGTGTGGTGCCGAAAGGCATAACGCTAGGTGATGTACAAGTGCCTCTACAACGTATGCTCCTACAACTGTTGATACTGATGCGGGTCCTACAGCTACCGAGCTGAGATTTTTCAATTCAATATGGTTTCTTATGTACTTAGCACAATTTTAACATTCTTGATTCTAATTTGGTAGGTCAACCCGCTTCGAAAGAGTGGAGAAGGACCATTGCTACTCCTACTATTGCTGCTCGAGGGAGAGGAAAAGGCCAGTTGTTGCAGTCAACAATAGGTGCCAAAAAAGGGTAACTCGTTGTTCCAAATGTGATCAGAATACCCACAATACTATAACTTGTCCTCTTAATCGAGGCTCTAGAATACAAGTAAGTTAGACTCTTAGTGGACATGAATGAACAAGTGCCTACAATAGTATAAAAACTAAAACTAGGTTATAGTCTTATGTATTTTGGATGGTGTGGGTAAAATTGGTGATCGAAGGACCATTGAAAGAGAGATGTGGGTTGCAACTTCAAGAGTGGGAGTCTATGTGAATGAGAATACTAAGAATCAGTATGTTAGGGTGAGTAATTATGAACTGTCACCCTTAACTTCATTTTCATATGTCCTTGATTTGACTCGTGGCTCGTTATGTTTAGCTAAATGGAGCAAATGGACGTCTAGTTGGCGGCAGCCAACCAACCGAGTTGGAGATGCATGGAAGCCAACCCCCCCCCCCCCCCCCCCCCCGCGACACAACCTTAGGTTGTACTGCACCATGAGTCAGTTTACTTGATTTTGTAGAAGGCGATTTAATGACCTCGTTTGAGAAGTTTTTGGAAGTTGACTCGTGTAATCGGCTTGTGAACTAGACTCCATGTAACCTTAGGAAATCGGATGTATGCTTGGACAAAATGTTTGGATTAAACTCATGTATGCTTGTGTTCAAATAGGGGATGTTATGTTTGGATTAAACTCATGTAATGAACACAATATATTCCCTAATATATGCGCTTCTAAGTCCAATATTTGTTTCAAGTTAGGTTGAAAGTGTATGAATGGCACAAAGTTTAATAGCCAACAGGTCTATTATCAAACATCCATTTCACTTACAAACTGAAGTAAACATCAATCTACACACCAAATTGGTGCTTCAACATAACAACAAGCAACAAGACATTAATCACAGCCACAATTGTGCACATATGTTTGATTACAAGAATGTCATGATTCACTCTTCTCCCCTCAGTTAACATGATATCATGAGCCTGAATACACGTTCTCTGCTCTTCAACTAGGACTTTTTTCTCCTTCCTCCTTCTATCGGCTTTGGCCTTAGATGCGCGTAAGCTCTCTTCAAGGTCCATCACTGTTGCATCCACTTCACCGCATTCCCTTCGATCCACCTAAAAAATTTGCAGCTCTTTTTGGGATCCTGCACCACGAGATATTGTAGTTAACAGACAAAATACACAAATGAAAATGGGATTTCATCACCTCACGCTTACCCCCCAATATGGACAGCTATAAAATTGTCTGCCCGGATTTGACTCAATACCAAATCGATTGGTCACACAAAGAGCATTATGGTAGCAACGAGCCCCCCACGACTATTGAAGTTTGTCGAAGATGAAGAAGTTCGATGTGACATGACAAAGCCTCGCAATACAACCCATCCATGTTGATCCTCGTCGCAATTGAAGAAGCCCGCTGAAAGAATTCGGGAAGAGGAAAGATTCAATGTGGGACACTGGCGGTTACGTCGATGGCGTTTACGTGCTGCGAAACGTCAGTGGGGAAGCTTTAGTGACGACGGGAGTATGTTGGTGACCAATGGCGGCGATGAGTATTTCTGTTTCTCTGAACCCTAATTTGAAAATGGGGAGGTGGGGAAAGAAGATGAACCACCGAGCTAAGGATAGGGTTTAAAAACCCGAAATTAAAAATAAAATAAAATATTTTGTGTCATTTACGTGTCACTAGAAGCTGACATGTCGCTTAAGTATAGGGTGAGTTGACAGTTCAGTAAGCAGACCGTTAACATAACTAATGGTGTCACTAACGCCGTTATAGTTTGTAACAGAACTGGCTATATTTGTCATCGACTTTCAAAATTTTGGACATTTTGTGTATTTATGTAAAAGTGGTTATTATTGTCAAACACATTAAAGTTTTGCCTATACATATGTATTTTGCCATATTTTTTTATCAAATTTTCCACAAACATGAACCCCGGCCCCTTCAATATGTTGGGCTTATGACAACAAAATTGGTTAATATTAGTTGAAGTGATCTACGTTTCCATCAAACCTAAAAACCACCGAGTACCAATGAAACCAACAACACTGATACATCACCATCGTCAATTCGTCATCATTAGTCCAAAGTATATTCACAATGTGTCATGTATAGATCACAACACCAACTGGACAAAGGAATGGTATATGCACATAAATAAGATATATATCAGCCTCAGAACAGAATCATCCGACCAACGATCCAACCCCATAGGCTTATTCTTCAATATATGCATCAGATCACAATCACAAGGATTAAGAATATAAGAGAGATCAGTAGAACATACAAAGGAAGAAAGCCAATGTGGATGAACCAAATAACAGTGTAAGAGCCAGAGAGCAGCTGATTCCAACAGCAGAGGAAGAGGAACCGCCAGGCTGGCCAACCCTAGTCGGAGATGGGGCTGGCGAGTGCATATGGTCTCCTGGACCATCGTGTGCTAATGCAGATATCACCAGCAATGCGAAAAAAATGGCCAACTTGAACAACTGGCCATGTTTGGAAGATGATGATCTGCCTGCCATTGTTAAGAAAGGAAAAAGCTTTCTGGTACTTTTGGCAAATAGAGGTGGTGGGTTCTTATAGAAGAAGAATTTTGCTAATCCCCCCGGGTGAAGAATGATGTCATGGCTGTGTGCTGTGTGGAGCAGGTGGGTTTTGGGGTTGCTCCTTCAATTTCTTTCTGCTGAAAAAGTCAGATCTTGGAGGACTTAATTAACTTGAGGGTTGAGAAATGGTGCATCATTTCAATGATTTAGACATTTATTAGAGTCTTAGTGCAGAAAACCAGCCTATGTGTTTGTAAATGGAACTAATAATTGGAATTTTTCTATACTTAAAAGAACTTTAAAAAGATGCCAACCTGTGAACATTAGGTCTGAGACCTATTAAAATGTACTTTTCTGTAAAGGGGAGACTTAATAGCCTGTACTGGTAGAGTTGACCTCATAAGTTGTCCAAAAATTGCAGTACAAGTATTGCCTGTCTCACATTCCAAGCTGGGAAAGAGACCTTATAACAAAAGCAAGAGGCTGGTCAGTTAAAAGACACAGATGAACCATGCTTGTTCATGCCCTATATAGCTTGCTTACAGTCTAATTATTCTGCTAACTTGAAAATTCGTTAGTATATACTAACTAATATCCAAAATGAATGAACTAATATCCAAATCTGGTGAGTATCTAGATAACACAAATTAGTATTCAAAACATCACAAACTAATATCCAGATAACAAATACCAACTAATATCCACAATCAACCAACTAGTATTCAATATGGATACTCTTATGTGTTATCTGGATACTCTTATGTGTTATCTAGATACTAATTATGTACTATATGGATACTATTCTGTGTTGTCTAGATATTGGTTTGTGAATTTGGGATAATAGTTGATTAATGGTGGATATCAGTTAGCAAACTTTGAATACTAGTCTGTGCTCTCTAGATACTTTAGTACTTGGATACTAGTTCATGTATTTTAGATATCAGTTAGTATCTGCTAACGAATTTTCAAGTTAGCAGATTAACTTTTTCCGCTTGCTTATCCTTTTGTCGTTGGAACCAGTTTGAAATTGTCCTGAATCAGTTCATTTTGGGAGAGATCCCAATTACAATTCATATATAGTTTCCTTATACATTACACAAATGGAAGTCAACCCGTGAACTTGAATTTGCAGAGAAGACCTATCATGCATGTACTAATCAAGCGTTAATTTTGAGGTTATAGAGATTCAAACACATGACCTTTCACGATGTCGAGAAGCAATTTAACCTTATAGTTAGAGTTGTTGAAAGAAACCTTAATAATATGTATCATTTCATCTCAGATCAGTTCAAGATCATTTGCCAAAAGATGAAAAGGTCTATAATTGCATGATTGGTCATTGAGATTACAAAAAACGTTCATGTTTGGTCACTGAAAATATTTAAATTCAATCTTGGTCATTCAAATTAGTTAAATGGTTCAAGTTTGGTCACTCTCCGTTACCTTCCGTCAATCTCCGTTAACGCCGTCAATTTTTTGCTGACGTGGCTAACAGAAATGCCTAGTCACCCCAATTTTAATTCGAAAAAATTTAAATTTCAACCGCCACGCCATTAAAATTTTCCACATCATATAACCACAACCTAACCCATAAACCAACTTGTGAACCAACCCCCGTCTCTCTTCCCCTCTACCCTCTCTCTCTACCTATCTGCGTTTCGTCTTCCTCGCGAAATTCACTCCTGCTTCTCTTCCTCATACAGCAGCTCACGATCCGGCAATCGACGACGGATCAAGCTTCATTGTCTGGAACCCCACCATCTTCGTCAGTGAATTTCGTTTTGAAAGCGCAGTCGCCGAACCAGCAAACTACACCACCCCCGGCGAGCTAGCTCCAATACGATTATATTCCTCGCCGACCAAGTAGCAGCGGCAACGGCGGCAGCCCACACTCCACGCTGTATCAAATCGAAGAACCATAGCGAAAGTTAGAGCGACACGCTATTGGATAGAGAAGAGATGGAAAGAGGAGAAGAAAAGGAGATTCAGATTAATTAGATCTGGAGCTCCCAATTTCCCCCTCATCATAACTCGATCTCTGTCGGCTGATGGTCCCTGTGGTAGCGCCAGATTGGGGGACGAGGATGTCGGATCAACTCTGAATTGGGACGGGCCGAGACGACCAAGGATATGGGCCTCCCGTCGATGGTCTCTGAAGTGCAGCCGGAGCAGCGACGTCGAGAGGACTGCGATGCGATTCATCAATCCGGTCAAGGTTAGGGTCTTAGATCTCAAATCCAGCTCCACTCGCATAACTCCAACTGCCACCGCCTTGTTAGAAGAAGGATTGAAGTTGGAGTGCAGAAGTTTGGCGCCATGTTTCAAAGTTTGAAGTTTGTGTTCTGTGTTTAGCAAAACTGTGTCGTGTGGAAATTTACTGTTTGGTCACCTTTGTTATGTTTGTGTTTATTAGAGTCCAGCAGTTCAGTAGCTTTGTGTAGAAGGCAGTTTAGCTTGACAGTTAAGGTTTAGGTGATCGTGGTTAGTGGCAAACCGAGATTGCTGAGTCTGTATATAAGTTCTTTTGTGCTTTATGGAATAAACTGTCAGTTTGCATTCTTTTGTGTTTACATAGTGGTATCAGAGCACAAAGCAACCTGTAACCATCGATTGAGAGAAAATCTGCAGGAAACTGCAGATAGGGAAAAGGGAAACACGAGAGATCAAGTGAGGATCAGATTCTGGGAAAGAGAGAGTGATTCATCGTGTGAGTGTGAATCATGGGAGAGAGTAGCAGTTTTGCTCAGGTCTGTATCCCTAAGTTTGATGGGGATTATGACCACTGGAGCATGCTAATGGAGAATCTGCTTCGATCCAAGGAGTACTGGAGAGTTGTGACTGCAGGGGTTCAGGAACCTGCTGAGGGGACAGAACTGACTGCAGAGCAAACCAAGAACCTGGATGACTCAAGATTGAGGGATTTGAAAGCCAAGAATTACCTGTTCAGTTCCATAGACAAGACCATTCTGAAAACAATCACCAGCAAAGCCACTGCTAAAGAGCTCTGGGATTCCATGAAGATGAAGTTTCAAGGGAATGCTCGAGTGCAGAAAGCACAACTTCAGAGCCTCAGACGTAGCTTTGAGATTCTTGAGATGAAGGAAGGTGAGGCTGTGACTGATTATTTTGGTCGAGTAATGGTAGTTGCCAATGCTATGAGAAACTGTGGTGAAAGTATGCCTGATGAGAAAATTGTGGAAAAAATACTAAGGACATTAACTGAAAGATTTAACTATGTGGTCTGCTCTATTGAGGAGTCCAAAGACATAAGTCTTCTTTCTGTTGATGCTCTTCAGAGCTCTCTGCTAGTCCATGAGCAGAAGTTCCACAAGAAACCTGCTGTAGAGGAAGATCAGGTGTTGAAAACCACTTATGAAAGTGGTAGCAGGGGTGGCAGAGGACAAGGTAGAGGTTTCTTTGGTCGAGGAAGAGGTAGAGGTGGAAGAGGATGGAGTAGAGACACTGTAGAGTGCTACAAGTGTCACAGGCTGGGACATTACAGAAGTGAATGTCCAGAGTGGAATAATCAGTATCAACAGGCTCATTTTTCAGCATCAATGGATATGAAAGATGATGTTTTACTGATGGCTTGGATAGAAGAAGATGAAATGGTCATTCATGAAGAGGAGAAGGAACCAGAAGTGGCTGTTACTCCCAAGATCTTTCTGCCAGATGCACCTGAGGAACCTGACTATGCCATGGCATTGCTTGAGCCAACTGCAGCTGAGTCAAGATATGAAAGTTGGTGGTTCCTAGACTCAGGTTGTAGCAATCATATGACTGGAAATAAGGAGTGGTTTACTTCAATTGAAACCACAGGAACTGGTTTGGTGAAGCTTGGGAATGGCACAAAGTTAGAGGTCAAAGGGAGAGGATCAATCAGAGTGAAGACTGATCTGCAGACTCTGGTGATTCAGGATACATATTATGTACCTGGTTTGAAAACAAACCTGTTGAGCATTGGTCAGCTACAGGAGAAAGGTTTGGAGTTCTTAATCAAAGGAAATGTGTGTCGAGTTTATCATGAAACTAAGGGCTTACTTATGAATGTTCATATGAAAACAAATAGAATGTTTGTTGTTCACTGTGAGCTGCCTGGTGATCAAGTGAAGTCTGAGCTTCAGTGTCTTCAAATCACAGCTGCTGACACTCTAACTCTCTGGCACAGGAGGTATGGTCACATAAGTTATCAAGGATTAATTGGTTTACAGAAGAAGAGCATGGTGACTGGTTTGCCAGTTTTGAAAGGAACACCTGGTATATGTGCTACCTGTCTTGCTGGAAAGCAGCACAGGAAGCCTTTTCCAAAGAGAAGCCAATGGAGAGCTAGCAAGAAGTTAGAATTGCTTCATGCTGACTTGTGTGGACCAATTACTCCTACATCTAATGGAGGCAAGAGGTATGTTTTCACTGTCATTGATGATTTCAGCAGAAAACTGTGGGTTTTCTTTCTGGCTCAGAAATCTGATACTCTAGGAGTGTTTAAGAACTTCAAAGCTCAAGTTGAGAAAGAGGTTGGCACAGGGATTTGTTGCTTAAGAACTGATAGAGGAGGTGAGTTCCTACTTGGTGAGTTTCAAAACTTATGTGAAGAAGCTGGTATTAAAAGACAGTTGACTGCAGCCCTGACACCACAGCAAAATGGTGTTGCTGAAAGGAAAAATAGGGCAATAATGAACATGGTTAGGTGTTTGTTATCTGACACAAAGGTTCCAGCAGGTTTTTGGCCAGAAGCAGTGTTGTGGACTACTCATGTTCTGAACAGAAGTCCCACAGCTGCTCATGAGAACAAAACTCCTCAAGAGGTCTGGACTGGTCATCCCCCATCTGTTGATCATTTCAAGGTATTTGGCTGCATTGGACATGTTCACATACCTGACCAGCAAAGAAAGAAATTGGATGTTAAAAGTCAGCCTTGTATTTTTCTGGGATTATCATCAGAATCTAAAGCTTATAAGCTTTACAACCCACACACACAGAAATTGGTTGTGAGCAGGGATGTGGTCTTTGATGAGAGTCAAGGCTGGAGCTGGGATAAAGGGGCACAACCAGTTGATACAAGTCTGGTTTGGGAAGGTGATGATGAGGATTGGTATGATTCTGATGCTGATGAAGTTGCTGAAGAATTTGATGAGGCATTTGTTACTGCATCACAGCCTACTCCAACTGCTACTTCAACACCACCAGTTCTAGAAACTAATGAAGAAGAAGAAGGTGAGGAGGACAGTGTTCCTAGTACTGATTCTGGTCCTGTTAATGCTACTGCACTTGGTCCCAGACTCAGAAAGCCTCCTGCTCACTTGGATGACTATGACCTCAATTATGCTGCAGACTGGTGTGCCATGGTTGCAGTCACTGAAGATCCTTTGACATATGAGGAAGCCTCCCAGGATGAGAAGTGGAACAAGGCTATGCGAGTTGAGATGGCCTCTATAAAGAAGAATGACACTTGGGAACTTACTGTCTTACCAGAGGGAGCTAGATGCATTGGTTTGAAATGGGTTTATAAAACTAAACTAAAGGAAGATGGCTTGCTGGATAAGCATAAAGCAAGAGTGGTGGCCAAGGGTTTCTCTCAACAACATGGCATTGACTTCACTGAAGTCTTTGCACCAGTGGCCAGATGGGACACAATTAGAGCTTTTCTAGCCTTGGCTGCTGCACATGGGTGGCCTGTGTTCCAACTTGATGTTAAAAGTGCCTTTCTCAATGGTACTCTCACTGAGGAAGTATATGTAGAGCAACCAAAGGGTTTTGTGGTTGCAGGAGAAGAACACAAGGTCTATAGGTTGAAGAAGGCTCTGTATGGCTTGAAACAAGCTCCTCGAGCTTGGTACAGCAGGATTGAGGGATACTTTACCACTCATGGTTTTCAAAAATGTCCCTATGAGCATACATTGTTTGTCAAGAAGGTTGGAAGTAGCATTCTGCTGGTTAGTCTCTATGTGGATGATCTGATGTTTGCTGGCAATGACACTCAATTGATTGCTGAGTTCAAGAAGTCCATGGAAGCTGAGTTTGAGATGACTGACTTGGGGAGGATGAAGTACTTCCTGGGAGTTGAAGTCAGTCAATGTGATTCTAGGATTTTCATTTCTCAGCAGAAGTACACCAGAGAAGTTTTGGAAAGGTTTAAGCTTCTGGAGTGCAATCATGTGAAGAATCCTATGACTCCAGGGCTCAAATTTACCAAGGCAGGAGATGGAGTTCCAGTTAACTCAACAGAGTACAAGCAATTGATTGGGAGTTTGCTTTACATCACAGCAACCAGACCAGACATAATGTATGCTGTGTGTTTGTTGAGCAGGTTTATGGAGAATCCTACCAGGCAACATATGCTGGCAGCCAAGAGGGTGTTGAGGTATCTTAAAGGAACACTTGGTTATGGTATTTGGTACAGAAAAGAGGCTGGGGAGGAATGTCTGCAAGGGTTCACAGACAGTGATTATGCAGGAGATGTAGATGATAGAAAGAGCACCAGTGGATATGTGTTTTTCTTAGCAGGTGGAGCTGTGTCATGGGCATCAAAGAAACAACCAGTGGTGACACTTTCCACCACAGAAGCAGAGTTTGTTGCAGCTTCATTCTGTGCAACTCAATGTGTCTGGTTAAGAAGAGTTCTGTGTCAAATGGGTTGGGAAGAGAGTGTGAAGGGAAGCACAACAATCTACTGTGACAATAGCTCAACCATAAAGCTCTCGAAGAATCCAGTATTTCATGGTAGGAGTAAGCACATAGATGTGCGTTTCCACTTCCTAAGAGACCTGGCAAATGAAGGAGTGGTAGAGCTGGAGTACATTGGGACAGGAGAGCAGGTGGCAGATGTGATGACCAAGCCTTTGAAACTGGAAGTCTTTCAGCTGATGCGAGACAGGCTTGGTGTGTGTGATGGTGGTGAACTCGAGTGACCAGATTCGAGGTGAACTGAAGGAAGAAGGAGACTTCAGTTCAGGGGAGGATGTTAGAAGAAGGATTGAAGTTGGAGTGCAGAAGTTTGGCGCCATGTTTCAAAGTTTGAAGTTTGTGTTCTGTGTTTAGCAAAACTGTGTCGTGTGGAAATTTACTGTTTGGTCACCTTTGTTATGTTTGTGTTTATTAGAGTCCAGCAGTTCAGTAGCTTTGTGTAGAAGGCAGTTTAGCTTGACAGTTAAGGTTTAGGTGATCGTGGTTAGTGGCAAACCGAGATTGCTGAGTCTGTATATAAGTTCTTTTGTGCTTTATGGAATAAACTGTCAGTTTGCATTCTTTTGTGTTTACACGCCTCTCCACCTCAATCACCCCCACTCGCCTTCGCCCGCCCCTAATTCGACCGAAGAGGTCGTCGACTCGGCGGAATGAAGGAGTAAGAGGAAGCATCACCCACCTCGTCGCAATCTCTCCTTCGCCTTGCATGTTCCTCGCCGGTCGGCGGCAAGATCCAGACCTACCCTGCCTTCGCCATTCATCATCGCATGTCTTCGTCATACTCGATCGGAGCTTGGTTGGGAATAGAGAGAGATGCATAATGGAGAGAGGGACAGGCGGAGAGAGAGAGAGAGAGAGAGAGAGGGTGGAGCGGTCAGAATTGGAATACGGGTGTATAGGTTTAATTTGGGTTGGTTAATGGATTTGATTGGGATTTTGATGATGTGGCGGGTTGGGTATACATTTTTTTGGGTTAAAATAGGTTGATTGGACGATTCTGTTAGCCACGTCAGCAGAAAATTAACGCCGTTAACGGAAGCTAACGGAGACTAACAGAGAGTGACTAAACATGACATGTTTTAGTAAATTTAGTGACCATGAATGAAATTAAATATTTTTAGTGACCAAACATGAACGTTTTTTTTAATCTCAGTGACCAACCTTGCAATTAACCCCAAATAATGAAAGGCTAAGATGGCTTGGACTCACTTCTTCCTACTGCCTTCCATGTTTATCAGATCAACAAAATGTGGAGTTACAAATACAAAATCCTGCTTGATCAGGCTACAAAACTCATTCAATCAAAGTATGTGGTACAAAATCAAATCATGTTAGAAATCATGGAAAGATACCCTCACTTATCAAAAAAGAAAAATCATGACAAAAATACTCTCAAACAAACCATTATATCCTCCTAAGGAAAACTATATTCTACATCCCATAAACTTACACCAGTCTTTTACAGATACTGTCCTCCCCTGGCACGGACATTAACAACTCTAGACGCCATTGCTCTCAAGTTTGCTCTAGCCGATTGCAGACCACCTCTTCCTCCTTGCCTTCCTTCATCAGGTTCCCTAAATGCCTCCATGAACTCTTGCCTCTGAAGCCTTAAGGCTAAAGCAGCATCTCCATCTTGGCTTGGTATAACCCTAGTAACTTCTCTTGTTGTTCTTCTTCTCACTCTACTTTCTGCCTCTCTTCTCAACAACCTTGCAAGCTCTTCTCCTCTTTCAACCCTTCTAGCCAGTGCTGATTCCTCTTCTTCATTCTGTCCTCCCCTTCTTCCACGCCTCCCAACTCCATCATCATCAACATCCCGGCTTGATAACCACATGAACTCTCCTCTTTGCAACCTTTGAGAGGTTCCAGAATTCTGAATCTGGTTATGACCCAATGGCCTTCCTTGTCTGCTAGGATTGACACCTCTACTAGGCCTTCTCGTCTCATTGTTGATAACTGGTCTTTCTTGAGGGATTTCGCGATCACAGGCTTTTTGGCTGTTCAATGCCCCAGCTGCCTTCCTTGCTTCCACATCTTGTGGGAATAGAAGCTGGATTGTGTTCCATAGAACTGTGTTCACTGTGCAAGATCTCCCATTGCTGTAATTTCCATTTCCACCCAACACAGAAAAAGAAAATTGTTCAAGATTAGAAGTCATATGAGAAACAGTACAAGTAAATAGTAGTCTGAAGCTTGTCGTTCACCTTATTAGCTGTCTACACTTGGGGCATTTCTTCCCACATTTATCAGCAGCAGATCGCAAACACTTCTTACAGAAACTAGAACATCATATCAGAACAAAGAACACCCCACTCTTAGACTTTGCACAAAATTTTGAGATCCTTAACAACAAAGCCAAAGGAGTTGAAGTTTGGAGGTTTACGGTTTACCTGTGTCCACAAGATGTGGTACTAGGTTCATAGCAAATCTCTAAGCAAATCTGCCAAATACCAAACAACAACTTTAGCACATAGCCTTCCAAGTCTTAATTTCAAAGCAGACAACATCAATACAATATCTGTCGAGCCTCTTACTGCACAGGAAAGTTCATCTCTAAGCTTATCCAAGCAAGGAATAACAGAATTTGAGCATGAAGCCTCTGAATTTTCTTTATTCCCTTCTTCATCCTTCTTCTCCTCTTCCTTCACCGCCATTTGTGGCTCACTCTTCTTGTTATCATTCCCTGCCATTCCAGACCAACAACGAAAAAACAACCATAAGAACTCAACTTACTCCATTTCCAATAGTTCACACAATAATCAAAGAAAATAATCAAGTTACCTTCTTTTTTGGAGGGTTCTTCTTCATCAAGATTGAGAACAGTCGCAGGCAACGGACTCCTCCTCTGAACCCTACGCTTCCTGAAATACATCAGTCACACCAAACCCAAATCAAATTGCCTCTCAATTTCATTCAAAAACGGCAAAAGATGGAATCTTTATGAATTTGTTTCTCTCTATACCTCCTGGAACTGTTGGAAGGCGGAGTCTTGAAAAGGGGGTCGGATCTTTTCCTCTGCTTGAAATCCCGATCGGGCGTGTCTTCAACAATAAGGCTAGCAAGTAAAATGGACTCTTCGTCCCACCCAGCCAAGGCCGCCGCTGACTTGAACCTTGGGCTGAACAGAGACTCCAAGTTCTGACCGGCGGTAACCGTCCCGACTGGGTTCGGTTCCTTCTGAATCGGGTCCTTCCCCGCCATTTCCCGACCTCGATCCGCGCTCGTGTCCCAACAGTGGAGATGGAAAGAAAAGCAAAGAGAGAATGAAGGAACGTAGAGAAAGTCGAATAGTTTCGCTTGAGATCGCAGACGCAGAGCCGACGAGGGTTTCTGAGAAGTGAAACGCAACGGTCGAATTTTATTTCGAAGTTAGAAAGCCTTATCGTGTCCTGTACTCCTTGTCGTGTACCGCTAAGAATCAGGTGCTTGTGAGAGCAGTGGCATTGGGTGCACCCTCACAATCTCGTACCGTCTATCATTTTTTTGTCACTACTGCAGTGTAGTCCAATCGGCACAAGAGCATCAAGAATTTTGATCAGAATCCGACCAACAACACATTTGATATAGTGCAATGTCTAGTACATAATTTTCCCCTCTAAATAGACCAATGAAATCAGACACAAGAGCATCAATAAAATCTTGAATGTAGTAATCAAAACCAATTCAATCTGAGGTAAAATCTAATCATCGATTCTGCATTCCTGAAAATTGGTTCAACCAAAAACCACCACTATTTCAGGATCATAATCAAATACCTCTGTTCTAAATTAACCCTCTGTACACGAGCCAAATCACCTGATTTCCCTCTCTCCCTCTGGTTGTTACATGTATATGCAGTATGCATGCACCCTTCTATATCTACAAATAGAAAGAACCAAGCAAAGCTACAAACATCACCAAAACTCGCCATCCATCTTCACAACCCCTGCCGCATAGCCTCGGCTTCATCCTCCCACGGCAGAGTACCCGTCAACGGGTCCGAAAATCGTCTCACCACCTCATCCCTCAGCCCGGTATCATTCACCTCGCAGAACCGGCTCGACCAATCATCCGGCTCGACCGCTCTGGTCCCCAACCCGGGTGTCCGATCCTTCGACCCGACGTTCAGCTCGTCCTGCCAATCCGCCACATACGTCGCCACCCGCCTGTAGAACTTCTCCTTGAACACTTCCCAAACCTGATACTTGTAGTGGTTGATCACCATCGTGGCTCGATCCGCGTCCACGAATCCGAACCCTTCCCGGAGATGGAAATGGTGGATGACATTCACCAGCGACGAATTCAATGCCTCGGGCCTCACTATGCTCTTGTGCCTCTCGGGCGCGAATAAACGGCAGGTGTAGCCCGCGATCACGCCCTTGGTTGGGGGTCGGGTTAGACCGGATGGACCGAAGCTATGGCAGGCCACCCGAACTTCCCCGACCTGGAAAGGGAGTAGGAGTCCGCCCGTTCCTTCGGTTAGGTTGGTGAGGAATTCGGGCAGCGATTGGCCCGATGGGAGGTGGAGGAACTCGTCCACGTCGATGAACCCAACCCACTCGCAGGAAGGGCGAGCTCGTATCGCGCAGTGGGCGAACCCGGCTTCTTGTGTCTTCACCCACGGCCAGACATGACGGGAAATGTTGTAACCGGAACCGGTCAACAATGTGATTGCTGATTCGATCTCGTCTTCACTGTTGTTGTCGTAGATGAACCATCGAGATATGCCGATCTCGTCGTGATACATCACCCATTCTCTGATGAACTTGGCCTGATTCCGGAGCATCGTGCAGATGCACAATTGGTGCGGTTTTCGCCCGGGTTCTGGTTCGGGGTTGGGCCGAGGCTGGGCGACGGAATTGAGGGTTACCCTGCCTTTGACCCGGACGGTGACTTTGATTGAGCTATTGAAGGGATTGGTCAGGAGGCTGAGGGGCGTTCTGCACCGTGCGATCTCTTGAGCGATCGAGATGACTTCGGATCGCAGGATGAACTTGGGCCTCGTGAAATCCCAACCGTACACGCACTCGAATCGCGACACGTTGTAGAGCTTATCCGGCCGTAGATTGAGCCCCTTCACGAAGACCACCGTGGTGTTGTCGCGGTCGATCAGCGCCTCGTACGCCAGGGAATGCCACGCGCGAGCTGGGGGCGCGTTTAGAAGAACTTCTCCGCCGGCGTATGTGTCGGCCGATTTCACCGAGAGGGAAACGGCGGCGGAGCGGTCGAGCAGGGGGCACCGAACGATCTCCCCGTCGACTCGGTTGGGCGGCCGCGAGGCGTTCTTTTGCCTCGCCGTCGGGGAGGAGGAGAAGTTGTAGACGCAATCGAGATCGTCGCGAGTTAATAAACGTGGTGACGTGGCGGCGGAGGAGGGAGGGTAGTTTAGGAAGAGCAGAACCTGGTCAGGAAGGATAACCGTCTCCCGAATCCACACCTTCTTCTCCTTCCCGTCCAACTTCCGGGGAGAGTCGTGTCCGTGGCCGCCGGCGGTAGCCACGGCATCCATCCGCCATCGCGGTACTATCTCCGGCTGCAGCCTCTCTGCTGGCGGCGAGAAAACATCAATACAATAACCAATCAACCGAATTCGAAAGAGGAAATGAAAAGGGATCATTAATCATTTCAATTCGAATAAGGGAAAGTTCGAATCTTTTTCACTTACCAGGAGGAGGGAAGAAGAGGAAACGGAAGGAGGAGAAATTGAAGCCAGTGAAGAGGACGCAAGAGATGACGATGAAGATCGTGCACCAGAAGAACCTGCTCCATACGACGTCGTCACGATTCCGCCGGTGATCCTTCTTCATGGCAGCGGCGGGGCGGCGAGCAGCCGCCTGCGCATCTGCCGGAACCGGAGGGAAGGGCGGGAAGGAAGGGGAAAAAACAGAGACAGAAGAAGATTATTAGACGGGAAGGAACTGCTGCCGGAGCTGCCGTTTGGTTTTCCTCCTCCTCATTAATTATCCCCCCCGTAATCCGGTTTACTATAAAGGAAATATTAATTAATTATTTATGGGGTATGAATTAATAGCAAATTTCCTTCTCTTCTTTCCCACAGAGGGATGGGAAGAAAGCTCCACGGGTTGTTTGGTTTCTGAGAAAATTAAAAGGAAAAGGGAAAGTAGACAGAGTGGCGGGGGAAGAGAAAAATACGGCTTGTATTTTCTCTCTTTATAAAGAGATCCGGTTGCATTATCTATCGACCTTTCATGTCGGTATTAGCGGTGGTGGCTTCTGGCCAGTGGTGGTGGCGGCCGGGATTTGGGATCTACGGTGGCCTGCCTGCCACTCCATTGATGAACCCACGTCACCCGCCATTGACTAAAGATGGATAAAACCAGGGATGGTACCATCTCAGAAGCAAAATTGAGCAAAGACCCTCAATGGGCTTTTTTTTTTAATTACCATGAACGACGATCGATAATTGGGACCAGTAGGTCGCTTTCGACAGTCCTGGACTATGTATTGATCAATCCGGTTACGATTCTAACACCCATTTCTCGTTAGAGATATTCAAGATCATTCTTTTAGAGTTAAAATTACATCTCAAATCATATTAAAACTCTCTAACGCCAATAAAAGTCTAATTCTATATACAGTGTGTTAAAAACATTACTAAAAGCAAGATAATCTCGTTTTATTATAAGTAATAGATGTACTAACCCGTTTATCGTTATTCGTTATTATTTAATTCAGGTGCAAAATATAATGAGCATGTATCAACTTCAATTCGAAACATACAATTGAAGAATATGTATGAGGTTAAATCATGAACACTTGTGGAATATAGCAAAATTATGTTTTGTACATTACATTTTTCACTAATATGTTCATCTACCTACTCCACTAAAAGTAGACATATATTTTGGACTAAGTTATGGATGGATTTAGTCTTCCACATATTCAATTAAACACATGACCTCTTAGGTGCACTTAAAAGATGGTAGGTACAACAGTTTGCTATGAATCCATAACCATACTCATAGGTTCATTATCCATTAATTAGATTTTGTGTAATAACTGCAATTTATATTCTTTAGAGACACTGGACGAGCGTGTCTAGCATGTCAGAGGATAAGCGTGTTAGTATAGTTTGAGAATGATAGATTGTAAAGTATGAAATATTTTCGTTACTAAAAGCATATGTTTACATTATTATTTATTAAAATACCATCATATATATATATATATATATATATATATATATATATATATATCAAACAATTGAAATCGTAAAACAATATGATTGAGTTTCATATGATCCGGTAAAGTCAACACGCAGAAGCATATATCAATCTAGTTGTTCACTAGATGACGTGGGATCAAATTGTCGTACCTCATGTACAGAGCTTCTTGTCTTGTCTTTGTCACAAAGGAGCCGAATGCCCGAATCTAATACCTTTCGTGGCCACTCAGTTAGGTCATTGGAGGAAACATCTTTCTTTCCACAAACAAAGATAAGCTTGATTTTGCCAATGCTGATATTAATGAAGAGGATTTGGACTCAGTGGTTGCTGATTGGGTTACTGAGGAGGGTAAGTGGGACTGGAATAGACTTGGTCAATATCTACCTAATGAAGTGGTATTGACTATTGCAGGCATTGATGCACCTGACTCTGAGCTGGGAGAGGATGTCACCATCTGGGGCTTGGAGAAGGATGGAAGGTTCAGCCTCAAATCAGCATACAGGCTTGTTGCTGACATGGAGGAACAGGAGGAGAATGGAAATTGGAAAGCCGTTTGGAAGTGGAGAGGGCCAAGCAGGATTAAACACTTCCTTTGGCTGGCAACCCACGAACGCCTCCTCACCAACAAAGAGAGGGAGAGAAGGAAGCTGACAACCTGCAACCTGTGCAGCCACTGCAATGAAGAAGAGGAAACGATCGAGCACATCCTCAGGAAGTGCAGGAAAGCCAAGATCATCTGGGAAACGTTTCAGAGCAAGGAGTCTATCAGGAGCAGAAACCTGATCTTCAATGATTGGCTGATACATAACATCAAATGTGAAGAAACTGCCACAGAGTTTGGGATCATTTGCTGGCAGCTTTGGAAGCAAAGAAATGAGGAGGTGATGGAAGGGCGCGCCTTTCTGAAAGAAAGTGTCATTGCTAAAATCAAAGCTTGGTTTAATATCGTCAATCAAGCTCACGCCAATATCCAGAAGACAGCAGGCTTTGTTCCAAAGAAGAAAATCTCCTGTGAGGTTGGATGGAAACCGCCAGTGGAAGGATGGATTCAACTCCAATCTGATGGATCTGTTCGAGCTCCGAATGGCAATGCAGCAGCAGGAGGTCTGTTCAGGGATCACTTAGGCAGATGTCTGGGAGCCTATGTGTGTAATCTTGGACGATGCTCTATCACAGATGCAGAACTTCGAGGAGCTTTGGAGGGTTTGAGGATTGCGTGGAAGGCAGGTTACAGGAAGAACGTTTTACACAGCGATTCCACCACTGCCATTAACATCATTGAACACAGGAATGATGATGTGCATCGCCATGGTTCTACTGCCAGGCACTTGAGCTGTATTTTGGATCAACAATGGGAGGTTAGAGTGTCCCATGTATATAGAGAAGCGAACTATGCGACTGATTACTTGGCCAACAAGGCTCATGATTTTGATTTTGGCACACATCAATTCAATGTGTGTGATAGGGGTTTGGTTAGTTGGATCAACCATGATGTAATGGGAACTTCCCACGAAAGATTTATTGTTAATATGATTTAGGCGCTCAACGTCTGCCTTTTAACCCAAAAAAAAAAAAAAAGATAAGCTTGATTAATGCTTACTAATTGTACTCTGGGTTGGGCCTTTCTGCAGAAGCATGATCCACCGTCGGGCCCATTTTCGCAGTTCCGTTTTCTCCTCTGCCCTCCACATCGTAGCGCTGGGGCTGCGATGGGAAGGTGAAATCCATAATGGTGTTGGTGTGTGTAGTGTTAGCTGCAGAATTGGGAGTGTGATGTTTTGCTTATTATCTAGCTTTAAGGTTAGCCAAAAATCTGAGCTCACACAGAATGTTCAGTCTTCTTAACTTAAAAAGTGTAACTAACTAGTTGGATGGGAGGATCCAAACAGGCAACGGCGAAATGAGCAAAGGGTTAGCATGCAGAGAGGAGGTAGAATACAAGGGCTTCACGGCACGAGTGTTGAGGCTGTAAACGCCCATATCATGACCTCCTAGCTTGTGCCTTTGGTGCCAGTCGATAAAGTCATCCGTGAAATAAATGGAATTTGGAATCAGTCCCGAATGGTCTCTGGTGGAAACGGAGAAGGCAGAGTTGAACCCAACGAAGATGGCGAAATCCCCGATGCTTGCAACCTCATCCCATCCCTTCCTATCCTCATCATCCAGCTTGTAAACCTTGAACTTCACCGTCCGGTAACCTCTTGGCGCAGCAGCTACTAATTCCATGTATCTAGTCACCATCATCAGTCGATCACCACCTTCATCTGGGCTCGGGATCAAGTATGGATGTTCGGAGTTGACGAAATCCCTAGGGGCCAAGTTAAGATGGAATGAGAGCTTGGGGCGGTGCGGGATGGAAAGATCAGCCACCACAACCCTGCCGCAGCAGTCGACTGCATAAAATTTACCCTTCCAGAACACGATATCCATGAACGGGATCTTCTCTTCTTCTTCTGGATTAGGAACCAAGCTCCATTCGTCACACCCGGGCTTGCAGAAAGCCAGGCGGTAATTGTTATTGAACCGAATGGCCATCACAACGCAATCCTCTGCAGTGGGCTCGGCGGAGACAGCAGTCTTCCGGAAGAAGCGCTCTTGGAAGAAGGTCCTGCCCTGTACAACGAGCCTCTGGTCACCATCCAATCGGTGAACGAACTCAAGGTTTCGTCTTTGGGGGTTGTAGTCCAACACATCGGGGAAAGACGTGATGGGCGGCAGGGGGATTTGAGATCCGGTGAGAGGGTTGAGTAGGAAGATGGAAGGGATCTGGTGGACCATGAACAACCATCCAAACGCAGACCCCCGGCATACAACAACACCAGGGTTGCCGCCGCCGCCGCCGCCGCCGCCGTGGATGTGGTGAAATCGGCGATTTGCCACATCGTAAAAGCAACAATACCTATCACTACCACTCTCGCAATTACCACTAATCATTCTCGTGCTGCTGCAATGCGGCAACATGAGCAACGGCGTCGATTCCCCAAGCCTTCCCTGCTGCTCCGATTCCGGATCAGCAGCACCCATGTCGCTAGCTGCTGGAGAATGTCTCTTTTGGCTGATAGAATGGAAAGCTGGCTAGTAGCTTGTAGCCGTATTTATAGAATCAGAGATTCAGATTCCAACTCGGACTCGGAATAGATGACCAAGAAGAAGAGGGTCGGTCGAGCGAGACTGATGCAATTCCGTCTCCGCGGTGGTAAGGGAAGGGTTAGGGGAGGGAGGTTGTTCTTCTCTCTTCTCTTCTTTGCCTTGGTTTTGGTCTTTTGGATCTGTCGCCTTCTCTCATTGTTTTTTTTTTTGGTCAAACATTTTCGTCGACTGAAACGCAGAGTTGTTAATTAGCCCAGCCCAAGTGTAGGTTGGGCCCAGGAGCTTTTCAATTGGGCCTCTGATGCTTTGAAGAGCTTTTCCTGATCCTGGATCTTAGCCTTCACATTGTGTAAAGACCCTTGTTATAAGAACCGAACCGGATCAACGGCCGGGCCAGTAGAACCGTCAAACCAATTACAATAGCGGTTCGGTTCATTGTTTGAACGGTTATTGATAGACCAAACGGTTTTTCACGGTTCAACATAAAATCAGATGAACCGGCACGGTTTAAATGGTCCACTGGTTCACTATTTTAACAAAAAATAATATTTTAACATAAACTAAGACCATCAAATCATAATTATTAATTTTATATATGCTTCCTCAACCTTATTATCGATTTTACATTGTCTACTACCAACTAGAACCGTAATTTTTAATTTGAATTAAAAAATGTGGTTTCTTTTGTGAGATGGTTTGAATGATTTATTAGATATGTTCGTGATGATATGAATTTGAACTTGTTTATGGTCAATGATAATTTCATTCTTAAATTAGTGTAATATACAAGTCTTATATGTTATATATCATTAACGGTTCTACCAACGATTTTGTAACGGTTAACCGGTGAACCCTAAACCACTAACTTTTCCGGTTCAACCTCCGGTTCGGTTATGAAAATAGAGGTAAAGACCCAAAAATTTGATCTTATACGATTCTGTTATGTATCAAATGAATTCAATGAGCTCAGGAAAGCCAGCCGTGATGATGCATGCATACTTATTTAGTTTGTTTGTAGGTATAGTTTAGGGGTGGCTGCATAGAAAACCTTGCAATTTTGTAGCTCACCTCCCAGACAAAAGCTTCCAAATAAATTTAGTGCAAAATCTGCACCAAATCTTCACGATGGAGGGGAATATTCGCTTCCCTACTTGTAATTTATAAATGGCTACACAAGAAGTTCAAAGAACAACAACATAATTATTATCAGGAGACCTTCTCATTTTCTCAATCCATAAGATAATTGGTCATCTGAATTAAGAATATGACTTGATTAAAGATGTTGGAGGCCAGCTGACTTTGTTCTCCAACAAAGTTCAATTAATGTTCTCTGGAAGCTAGCTCCAAGTTCATTCATATGTAGACATACATTTTGATTGATTCTAATTAAGAAATTGAACCCAAAAAGTTTGGCACCAAACTAATCAACACACTGCCCCCTCACTTTCCAGTGCATTTTATATCGACCTTTCATGTCGGTATTTGCTGTGGTGGCTTCTGGCCAGTGGTGGTGGCCGCCGGGGTTTGAGATCCTGTGTAAGCAAGTTAGTTGTATTCACCTATGGTGGACTGCCACTCCATTGATGAATCCAAGTCACCCGTCAATCGCCATTGACTAAAGATGGATAACACCAGCGACTCAGAAGCTACATGAGCAAATACGGTTACGATTTGCTCATGAACGACAGTTCTGATCTATGTTCAGCATGTTGCGATCAATCAGGATACGATCCTTAATGTCCATTTAGAGTTAAGATGTTTAAGATTGCAATTCATGGCTGTAAATTTATTCAATTAAGGTTAAGTTTAGATCACATATCACACTAGGACTCTCTAATACTAATGAGAGACAATGAAAGTTTAATTTTATATACAATGTGCTGTAGGAAAAAAATAATGACAAGCAATATAGTCTCGTCTTATCATAAGCGAATGATCTATTAACCACTTAATCATTGTTATTTAATTTAGGTGCAAAATATAATGAGCATGTATAATTTTCAAATTGAGATAGACAAGTGAAGAATGTATGAGATTAGATCATGGATATTTGTGGAATATAGCAAAATTATGTCTTGTGCGATACATTTTCCACTGTTATGTTCATCTACCTACTCCACTAAAGGTATATATATTTTGGAAGAAGTTATTGGGTGGATTTAGTCTTTCACGTAATCAATTAAAAACAAGTGGTCTTAGGTGCACTTAGAAGACACTAGGTACAACAGTTTGCTATGAATCCATAACCAGGTTCGTATAAATTAATTAGGTTTGTGTTTAACTATGGTTTCTAACATATCTAGCACGTCATTTAAGCATGTTAGCATAATTCGTGAATGACGAAAATTAAAGCATAGAAGATTTTAATTATTAAAAACGTATATTTACATTATCATTTATCAAAATACCATCATATATCTAACAATTGAAATCGCAAACAATACAATTGAGTTTCATATGATCTTATGTCAACACGCTGCAGCATATCAATCTACTTGCTCACTAGATGATGTGGGATCAAATTGTTGTTACCTCCATTTATAGAGCTTCTTGTCTTGTCTTTGTCACAAACAAAGGTGTCGAATCCAATACCTTTCGTGGCCAATCAGTTAGGTCATTGGGTGAAACATCGTTCTTTCCCCAAACAAAGATAAGCTTGATTAGTGCTTACTGATTGTACTCTGGATTGGGTCTTTCTGCAGAAGCATGGTCCACCGTCGGACCCATTTTCTCACTTCATTTTCTCCTCTGCCCGCCACATAGGCTTCGGTTGGTTGTACTTGTATATAGTTTTCTTCGCCAATTGCTCTCTTCTTATGGAGCTTTATCATGAGCCATAACCCATTTGTCAAGGAGCATCATTCTTCTAACCATAGACACCAAAGATGTAGTTTGAAGGAATAACGGTTGACAAGTAAATTATGGGAAGAAGTAGTGAGGGTTTTGTTTGTGTAAGGTTAAAGGTAGTTAGAGAGTACGAGAGCATCTGACTTGCTCTTACGAGATCGAATAATCGCGAACAACTTTGTTCTCTTCACGACGATTCACCATCTTGAGATGATTTAATTTATCTCGAAAATCCTTGGATTGTATATGTATCATTTTGGCTCAAATTATCACAAATCAAGCATTGTATGGAAGTGAATACCAGGAGTTGTTTGTTTGATGGATTTGGTGAACGATTTGGATTCATCATGAATTTTGTCCAAAATTTATTGTTTGCTTCATGCATTTAGTGGTAACAAATCCATGGGGTCCACAGACTTTGAGGGTTCAAATCCATGGGCTATATACAAATCTAATTAATCAAATCCATTATGAAATATATGAAACAAACAATGATATTTTTCAAATGCATAATTAACCAAACCACTTTCTCCTTACTTATTAGTGGACTGGGCTAATGCAGATTAATGCGTTAGCTCTTAATTATTGGGCTGGATTATTCTGACTTCAGCAATGCTTGGGCTGGGCTTCAACTGGACTCCAGTTGACCAAAAACATGAACGCAAAAATACACACCTAAGCCCATTAGAGCTTATATCATTACTCGGGATCAGGTTCACCATAATTCAGGAGTTTAAGGAACTGTTGGATGATGCAAAAGATGCTGCGGATGAACACGACACAGTAGAGACTAGAGAGAGAGAGAGCTCTCACCATCACTGTTGCGTGTTGTCGTCACTATTTCTCACTTTAATTCTGGACTAACAACATTAAACAGCAAGTAGATACCGTTGTTGGTTGGCGTTATGCAGTCTCTGTCTTAGTTCCCAAGAACCCAGGAATAGGAAGAAACTACCCCATTATATAATCTGCAAATAGTAAATTACATTTAATTAGTGATGATGATGATGATGGCTACGCAACCAAGCCTTAGGATTCCCAAAACGACAACTATGACATTTCTGCCACTCGATCTAGAGTATCTTTGCGATTTGTTCCTTAGGGTTCGGGGTAGTTTTACTTTTCTTTGTTTTGAGATACATGCCACCGTGACAATCAATCTCACTAAGAATTCTTGATCCGTCATTGCATCATGAACTAATCATGTACTATTTTAGGGGTCTTCTGTTTTTATGGGATGGTTTGGCAAGTGTCTCGTTGCATTCTAGTTATCATTTGTTTGTAAGATTATGCATGTCGCATATTTATTTTCATCCATTTCTTATACGGAAAAAAAGATGCTAACATTACTTTGATAAATTGAATTTAATTATACATTGAAAAAGACCCAATAATTTGATCTTATATACTATTATGTTATGTATATAAAATAAATTCAAGAGCTCTGGAAAGCCGGCCGTGATGATGCATGCATGCTTGTTTAGTTTAATTTGTTAGGCATAGTTTAGGGGTGGCTGGTTACAAAACCTTTGAATTTTGTAGCTCACCTTCCAGACAAAAGCTTCCAAATAAATTTAGTGCAAAATCTGCAGCAAATCTTCACAATGAGGGGAATATTCGCTTCCCTACTATCAATTTATAATGGGTATACATGAAGTTCAAAGAACAACAACAACAACATAATTATTGTTAAGAGACCTTCTCATTTCACTAATGATCCATTGGATAATTGGTCGTCTGAATTAAGAATATGAATTGATTAAAGATGTTGGAGGCCAGCTGACTTTGTTCTCCAACAAAGTTTGATTAATGTTCTCTGGAAGCTAGCTCCAAGTTCATTCATATGTAGACATACATTTTGATTGGTTCTAATTAAGAAATCGAAACAAAAGGTTTGGCACCAAACTAATCAACACACTTGCCCCCTCACTTTCCGTCCAAAACGGGTTCTTCTTAATTTGGCTGGGTGTGTTCTTTTTAGAATATAATTTGGTGAACTACTCACCTAGTTAATCGATCATTATACGCGAGTATACATGAGAAGAAAATGGAAGTTTTGAAACCTACATATATTTGTTTTATATGCGAACAAAACATTTAATTGACTTTGGAGATATATAATTATAATTTATTTCAATATACATTTGACACTATTAGAATTGTTACCGTGTTCTTAAAAGTCAAAATGGCTATTATTTGTATGAATTGGATATAAGAGATAGAGCGCAATTGATACTAGCTCTTGAACAATAGCCTTCCGTGTGAAGGGATTGATTGTGAATTTTTGTTGACATATTTATTATAAACACTAATTAACTATGTCAAACGCCAAGTTGGTCTTTAATTAGTGTTACATTGATACGGTGCTAACGAATTAGAGGGAGAAGGGAAAGAGAACAGAGGAGAATTTGTTAAGAGTTCAACTCCAACGACAAAAACTGGCCAGCTTTGAAGGGGTCAAGGAATCTTACCAGTCATAATAATTTCTTATATTTTTTCAATATTGTCATATTGTATTGTTTATCCTCGAAGAACAAAGGCTTTTATGAGGTACTCTAAATATAATTTGTCAACGAAGATGACCCACGTTGGTTTTTTCACAATTTTTAAAAAAATTCGTGTTATAAACAAAAGAGAAGAACTACAGTAAAAGAAAGTGGAGATGGAAATACACATAATGAGGAAGTGTTCTTCTTATTTATCTAATCTCTTTGCACAATGGAATGCTCTATTTTATATGTATATAACATTATAATTTTCTCAATCGATGCATTTGAATATGGGATGAATCATTATAATGGTCAATATTGAAAATTACATAACTCCTAATATAGCATCCGACATAGAATTTAATATTGGGTAGAATTTAATGGACATCCACAATATGTCATTGTTGTTCTTCATTGTATGCAATATATATGGGAATGGTGGCCATTTCATTTTCAAATTATCAAGTAGATTTTTAAATTAAATACGAGTGGTTTAACTTACATGAATCGCCCATGATAGATTAGAGAAGCTATATGACAATATAAACCTAAACAATCCATCGAGTTTTCAGCTAGCTCTAAACAATAGATCATATAAAATTAATTTTAATTAAATTATAAAATCAAAGCTAGATATACAATAAAAATTTATAGAAAGATTGTGCTTCACATATATAGATAGATAATTCACACTTACTGCGTTCGTTCTGAACTTGTGAGATTTTAATCTATTCAAATTGTTTGTATCTATTGATGATTACTCTGATCCATACTTTAAGTTTGAAATAACTAAAGCACACTTTGAGAATCCAAGTACATATGGAACTCATCGATATCATAACATTATAACCCAAAATTGTCTTACTAACAAATTTGAAAAATCTAAGTAAATAACACGATCATCATTCATTCAACTCAACCAAACCAGAACTAATTACTAAATCAATACACGTTGATATTCAATCTAAATTTTGATTTGACAACTTCATACTTACAATTTCAAATCCTATTCCAACATGACAGACTACCTCAACCCTTTTACTTATACCCACGAAATCATCAAGAGTGCTTTCATTAAATTATTCCAATAATTAACTACATTTTGACAACTAAGTACAATAGAAAAGAGGAACATATTATTGGTGATGATGAGCAGACCATAATGCCTATTGGCTATGTACAACTTTTCCTTCCCTTACCCCCAAATCCCATTGTTTTAATATTGTTCCCAATCATTTGTCTTCCCCTCACAGAACAGCAATATCCTTCCATTATAGGTCAGTTTATTTTTGTCTCTGGGGAGAATGAACGATGAACTGGCACCAAGCATCTTTGCTTGGATTATAAGTATCCTTTCTCCTTCTACTTTCGATTCTCCATTTCTCTCTCTATCTATCTCTCTCAGTTAATGAACTAGTCATCCTCTGGGGGCAAAAGGAAGAAACAAAAACAAACATGGGAAGGCAGCCTTGTTGTGACAAAGTTGGATTGAAAAGAGGGCCATGGACCATCGAGGAAGACCACAAGCTCATGAACTTCATCATCAACAATGGAATCCATTGCTGGAGAATGGTCCCTAAGCTTGCAGGTTAATTTCAGCTCTCTCTCTCATTCATACTTCATCATCAATCGCTAGCACAATTCAACAGAAAACAGAGTTTTTGCGACCAAATAAGGGTTGCTTTTGTTGGTGACTATTCTTTGGTCGCAAAAGGCTCGTTTTCTTGTAGGGTTCATTCCCTTAATAGAACGTACACTACTGTAATTGTGTTCTCAACCCACTTCTTTAAACAAATGCATGTGTACAGGTTTGCTTAGGTGTGGGAAGAGTTGTAGGTTGAGATGGATCAATTACCTTAGGCCTGATCTTAAGAGAGGCGCTTTCACTGAGGCAGAAGAGAATCAGCTCATCCAACTCCATTCGCGGCTTGGGAACAGGTAAATGCTTGATTAACTAAATTGCTTAGCGTTTGATCATTGTAAATTGTGAGAGTACTAATGAATGGTTAATAATCATGAAATTGGCTATTTTCATGTATATAGGTGGTCAAAAATTGCCTCACATTTTCCTGGGAGGACCGACAACGAGATAAAAAACCATTGGAATACGAGGATCAAGAAGAAGCTCAAGATGGCTGGAGTAGACCTTCCCACCCACCAACCAATTGATCTTGATCATGAAAATGGAGTTCATAAGGATGGTGATAACAAGATTGGCACAACCTTAATGGAGGAACATGAGAACCAACAAGTGGAAGAGAAAGAGCACGAGTTTTCGACGAAATTAAATGAAACAACTACAATTGACGACCAAGATCTTTTGACAAACTATGAAGTGTTGATGACTGGAGGAGGAAACTTGGAGTTGGAAGGAGCATGGAGCAGTAGGAATACCAATTACAGCACCACTAGTACTAATTCCGATCAAGGCTCATCATCATCCTCTATCGAGGATTCGAGTGGGAATCACCTCTACAGCCAGATGAATCCTTCCATGAATTATGACTTGAATGATCGTCATCAATCAGCAGGTTCAAAGGCTCAATTAGGTGACGATGGTGAAGATTATGGGTCATTGAAGCAATGGGTTGATAGTGTGGACTCAATGTTCTCATGGGATGGTTTCATGAACACCAACACTACTACTTCTACTACTCTAGATGATGAGTTCTTCTTCCAGCTGGAAAATGGACTCTACTATAATAAAACGAAATGATGATGATGATGATGATGATGATGATTCCACTTGGATCAGTTTTTAATTTTCTTCATGATCAAATCCCCATAATTTTTTATAAATCGAGAGATAAGCACATCATTAATTATATATATATAAAAAAGTGTGATTATTGAGTTGTCTGAGGCTATTTTTATATACAGTACTTCTTGTTTGTGTTCGATCAACTTCCTTTCTTGTAATGTTTTGTTCTTAATTTCACCATCATCTGCTAGCTAGGCTTGACCATAATAGTGTACATGTCAATTTTCAGGGTCACTAATTAAATAATGAATTTATGTGTTATTATTTCTTAACTGTGAGTGTCATTGCTTTCATGCTTTCATCACCATAAATCAACCTTACTTTGTTGTCTTGAAAATGATTCAGAATATTTTTTAGGGTTTTTTGTTTGTTTGTCAAATAGACTAAATATGATGAAATTCAACTAGTGTTACTACTTTTGTTTATGTCAACTAGGTGCTACAGTGTTACTGTTAATTACCACATAAGAGTAGTATTTCATTTAGTCATCAATCACTCATCTTGTCTAGCTATATATAATTTCTGATACTTAGAGAACAATTAAAGGAGTAAGGAGATAATTGGCAGGGTGGACCTGGGATAACATATACAGTATAGCTACTAATGGTAGATGATATTAAAGAGACTTAAAAATCTTATCATCAGATAAACTTCACAAAGTACCAAAATACGAAATAAACTTCAACATAAACTCTCAATCGATGCAACACAGGAAAATGTCTTGACAAGGGGCCAAAATTTTACTAAGTGGAAAGTTAATGTTAGAACCATCATTAGACTCACTAGTCAGATACTCGCATATGATTTCAATTCAGATCATGTGTCTATCATGTTAAACACAGCACGAATTATTTTTCAAATTTATTTAATCAAGTCGAGATACCGTAGGAACGTAACTCTAGAAATCGTTCATCAGCTTAAAGGTTAATAATATGAGTATTATATAAAAAGTTAACGATAATTAATAGCTCAAAATGCTATGTAAAAAAGTTCAAAATGCTAGAGGGCATGGAAGTCGTTCACCGAACGAAGTCTAGCTAGGTAGCTAGATGGAGGATCCAGCTGATTTAGTAGTGGTAAACCTCTCATATACTGTCATGACATTCTTGAGCCTGCAGTCAAAGAAAAGAATAATTAGTGCTCGGTCGGTCGTATCTAGGTTAATTACTTTGATTAATTCTTCTCCTCTCTGTGATTTTTGGGTCGACAAATTTGATTAAGTGAGTCAAAGCATATTTATTAAACTGGAGTTAATTAGTAAGTCGTGCAATCCACTCCAATATATATATACATGCATACGGCTGGTCCGTACCGTACCGGCACATGCATGCATCTAATTTATTACTAGGGTCGTCTCAAGTAAAATTGCAGGTTGATTCTTTAATTTTCATTTAGGTCAGTACGCATCTATTAGCTTATTTTCATTTGGTTGTGTGTTTGTATGTTTTTTGATCGATTACCTCTGTTGACTGTTGAGCAACAAACTTTTTTTTTATAGTATTTGTCGCCAAATTCTAATGTCTCCCAAATCGAAACAAATCATACAATCTATTTAATAAGGTATAGTATTTTGCGTTGATAATGTGACCAACCTCATCACACCAACACAACATGTTTATATCACGAGAAAACGAACTAACCCATAAATTTAGCAACCTTTCCCCGTCCGTCGCTAAAAGATCATAAACTTCATTCCTAGTGTAGGTCGGTTAAATAAAAGGGTTCTAATTAAAATTTCAACCCTAGCTAAAAAGTGTTATGAACTTATGATTGTTAATCTTTGACTGAGGGCTCGATTTGTTCGACCTTGATATTATTTTAATAATCATGACTTCTTATTTGTGTCACTTCTTTTTCTTTATTAAATAAGAGGCAACCGTATAATTATGCATTTGGTGGGTTGCCACTTTCAATTAAATTAATTTAAGGGTGTGCCTACGGTGACATGCATGTCACGGTGACTTGCACTTTCCGGTCGACCTCAGTTAGGATTAGGTCGACCTCATATAGAATTCGGTCGACCTCATATAGGATCCGGTCGACCTCATTTAGGATTCGGTCGACCTCATATAGGATCCGGTCGACCTAATATGTTGTTTCAGTGTAAAAACAGTTCATGGTGCCTACTTTGGATATTCATATCATACAATTGGTTAGATGGAAATTGAAGACTAATGACTTGTTTTGAAGCTGGAGTGTCCCTCTACATATTGAAGTGATTGAGAGCTCGATAGGAAGTCCAGAAGACCATTTTTGAACCCCATCAAAAGGCTATGCCAAAACTGGGAAACTGCCTAGAAATGGCTAAGTCTGGAAACGTGTTTGTGAAGCCTATTGTTTGAACCCTTAAAGATATTCAATCTTACATTCAATGCCTTGCCTTTGTATAAAAAAATACATAATTTAACGTGGTAAAGGCCCCTGGACTGGACTCGCATCCATGCTTGTCAAATTGAGCTCCAAAGTAGGCTTGACAAACACGTTGCCAGACTTAGCCATTTTCAGGCAGTTTCCCAGTTTTGGCATAGCCTTTTGATCAGGTTCAAAAATGGTCTTCTGGACTTTCTATTGAGCTCCCAAGTACTTTAACGTGTAGAGGGACACTTCAGCTTCAAAACAAGTCTTTAATCTCCAATTTCCATCTAGCCAATTGTAAGATATGAATCTCCAAAGTAGGCACCATGAAACTGTTTGTACACTGAAACAACTGATTAGGTCGACCTGATCCTATATGAGGTCGACCGAAAAGTGCATGTCACCATGACATGCATGTCACCGTAGCAAAGTCCTTAATTTAATACCAGACTACAATGATTAGAGGAAGACTTGATTGGTAAAGTCAAGTACGTAAATAAATAAAACACTTTTAATCAACTGGCTGTTTGCACTGTTTGATTGAGGGAAGACAGTTAATGGTAGGCTAATTTCCAATGTTTCATCGAAGTCAAGTCAACTGATAATAATACATACATAGAATTAATTATTCAGATTATAGTCCATGGTAACTTTACCAAGGAAAATATATAGGGATGGTAATGACCACATATTTATCTTAATAGTTAATATTCATATTCTTGTATATACTCTATTTTCGAGTGTTGTATATAGCTCTTACATAAGTTAAGTTGGATAAATTGGTATGAACGGTAAATGATATTAGGTTGATTCATTCTAATATGCGGGATACAAAAATTTGGGTCTCAAGGAAAAACACCATCAAATTTAAAACTGACAAAGAGGATGGCTAGACTAGAACGACTCGAATCCTATGAATCATTATGTCAAAATTAAAATAATTTAGTTAAGACATACAATCTCCATATTGTGAAGGTAAAAAAACATACTAGAGACTGTGATGAAACAACCTGGAAAAAATACTAATATTTACTCTCAAAATTACTTTCAGCTGGAATAACGTATCGTAAATTTCAGTCATGACAAATATAAATCATGTGTGCTTATACTTAATCTTGGAGTTAAAAGTATAAGCACCCATATTTCCCTTCACCTACTTGGTGGCGGAAATCCGGGCTTTGCTGGTTCGACCCTGGATAGTTCCCATTGATCATGTGTACTGCGAAGCTAACTACGTCGCGGATTATCTTGCTTATATAGGTCATTCATTTCAGATTGGGCACCAGTTTTTGACAGCCCGAGTAGCTCTCTAGCTTACTGGTTGTACCATGACACTTTGGGGATCCAAACTCCCCCACCTGATTCGTCCGGAATAAATATTAGAGCGCCCTTAGCGCCCTGTTCTAAATAAAAAAGAAATCAGATACCCTTCTTCAATCTGATGAAAAGAGAAAACCTCAATTTTACAATCATAAGACAAACAACCAGAAGTCCCCACCACACCACCCAATAGGCAATATGTATAATCACTTGCTAGCCAAAGTCATCAAGCTAGACTGCTAGAGTGCGATTATATTCAATATGCTATTACATATTTGTTGAAGTTTCATATAATTAGTGGCAAAGTTTGCCTGCCTCGTTGGAATTTGGAATGACAAATATTAAAGCTCAAATAATTCTCCCCAAATTTTTTTCTAAATGGTTGGTATAACTAATACGAAAGAAAAGCTTGATCACCTAGCTAGCTAGCTAGCTGTATATTTGATACTAAGTTGATTGTCTTATCTAAGGCAGGAGAAGAATATCCTCAGCCCCAAACCACAATGGAAGAAAACAAGGATACGATAGGTTTTAGAAGTTTAGTGTGCTAATTAATGGTCTTATTATATTAAATATAATTGGACAGGGACAGCCTGGGATTGTTAATTAATTAGTTAGTTGGCGCATGATTAAGGAAGCTCAAGTTGTTATTCAGATTGCCATATCAAACATCAAGTAGGTGAAGGGAAAAATGGGTGCTTATATTTAATTGCTCCCTAATGAGATTGATCTAATTGGTGGATAAACATGTGGGCTTTTGTCATCAATCTAACATCTCATTATCGTCACCATCAACCTCATCAATTGGCTATTAAAGAGGGTTTATGAGAAGGAAGATTTTATCTTAAGTCCGATCATGAAAGTTTTAAGTCGAACACTAATAATAATACAGTTAGATTAAACCGTCATTCATCGGTTGAAAATAAACTAAGGTAAATGGATTCTTTCTGTAGCAATGCCGACAAGTGTTCCCACCCACCATCATATTAAATTATTAAGTACTAAAATTTGGTTTATTGGTTATTATATCATACTGTAAAAGTACTAAGCCAAATACCAAAGCATATTTGCTGAAAGAACAATTTCATAGACACGATGATGATGAGGGTGATTTAATATGCTCTTTTATTAATTCTGTAAACAGCTTTGTATGCACAATTAATTGATTAATCTATCTTTTATTTAAAAAGAGGATAATGTGACAAAAGTTGGCCTAGATTCAATGCTTAGTTCACAAAGCCAAAGATGCTCCATTGTCTAATCCTACCTTAACCTCCTGCTTCTACACAAGGTAAGGGCATCACAAATCATAACTCCCTTTTTTTCGTTTGGGACAATTTTGATCTGGCATAGATTTTTTTGAATATTGACGTTGCTTAAAAAGAGTACTAAATGAAAATGTAAGCAATGTGAGTTTAATGTATAATATTTTTGCTTTTACACGAACTTGTATGGTTCTCAATTTGTTTTCAAGTAAAAGTCCATCCCCACTTTCACTAATTTGAGTGTATTTGTCACTATAGTTTTCCTTTCTTCATACAAAGAAGGGGGAAAAAAAAAGAGTTGTTTGTGTTATTTTCTTTTTCAATCTAATCATGAATCAACACATAATCAAATAATCTTTACATTGTTTATACAAAGTGATATTGAGATATTCGTTTCGTTCTGGTATCATTTCCATGATGTATTATTACTCAGAAGTTTGGGAGCAAGTAGTTCGGCCACACTTAGCCCAAATGTGTCGGTTTGAACGAGGTCATGAAAGCCCAATCAAAGACCTTCCTTTGAAGAGTCTTGAGGATCCTGATATGTTCTTTGTGTCTCAACTTAGGTAACCAGCGCGTGAAAGGAGAGTGAGAATGTCAATTTGTACAGAATCCAACATTAAAAGCGTGAACAGAGCGTTAATATTATATCATTATTAATATTTTAAACAAAATACTAGTTCTTAGGTTATAGTATAACAAAATACAAGCAAGAAATTTTTTTTAAAAAAATTCACAAATATACTTCTCTCTTCCACAACTCAAATCTCTTTCAAATTACAGAATTGGGGGAAGTGTACAAATTTAAAAAGAGAAGGATCCCTTCTAGGTAGTGTGCGGCCCTACTTCTCATATGGGCTTAGCACAATTAAAGCCCACAGTTAAAGTGCTAAATCTAATCCAATGCAACAAAGTCTGTTCTTCTTCACTAAGGGTCCGTTTAGTATTGTTGCTTGTTTTTTGTTTCTGTTTTGTTTTATGAAATTTGGAAAACCAAGAAAAAAAATCGTGTTTAGTTGGGTTTTTATTTTCTGTTGTGAATCAGAGTTGCACAACAGGGCCCAAATATGAGAAACAACAATTTATTGCTTTGGATCTGATTCTTAAACATGTTGCACACGGGATTCCTACTGGTTGGGCACTTGATTTCATTAAACCAGACCAGTTTTCGAATCCCCACAAAAGCAAAAAAATGTTATTTTTTTAACACAGCCCCCAACCCTACTTCAACTTATCAGCCGCCCCCCCCCCCCCCAAACCCTTCTCCCCCAAACTCTTCTCAACAGAGGTCGGCCGCCACCCTTCTCAACAGAGGCGCCACCTCCGCCTCACCTCCACCGTGCCGCCCTCCGCCTCCGCGCCCGACCTCTCCGCCGCGCCGCCGACCCAGCCCGCCGAGCAGCACGAAACCTCCGCCGCGTAGCCCGCCGACCCGCCAGTGCGCCTCGCCGCCGTCGCCAGTCCCCCCTGCCGCCGCCGACCACTTCCCCTCCACAAAAACCTCACTTCATCTTCCCCACAGCAGGTAACTTCAACTTCTTCAAAGTATTATGTTAATCTATACTTTCTGAATATGTTGATGAATTTGGCATGTATGATTGTATGTAGTGATTGCTAGATTAGTTATTTATGAATTTGGATTGATTGCTATGTTCTTTGTTTTGTGGTTTACCTCTGTTATGGAGAAAATTGTTGAAAATGGTGATGAAAATGGTTCTTTGTTTTGTGGCATGTACAGTAGTAACTAAACGCGTTTTTGTTTCTTGTTGTCAGCTTTCATGATTTTTCAGATTTATCAACTAAACAGGTTTGTGTTTTCTGTTTTTTTCCTGTTGTGGTTGTACATCTATTTACACAACACCACTGGAACCACAACAACAACAAAATGATACTAAACGGGCCCTAAGAACCCAGAAAACAGAGACGGCTTTGAACTTTACCCATCTCCCTGGCCGCTGCATCTCTCGACACCAGGTTCTCCGTCCTCTCCATCAATGACATAAATCATAATCGCGACAAAGTTCTAGCTGTGAAGCCTAAGGGACCCGAGGAATCGATCATAAGTTTGATCTCTGTTTTCAAGTACACCAAAACAGAGCAGCGGCAACTCATGCCCAAAGTTATCGCCGACGGTCGTTGGCCCTCCTCACCTCTTATATGGCAGTGCTCCAAGAAATAGGTTTCCCCCGAATCAGATTCGCGCTCCAAGTATAAATAATTCGCGATTTTTTTGCGAATTACCCGTAAAACGCGTTTTGCCGCTTTAGAGCGGGATTGTGGGACCTAAACCCACGAATTGGGTGACCTAAGTCTCAACCTCGTCGACAGTCCTCTCTCGACTCGCCGGAGCTTCCACAGTTTCGCCGGGAGTTATGCTGACTATACCCAGAGCAATCAGGGCAATCCACACAAACGTCGTTGCTCCGCGGCTTACCAAATTCACTCTTCGAGCGCCCAAGAGGGTAAGCTCCCAATCCGTTTTATGCTTATCGGACCCGGTTTCGGTTCAATTCAACCCCAAGCTCGGCAATGTCGATATTTTTTGTTCGATTTGAAATTCAGTGATGAAGTTATGATCTTTCGAGCCAGATGAGTGCCCATGTGGCTCTATTCGCTCAAAATCGTGCTGGGTTTTTTGAAGTTCCTTAATTCCTTTTCTTTTTCTGGTTGGAATCGTGAGAACTGTTGGTTGGCTGATTGATGGATGGAACATTCACCGTGGCTGGATTAGAGCTGAAATGACTGTTCTCCTTTATTTGAACCCGGTTCCAGGTAGAGGTGGAGTATGGCAATGGTGACAAATTCAGCCTGTCAGCTGAATTCCTAAGAATACACAGCCCAGCTGTGGATGGCAAACTTAGATCCATTGGTGGTGAGAAGGTAATAAAACTATGATAAGTTCGTTGCCAATCTCCATTTCCATTGATTAGTACTCCTGATCGTTGTTCGTCATATCAACAGGTGATATCAGGGCGGCGTCACGTGGGAATCATGTCTGCAGAACCTGTAGGAAACTATGGGATAAGGTACTCCTGCAAGCTGAGACTAAACAAATCTTTACATGACACTGCTGATTCTTTTCCCTTCCAGTAATACTTAACTAATGTCTTTCAACACTGGTGTTTTCAGAATAGTGTTTGATGATTTGCACAAGACTGGAATCTATACATGGGACTATTTCTTTCACCTTGGGAGCAATAAGTTCTCTCTCAGCAAAGACTATATCAGGACACTGAAGAGGCATGGACTCAGTCGAGATCCAGGTAGGAGAAGCTTTGCTGGCTGTTCATCGTCAGCAGCATCATCCTAAGCTGACTTTTGATTCATTTGAATATGGAAGGTAACACTTCTGAAAGCTTGGTCCATGGACTGAAAGTTGTCGATTTTTGAAGGTCTTCTCACTTATCAGCACCAACTTGACAGCAGTGCTTGATACTTTCAAACCCACCATCTGGTTCTGTATCAAATGTTTCTGTAAAGGACAGTTGTATCAGAAGGCAGAATGGCTTGTTTCATGGGTTGTCCTCTCAGTTAGTCAAACTTGTATGTGGCATGTACCATTTATGATAAGAAGAACTAATCCAATTGTGCTTCCTTTGGGGATGCATTCGTCTGACTTTACGTATAGTCCATTATTATGTAGTGAAGATATTGGCGTATACAGTTTTCCTTCTGATGGTTTGACCAATGATTTAGGTAATCGTATGATTTAAGTAGGAAGTAGCCAACAAAATTTTGATTGGTAGTAAGGCTCAACCAATAATCACATGATCCATTGACGCGACGGAGCACCATCTATCCCTGTTTTTTTTATGGAATTCAAGCGGGCCTCTTGAAGTTTCGACCCGTTTCTGGACAAATATGGGCCGCTGCGGGGAGACGGTAAGAGAAGTCTAGAAAGGGCAAGACAGTAAGAGAAGTCTAGAAAGGGCCATTTGCCAGGCCAGCCACCCAAGTTCGAGAAATGTCTCGTTGATCCTTACTATTTTCAATATATATATATATAACCATCTCCTTAAGGCTCTATAGGAACAACACATTTGAATTCAACTGAAGAAACCACAGCACAATCAAAAACTTCAAGCTTTACACAATGGCTTCACAACTGCACATCTGCACACCATTCTCCACTTTTTCTACCGAGAGACTCAGCAACAAACTCTGCTTCCCCAAGCTTCCATGGCCAGGCAACAACAATGGCAGAGGAACTGCTTGCAATGCGGTCAAAGTTATGGCCGAGAACAGAGACAACCTTGACAGTTTGCAAAGAGTTGGCAATCAACAACAGCCCCAACCAAAGAAAAGTCAGCAGGTTGCAGCACCTACTGGTAAGCTAACTAGCTCATTTGACATCTCGTATAACTTTCAAATGCTCACAACTTTTCCCTTTGTAACTCCTGTTTTCAGTATGCTGAACTGAAGTTTTTATTTTCCTGCAGGGCTGTGGGATGGGTTTCCAGCAGCAAGGACAATGCAGCAGATGATAGACACAATGAACAGGATCATGGATGATCCCTTTTCCTACAGCAGTGGCTTGTGGCCTACTGCGATTTCTCCGGTTCAGGGAGATGGGTATGGAAGGGGAAGGACGCCTTGGGCAATACAGGAAGGTGAAAACGAGTATGGATTGAGGTTCGACATGCCTGGCATGACGAAGAACGATGTCAAGCTGTGGGCTGAAGACAATATGCTGGTTTTGAAGGGCGAAAAGGTCCTGGATAAGGATGGAAATGGTGAGGCTGCTGAGAGTGGTGAAGATTGGCCGAGTAAGAGCTATGGCAAGTACAGTTTCAGAATTGCTTTACCAGACAATATCGAGTACGAGAAAATTAAGGCGGAAGTGAAAGATGGGGTGCTGTATGTCACCATTCCTAAAGCCAGTATCAGCCGCAAAGTCATCGACATTGATATAGTTTGAGAGAGTTCAATAGCTGAGAGATCTAAGTTTGTCTTTGTAAAAATTTATAATCAGAACCTCACATGCATGTATGTAAACATCTACTACAGAAGATATAGAGAATGAATATTCTCAATATTTGAACTATCTCAATGAGTATCACTTTAGAAGGTAAATAAGAAAGCCAGCAAGAAAACACCTGCAACAGTTAATCAACTTTGTTTCTTCTGTCCACTTTTGGTAATCCGCTTCAGCCCTTGGCCGCCTCTTTTCATGCCCCTGCACCATCAACAATGGCACGGTATCAAGCCACTTGCCGACATAGGAATCAAGGTCATTAATGGAAGTTGGCAAATTGGCTATACCTTTCATACAAGTACAAGAAGAGGTAGAAGAGAAATATCAGAAATAAAACCAGGACTGAAGCAACTATATAGAGCACGTTCCTCTTCTTCTGCAAGTTTTGAAAAATGAGATGAAAAATCTAGGTGAGCAAAACAAGGAACGAACATTAGTTAACTAGGGAAATGAAAGCTGAAAACTAACTCATATGTACTCAAGAAGGTATATTACCTTGCCTCCTCTTGAGAATGGCTTCCGGCCTCCCTTGCAAGTGTGGGCATCACAAAATTGCCGTAAGAACAGATCTGTCCAGCCATAAAGCATCATAACATAGTACATCATTACCTTTAAGGAATATGATTACATGAAACAGATTCTGAGGTTGCATTGAAATATCACCATTGAGACGACGAGCTGAGGGGCCGTCCTGGACTGGAAAGCAGCGATCAGCCAGACTCTGCACATAATATGATATTGATGAGATGAATGGCTCATCGAGCAGCGAAGTTGTTGTACAAATGGTTACGGTCATGTAACCAACAAATAAGCCCACCTCACAAGCATGCTTATTCCTTGCTGCAGCTGCTGGATTGCACTTTGTCTTGCGTGGTGAATCCATCACGAGGTCACAGTGTAATGCACCACATGAATCTGCCAAGCACCTGCCGGGACTCTGGGTTCAGTACAAGTATGACATCTGTCATTCAGAAGCCATGTTTGAAACAAAAGGTCCGGCAGATGAATGTTTGATTCACTAAATGAACAAAGACATACAGACAGGAAGATTTCTCAAAGATTACAGTGAACAATCCCCTCTCAGAACAAGCTGTTGATATATGACTGAGGAAAAGTTCCTTTTCTGCGATATTACAGATTCAGTTGGCAGGACTTAACAGCTATCTCAATCTAAGTGGCCAGGGAAGAACCTCCTACGGCCTACTCACAAATTCAAGGAAATGAACTTCATGGTAACATACCGTATCTAAGGTGTCAAAGTGCCACTCATCTAGATGATTGTCCAGATTTTTCTCTTCATAGAATGTCTTTTTGCAGTACCCACATCGCCATAGGTTGATATCTTCACGGGCTTTGCTCTGTTCTTGGAGACGGTAGAGGTCATTCTCAGGGTGAAGTGGGCACTTCTTTGGAATGTGGTGCTTTTCCTTCTCAACAAAGGGGATCAAGTACTGAAAACAAACCGACCATCACAAAGATCAAAACATCTGGTGGAAGTTCATAGAAATAACACAGGCTTTCTATCGGATTACCTGCTCGATAATTTTCCGCGCAGCCCTGCTCCGCTCTCTCGAACAATGCACCTCATGAGCATGCCCTTTCTCCTCCTCTAGGGTTCTGAGCATCAATCAACTCTGTGTAAGAACACATTGCCAAAAGAACTAAAGGTACAAGCTTTCATGGCCATCCAGCTAATAGAGTGGTCTTGGATACCAAAACTTGTTCATTCAATGCCAAAATGAAGGCGAATTCCAGCAATCAACGTAAACTTTACCTTGCAACAGCAGATTCTTCATGACCCTGGGGGAAATCAACAAATTACCACACAATTCAGGACAGGTTCTGAAGCAACGATCAAGAGCAAGAAACGAAGAAAAAAACGCCAAAACTTAATTCCTCAGTACCTGATGCGGGGCAGTGGAAGAACGTGTGCTTCTGGATTGCGAAGAGATTGAGATGAAGAAGAAGAGTACAATGGCGAATCTTCGCGGGAAATTCGTCATATCACTATCTGGGCATGTTTTGAGTCCTGGAGGGAAGATCCCACCGCTTTCAAATCTTTTAAGATCGAAACTTTATCACTCACTGATGGGATAATCGATTGGCTTCGGACTTCGGGAGGAAGAGCGAAAGAAAGAAGAAGAAAGGACTATACTTCTGTTCTGTTTGCCTAGCCGGCGAATCAAAGTGATGTAAGAGTTATAATTTGGTCACTAGAGTTTTGGCAGCCAACAACTTGGTACTCAAAAGTTAGTTGAGTGGTAAAAATCATGTAAACTAGTTAGCTTCCTTCAAGCTTGAGGGTCAATAGTTAGGTAATCAGAGAAAATCAGGGTGGTAAAAGTAATAATTGTAGTTAGACTTCCAATGTTAGAGTTAATCATATTCATATATTATAGCTTAGCTCATTGATAAATGATAAGCATGATGATTAATGACTAAGATGCCCGACTACAATGTTGCTATTGACTTCTAAGCAAGTGACAAACGCCGCCGTTTCTGGTTCTCTCTCCATGCTCTGCTGCTAGGGCTGCAAACAAGCCGAGTCGAGTCGAGTTTTTGCTTAGCTTGAGCTCGGCTCGTTTATTAATTTTTTAGCTCGAGCTCGGCTCGAACTCGAATTTTGATAATCCAGCTCGAACTCGAGCTCGGCTTGAATAAAAATAAACTAGCTTGAGCTCGACTCGGTAGAGCTCGATAAATGCTCGTTAACATAGCTTGTCAAGCTGAGTACAAGCTCGGCTCAAGATGAGCTCGATTTAAAATCATTCTTGCTGGAAAAATGTGTAAACATAAGAATTTAAATGATAGAAAGAACACTAGAAACTATAAATAACATCTAAATTTCATACACATTTGTATTAACAAGACAATGTTCATGTTTAAAAGAGTAATTCATCCTTCCACAAGTTCTAAACAAGGCAGCTCGCGAGCTTAGCTCAACAAGCCACAGAATCAAGCCAGCTCGCGAGCTTATTAAGCTGAGCATGGTCTAGCTCAAGCTTGGCTCGTTAACTAACGAGTTGGCTCGCGAGCCGGCTTGTTAAATAACGACTCGAGTGTCGAACGAGTTTTTTTCGATTCGAAAGCCGAGTTGCTCACGAGCGGCTTGGCTCATTTGCAGCCCTATCTGCTGCCTTCCACTACAAGTGCTAGGGATGAGTTAGGGTGGCAACTAAAATTTTAGTAGCCACCATGGCTACATCACTATCTGTCGTTCATTTTTCTTGTTTTCCTCTTTTTTTAATCTCATGGTTAATTTTATTTTAGGGTAATTTTAGAATAAAAAAAGAGTCCACACCTGATTATTCTATATATGCTACTCAAACCCTAATCTACCATCCCTCCATACCAACCCTGGACGACGGCATCACCCCTCCACCCACCGCCGCCCACCTCCACCCGCCCTCATCCCCTCCCCCCACCTCCGCCCACCTCCCCTCGCCCTCCCCTCTCTTCCACTCTCTACCCCACCATCCGCCCGCCTCCTCCGATCCCTCCTCACTCCCTCTCCAATTTTGGTTGTTCTGGTGCATTTCCGCCGGACAAACAAGCCAAGTCCGGCGTCGCCCCTCCTCTCCCCTGCACACCGTCTGGAGGCGCGTGATGGCGGTGCCGCAGTCGACGATGACGCCGCCGTTCCCGGCCTCGTCGAGCTCGAAGACCGAGGCCGGAATCGAGAGCAGCTCCCCGCCGACGCTCATCCCGCTCAGGGCGACGTAGTAGAACGTATCGACCTTCCTGCTCTTCATCAGATTCGCCGTCACGGAGTCGGCGGGGAAGGCAGAATTGAAGTCTAGGGTTGAGGAAGAGGTGGAATCGCGGTTGACGAGGCAGTAGGAGAACGAGGAGGAATGGTATGTTTTTTTTTTAAATGGTAGTCATTTTTTTTTAGTAGTGATTTTTTTTAAATGGTAGTCATTTTTTCGTAGTGGTAGTGTTATTGTCGTATTGGTATAGTTTTTGTCGCATTGGTATTATTTTTGTTGCATTGGTATTGATTTTGTCGCATTGGTATTGATTTTGTTACATTGGTATTGATTTTGTCGCATTGGTAGTGATTAAATCTGCAATGGTATTGATGTTTTGTGAAATGGTAGTGTTTTTATTTCTTGAATGGTATTGATGTTTTGTGAAATGGTAGTGTTTTTATTTCTTGAATGGTAGTTTTCGTGTAATGATATAAATTTATTTCTGCAATGGTAGTTTTCGTGTAATGGTATAGATTTATTTCTGCAATGGTATTGATATTTTTCAAAGTGGTAGTGTTTGTCTAATGGATTGGTACTGATTTCGGTTTTTTTTTTTTTTTGCAGAAAGATTGAGAAAAATATAAAAAGGAAATCTGGCTGGAGATTACGGAAGTGAGAGAAAGAGAGATTTTTAATTAATAGATTTTTGTAACTACCTTAAATGTAATTTACAAAAAATTAATTAATATAATTTATTTTTCCATACCCAATTTACCCTTAGTAATCACCGTAACTGGTCTTTCAGACAGACAGCTCAGGGAAGATAACCAAAAATTCTCAGATTCGGTTCTGAATATTTATTTCGCTTCTTAAATCTCCAAAAAGTCTAAACCCCAAATCCTTTCGAAAACTCAAAAGCTCGAAGGAAAGTAATCATTGCTGGTGAAAGCGCCCGAGGAAGGAAGAGATTATTATTTTGGCTTAATTGCAAGTTTGGTCACTCGAATTGCTACAAAATTTCACGTTTGCCACTCAAATTAATTTATTCCATTTATAGTCACTTAAATTAGGTTAACAGTCCAAGTTTGGTCACTGGCCGTTAATCTCCGTTAACATTTTCTGATGTGGCGGTCAACTCTTATAGTTGACCGTTAAATGAGTGACGTGGCGATTAAAAAATTAATAAAATAAAATAATTTAATTATTTTTTATTTTCCACCTAATTATTATAAAAATAAAAAAAATTAATTCCTTTTAATTGTTATTTTCCACCGCCCGTAGCCGTTCCTCTCCCCTCAGGTCGACGACCTCTCCCGGCCGGCCAAGCCCCGCGTGGTGGAGGAGAAGTAGGCGGAGGAGGAGGTGGTGGAGCGGTGGCTTCGTTGGGCGCATAGTCGTTTAACCCAAAATGGAGAGAATTTTTACAAGGACGTCGAGATCGTCGTGGATAGGCGTGTCGATGTCGTCGGAGAGACGGTTGAGGTTGCCGGCGGACCAGCGGAGGGAACATGGACCACAATGCCAAGAGAAGAATGGCAGCTAAGGCCCAGAACTTGTACCTGCCTTTCCCGAAGAGAGAGGAATCGGAGGTGTCCTTCTTCAACAAGCTGCCCATCGCCGTCCATGTTGGAAGAGAATCGTCATCCTTCATCTAGATTCTGCTCCGATCCGGATGCTGGAAATTTTCTCTGGCTCCAACCGAATCGATCACAAATGGAAAGTGTCAGTATCGGAGTTTGCCTAGAAACTCGAACCCAAACCCTCCGGCGCCACCAAACAGCAAGGAGGAGGAAGAGTTGTTGTCGTTGTTGCCGTCGCTGTAACAACTCGGATACTGACTCCCCGCCCTTGCCGTCGTTGTTGGTGCTGCTTTTTCAGGTGGGTGGGCGTGGGTGGTTGGGTTTGCCGGTGAGGCGCTGGACGAGCTCCCTGAAGTTGGCTGCGTCGGTCTTGATGATCTCCGGCGCAAATATGTGGATGATGCGGATCTTGGGCTGCTTCGGCTTACTGTTGTTGTTGTTGTTGTTGGAAATCAGCCGCGAATCTGGATTGATTCCTAGTCGTCCCCGGGTTGGTGAGGGAATAACAGATGTGGGAGAAGGAAAAGGCGAGGAGGAGGAAGATGGACTACTACTGTTGCAATTGGGGCTCTTCATCCTAGATTGTCACAAAGGAGAAGAAGGGAGTTCGCTCACAGGGATGGTGAAATATATACTGGTGGGATCCATCATCTGCTTTCTCATACATTTATTATTGCTTATATATAACCCAAAATGAAAACTGCAAGGTTAAACGACTACGGGCCCAACGAAGCCACCGCTCCACCACCTCCTCCTCCGCCACCGCCTACTGCTCCTCCACCACACGGAGCTTGGCCGGCCGGGAGAGGTCGTCGACCTGAGAGGAGAGGAACGACTACGAGCGGTGGAAAATAACAATTAAAAGGAATTAGGTTTTTATTTTTATTTTTATAATAATTAGGTGGAAAATAAAAAATAATTAAATTAAATTATTTTATTAATTTTTTAATCGCCACGTCACTCATTTAACGGTCAACTATAAGAGTTGACCGCCACATCAGCAAAAGTTAACGGAGACTAACGGCCAGTGACCAAACTTGGACTGTTAACCTAATTTAAGTGACTATAAATGAAATAAATTAATTTGAGTGGCAAACGTGAAATTTTATAGCAATTCGAGTGACCAAACTTGCAATTAAGCCTTATTATTTCTGAATCGCTATTCGTCGCCCTAAATATTAAAAAATTTCGCCCTAAACAATATTGAATTGACGTTTATAACCCTGATCCGATTTCTCTAATCTCTACCTCCATGTGTTATCCGGCCCCCCAGACCATTGCCGGCCGCCGCTGCCGTTCTCCAACCCCACGGCAACTCCCATTCCACCGACGCACCCTCGTTCTATCTCCCTTACGGCCTTACCTCCTTGCATTGAAAAAAATCTAACCGTTGAACAGATGCAATAAGATTGCACATACCACCTGACCTAACATAACTACGCCAATCATCCATTGCATCTTCTGATATAACCTTAAGCTCCTCCAATGAGAAAGGAATCAACCCTCAATTTCGATAAATCAACCAATTGATAATAGATATAGAACCCCTAACTAATCCATTTCTAAGTTCCCACGAATACAGCTACAACTTTCAAATAATTGGCTCATCCTTCTCCTTTAAGGTTCTCGCTCTCGATTCTACTCGTGGTTGAGCAGGACGGACGCGACGGCGAGTTCGGCGGCAAGGCGCGACTCGTTGCCCTTGATGATGCTTCGAGGTTGGATTTTGCGCTGCCTTAAGCTGAGAGAGAGAAAGAGGATCGATCGCCGGCGAGTTGGGCGGCGGACGCCAGAAGGAAGACGATGACGCACAAGATTTTTTTTTATCCACGAAGACAAAAAAAAAAAAAAATTAAGGGTATTGGAGTAAATTTAATCTGTTTAGGGCGACGAATAAAGATTTTTAGGGCGACGAATAGCAATCCCTATTATTTTTACTAGCGTTGGGCCCGACCCGTTGGTCGGGAGAGTTTATGCTGAAAAATGACATTTATATAATTGATATGATAAATTCCCATAAATGCATGTAACATGTATTTCTTTTTATCTTAGTTATGTCCAATTATGCATAAAGGGCTTATAATATAATGAGAAGAAGAGAAATATGATAAATATAATTATTCAACGAAAAAAAAAATTTATATATATATAAGTAATTGTCTTTCACTACTTACGTGGGTTATATAGTTGAGTATTTGAGTTGTTTCACATAAAGGATAAAATAAAATGATTCGTTTCTGATAGAGTTCAATATCTCTCGATATTGTTTATCCCAGTAGACAACATCCTTGTTTATTACAACGCGGGGAATGGATATGAAGTTACAGAATTTGAAATATATCGGATATGATCAAAATTGTCACTAATGGTTTGTTGGACGACGTATTGTGTATGAGTAAATTTTCAAATTACTCTCAAAATGCATATTCAACAAAATTATTGCAATCCTTGTCACAACGGCCAATGAGTCAGATTCCTCCCAGTACCAGAGATTCATTTCCAAATTTAAGTGTTACATGCCTAACCCCCAAAATTCATTTTGAACTATGATACAATTAGCTTCTAGAGCTAAAAATAAATACACATGTTAAAGCACTTAAATCCCATAAATAATGAATACAGTTGATAAGGAAAAATCTGGCTGCAATCGCAAGAAAGAAATTAGGGTCCCCTTATAGCCAACCTAGAAATCGCATAAAAACTTTTGGGGAAAATTCATACAAATTTAAGTAGGGAGCAAATAACCCGGACTTTTGCCCAAATTTATGCATTTAATCTCACCTAAAAATCCGAATAAATCCAGGAGTTGGTAATGCAATTTTGACCAACAAAAGGAAGTGCATTTCGTATAGAGTCTGATAGATTATGAAGGAGAGGAAGGTGTCACAAAGAGCCTCAAATTCGGTGAAAATAAAAGGGAAGACGAAAGGAATGAATGGGTCCAGAGAATGGGAATAATGAAACTTGGTAACAGGGAAGAAGCCCCGTTTAGTAACCAAAATCAAAAAATTTTGGTAGTATGATTACCACATTTTAAAATTTAATTAGTATTTTTAAAATTGTGTCGTATCAGCGAGCCGACCAGAAAAACAACCAATCAGAGTTCAAGCCGGTAGATAGTTTGGATATATGAAATGGTTGAATATTGAGTCAACACAAACATCGTATCATAACATTTTCTATAAAAACTCAAGTGTTGTTTTACCAGATGCGCAAAACTTTAATACATGTTATGAAAATATATGGACAATAAATTGAATCAATTTAAATCATAAACAATTATCAAAAGAGGCGAAATAAAATATTTGTGTGGTTAAACTTACTTTTTAGTGCAAAAATACACATATTTGAAAAATAATTAAATATTAAATATTCACCTTTTTCTATAATTCAATCCCCACTTTGCCCTGTGAGATTTTGGCATATGCATATTTCAAAATGAATTGATGATAATCATCAAAGGATCCACCTCATCTCTCCATTATAATTTCCAATTTTTCCACGCTATCTAGTGTATGAATAAAAAGTATTTTAATATCCCTCTCTTTATCGACTTCTCCATCGCAATCTTGAGTATCTCCAAAATACATCGTAGTCCAATTTGGTGTAAAAATATACACAACCATGGATATGCGTCCGAATTTAACCTAATTGGATAGAGTAAAACTTGAGTCCGAAGGATCTTCAGTGGGTATGGATAAAATCAGAATTCCAATATTACGGATAATAAGTGAACATGATTTTCACACTATTCAATCAAAACCTATCCAATTGTATACATGCATATGTATTTTATCTAAATATTCGACTATTCTCATTCATCAAGCAGTATCACAATTCCTATCAAATAACCAACTTATATGTTTAGATAATTCCCTCCATGTTTAATCACCAATTGTGAAAACTAACATACTAAGCTTGAATTTCCATCCCCGTGGATATATTTGTTTTATTTTTCATTTCGTCGACACACGTACACTAAGATAGGCACCTCATGAAGAAAATGAAACTTTTAATATATAGATTTTGACTCAAACCAAAAACTCCCAACTTGTTAATTACTTGCCATTAACTCCATATAATTTTTTTTGTCATCCACATGTAAGCTTCATTCCATGCAACAAATGGTACCCAACCACTTGTACTAATTCTTTACTACTACGATCTTTAGGCTTTAGTTCACATTATGTCAGTCCTTTTTACTGTCTTATAATCCAAAAACTCACAGAGAGAGGAGGAGCTTGATGCCCATTCTATTTGTCCTTAATTATAATTCCAAAAATGGGAATTGAGATTATTAGCAGGCGATGGCGATGTTTGCGTCTTTGCATGCGCGAGTTCAAAGCGGTTGGAGTTGGGTTTTGCAACCTCAAAGAAGATCCATATAGAATCCACTTGCATGAATCCTTGGGGGTGGTGGCTTGGAGATTTTGTGATTGCAACTTCATCATACCAGGAGATCGATGGCATGCAGGAGTTCAACATGGTGGTGGGTTGGGATTTTCAATAAAAACTCTTTTCTTTTCTAGCATATATGCTTCGTCTGTATAGGGATTAACTCCAATCCCATGGCCATCCAAATCCACAACTTTGGCCCATCTTCCTCTGCCTCTTCCACTCCCCATTCCATCTTCTCTTTCTTTCACTTGCTCTTTGAGTGCAAAGCCTTAAAGCGCAAATTTGGCTGAAGATTTCAGTTTGGAATTAGTAAGAAGATGTCTCAAATTTTAGATTCAGGATGTTGAGTCTCATTGTGTTTGCTCCTCTTGATTAGTCTTGTAGTTTAAAAGGTCTCATCTTGCACGCATTGATCAAAACCTATTGAAGGACAATTATCTACATCTGTCCGGAGGAATATTACCTCTACCCACTGCATTTTCATCAATATAATGGCAGGGAATTGGTGCGATTGGTTCATGTCCGCCGGCGGAAGACTACCTGTTGGGCTTCAATTCAAGAAGTAAAACTGCTGGCGTGAGGGAAATAAATGTCTGAGCCAAAATGCAGGGTTTCATACTTGTAAGGGTGTACCTGACATGCGGAGACTCTAACATGTGTTTGGGGCCGTAGGTGGGCCGACTTGCTTTGGGCCTCTTTTATTTGGCCCAATTGCGATTTGAGCTGTCCAGCGAGAGGATCTGCGCTAAAACGCAGGGTTTCAATTAACAGGGATGAAATGACAAATATACCCTTCCGGAAAATCCTCTGGTGGCTGGAAATTTGAATCCCTGAAAATCTAAAGCATGTTTTGCTATTATATCTTTTGTAGATTGTAGATGCCACTTCCTCGCCACTGTCCAACCATTTATTTCCCTTTTCCACTACCGCCTGCTCTCAGAAATAACAATTCTCAAATGTTTCCCTTTGACTTACTCCAACCTTTCTCCCTAGTCAATGAAATTTAGATCACATCCACTTCGATTCAGGGCTTGAATTCGAGCTTCAATGGCTAAAGTCGCCTCCCTGATCACATTTGCCCTGATGGGTTTGTTGCTCGTTATCGCCGTCGTCGAAGGCGGGTCGCCGGTGGGGAAACCGGGGTACAGGATCCACACTTTGTTCTCCGTCGAGTGCCAAAACTATTTTGATTGGCAGACGGTGGGGCTAATGCACAGTTTCAGCAAGGCCCGGCAACCAGGACCCATAACCCGACTCCTGAGCTGCACTGATGAGGAGAAGAAGAGTTACAGAGGGATGCATTTGGCGCCCACTTTCCAAGTCCCTTCCATGAGTCGACACCCCAAAACTGGTGACTGGTGAGCAAAAAAGTTCATCACTTAGTGTATAATCTGTCCTTAGTGAATCAATTTGCTTGCCATAAAGATGTAAACTTTTACTGGGAAATCAGTAATGTGAAGTTTGCCTTGCTAGGAAATTAGTAATGATGAGTTTTTGTGTCATTTGTTTGTACTTTTGTGGTATATAGGTACCCAGCAATTAACAAACCTGCTGGAGTTGTACATTGGCTTAACCACAGCGAGGAAGCTAAGCATGTGGATTGGGTGGTGATTTTAGATGCAGACATGATCATTCGAGGGCCGATTATACCCACAGAGCTCGGTGCTGAGAGAGGAAGGCCAGTGTCTGCATATTATGGGTACTTTCACACTTAACCTTGAACAAGTTTAAGAAGATTTTGGTTTAGGAGTACCAGTTTGGGTACTGCTTGATGATGATGATGATGATGAGTGCAATCTATCTGGCTGCAATGGAACACTTCGTTGACTTGAAAGGCTTGCTTGATCGATAATTTTCGTGTATGGATGGTAACGTGGTAATAGTAATGGCGAAACAAGAATGGCGTTCTTCTGTCTTCAGCATATGCATTATGTTCTTTTGTTCAAGTTCAGAGTTATATGGTCTGAGTCACTACCTTTGCCAGCAATTCTAGTTGCAAGATCAATCAGGTCTTTCCTTTATCATCCTTTTGGCATCAGGTTGAATAGAGGTCTTACAATAAACTTTACTATTCCAGATACTTGGTTGGATGTGACAATATACTGGCCAAAATCCACACAAAGCATCCTGAACTCTGCGACAAGGTTGGTGGGCTTTTAGCTATGCACATAGATGATCTTCGTGCATTAGCACCAAAGTGGCTTGCTAAGACAGAAGAAGTGCGTGAAGATAAGGCTCACTGGAGCACGAATATTACCGGTGATATCTATGGGAAAGGATGGATAAGTGAGATGTATGGCTACTCATTTGGTGCTGCTGAAGTAAGTTGGATGAGTTGCTGTCTTATTTTCCTTTTGCATCGGGCCTTCAATTCTTATGTCGTATCATTTTGTCCCCCCCCCCCCCCCCCTGCGTTTATAGGTTGGACTTCGGCATAAGATCAATGACGACTTGATGATCTATCCTGGATATATTCCACGCCCCGGTGTCGAGCCAATCCTGTTTCACTATGGCTTGCCATTTACTGTGGGGAATTGGTCATTTAGTAAACTGCAGCATCATGAAGATGATATCATTTATAGATGCGGCGAGCTCTTTCCTGAACCTCCATATCCCAGAGAGGTACATGAACAGAGTAATGACAAGGTTTTGAACTATTTGGCCTTGTTCTACATATAGGCTTCCTGCTGAACCCTATATGATCTTGGCATTTCACAGGTCTATACTATGGAATCTGAGCCGAATAAGCGACGGGCATTGCTTCTGAGCGTAGAGTGCATGAACACTTTGAACGAAGGGCTTGTATTAAGGCATGCTGCAGATGGATGCCCGAAGCCAAAATGGTCCAAGTACTTGAGCTTCTTAAAGAGTAAAACTTTTGCTAATCTTAGTCGTCCCAAAATTTTCTCTCCTGGTGTACAGCAAACTATGGAAGCCGGTGAAGATCAGCAGCCACTCTTTGGTGAAACTATGAAACCACATCCAAAGATCCACACAGTTTTTTCGACAGAATGTTCACCCTACTTTGACTGGCAAACTGTAGGTCTTATCCATAGTTTCCATCTCAGTGGCCAGCCTGGAAACATAACACGACTTCTCAGCTGTACTGATGAAGACCTTAAGCAATATAAAGGTCATGATTTGGCTCCTACTCACTATGTTCCTTCCATGAGCCGGCATCCACTAACCGGTGACTGGTAAGCTAAATATTGTGGCTGCACCTTTCAAAAGATAGCAGTTTGCTGTTTGGTTCCCTTGTGTAACGATAATGCAGAAAACCAGCAGAAGAAGCTCTCAAGTGCTAACTGCTGATGATTTTGTGTTGCATGACAGGTATCCCGCAATCAACAAACCTGCTGGTGTCCTTCATTGGCTTAATCACGTGGGTGACATTGATGCTGAGTACATTGTTATTCTTGATGCTGACATGATTTTGAGAGGTCCAATTACACCGTGGGAATTCAATGCATCTCGTGGCCACCCAGTTTCAACTCCTTATGAGTAAGACTCAGACTCATGGCTCATTGCCACCATACCACTTCTGAAAGAACTTTTGACACGTCTCTAACATATACTTGGAAACTTTTTCTTCAAGGTACTTGATTGGCTGCGACAATGAGCTTGCGGAAATGCATACGAGCCATCCTGAATACTGTGACAAGGTTGGGGGTGTAATCATCATGCATATTGATGATCTCAGGAAGTTCGCTATGTACTGGCTACTTAAGACGGAGGAGGTTCGTTTCGATAAAGAGCATTATGCCACAAATCTTACTGGAGATATATACTCATCTGGCTGGATCAGTGAGATGTATGGCTACTCCTTTGGTGCAGCAGAGGTAATTGATTACTTTCCACGAAGTTCTTTGTCCATATGATATGATGAATCTCATCTTGCATATATTCACAATATGTTGAGAACCAGTCTCTGAACTAGATTCGCTCTTTTTATGTGCAGCTAAAACTACGCCATGTAGTGAGCCGGGAGATACTGATATACCCGGGATATGTCCCCGAGCAAGGTGTGAAGTACAGAGTGTTCCATTACGGTCTAGAATTCAGTGTCGGAAACTGGAGCTTCGACAAGGCCAACTGGAGAGACAAAGACATCGTGAACACTTGCTGGGCCCAGTTTCCAGACCCACCCGATCCATCGACTCTTGATCGAACCGACGAGAACATTTTACAGAAAAACTTACTCAGCATAGAATGTGGGAAGAAGTTGAACGAAGCCTTGATGCTGCATCATAGCAAGAGAAACTGCCCTGATCCCAGCAGTCCCATCTTAACTTCGCCCAAGCTTGAAACCAGAACTTCAAGGAAATTTGGCAAGATCGAGGAAAAACCAAAAACCAGCACGGTTCCAGCAAGGTACACCCAGGAGTTGTCTCAAGCCGATCAGAACGATGGCCATTTCCGGTCTTTGAAGGTCTGGGTGGTTGCTCTATGGGCATTTTCTGGTTTGGGATTTGTGGTAGTCATGACCATGGTGTTTTCAGGTCGTAAAAGTAAGGGAACGAAAGGTAAAAGCAGTAGAAGTAGGAAGAGACATTCGAGTCAAGATAGTTGGACATGAGTTAGCAGTTCAAAGAGGATTTTTTTCCCTTTTCACTACTACTATACATATTTCGACGAGAGAGAGCATGACACTGAATGTGGAGGATATTCTGGCAAAATGCACAAAGATTTTGGTAATTTATACCACACTGATGAGGATAATGACAGGGAAGAAACAGCATACAGAGCTTATGTACAATTCGTACTTGCATTTGTTGTATTGCCTGTCCGAAAGTTCGGAGCTTTGTGCAGAAGAGTTCTGCTGGAACCTCTGTAGTCTGTACTGCTCTTATAAAACTGGAGGGATGACAAGAGAACTTGGAAGGAAGAAACTGAAGCAAAAATTGCGCTGATGGGGGATTCTGTTCGTCTTCACTATTTCTCCAACATATAACCAACAAGTTGTGAATTCTGGTCTTCTTTACCATATTTTGAATTGATTGATCCATTATTAGTAATGCATATGCCCGAAAATTTGTACTACTAGTTGAATTTCAAACAACTACCAATGATTGATTTTGGTGAGAATTAATGTAAATAAGCTTTAGTGTTCTTAGGCTACTTAAAAAGAGTTAATTTCTAGGCAAAATTGTTTAGTGCACAAAATGAGAAGAATAGTTCAAACTTCTAACTTCACCAAAATTGTGCCTTGTAGGCTTCCATGTAATGTAAGTGACCAAACAACACACTCCTTGACCAAAAAGCAAAAAGTCGGTCACTTTGAACCTTTTTTTTTTTTTTTTTTGTTGAGGAAACGTCAAACAAAGACATTACTTTTCGTCCAGCAACCACCCTCTCCAAATTCCAATCCCAGCTATCTCTCGTCTTCTTCCTTCCTCAAGCGGACTTCCAACTCCAATTCAGTAGGAAGACGCGATGCCGAACTGGGAACTGCAGAACTGCTGTCAGAAGGACCAGGTCACCTTCTTGGTCACCATCGGCGTCTTTTCCCTTGTTATCCTCGCGGTAATGCTTCTTCCTAATCTTAATTCATAAGTTCCAAGTCAGATTAGTCAACTTCGTTCATGATTCCCGCCACTGCCATTTAGTCTGTTCGCTTAGAAAATGTGTTTATCAGAGTTTGTTTCCGCTGGATTTCCAACCGATCCACTCTTTCTATCACTGAGTTTGAGAGTTTAGTGGGAATTTGATTTGCACAGCTATGGCGGACAGTACTGCTAACGCCTTTCAAGCTCATAACCGTGTTTATGCACGAAGCTAGTCATGCCATTGCTTGCATCCTCACTTGTGGGAAGGTTAGAAATTCTTTCCCACCCCGTCCTCCGGTGTATCCCTTTTTGTCATGATGATGATGTTCATCAAGCTAGCGAGTAGTTTATAAGTTTCTTGGATCAAGCATTTGGACTGCCTCTCTGTTTATCGATTACGCTTTGCTCCAAAGACATAATCTTTCAAGGCAGTTTAACTGAACTAGACTATTATCGTGTTAGATGTCGTCCCGGTTAAGAATCAACCTGATAATGATTTTGTAATTTACTTATGTCGTACATTTATGCTGATCTAATCTTATGTTCATGGGCTCCAAAGCTAGAACAGTGAAATTTGTCTCTAAGAACACCCAAGCTGTTTGTATCACTTGATCATTTCTTTGTTTACTGGTTGGACCATTGTTGAGCAAAGGGATTCAACTGCTTATTGATCTCCAGGTGGAAGGGATTCAGGTTCACGCCAATGAAGGAGGCGTGACTCAAACACGTGGTGGCATATATTGGCTGATCTTACCTGCAGGATGTAATTCACTTTTCCTTTAAATCATTGTTATTTTACTATTGCTAGACATGGTTGACAAGGAAGATATATTGAAAATGTCATGCTTAATTTACGCTAATGTAACAAAAGCGGCAACTAATGCATTCGTCACTTTAGGGCGCAGTATTCACATCTATGCAAGTATGCATACATGTGTTTCTTAGAAAAGCTTAGTGAAGGTAGAGAGATGGGAACGAGGAAGGAGGGGGTGGAGTTCTGGAAATAGAGATGAGCTAAGAGCAGATAGCAGTTCACACCCTGGATATTAGATAAAACTAGGTGATACATACTAAAAGAAATATCTTTTGATATGTGACCATTAGATACAGAAGAGAAGTTAGACTTCTCTCAAGTTCTATATTCATTTAGGTTGAGGAGATAAAACTTAGTAACTTACATGAGCAGATCATGAAGAAAGATGTATAATGTGGATGTGCCATGGGTCATTGCTTGCACATGGAATAATTGGATCACAAGTCAACACATTTGGCTAAAGGTTGGTGTTTTGCTAACTGAAGGGAAGAATGAGTTTGAGGTGATTTGATGGACATGTTTGCTGGATAGCAACTTCTGCTTCTCTAAAGAAGGTAACACAAGAAGCACTTCCGTTTCAGCTGGCAAAAGGGCCCTATTCCACAATAGTAGAAACTTCCAATAGGACTTTGAGTTCAATGAGTAAAGGATGCAAAAGCTGCTCCTGGATCCTGGTACTATTTGTTCTTTGCTTCTTGTTGTTCTATTCGTTCTCCTCTTTCCTCTTATGAAACTAAATGGTGATGCTTGAGCAGCAAGCTGTAGGACACATTGCCGAGGATCAGCTCAAGCTTCTCTACTTCAGTGCAATGTTTTCTCAAGTCTGTGGTTCATTAAAGCAAGGTGTAGGTGTTAGTGCCCCAAGTTTTCGGGTATTAAGATTCCTATGGTGCATGCATGGTCACAAGTATTTTGTTGCATGATAATTTCTTGATATAGTTTACCGAGAAGCCAAACTTGTCCGTATTTGGAAAAGAGGACAGGATGGTATTCCAGATGTTGATTATTATTATTTTTCGGTACTTTGCCCGCAGATCTTGGATCTTCATTTTGGGGGATGCTTTTGATACTTGCATCCACCAATCTTCTTACTGCAAGAATTGCTGCTGGTTGTTTGGGTCTTGCGCTACTCATAGTGCTGTTTATTGCCAAGAATGTAAGTGAACAAATCTATCATCATTCCACTTAGCCCCTTGCCCTTTGGTGGCTTTTGTTCGTTTGTAAATATTTAATTGATAGATCGTATCCTTTAAAGTTTCGCATTCTCACTTTTCTGCATAATTTTCCATACAGTGGACACTTCGAGGACTTTGCATTGGTGAGGGCTCTATCAGTTTTTGTACAAAATATCCTATCTGCACGAGTTATGAACATTCTTTGCTTTTCTGAGATGTTTACTCTAACAAGTTTAAATGTTCAGGATTCATTGCGTTTCTTGCTATCATTTGGGTATTACAAGAATACACCAAAGTACGGATCCTTCGATATGTTATTCTCTTCATTGGTATAAGCATCCATATCAAGTTCCCCCCCCCCCCCCCCCCCCCCTTCAATAATTAAGTAGCTTGTACTTGGCCCTTCCATCATCAAAGTTAGTTAGCTGATTCTACCACCTTATTCCCCTGCAGGTGTCATGAACAGTTTGTTTTCAGTTTATGGTACGCATCCCATGGTTCTTGTATTACCCTTTTTCCATGACTTATTGAGCATTCATTAAGGTTTTCTAGTCCTCAACGCAAAAATTGGTTGGTCTGCAGACATATATGACGACCTAATATCTAGAAGAGTCAACTCTAGCGATGCTGAGAAGTTTGCAGAACTCTGTCCTTGTCCATGCACAGGTGTTGGATGGGGAATGATCTGGTGAGTCCTGTCTCTTTGACGAACTAAAGTAAACCATTAGTGTTACTGCATCCTAAGTCGGCAAGAATTCTTATGATTCCTTAGTTGCCTGTATGATGACTCATTGACTGCTTCACCTTCCTGACTACTTGTAGGGGAATGATATCATTCTTGTTTCTCTGTGCATCTATATACCTAGGGCTCGTCATCTTATCTTAAGGTACAGTTTTTCGTCACCATTATGATTTCTGAAAGGTGGCAGCTGCTCAACTAAGCATTTCTTCCCTTTTCTCTATCAGGTTCAAATCGAGGATAACTGGCTTACTTCGGCATTTGTTCACTGTGGAGAGCATTCTGTAGAGTTGTATTGTGTCCATGCCCAGGGGCCAGGGCTTCATTCTTTCGACCCTTTGTGTTTCTGGAGGGTCGACATTTGAATACTCTGATATTATTGGTGTGTATAGGGTGGTGTCCAATGTGCTGAACTTTTTCCTGGTTGACCTCAACAGATTCTAGGCTACTCACTTCACGGTCAGCACAGGAATCATACTCATTCTTAGCCTTGTCTAATGGACTTGAGCACTTCTTCATCTTCTTGGTCACTGACCCTTTTTCGCTTCAAATGGTCTTTGCTTACGTTGTGAACATGATTAGCTAGGCAAACCATCTTACTTATTTTCATTCAGACAGACGATACTGCACAAGTATCTCTTCATTCTTGAGTTGCCCCCACAAGCAATCCCGGCTACACCTTAGCCAAATTGTCAAAGGAATTGTTATGACAACTTTCAAGCATGAGTGGGGTTATGATTCAAATTTGATAAGGTGCAATATGAGTCTAACATCCCAACTGGATAGAGTATTGTTGAGAGGGTAATACGAGGAATAGGGCAGTGTTTTGGGGTTCCCAAAAGCATGATTAGTGCAAAAGAGAATCTTTAAAACTTTGGGACTAATTGACCTAGAGCCATGAGCATAGATTTGTCTCCCTAGATTTAAACACAAACTTAACAATCCGGACGCTGAAAGGATTCCTTATGTCTTCTCTCCCATTCTTATGTCAACAATGGTGGGCCACTTAGTGGTGGTTAAGCTCCCTTCTCATTAGGAAAATATGAGTAATTAATCATGAGTTTGGGGTAAACTGCATCAAGTGTCACCAACATAGCATACAAAAATGAGCATGGTCATCAAATTAGAGGAAAGTGTTTTGGAAATCGTAGGATGAATAAATTGAGTTAATCTAATTTTTAAAGATAAAATTAATTATACGCTCGTCCTATAAAAAGATAATTTAAAGTAACGATCGTAATTCGGTGTAAATTATGGAGCGTTCAGACAATTAAAAGTTAAAACATACAGTGTTAGATTTAAGAGGAAAAACATTAGTACAATCTTCCTGAACAATAACTCAAATTATATTGTCTTAAGCAATCAAAATTAAAGGTACTAATCAAAATTAAAACTATCTCTTTTCCACTGTGCTGAACACCTTGTTTGAATAAAAAGAAAGCTGGAAAAGCTTTGCTTCCACATCATCATCACATCCACCACGACCAGGCTCCTTTTCTATTTTGTGTGGTGCCCTTTCTCTCTTGTTGCCTTGTCCCAACCCAATACAACCTTTTTCTTGCACTTCCCCTCGTTTTGAAATTCAAAATTTTTAAACGGCTAACCACCATTCCCATGAGAAAATCTCATCGTACCAAAACGACATAATAAAAAGGCAAAATACACTTGTATAGCCATAAGTTTCACGTTTTTGACAAATATAGCCAGAACTATTCGAAAACCCAAAATAGCCAGGAAATTGGAGGGTAGTGTGACAAATATAGCCATTTTCGTTATAAACTTTAACGGTGTTAGTGACGCCGTCAATTTTGTTAGTGATTTGCTGATTAGGACGCCAAATCAGCGTACACGTCATCGACAAATCAGCATAAAGTGACATGTAGATTATATATGATAAATTATAAAATAAAATAAATAGAAAAGAGGAATTTCCCCTTCCTCCAACTCGCGGCCGCCGCGACCCTTCCCCTTCCTCCCACCTCGCCCCACTCCCACCTCCAGTAAATCAAATCCGCCACCACCGCTGCTAGAATCGTTGGCCACCCGATCTACAACTGCTTCATCTTCCTTGGTTGGCTATTCTCTGGGGGAAGCTGGAGGATGACGACATCGTTTGAGGATTTGGGATCCGGCGATGATGTTGTTACGGTGGAAACGGAGGGATCCAGATTGGCGGTGATGGAGCGGTGGAAGACGAAGATTTCCGATATCAAAGTTGAGCCCTGTCAAATAGCCAATCGTGAACCCAAATCGTGGATCCCACATACCTCCCCGACGGTGTAGTTCCGGCTGCATTTTCGATCCCCTAGTTCCGCCATTAAACCCAGAAAATCAAAGAAAAACTCAGATCCAACTTCCCAAAGCAGAATCAAATGAAAACCCCAGATAAATCGACACACAAGATAAAAAATCGCCTCTCGCCTTTGTTGTCGTTGTCAAACGGCGTCGCCCCTCGTCGTCGTCATTATCATCGTCGACGGTGTTCGCCTCCAGTCACCGTCGGCAAAGTATTATCTTCGTTTCCCTCGTTTGTTTCCAGAAGTAATGAGAGGGAGATGGGTAAATCAAAGAGAAAGAAGAAAGTGAAGCCCTTGTTTGGTTGGTCCAGTGTGAATTTGGGGCTAACCTTGAAGCCCATCATCGTTGGTTGCTCTTTCGCTGGAGGCCGAGATGATAAAGCTGCAGGTACTTATGCCAAAATCAACAAATCAAATAGAGAAGGGCAGGAAAAGAAAGAAGGAGAAGAGGGCGGGAGTGGGCAGGAGCTGGGAGATCTGGAGAAGCGGCTGCGGTGGGTCTCTTCGTCGCTACCCATCGATCGGCCGGCAAAATGAGGGGAAATTTGGATCCAGATCTGCCGCCTCCTCTTGGCGTTGGCGGAGGAAGAGTCATCCCATCCCCGCTCTTCTCCATCACCGCCTTTAGCGCCGGATGGAGCTGTCATCGTCGATGTTGTCGCTGGACAGGGAGTGGTGATGGTGGTAGAGCTGCTGGAAGAGTAGCGGCGGGGAAGGGAAGAAGGGAAGGTTGTAGTCGCTTTCTTGTTTTGTTTTTTTTTTATTATTATATTTTTTTTCCTTATAATCCACGTCGGTTGATGGGGTAAATCCATCGCCAACTCATCTTTTTCCGTTAGTACAGTCATGCCGTCAACTGACGTCGTTAACAAAATGGACGGAATTGGTTATTTTGTGTTTTCGGATAATTATGGCTATATTTGTCAAAAGTGTGAAAGTTATGGCTATACAAGTGTATTTTGCCTAATAAAAAACCATTAATGAGGTTCAAGTCCAACATTGGGCAACTTTGAGGTTTCCCAAACTTACTCATCACCCACAAAGCTCCAAACCCCACAGCTCTCATGGGGGAAACAGTTACCTGTCTCATGCAGCAGCAGCCATTCTCTTACACTGCAGGCATCTCCAATGAAGCCAAAGAGGTATGTTTCCTCTGCCACACTTCACTTCTTCTTCTTCTTCTTCTTCTTCCATTTCTGTCTGCTAGGTTCCTCATGGAATCAATCTTGGTAAGGGAAAAAGAAATTATAAGGCTTTGACCTTTTATAATGCAGGGGAACTTGATCAGCTCACTTGGGCAATCTGTCTCCTTTGGGAGGTTCACTTCAGAGTCTTTGTCATGGGAGAAATGGTCGACTTTCTCTAGCAACAAGTATGTCGAAGAAGCTGAGAAATTCTCCCGCCCTGGCTCGGTGGCTGAGAAGAAAGCCTTCTTCGAGGCTCATTACCGCAATCTCGCTGCTCGAAAGGCCGCCGCAGAAGCTGCCGCTGCTGCAGAAGCAGCTGCAGCGTTGCTTGAGCAGGGGAATGGTGGGGAAATGGAGGAATCAGAACCAAATGAGGCTAATGAACCAAACCCTAGTTTTGGGGTAAAGGTTGAAGCTTTGGTTGATGTTGAATCTGTTGAGAGCAAGGAGGAAGGTAATAGAGATGGTGGTCTTGATGGTGCAGAGCAAATGGAGAAGCCGTTGTTGAAGGTCACGAGAACAAAGTCAAAAGGTTCTGCACGGAAGTCCAATGAATCTGAACCAGTTAAGGCCGATGAAGGTAGAGAGCAGATGGAGAGGCCATTGTTGAAGGCAATGAGAACAAAGTCAAAAGGTTCCGCACGGAAGTCGAATGAATCTGAACCAGTTAAGGGCAGTGATGGTAGAAAGCAAATGGAGGAGCCATTGTTGAAGGTAACCAGAACAAAGTCAAAAGGTTCTGCACGGAGCTCCAGTAAATGTGAACCAAACAAGGCCAATGAACCCAACCCACCACCCGAAAACGAAGCCGTCGAGAGTTCTTGCACAAAGGTAGAAGCTTTGACTGAAGTTGAAGCTATTGAGAGCAAAGGGGAAAGTACAAACCAAATGGAGAAGCCATTGTTGAAGGTAAGTAGAACAAAGATAGAACAGTTTGTACTTTTAGCTCAAGTGGGGATCTTTAGCTTGAGCTTATGTCCAAATTTTTTAGCAGGATTTCATCTCTAATGCAAGTGATTCTGACTCGTTCACCAAGAAGAAGCCTGCAGTTTCTTTCTCAAGCAACTTGGTTGTAAGAAGAAAAGTTCCAGCAGCCAGAAATAAAAGCTTGACTGCTACTACTACTCCAGTCAACAAGAGATCGTCGACACCAAAATCGAGTCAGAATAAGGCCATCAACTTCACTCCTGTGAGAGAAATCAATAGAATAACTTCCACCATCATCAGGAAGATTGATTGTTCTAGAGCCGGTTCGAGTAAGCCTACGATGGCTAATGATTATAGCTCATTAGTTTCAACTCCATTCAGAACTCCATCTAGAGAAGAATCTAAGAATCACCCAGAAACAACAACCCCACAGTCAGAATTCTGGGCAAGAACACCTCTTCATCCATCAGCAGCAGCATCAGCCTCTGGAAGCAAGGCAGTTAGGCCAAGATGGCATTTCCTACCTACAGAGTAATAGTCATCCAGCTAGAACGAAGCCCCATTTTTATTGAATGAATAACCAAAGATTTACAAATGAAATATGTTTCTTTTATGGCAGTTGCTCGAAGTTTATGAGTGGCTGCAGAAACAAATCCCAGCAGTCACCATGCTTTCCTACGCCTTTCAGCTTGAGAACAGAAGAAAGAGCTGCAAGACGGAAAGGGGTGAGCTTTAAAGCAAGTTCAGTATGAAAGATTTGAGTTTCCAGGTGGCTTTGATTGAAATTTTCCATCTCTTTGTACACTTTTGGAATTTGGATGCTTTGTTACAGAAGCTGGAAGAGAAGTTCAATGCTAATCAAGCTCAAAAGGTTCAGTCACAAGCAACAGTCAAGGTATAGTTATGGCTATACCGCCTTCTATAGTCTTCAATATTCGCTATAGGTCTACTTTCATTCAACGGTTGTGCAATTGTAGGAGAAGGCAGAAACAGAAATGAAAAAGCTGAGGAAGAGCCTTTGCTTCAAGGCCAGGCCATTGCCAGGGTTCTATAAGCAAAGAGTAACACCAAAGAACCAGATGGACAAGGTTATAACCGAAAGTTTCCATCTTTCCGCTTAGTAGCTTCACATTTCCCGTTCTGGGGCTAATCTGTGCTCGATTCTGCATGCAGGCTCCACTGACACATCCTTCTCCATCACAAGAACCAGAGACTTCAACTGCAAAAATGGTGAAGAATACTAGTACTATTCCACAGATTGTTCAGAGAAGTTCAAGCAAGAACAGTGGCAGAAATGTGAAGAAGAACGACGACAGCTGCAACAATCCACGGTGCCTACGTGCGAGACTGAGAGCAACTGCTGCGGAGAATAGTTGTCCAAATATCCAGCAACAAGCAACCTGAAGATTGCTAGATGCAAGTTCTTTCATGGGGGGTGAGTACCACTGTCCACAGAGAGGGCCAAGCTGACCTTGTTCTGTCATTAACCATTGACCCATTTTCTTTGATCTTCCTTTCTATTCTTCATAGAATGAGCTGATTAGTTCTTGTATGTTTTGAACCATGTCATGGTTGAGCTTCTGAAATCTTAATGACTAATTTTTGATCCATTGGAATGAGCTCGATTGTTCAGTTGCTTCCACTTTCTCATTATAATATACCATAGCTGTTAGCTAGCTTAGTAACCAAATGAGAAAGTACAATACATGGGTTTGGTTGCAACGAGCTTGTGAAAAGATCAAACAACCATCTTTGTCACATTGTCATTGCAATATCATCATCCACAAGGAAAAATTCCTTGGTGGGTTAGGTGCTTCTTAGTAAGAATAACATCAGAGTAACTAAGTTTGATCTAAGGGTTCTCACAATCACGATCGTTATCTTGATAATCGCCATCATCACGATCCACATCAATGGCCAACTTCTCTAACAACCCGGCAACCGAAATCCCACCGTAACAATAGCCGGAGTGGAACCGGCTGCCTTCCTCTGCCCAACGAGCTGCTACGCCGTGATTGGACACTGCGTCATGCCACCTCAACTTATGGCTCCCCTTGATGTTGTTCTTTGACTTACCGTTGTGACGCGTCCCGCATCTTCCGATGTACTTGGAGTGGTTGGTAGTGGGCTTGGGCGGGACCGGCGTGAATGTTCCGACGATCAGAGGGGAGCTCGAGCTCTTGATGAGCCGGGCCAAATTTGGTTGGTTTGGGCAGACCGGGTAGGTTCTAACAATTCCATGTTGCCACCCTTCCCTCTTCATAATTTTTGAATGGAGTTTTGGCCTTGTAAATAGAAGCAACCAACAACTACTGCTTTAACAAAAGAAAAGGAGGGTAAAGATAAACAGAGGAGGAGGATAAACAGGGAGTCTGTGAGGACTCGACCCTGATAATATAAGAGTTAGGTGGGTTAGATTATAGTCTATATACTCTACAGGACTATGAGCCCTTTGGTAATGGTGGATGATTTTGCAGAAATGGATCTATGGCTTTGGTTTTTATAATAGCAAGAAAGGGAAAGAGAGAGGAAAGGAGAAACCTTGGGGAGCAAGGATTGCCTTATTAAGGTGGGCGGTGTTTGAAATGAATGGTCTAAAACATAACTTGGTTCCCAAGGTCAACTTCTTTGCAACCCATGTAGAATGTAGACTCACCACACCCACCAAAGTTGGCTTAGCTCCTTTCCTATCTGTTTCCCCATTTTGTTTTTTTGTTCCTTAAGGAGTTAATTCACATTGTTTCCCCATTTTGTTTTTTGTTTCTTAAACAGTTAATTCACATTATTCACGATAATTTAAATTCTTGAATTTTAAAAGCAACTGTTAGAGTATCTATTTTGAAATAATCCGATCATTTCTTCTACTACTAAGTCATTGTATTGTATGTTTTTAATAGTTTTGGCAATCTTTAAATTTATGACATTTTAAAAATTCTTTGTAGGATAAAGGTGGACTCAAGTTTTAGAGTGACTTGTGTTAGTTACAATGACATAATCGACACACAAATGCTAGTCAGATCAAGATTTGATGAGTATAGCGATTTTATAATGTGAGATTGTGCTATATGTAAACTTCAATTAAAATTTGGGAGGTTATCAGCCAACCACCTTCACAAAAACTACTAAAACCAAAGCTGAAACAAGTTGGATTTCATATTATTTCCCAATGCTTTACTTACAAGATTTGACACCCCTTTACTTAAAAACTTAGAAGTCCAAGACTCAAACATTTGAAGCTTGTGGCTGATGATCATCAGAAGAATCGATAAGTGGATCGTTGTTCCCTTTGTCCGTCGCCTTCCCATTGATACCACTCGTTTTCTTCGGTCGATAAAGAATATAATGTTGGACCATGAACAAAATGTCGAAGAAAATTGAAACCTGCAATGAAAAATTCAAGCAGAAATGACATCTTTAGAAGAAAGCCTTCAACATGATTAACTTCAAAGATATGTTGTGTATTCTACCCCAAAAAAAAGAAGATATGTTGTGTAAGTTTACATACCAAAGAGAGCAATGTCTTCCCTATGTTGCCATAAAAGTTCACCCAAGAATCTGGAACAGGCAAAGGAAGGTGGTTCAAATCAGCTCGACCTCAATAAGCCTAAATTGCGAAACGGTTGGTTATATTATGATGGAGGAAAGAATGAACAACATACTTTGGTCGATCGATTGTGTAGCCATTTGTCCGTAATTGGCAACACCACCGGTGAAATCAAGCAGAATGTTGCCGATGCTGAACCCCTCAGTGCTTTTCCTCATGAAGTTCATTACTGCCTGTGGGATATACTTGATCACCGTCATGGAGACTTGAATGAAGCTGACAGCCAAATGACAGTGAAACTAAGCATTAATGGACATAGGCTATGATGATGCTATGACATGAAAGAGGTTAAGGAGCAAACTTACTTAAAGATGGAGATGAGCCATAGCCAAGAATGGCTAGGTAAAGCAACGAAGACACAGACTGCAGCGAATAGCCATACTACACTGACTATTCCTATCGAGATCTTGGAGATTGTCTGAGTTCCTCGCTGTTCCGAGCAGAAAGAACAAGCTTGGATTAGGCCTGGCCAAAGATGTAGAAGTTTTGAAACAATCCGCTGAATGAGATAATTCAAAACCACCTACTTCATAGATGAAGACTTGGAACAGCGTGATTGCAGTCAATACAACGGCGTGTATGGAGAAAGCAACATCATTCGCAGCAACTGGTATCATCTGTAAGAACAATACGTTTTATCTCCATCACAGACTTTGGGGAGAAATAGAAGAGCTAGCTAGCAACAGCATCCAAAACGTTCCAACTTATATTAAACTATCAGAGCCCATTCTATTGAAGAATTCCAAAATTCAATCTCCCTAATCATCACAATCGTGTAAATATGTTCTGAATCTCTGTAACCTTAAATTCAATCTCTATATACTCTATATGATCATTCATTCCAAAACCTAACCCTAAACCTAGATGAAGTTTGAGCTAAAGACTGCAACTTTGAGCAAGTACATCCCAAACCCACTACAGAAAACATCAATTAGCAGAGAAAATACAGTGGAAATCTACAAGTTCAGAGTGAAGAGAGTGTGACCTGTTCATGGCCATACTTCTCGAAGTACTGCTGCTGGGCAGCAGGGCTGAAGTAGAGCACAGTGTTGTATATCAAATAGGAAGAGTGCTTGGTCAAATTCAACAGCAGGAAATCCAAGCTCAGCCCCACCACACTACCAGGTCAATACAAACGCAAATCAAAATTCACAGTGAGAGAGATGAAAGATTAGAGAGAAAAAGGAGCCGATAATTTGCTCTGTTTCTTTGTTACCTCTTGCGGCGGAAATTCAAGATGACCTGTGGGTAGAAACTGATGGACCATGAGACGAAAGCGAGCCAGCCCAGTGTTTGGTAAGTGATTTCCAGGGGAAATGAATTCCACGACGCCATCAATTTTATCTTTGTCCTATCCTGTGTTGCTCAGTTCCTCTGTGTTCCTGGTTTGGCAGAGAAATCGGCTTTTATATATAGATCTTTACCGTCGGAATGGCGTGAGGGCTCTCTCTCTCTATTTGTCATTCGTTAGTGTCATTTCCTTCCAGGGCCGCCAACCGGTGACAAGAAAGCATGTGGACGGTTATACGGACGTATTCAACTATCAAGAGTTCTTAGATTGGGGACTAGCAAGCAACGGCCGTTTGTTTGAGGGCCGGTTATAGAAACCGCCACTGAACTTTGGGGTTAAAGACACATTTGGTCACTGAGATTACAAAATCGGGACATGTTTAGTCACTAGAAAAAGTTAATATCAAATTTGGTCACTACAATTACTAAAACTGGACACATTTAGTCACTCGCCGTTAGTCTCCGTCCAACTCCGTTAATGAAGTCCGTTAAGTGCTGATGTGGCAAACAGAATTGCCTAATCAGCCGGATATAACCCAACAAAAATAAAACCCGACCCGCCACGTCATTAAAACCAACCCAACCCATGACCCAACCCCACCCAACCCTTCTTCCTCCTTCCTCCCACCTCGGCACCTCCCAAATATATATATGATTTCCTTTGCTTTGCTTCATCGACCTTCACTCTTCCTCTCGCTCTCTCTCACTCTCGCCTGAGGCTATGACGAATGATTCTATCAGACTTCCCAGAGACGGAGATAGCAAAGGCTGGATATCAGTTACCTGGCATGGCGACATCTTGGAGAGAGAGAGAGAGTGTTGCAACACCTTTTTTAGGGTTTTATGGCCTCCTTTAATTTGTCTGCAGCCAATGGCAGCTGGTGATTCTTGCTTCTCTGTTTTCGTGGCTTGCTTCTGAATGTCTGATTAAAGGCGAATCTGAGCCTCTTAGTTCGTAATTTCTTCTTTTGCGATGATTTTCTAATGAGCTGCGTCGAAGATTTTCTAAGCAGCTGTGTTTGGTTGGGGGAAATGGGGGGAATGAAGGGTGATCTGATCTGCTATGGCGAAAGGAAGGAAATGTGTAGATATAGAGAGAGAGGAGTGGAGGGGCAGGTGAAGGAATTGAAGAGAGAAGGAAGCACAAGGCAGGAGTCAATGGAGGAGCCCAGCTCTCCTTCATTGACGTGGGGAAAGAAGGAGGTGGGAGGTGGGAGGAAGGAGGAAGAAGGGTTGGGTGGGTTGGGTTGGTTTTAATGACGTGGCGGGTTATAATGATGTGGCGGGTCAGATTTTATTTTTGTTGGGTTATATCCGGCTGATTAGGCAATTTTGTTTGCCACATCAGCACTTAATGGACTTCATTAACGGAGTTGGACGGAGACTAACGACGAGTGACTAAATGTGTCCAGTTTTAGTAATTGTAGTAACCAAATTGGATATTAACTTTTTCTAAGTGACTAAACATGTCCCGATTTTGTAATCCCAGTGACCAAATGTGTCTTTAACCCCTGAACTTTGGGACTAATTGACAAATTGGTCACTGAACTTCGATTCTTTACCAATGTTTATTGCCACACTACAAGTCTACAACTCTACAAGGATTTTTGTCAAAATTGTTAAGACTTGTGGATCGACTAATAGAAAATATCGGCACAATTGCATACAAGAGTGATTATTGGGAGAATTGACGAAACATTGAGCTCCAAATCAGTTAATGAGTGCTAAAGAAGTGAATTGTGAGTTTGATTAATACTAGATTGGGAGAAGTATTGAGGATTTGCCTTGACAAGCAACTATGATAAATTAATAAGCATAAGTGATAATGGATGGTGAGTTTGGAAAAATATGCAATAGACATAAGTAAAGCCCAAACTCGAACTACTGGAAAAAGATACAATAGACACGACACATTAACAATGTTAAACATCGAACATCCAACTAAGGGAATTTGACATCAATAACATAAGTTTGAGCTTTTGTAAACTTTGGATGAGACATATGGCAATTGGAACCACAAGCCGAACAATAGGGGTTAACTATCCTCAAATGTCACAAGCCAAAGCACCAATCTTTCTAGTACTACTGCCAAGGAGGTGCAAGGTCAAGCTAACTTCACAGAACATAGGCATCCCCAGTAAAACCTGTATTATTCTGAAGAGAAGAGGGACAAAAGTCCCCAATGACAACACTTAAATACAAAGAGGATCGATTGAGCGAAATACAATTGTTTGTACAAATTATTTAAAACTACCACAAAGCAAGTTTATATCCGAAATAATAAACTGGTCAATGCAAATCCTCAATGCTTCTCCTCCAAAACTAGTATTAATCAAACTCAAGCAGCAGGACCGCTCATTTGAAGACCCTTGATATTCTGGATCTGCTTCCCAGGGTTCAACCCCTTTGGGCAGGCACGAGCGCAATTCAAGATAGTATGGCACCTGTAGAGCTTGAACTCGTCGTTCACGGCATCCAGCCGCTCCTTGGTGTACTCATCTCGGCTGTCGCTGATCCATCTGCATTTGTTTCAGAAGAGTTTCAAATATGGTCAAGTTCACGACATACAGCAAGTATTGCGATTTATAATCAATGCAGGTTAACCATAAAACTCAAGTCACTATCCTCAAAGAAATAAAATAATAACAAGCTAACTGCTCTTGTCGCCAAGTTCTGTAATATTATATCATGACCGGTTTCCCATCTCCTTTACTCTATAACACCCTATAGAGCTACGCAATGGATTGCCCACAACAGCAGAACACATGACCCTCTAGATTAGTGCTTTAAACTTGAACCAAGCAGATCAATATGAGTCTTAACAGGGGTTAGAACATATGTTTATATGACCAAACAAAGAGGACAATTGCTTCCAAATCTCAAAGCACAATTATCAAACATAACAACTTGACAGTAGTAATCACCACCAAGGTACAATCAAATGAGCACCAAGGTGCATCCAAATTCACACCATTCAGTGCCAATTCCCGGATAGTCTCACAAGCAAATTGCATAGAAAGGACAAACACCGTATACCATTGAAGAAAATCAACAGCCTAGCACCAAAACCATCCTAGCAATGAAGAGCGCAAAGAAATGTCCAATCCTAGACAAGAACTGGCTCTTAAATGAAAGGCATAATACTATTCATATGATCCCAAATGTTCCGTATCATATTCAACACATAGAAACATGAACATTAAGCTTCTTTAGCAGAGATGAATATCTATCACCAGCCTAGCTAATTTGCTAAGCCTGTGCATTTGTATGAGCAACTTCTCTAGACACCTAAAATAGAGCAAACCAGTCCTAGGTCTCACAGCTCTAACACCAAGGAATTCGCTAAGCACATGCATTTTCCTACTGAATTCTCTACACGATCTAATCATTGAGCAATGCAATCCCAGTTCAGGCATATCTAATCCACTTCCTCCATGTCCACCAACTAGAACCATCTAACAGTCACTATAACCAAGAGAATCAGAATTTTACCTGTTAGCATGAAGCAGAGCCGCAGGTCCCAAGTACGACTCTGGGTTCCACCAATAGCTCGGGCACGAAGTGCTACAGCAAGCACACAATATGCACTCATACATCCCATCCAGCTTCGCCCTATCCTTCTTACTCTGCAGAATCTCCTTCCCTGGATTCTCCGGAGGGCTCTTCCTCTTCAGCCACGGCTCAATACTCTTGTACTGATTGTAAAAATTCGTCATATCCACCACAAGATCCTTAATCACGAACATGTGCGGCAGCGGCGTGATCATCGTCGGCCCAGCGGACGATTCAGGAATCTTGGTCAAGCAAGCCAACCCATTGCACCCGTCGATGTTCATCGCGCAGGATCCGCAGATCCCTTCCCGGCAGGAACGTCGGAAGGTCAGGGACGGATCCATCTCGTTCTTGATCTTGATAAGGGCGTCGAGCACCATGGGCCCGCACTCCTTGAGGTCGATTTGGAAGTCCTGAAGCTGCGGCTTCGACGGGTTATCCGGATTCCATCGGTAGATTTGGAAGGTCTTGACGTCGGTGGTTGGGCGGGCCTTCGGCTCCACCTTCTGTGCCTCCGCCTCGGAGGCGTGAGGGCGGGCCGCCACAAGCCTCGCCGCTGTCGATGGTGACGCCGCCGCCGTCGTTCTGGCCAGAGACACGCCGCGTCTCAGTAGGCTGGACGCCATTTTGGGCTGGTTCGTTCTTTTTGATGGATTTCGCCTTTGGGGGATTGGACTCAGAGAGAAAGGAAGGATGAAAGGGAAGAAGACGAAGAAGCGATGCGGGGAGAACGAAAGCAGAGGGGTAATAAGGTAAAATGAGGCGGTGGGTTTTGTGGCGTGTAGTGTGGTTACGTATGGGTTGATTGAATTGGTGCCGTGGATTTGTCGGACTTTTCGCTTTGGGATGACGTGGCAGGATGTGGATCGTTGATTTTGTGGCCGAATTGGGAGGGTATTTCTGGTGGGTGGGTCGGCGGCTCGGCGCTGAACTTTTGCCGGCAATTGGATTGGGAAGAGTGAAGAGAGCGTGTGGCGGCCAGACTGCCGCGTTAGGCCCAATCATAAGATAAGCTTGGTATCTTCGAGCCCAGCTGATTCTTCTTGCTGAAAGCCCACTGACGCAACCCAGAACGAATAAGAACATTACACACCAAAAGCATACTTGCAAATACTCTAAACACATAATAATTTAACATGATTAGATGATTGTCAGCCAGATGGTAACCTTAACTAATTATATATACTTTAGTAAATAAATTATTATCATAAAAAATAGCATAATATAACTAAAGACTTATAGTTCAACGATATCATGACATCGGTACAAGTTAATAACATTGTATTCTTTACTACTTTTATGAAAAATGAAATATATAAATTAACGCATTAAAATTTTCAGAAACTCGAACCAGCACCTACAAATTATCAATCATCCAATTGTTCTACTATAACTTTTCAAGTAACTTAATTACATTCAAATCTATTATTAAGTCAGAATACATGTCTCCAAATTTTATGAAAATTATGAATTCTGATTACTTGTTTCCCCTCCTCCACCTAATCCTCTTTTCTCAATGGTGCTAAATTTTTAATGGGGCGATTTCAATTTGCAAGGATTCATGCTCTTCTCCATATTTTCCCTTCCTTCCAAATAACAATCCTTCTTGCATCTCTCCATTGCTGGACAAGATTGTTCTAGTCTTTGGCCTTTTCTTTTTTTCGTTGAACACTTTGGCCTTTTCTTTGTGAAACTACTTCTTGTTGGAGTTTCATCACATTTCACAATCACCCCCAATTCCCATAATTCTAATCTATCTCTCCCACTGTTGTTTGTTTCCTTCCCCTCCATTTGGTTATTCCATTTTCTGTCTTTTCTTCTTCTCCCAACTCTTCAATTTTGATTCTACACATCTTCACACATTAATTATTAGCCCATTCACCATTTCTCCCATTCCTCTCCTATCTCCATTCACAAAGCGAAAAAAAAAAACCCTGCATTTCTTGAAGCCCTCCTCTCATGGCACAGGTAATCACCCACACTAACCCTTTCTTCCTCTTTTTCTCCCCCGTTTCATGCAAAGATGCAAGAAAATCTACAAGACAATGCACAAATCTATTGAAGTGTGGGTGGAATAGATTGGTTGGCATGTTAAATCACCTCTCCTAGCTCTCTTGCAATCAAGCTCCGATCATTTTTGTTAGATAGTTTCATTTTCTTTCTTTTTTGTTGTATATAGATGTGTTAATCTTATTCGATAATATGGCAAATTGCATGTTTTTTTAATAATATTAAAGCAAGATATAATGCAATGAATTTTAAATATTAGTTACAACTTTGTGGTAAACATGGAATTCATCCTTCTAAAATACTTCTTAATCGACAAAGAAGAGAAATTCACTAGAACAATTATAAACTAAACATAGAAAAGTTGGAATCTTTAGTGGGAATGTGTTGATGGATAGAATGGATCGTGTAATGGGTGTGATTGAATCTCACAAAAGACTTGAACTTTACCAAAGTTTTGAAGTGGATCATCAACAATTTACTATATTTCCTTCTAACTTTTTTTGGGTTTTGGTGGGAGATCCAAATTTTAGCATCAAGAGCCAAGACCATTGCCAAAATTTGGGGAGTGGGATGTGAACAACCCAGCATCAGCAGAAGGGTTTACAGTGATATTCAGCAAAGCTAGAGATGAGAAGAAGACTGGAGGCACAACTGGAGCTTCTGGAGCCGCATCACAAAGGAATAAAACTCCTTCTAAAAAAGATGACCAATATCAAGACTCCTCAACCGTATGAAGAAAAAGAACAACTCTTTGTAACTTTTTCAAAATTTGATGATTTGATAATTATTGTTTCTGATATGTTCTTGGTTTGGTGTGTTTTTGGTATTGTTGTTTTGGTTTCTGTGCAGAAGAAATGGTTTTGTTGTTTCTAGGAACGGAAAAGGGTTCGATTTTGATCTTTGGTGTGTGATGGGTGGATAGAGATGCAAAGATGGGAGAAGATGGAGGATTGAAATTGGATAACTTCTCATTTTGTGGTACTAGAAAAGAAAAGATTGCTGCTGTTTTGGAAAGATTGCAGTGCCTTTCATTAGGGAGATGGAGAAGAAGAGCCATTATCCAATTTTCAACTCCCACTTGATTTTTTGTGTTCAATGTTAATCTAAAAAAAAAATTCTTATTATCTCTCATATGCTGGTTATTTATGTGTAAAATACCATCACAAGCTTTTCTTTTAGGAGTAACAATTATTGAAAGATTTTGATCACATATTTGCCTACTCAACCTTCAATTTTTCTATGAATACATGTTAATTGGAATTGAATCAAAAGTAATAACCTTTCAATTCTTCTAGATGTATACATGATATTCGGATTGAATACAAACTAAAAGAAAAGTGTATAGGAGAAAAAATTAGATTAAAGTTACATTTTGTTCGAATTTGATTTCAATTGTATTTTTTTTTTTTTATTTCTCTAAAATATGATAAAGTTGAAATAATAATAAAATTTATTATACCCGAGAATATAAACTAAGTAGAGAAATGGTACATTGGTTTGATCACATTGGATCTCAATATGTGCTCCCTTTATATTATGGCTGCTAGTTCTGTGCAGGTTTGAATCAATGATTAACCAAGATTACTGGGAATCAAGCAAATTGAAATGGGAAATCAGAAATGTATCAACATACCATAATATCCAAATGATCATAACACACTAAACAGAAACATGAAATCCAAAGGGGTTCAATCACAAAGGACATATTCCCTCTCACGAACACAAATGCGAGAAAGAGTTCAACAGAGACTCTTGTCCTAAAACCTAAAAACAACTCCAAACTAATCAACAGAACATAACAAAACAAAAAATAACCAGAACCCCTCTAAAACTAACTAGAACATGGAAGCAGCAGCAAGGCCAGCCAGACCAAATGCCACAATAGATGAAGAAACTCCACCAAGAGGCAGAGTTACAGCTGATCCAGACTTGTGATGACCATCCGCTTCACCGCCACTCGAAGGAGGGGCAGTTCCATTGCCATTGCCATTGCCTTTGCCAGCATCTTGATCAGTAGTGAGCACCTTGATGATCATCCTCTGCCCTTTCCCACAGTGGCCAGAGACACCGCTGATGAAGTAGTAAGGCCCCGAGTGGTCGAGCTCGTACACCGTGTCCCCCGTGTTGGAGAAGTAACTGGGATGGCTCGAATTGCAGTTCTTGTAGTCCTCCATGCTCACCTCCATCACCGAGTCCTTCTTGTACCTAAACCCTAAAAAAGAAGGAAAAAAGAAAAAAAAAAAACCAGAAAATGGATCAAAATGGAGAGCATCAATGAACATGGCAGGAGAAACGTGGGGGTGGGGGCAACTACTTACTGACAGTGTCGCCAATGAGGAATCTGTTCTCAGAAGCCCAGTCGTTGTAGATTCTGGTGTCGTTGGAAGGTGGCACCACCCAGCCTTTGGCCCCGCCAACTTGGTACTCGAATGATGTGACTGTGGTGGTGATGGTGAGAAAGGTACAGAGAAGGCAAAGCAGCGGGCTCTTCTTTGTGGTGTTCATGGCAATGGCAGCCATTGTTGTTGTTTATTCTTCTTGGGATGACAGGAAATTCTCTCGATCTTTGCTAAAGGTGGAGTCTTTGTTCGTTTTCTGAAATGGGTTTCCTAGATTTGGCGTTGTGGGATTTATAGGGGAAGTGGGTTTTCGTGGTGAAGTAGTGGGGAGGGGGGGAGTTGAGATGAAGGGTGGTGGTGACTTTGTTGCTGAATTTGCTGTTGGTTAGTTACTTGGGAGGGAAGAATGGGAAAATGGAAGTAGTGGGAGAGACGGTTTACAAAAACAAATTGACTTGGTCAGAACACAGAAGGTTGTAATTTTTTTTTTATCCACAGAACGTTTTTTTGATAATGGCGAAACTTGCATTAAGAAGGAAAAAGGAACAAGTACAACAGGGGCATTAGTTCAAAAGAGCTGAACTAAATAGCACCCAACCCAAGTCCAGGAAGACGACCAGAAACAGAAAAGGAAAAGGAGAAGGAAAAAAGGAAAAACCAATAGACCAAAGCTAAAGCCATCTAAGTGGACCAGACCACTTCTGATGGTAGCAAGACAAAGCCAAAACAAAACCAAAAACAAAAACCAGCAGCAAGCATGCTGCCCAGAGCGCAGCAGGAAAGGCAAAAACCGAAAACGCTGAAACCCAGATAAACCCCAACCAACACAGTGCCACTGCCAAGCACCCCCAAACAGAACCCAGCGCACCTATCCCTGCGCCCGGTTACGAAAGCTATCCTGCAACAATCCCATTTTATGTTCCATCCACGAAAGGCCATGCTCCCTGGGGACTTTGCCAAGGGCGGTCACCCAACCCAACGCCGCTCTGATCGCTTTCCTCACGACAACCACAGGGGAACTCTTAGAGTCCCTAAAGATGCGATTGTTCCGCTCCAACCAGATCTGCCACCAAACAGAGTGAAGGCTACAATAGTTGATCCAACCCGACACATCCCCGGCCTCATCACACTTCCACCCAACCAGCGTTGACATAGCATCCTCCCTAGGTCGATCCAACCCATCACAAACCCTCTGCATCCAACTCCAGACTTGTCTACTGAAAGCGCAGCCTGAAAAGAGATGATCCACCGATTCCTCGTCCGCACAGCACAGCTCGCATCGGTTCGCCATCACCCATCCTCTCCTCTTCAAATGATCAATGGTAAGGATCCTATGATGCGCCGCCAGCCACACGAACGCACAAATTTTGGAGGGAACCACACGTCTCCAAATCGAGGTGGCTGGGAAATTAGGAACCCCCGGAAAACGCCTGTCTGCAATAGACCTGTACATGGAACGCACAGAAAAAGAGCAATCTGATCGGGGAGCCCAGACCAATCTGCTTGGTCCACACTGCAGGAAAGTTAAACCTTAAAAATTAAATTCCGCAAATAAAAATGAAAATAAAACATTGATGGTAACTCAAATTAATTCCTCAAACAATCTCTTCAACTTTAATTTCTTTTATGCAATGAGCTCATTTTAGTCATAATTCGATCATTTTCATCAAAGTTAACCAAATTTGTGATAAAATGTAGGCTCCATGAGCCTAGCCAGCAACTCCAACCATTGAAACTCAAAGTAAGCATCAGGTTCATCTCACCAAACCCTTCATTAAACTGGCTTAAGGGTGATTCGTACTTTCTTGATGTTGAGTTTATTAATCGAACTGGGACAACATCTTAACATAAACTAAGCTAAATTTTACAAAAATAAATACGGATTTTGGAAAAGCCACCAACTTTGTGGGCAAATTGAGTGGAAAGCAAAGTTCAAGGGCTCATTAGAGAAAGTATCGAGTTCAAGGAGCCAAAATTAGTATTAATCCCAAGGAAAATCAATAATGATGAGAAAAGGTGGTAAAACTTAGCAGCCAAAGCTGGAACATGGTAATGAACTTTTGCATTGTCTGTCCTCAAATCTGTTTCAAATAGTTTGCCTTTTACAACATAGGATTTTGTTACATTCAGAAAACAGTAGAGAGGGGGGGAAAAGGGTAAACTAATCTATCTACAATATCTGCATTTATGTTGTCTTTCCTAATCTAAACCACAAGGGTTAGTAGCTTGGCTGGAACCATAATGAAACAAGTCCAAATAAAAATTTCTAAAACACCCATGAAGAAATATACAGTTAACAGGTTGACTAATTATGTATGGTTATTTATCAGTTAACCCCATCACGGTCATCCATTATACAATATCTACCTCCCTAGAAGCAGAAGCCTGTTGAGAATCCGAATCAGAACTGTGACTGAAGCTTGGCTTCCCATTGACAACAGATCTCTGGCTGAAGATCCTGGCGAATGCACTCTTTGATCGAGCAAATTTCCTTCGACCATTGCCATTCTTCCTTGCAAGATGCTCTGATAGGTTATTGACAAGGTTCTGGAAGTTCCTCCTAACGGTTGGGAACCTTGAGATCGATTTCACAATACCTTGTAGCCTAGGTAATGGAGTCGAAAATGGAAGTAAAGTCAAGTTCTGAAAAACTAAGAATGTGTTGGAGAAGAGAGAGTTTGTTCACCCACCTTCTAGCTAGTGCATCGAGTTCAGCTCGCTTTCTCTCGGTCTCAGGTGGTTGCCCGATATATGAAGTGTTCAACTTGACAGGATCACCATTCAACAGCACTAACTTGCAGAGGTAATCCTCTTCTGACTCGGACAGGTTCTGGGCTTTAAGCTGGTCTTTGATGACCAAGAATGGGTTAAGAAACCAGTCGAAGAAAGCATCTCTCGGCCTATTTGTGCTTGTTATCTCAGTCACATTATCACCTGCATCAAGGATTGCATGTGAGCCATGCAAATCCAAAGGAAAGCATCAAAGCAATTCTACATTGATAGAAACTCACTTCACTTACTCAACAAAATGCCTGCACAGTTGGCCTTGGCAGATCTCAACAAAGCTTGCAGAAGGCAGAAAGTTGGCAACCCAGTGCTAATTACTCGGCTTCCTTTACCAGACTTGGCATCTTCGACATCTTCCTGAGTAATAAGTCCTTCAGATAAAAATTTCTCACCATGGACCTGGCAATCCTGAAACCAGCTCTCGAGGAGCTGCCTCACAAAGAGGGTTTTCATTTTAGTACTTTTGCACATGAATATAAACTTGCATATCAAGCCAGTGAAACAGAAGCATGCAATACCTCAAATGGCTTCACATCAACCAGAGGGCCAGTGATAGAAATGGTGCGTGAGAAAGATTTCTTGAACGATGAAGCAGGCCTCGTAAATGAGCCTGAGCGTGAAGTGCCCTCGGATTTCTTTCTGTACTGCGGCCTATTAAGATAAAAGAAAAAGGAAGACACATTATGATGTGAAGGCCCAAGGTTGTTTCTCGTGAGTTCCCTAAATGTTTGAGATCAGAATGCAACCTGGGAAAGCAAGATCCTTCCGGCAAGTCAAGAATGTCATTACTGTACTCATCATAGATGGCCAATGATGCTGCAACATATCGAAGTCCATAGCAAAAGGACTCCTGCAAACTCCCATGATACAGAATCAGAAATACAATGTAATTACATGAAGCTCATACATTACAGATGAACTCAAAACCAGATCATATGAAAAATGAACATCGACCTGATAAACAATCACAGCAGCATAAGCACCGAGAAAGATGCTCGACACCATGGATCCGAAGACAGCCCCAGCAACAGCCAGCGGCCAGAGTAAAATAGCAAGACCTGCAAATGGAACACATATTGTTTCCAAGAAAGGGCCTTCTCTACCAACGAGGTCATGAAACAGACGATGCCATCCCTTAAACAACATATACGGGCTCTTGCATAAGGCTATGAAAGAGACCATGGGGAAGTCGAGCAAGACACCGAGCACACCAACAATTAGAGCACCAGGAAACTGAAGCAGTCTGTAGGAATAGCAGAGGAAACGAATCATTCAGCTAATGGGCTCACTCCTCTTACTACATAATTACGTGAGTCTTGCAAACTATGGTTTGTGTTATTAGAAGGACGACTGAGCTTGGATTAGAACACACATATAATAGTAAAGGCATTAGAAAACCTGATCTCATAGTACTTTCCATCTTCAGGCCCTTTCTTTTGAAGATCATCCATGAGTGAGGAATAAGAATGATAGCACACATCACCAAAGTCTCTTATAATAGTGAAACAGCCACTCACGGTGTCTATAGTTCCATCCTGAAAAAATGAAAACATCAATTAAGATTAACATCAATCCCATGATTAAGAGTGGATAACTGAATCATCAAAATGATTTAGTTTGAGACACGTACAACGAAACAATGATATAACTTATCACTCTTCCCTTCTCCAATAGCATCAAAAGTGGCAAATATTGGTGAGAGTAAGCCATATAATGCTCCACCGACAATGCTTCCAGCAAAGCCGACCACCGGCAATAGAATTAAGACAGTCGGTAAGCAAATGCAAAGAAGAAGCTTCACAAATGGTCCCAGTTGTCTAGATCTGTCAGTTATGCAGACAACCAAGAGGATTAGAGAGTGTCCAGCATGGGAACAATAACGAAAAAGAACAATAAGGTCCCAGGAAAGCACCTCAAAATGGAATAGTATGTCCAGTAGAAATGAAAGGGCCAGAGACTCAATATGATACCAAAGTTTCCAATCAGCATGAAAATGAGGATCACTGGGCACAAAATGACACCTGGAAAAGCAAACAAAGGGTTCACATTAGATTGTTGATCTCTCCAGAGATAGAAGACTAATAAAATGACTCTCAAGTAGTCCCAAGAAAAGTATGAATTGCAAAGCAGAAACAAGATGCTGCTGTTAATCATTACACACCATTTCAGTCTGCAAACTTCTACATTTAGAAACATCAAATGGAAATCATTTCAAATCCATTCCATATAATATCACCAATACGATAATCACATATGATTGGTTAGATGATGAAGAGTGAGGAAGAGGAAAGGGGGCGATACATCAATAACCCATTCCATACTTTTAGAACTGAAATGATTGGCAAAAGATGAAAGAAGCAAAAAGGAACCAGTTCAATCCACTTTAGAGCAAGGAACCTGAAACAAAGGGGGGCAAAAACTTACCCTTGATGATACCCAGAATGAGCAGCCCAATGAAGATAGGGAGAAAGATTACGAATGACCAGAGTGTGGAGAAGAAACCTTTGGGACGCTCCATTATCTATCTCTTCCTGCACCGAACAATCCAAAGCACAAATGAACTTCTTTCAGATCTCCACAACTCAACCAAAACCAACTTTAAGCAAAAACCCAAGTACCAAAACCGCAACCACAAGCAAACCCAGAAAGCAAAAGAGTGAAAAGAAACATTTTTTGACAGTAGGGGGGAGAAAAGGAAAACTTACCAGAAAGGAGCTATGGTAGATCTATCTGCTTGCCAAAAGAACCCAAAAAACTATACTACACTCTACTCTCTGCTTAGGGAACCCAGAAAAGGGAAAAGCGTGAGGCCACCCTTTGCCCCTGGGGATTACTCAAACGTAGCAAAACAAAACCCTTTTGTCCTTTGTATCCTTGCGAATCGCAACCAGAGGGTAAGGGCAGCAAACACGAACTCTGGAGGGAAACGATATTGCTTTTTTCACATGGAAACTGAAGTAGGCAGTTAATTAACTACCTTTTATCACAAAATTTGATCAAAGAAATACTAAGCAGCTCAGTGTGCCAACTGCCAAGTTTGATTTTTTCTCCTCTCACGCTTACAGTCTTTTTCTTTTCTTGGTGTTATATTTCAGGGTTGATTGATAAGAAAATGGCAAGAGTGTTTTGTGTGCTTGAATTATAAGCGAAGCAAAAGTGTTTGAGCTTTGGTATCTCATTAGTTACAAGTCTGGGGATTTTCTGCTCAACAAGAGGGGAAATTAGAAGATTCTGAAAAAACTTCCCACGGTTTCTCTTTTTATATTCCCTTCTTAAAAAAATCATATTAACTCATACATGGTCTCGCTCCATTGCAACCCACATGTTGCACACTACTGAAATCCTATATCTGAGTTTTTGTGCAATTTGGTTGAGTGGATCAAGTGAGCTTAATGAGAAACTAATTACCGGAAGAAAAGAAAAAAAAAATCCTAAGTAGCACTTTCTGTCTCACCTATTATTGTTGGAAAAAGTAGGAGTCTTCAGGTTTATTGTGTCATTTTGAGTTAATATGCTAAGTTATTGTTTGATCATCATCTTGTGATGTTTTAGATTGAGTCACTTTTAATTAACCGTGGTTATGAGCATTTTATACTATTACTTTGATCATTTAACTGATTAACTCACATGACAATGTGGACAACTAAACTTGATGTAGATGAATAGAAGACCAAAGTACTATTACTTCAACTAAACTAAAATTACATGTCGAAAAAATTAAGTTAGCTGACGATTTTTTAACCGACCCAAAACTTTGGTGAGAGTTTCTATAATTGGCACATCACAAATGTTATATCTCCATTATTAGAACAACTAAATTTGTAATTTCAGTGAGAGTCATTCACTCTGAGAAGCATACACGTGTAGCGTCGGCATAGCATAGCTACTTACATTTTGTAATTCTCACTGCATTTGTGCCCATTTTTCAATTCGGCTAAGCAGGCAGACATGTTAAACAAGTTGGTCGATGAAGCAAAATTGATTATTTGACATCTCATTGCATATCCATGTGTGTTCACGTACTTGATCGAATATAGATAAAGTGTTTTCTAACTTAATATATTGAATTCCACGAATCTCAAACGGTTTTTGAAATTTATAACTTATAAGTGACGAGCTCTCTTATGAATGAAGCAGAAGATATGGCCCCTTAAGAAGAAGCCTTGATTATGTCAAAGGCAATGACCCTAAAATTAATATCCGTAGTCATATCACAAGGACCAACAATATTGAGGACTATGCGTTCATCTTTTCTCGTTCTAGGTAAAATGGATGAACTAATTGTTTCTCTCACTATTGATGTACATAAATATTTTTCCTCTCAACACCCTGATTTATTTTTTTAAGCAACAACTAAGTGACACAAACTAGCTTATTTCCCTATTAATTGCTCTAGAATATAATATGACTCTAAATCTGTGATGATGGTCTCAATGTTTGGCCTCTTTCTATAATTCATTCCATCACACAAGACTCAAATTTTAGCTATTTGCACGCATTCTTGCATTGGATTTACTCATACCTCCTTTTTTTATTCCAAGAATAGTGTATAGCTAGAAATGAAGGGACAACAGACAACGAGAATGTATTTTATATGTTCTTTGATTCTTCTGTTGTTTGTCTGAACAAACCATAATCTAATTAGTTCGTCCTCTGAGATACTTGTAATAATTCAATTATAATGAAGTAGCTAAAGTACAAAGGACGGGAAAGCATTGTTAATTATACTTTTTGTCTAGCACTTTCTATTGTCAAACATCTGTCACACTTTTGCAAAACAGTAATGTAATTAATCTCTTATCTCCATCGCTCTCCCCTCTCTCATCGCGAGTGGGACGGTTATTGCGCGTAGTGCGCCTCGCCGATATCGGCCACCGTCATCGTGCGGCGCCGGAAGTGGCCTGCTCCGCCATGGAGCCTTTAAATACCCAGTGGTTGGGCTGGGGTACCATCCCCATCATCGATCTTCTTCTATCAGTGAGATTTCCAATTGGCATCAGCAAATCCCGATTCCCCCAAATTTTTAGTTCGATGGCGGTTGTTCGATTCTCCGACGCCGATGTGCAAGTGGGTGCAAGCAGAGGCGAACTCACGCTGATCGGAAGGGTCTGTGGACCGCGGCCAGCCCTACATGCCCTCAAGGCTGATCTCTTGCGACTGTGGAACTGCTCGGCCGCGATGTCCATTGTGCCTCTGGAGTGGGATCTGATTCAGGTGGTGTTTGCGTCGTCCAGGGACCTTAACAGGGTGAAGAGGAACTCTCCTTGGTTCAGACCCAAGTATGTGGTTCACCTGGTCCCGTGGGAGGCGCCTTCACCGGCCTTGGCTGATTCTCTACTTCGGATGCCGTTGATGGTCCAAATTTGGGGCATACCTTATACTTGCTGCACTGAGCGCCTGGGTTCTCTGATGGGTGCTTCCCTTGGTGCTGCTGATCCGGCAACCATACACCAGTCGGAGATATCGGGCGGCTTGTATGTGCGAGTTCGGGTCCGAGTGGATGTCTCTGCCCCGCTGCCATATGAGATTCCAGCGATGCACGACGAAGCTGAGAAAGGTGAATTCACTGCTGCGGTGAAATTCGAGAGGCTACCCCAGTTCTGCTACATCTGTGGAGTGATTGGGCATACAGGTGTTCGATGCCTTCGGAAGGAGGAACTTGGAGATGGACCGCTGCGATATGGAACGCATACGGTGAGTCTTGACCGAGGGCCCCGAGTCGATGAACGCAACCTGGACCGCAAGAGGAAGTTCACTTGGTTTCGCAAACAAACTCAGGGCGCAGCAGAGGGCTCACTCTGGGGGCCATTGTCGAGCCGTTCGGGTGCCATAGTGGTTCATAGCAAGATGAAGCACCTCTCCATTGAGTCAGGTGAAGCTAATGAGACTGGATCCCCCAACTCGACTGAGACAGGTCCTGGCAAAGGCATAGGAGATGCAGGTCTGCTGGAACCATCGGCTAAGAGGGCTCGCTTCTCCGATCAAGGTGGTGGGGTGGACACTGAATTCTCTTCAAGGGTGGAGGCAACCGACCCGGACCGGTCCCAGTCCGTCAAATGAGTATTTTGGCTTGGAACTGTCGGGGTTTGGGCTGCCTCCTGACAGTTCCATCCTTGCGGGAAGCCATTCGGGGTCATCTTCCTTTTCTTACCTTCCTTAGTGAGACAAGGAGAGACGACGATTTCGTGGAAGGCCACATCCGTAGCTTAGGTTTTTCTCATGTTCGTGTTTTTCATGGAGTCAACAGGGGTGGGGGACTAGCGTGTGGCTGGTCTGATCTTGTCTCTTGTACAGTTTTAGACTCTTCATATGCATATGTGTCTATTGAATGTTTGCATCCATCTCTAGGCCGATTCTTAGCTGTTTTTGTGCACCTCAGTTGCGATGTACATGCTAGGCAAGCTGAATTGAATGAAATCAGATCTTTCGTTTCGTCGTGTGCTCTTCCTGCTTTTGTTTTAGGGGATTTTAATTGCTTGTTATCTTCCGCCGAAAAACAGGGAGGCCGGGCTCTTACCCCTGCTGCCTTCGATCAGTTGGGGGAGTTCTTACTGTTCTCTAACCTTATGGACTTGGGATGTGTAGGGAATCCATTCACTTGGTCGAACCGACAGTCGGGGTCTCGTCATATCACTGAACGGCTTGACCGTTGTCTTGCTAACTCTCAAGTTCTCTCTTTGTGGCCTGACCTGCAGGTTAAACACCTCTCGGATATTGGTTCGGACCATAGGATCCTTCTGGTGACCTTCCTCAAGCCGCCAACACAGCCGAGGAGGAGATTTAGGTTCGATCTTCGCTGGGCTTCCAACCCGGAAGTCCCTGGGATTCTTTCCACTTCGTGGCAGCAGGAAGTGGCCGGCACAATGCAATTCCGGGTCCAGACAATGCTAAAGAATGTGCGGCATGGGTTGGTGGAATGGGCCAGGAAAGGCACATCGAACTCAGCCAGGCTGATCTATGATCTCAAAGGTAAGATTGAGAGTGCAAAGGAGGCAGAGGCGGTTGATTGGGAGCACATTTCTGGCCTGGAATCTCAACTAGGAGATGCGTATCGACAGGAGGAGATTTTTTGGAAGCAGAAATCTCGTAATGGTTGGCTAAAGACAGGTGACTCCAACTCAAGGTTCTTCCACCTTTCTCTAATTCACAGGAGGAGATTCAACTCCATTCTGACCCTGCAAGACGCGAATGGAGTGGCTCGGCATCTGGAGGACGAGAAAGGGGAGATTGCTGTTGACTACTACAAGATTCTCTTCACGTCATCGGGAGCTGATCCAACAGAATATGTAGGGGGGCTTCAATTTCCTCGGACTGTTGGCGATGAGGAGAATTCACGGCTGACAGCTCCGGTATCAAGTGACGAAGTCCGCAAGGCAGTATTTGCCATAGGAAAGTCTCAGGCGCCAGGATCAGACGGCTTCACCGGGGCTTTCTATCAGAGATTCTGGACAGAGATTGAGAGGGATGTATGTGCAGCAGTTCTGTCCTTTTTCAGTACTGGGCGACTACTTCACAGTATAAATCATACTTGGATCGCCCTCATCCCGAAAGTTCCTAATGCTGACAATATGCGGCAAATGCGGCCGATCAGCCTCTGCCAGGTTTTGTACAAGATAATTTCCAAAATTTTGGCAGCCCGCTTAAGCTTAGTTCTCCCTAACATTGTCAGTTCTTATCAGAATGGCTTTATCAAAGGCCGTTCAATAACTGACAATATTTTGATTGCTCAAGAAATTATGCAGTTCCTAAAGACTAAGGTGCAGGGTAAGGAGAAATGGATGGCGCTTAAATTGGACATGGAGAAGGCCTACGATCGGGTGGAGTGGCAATTTTTGCTCCAAGTTCTGGCAGCCATGGGCTTCTCTCCCACGTGGATTCGGTGGATACGATCTTGTATCTCCACTGTTCGATTTTCGGTTCTGATGAATGGGGTAGAGTACGGGTATTTCCAGCCGCAACGCGGTATTCGCCAAGGTGATCCTCTCTCCCCACTGCTGTTTGCGCTTTACACGGAGGCCTTTTCAGCAAAATTGATGTCCGAAATTGCAAATACGTCCCTCCATGGGCTGCGAGTTCACAGGCGAGCTCCTGTTACTTCTCATCTTCTTTTTGCAGACGATACTTATTTATTTCTTCGAGCTTCTGTACCTGAATGCGCTAACCTTCTCCATATGTTTCATGAATACGAGGTCATAAGTGGGCAAAAGGTCAACCTGCACAAGTCTTCGATGTGTGTGAGTGCCAATGTGACCTCCGAGGAGTTTGCAGCTCTCACATCCTTCCTCGGAGTGGGCGAGATGGGGGTGGGGGACAGGTATCTGGGTCTCCCCTCGAAAGTTCACCGGTCCAAATCCTTGACGTTCCAATTTGTGGAAGAAGCTTTGGCAGCACGAATCAGAAGTTGGAAAGCAAAGGGGCTCTCCATGGCTGGGAAAGAGGTCGTCATCAAAGCGGTTGGAGAAGCAGGGCCGGTGTACGCCATGTCTGCCTTCCGCCTTCCAGCTACCACCTGCAGGCGATGCAACAGTCTTCTGTCCAAGTACTGGTGGGCGGGACATGATAAGGAAAATGGGGTTAGATGGCTGTCTTGGTCTGCAGCATGCCAAAGCAAGTTTGAGGGGGGTTTGGGCTTTCGAGATTTTGACAGGTTCAATGTGGCCCTACTTGCCAAGCAGGCTTGGCGCTTACTGCTTAATCCGGAGAGCTGCCTGGCCAGGGTCTACAAAGCCAGGTACCACCCTCATTGCCACTTTTTAGATGCTGAACCGGGATACCGGGCCTCTTGGGCATGGCAAGGTGTCTTGGAGGGGAGGGACCTTCTTAAACGAGGACTACGGTGGCAAATCGGATCGGGGCGAGCAGTACGAGTTCTGGAAGACGTGTGGCTGCCTACCACCCCACCATCCTCTCCTAGTTTGCTGGCCGGGGTTACCTCCTGCCCCCATCGAGTGGAGGACCTGATTTGCACCACAACCCGGACTTGGAAAAGGGCGGAGCTGATGTCCCTCTTCACCCCAGACTCTGTCCAAGCCATCTTGGGCATCCCTCTTCCCATCCACGACGCAGACGATCGGTTGGTGTGGCATTACTCGACCTCCGGGGAGTACACAGTGAAGACCGGCTACCACCTCCTCACTAATGAGTTGAATTCTAGGCGGCCTCCTGACCCTGTGGCGTTCGATGGCAGGTTTTGGAAAGTGTTGTGGAACCTCCCCATACCGCCGAAGCTTAAATTTTTCTTCTGGCGGGTGGTCAGGGGATTTCTTCCTCTTCAAACCGTCTTACTTCACAAGACTTTAGTTGACTCTCCAACCTGTCCTGTTTGTTCTGATGCTCCGGAGACTTTTGCTCACTGTTTCTTCCATTGCAGGGTCGCGCAACCTCTATGGGGATTGGCTGGTCTATCGGGAATCCGCTCCTCGTTGGTAAGTCTGTCCATAGATGATGCTTGGAATAATCTTCTTCTTTCGATGCGATTGTCAAAGGTCCAGGTGGCGGAAGTGGTTTTCCTCTGCTGGAGGATCTGGAAAGGACGCTGCTGGGCGGTCCATGGGGGTATTCAGTATCTCCCCCCCGCCCTGCTCAGACAATTCCGCGCGCAGAGGGATGAATGGCGATCAGTTACGTCCGACCAAGGGGAGCAGCCGGAAGGAAATAATGGCCAGACCCCAGACCGCAACAGGAACCCGGGGCCGTTATTATCGGGGGTTGTCGCGGCGCGGGTAATGGATTTGCGAGCGGCTGAATCCCAAAGCTGGTTGGTCAGGTTTGATGGCGCCACTAAGCGTGATCGTGGGTGTAGCGTCGCCTTCGTCGGGTTTGATCCTGCTGGTGGGCTCAACTTTGCTGTAGGTAAATTCTACTCTGATATCCAAGATCCTTTTTTAGCTGAACTCCTAGCCTTGCGTGATGCTATGGATTGGTGCCTAACCCGGAATTTTCTCAATGTCAAATTGTTTGGGGATTCGCAACTGGTGATCCAACGTGTGCTATCCGGGGATCGACAACACGTGATGGGAGGTGCGCTTCTGGACGACATTCACAGGATGGCCCAGGGATTTGAGTTCTGCTCGTGCGCTTATGCCAAGCGCACCTTTAACAGGGCCGCCCATTTTGTGGCAAAACAAGCCCTTTCATCGGAAGTTCGACTATTTGTCGACTTCCGCACGGCGTTGATCTCTGTACTTTGACTAAGTGACTTTGTTTCTATTCTTGACTATGTTAAAAAAAAAAAAAAATTAATCTCTTATCTTGATATATAATAATGCTCCATTACAAATTTAAAAGACTTGAAAAAGCATGGAAAGGCACTACCACTCTACCAGTGAGGATGTTCAAAAGAAAATGCTTTGAAACTGCACTTATCTTATCATATTAAAAGTCATATTAGTGCGCCAAGATACCAAAAAAAAAAAAGATAGTTGAGACACAATTCACCTAAAGGTCTCAAGTTCGAATTCGATGTCTTCCTATCAAATGCTTCTGCAAAGATCCTTTGAGCCGGTAGCACCAGATGCCTTTATTTACATGCTCTAATCAATTTGCCTAGTATTTATGGCGCCGCAGCTCCAGAAGGTTGAAGCTAAGCATACTCAGATTTTTCTAGTAGCTCTAGCTTAGTGCACGAGCTACAATGGTAAAAACTGACAAAGTAGGCTAATAAAGTTAACAACTTCCATTACATCTTACGGAAGGAATAATAGTAGTAAACCAAGATTTAATTTGGTCAGTGACAGTTTCTAGTAAGAACCCAAATATACAAAATGACACAAAAGAATACAGCACAGCAGTCTTACATATTCATCATGCATTAGCTTTCCCTTCCTTGTCTATAGTAGATTTCCCTCTTGTCAAACGGTTGGCTTCTCCTGGGAACATCAGCAAACCTCGTAAACTCGGTCAGCGTCTTCCTAATCCTCATTCCACCTCCTCCTTTCCTTCTCTCTGGTGGCCGATCTCCCAGCAAGCTCACATCAATGGTGGCACCTGAAGCCCGAGAAGCATCCACAACAGCATCATAGGCCTTCGACGAAAGCATAAGGCCATCATTCTGAGCACGCAAGTACGCCTCGTAGGCAAGCCTCGGCTTCCCATCTCTCACCAGAGCTTCAATCAGCATCTGGTAACTGATCTCGTTCGGCTCCACGTCCTGCTGCTTCTCCATGCGATGAAACCACTCGTACGCTGCACTGCTCAACCCATGACGCGCACACCCACTGATGATGGCGTTGTACGTGACAACCGTGGGTGGAATGCCCACATCAGCCATCTCTTTGATTATGGAGTCGACTAGCCTGAACTTGCCTTGCCCGGTTAGCACAGAGGCCATGATGGTGTATGCATACAAGTTGGGTTGGACTTCCATTTTCAGCATGTGGTTCCATACGCGAAAGGCCTCCTCGTAGAGTCCGGCCTTCTCGAGTGCACTGAGAAGTGCACCGTAGGAGATAATTGTTGGTTTCTCGCCTTGCTCGACCATTCTCCTGAATATCTCCACAGCAGCAGAAGTTTCAGCAGCTTTTGAGCAAGCCACGAGAACTGCATTCCACTGCCTGCTCTCGGGTTTAAGTCCTTTATCCTGCATCTTGTTAAGCAATCTAACTCCCCACCTCCAAATCCCTCGTTTGCTAGCAGCGGCCAGTAAGACATTGAAATGAGAGATGATTAGCTCGGACGATAAGTTATTAGGGCTTGGTCCCTTGTCTAGCAAGTCTTCATAGATTTCTAAAGCTGCCCACCATTTCTTCGCCTTTCCCATCAACCAAATCAAGTGGTTGCAAACAGACAAGCTTATTTCAGGGTATCTTTCTCTGACTCGAGTGTACAACTCTTTGGCCACACGATAATGATCTTCGCGCGTGCAAGCCCAGATGAGTCGTTCATATTCTGCTCGACTCGTTTGAAGACCTGCATTATCCATACTTGTTAAAAGCTTGAACACTTTCGTGCTCATGTCTTGAAGCCTTGTGAGCCATCTTCTCATCACCTGATAGCAAATCCTGATCGTGAAGTCCTCGAGTTTAGCAAACTCCTTCTCCCAATCCTCATCATCACCATTATCTCTCCCCAGCTCCCCTTTTACATACTTCTCCTTGAACTCTACAAAGAACTTCAATGCTCCATCTCCATCTTCCATCCTTCGGTAAGCCATCAAGGCAATCGAATAGGAAGCAGCAGATGGTGTAAAGCCCTTCTGGCAAATCTGTTCCAAGATACTGAGAGCCTTGGAGGGTTGTTCCTGCTCGACATGGATCATCATCAAGATGTTGTAAGTCACGACGTTGGGATGGATCCCTTCACGAGCCATGTCATTCACTACTTTTTCGGCTTCTTGATACTGTTCGCAGTCTTTTACAACTGTCAACAGGCTGTTGTAGACAAAGAGGTTTGGACCAATAAAAGCACCACCAGTTTCTACCTTCTTTCTCCTGAGCCAATCCACAACTGCCAATGCTGGCTTTATCTTCTTGTCCCAACCAAAACCCCTGATCAACGATGAATATACTCGAATTGGGAATATCCCCATGTCTTTAAGAACCTCCTCTACATCATCTGCTGTTTCAACTGCATGTAAACTCTTGGCCAGCTCTCGAACATCGATCTTCCCTTCCGGATTACTGATCCCATTAGTGGAACCTAGCCTATCAAATTCATGAGAGTCTCCATCGATGTTCTCATTCTCTGTGTTGAATTGAGTACTACTACGAACAAGAGTCGGTGTCTCTTCTTCATCCAATTCCCATGCTGATGCAACAGATGAACAAGCACAATCTTTCTTTTTCTCAGCAAAAATATGAAATCCTAGCTTAGGGTATCTACACGTAAACCCATTACTAGTTCTAACATACCTTGAAACCAGGAAATGACCATAATAAATTGAATTATGAAACAAAGAAACAGCAAAAATGCCAACTTTCTTCCTTCTACAGCTGTAAAGGCACGAAGCCAAGTCCGATTCGACCTGGGGAAGCGTACATAAGCTAGATTTTGACGGCCAGACACTCAAAGCTTGCATCTTTCCAGCAAATTCAGCAGTTCATAGCAAAACCCACAACCCAAAATTCCAGAACGAGAGCAATAAAGCATGCTAAGGTCTCCTTCCCGCAGCACTTGAAGTAAGAAGCAAGATTGTCAGGAAGCTGATGGCTTTGGGTACCTGAAGAAATGGCAGAAGGCAGTTTGACTGTTCATCCGGAACGGATAGATTTCTGGATTTCTGGATTTCTTCAGTTTTGGGGACTTTGGTTGCCCGGTGGCACTCTGGCGTCCGCACAAACAAAACAAGCTTGGCGAAATGGAAATGACGTAGTTTCAACTTTCAAGCTTTCAGATCGTAGTTGGGCTCACTACCAGGCCTCTAAGGCAAACTGGGTTCTTTGGGCCCAATTCAGAATCCACTGGTCAAGACAGAAATTTCCTTTCCTAATAGTAGCCAATGATGATTTTGAATTAATAAATTAGTACTAGAATAGGATGTTAAGTTTCTTATAATTTGGTTCTAATTAATTTTCCATTATGAGTAAAAAATAAATCAGTGCTAGATTAGAATGACAATGAATTTGTTTTGATTTAGAAGCGGATCGAGATACTATAATAACAAGCCATCGAACAAAGAGGAAAAAATTATGAAATTCGATTTGATCGAATTTCTATGCTTTTAGTTAATGGAACAAATCAAACTAAATAAAATTTAAATTTTGAGATTTGAACTTAATTGAACTATGCATCTATATGGTTTTTAACACTCTAATTGAAAGAGATTAGAGAATATATATTTTTCAAATCTAGTCAGAGTATAATTTTTCAACATCTTCCGTCATCGTTAGCACCGCATAAAAATATTTCTCCTATATTAGCTGTTAATACTAATAAGAGAAACTCTATAATAGCCATTTCTACACATTCAATGTACTCTACGGATAGGGGAATACATAAAGTTGAACATAGTAAAATAAGAAATTGAAAGATTTCGTTGAGGAAAAGACTCGAATGGTACGAACCCTCCGTCGCCCCATAATGAAAAGGGCGATCTCGTAGTTCTTGTTATGTGAAAATACGTTATTAGACATTGTCTACGATAATGAATCTCATACTATTTAACGACACATGCTAATATTAATTTTTGAAAGTCGAAATCCAACCATATTTCAAAACAAAATTGGTATACGAAATTTAAAACTAGTGCCACCATCTCAGTTTCTAAAGCTTCTCTAGCACATGCATACATTAATATTAGATAATCACAACTTTCAACAACAACAACATATAGCATTAACGAAGACAACACACAAGATCAACAACAATCAAATCCATAAATATATGTTTAAAGACCCACAAATCACTCACGAATCACGATTACACTGATAATGAACTCATCTCTTCCCCACGCTCAATAAACCACAAAAAAAAACTCAAATTCAAATCCCCATCTTAATCATCATTCAACAATCGTCCAAATCAATCCATCAAGAAAGGATTACCACCCCAGAACGAATTCCCATTGCTGTTATTATAACCACCATTACCCCCAACGCCGCCGCCGCTCGAACTCTCCCCAAAATGCACCCCGCCACAGCCCCCAACCGCCGCAGACGGCGCCATCATCATCAGACCCTCCCCCACGAACCCCATCTGCCGCTCCGCCGCCGTCACCGGGATCGGCGCCGGCGGTGGCGCCGGGTTCATCATCTCCATAAACCACTGCTGCCTCTGCATGCTCTCAATACTCTCCGCATACTCCTCCTTGGGCCCACTGTTCACAACCACTTCCGGCCCAACTGCCTGACTCGAAACCGGCCCAGTCGGCCCACCACGGCCCAGATCCGCGATGTGGCGGTCGACATCCTTCAGCTGCCCGTCGATGTACCGGGAGATGACGTCGAGATCGGTCAGCGTCAGGCTGTGGAGCGCCATCTTCCCTTCCAGGCACTGGCTGACCGCCTGAGCCACCTCCTTGTCCCGATTCTCCCGCTCCTGCTTCCTGAGCTGCTCCGCCGCCTTCTTGATCCGCTCCCCGAGGAACTTCTCCTGGTCCACCATCTTCTTGCACTGCTCCATCTGCGGCACCTTCTTGAACCGGGACAGCACGGCGTGGACGCCGGCGGCGGTCGGCGGCCAGGTCTCCGGGTGGGAGTCGTAAGGGGAGTAGACGATGGCGCAGGCCTGGATGTCGCAGAGGGTGCTGAGCTCGCTCACCTTCTTCATCAGGCCCTTCTTCCGCTTCTTGAACGTGGCCTTGCGGGCCGAGTCGTTGACGATGTAGGCCAGCTTCACCTTCTTCCTCGTCATGAATCGACGACAGGCGGATCTAGGGCAACGAGCGAACGAGAGCTGAATCGCTTCTTTTGAAGGTGGTGCGGAAATGTTGTGTGACAAGTGAGGTTTATATAGGATTTGTTAGAATGTGGATAAGTTAGTGAGCTGTATATTAGGTGTCTTGGGGGGGAAAGGGGTGGATGGAAGTATTAGTGAATATACCATAAGAAGAAAATCTTTGGGAATCATGGGGTTTAAAAGTGTTGATTTACATTCTATATACACGATTTGGTGGAATTAGGAAACAGAATTTTTGTTCGCATGACGATTTAGGATAAGTTTTAGTTTTTAATAAGGATATATTTTTAATGCTGCGGGGTGAGAATGTGAGATTAATATATCGGTGATGATTCATATATGGTAAGTTTTGTCGCGATGAGAAAGCGGGGATCGTAAATGTGTTTTTTTTTTAATTTTAATTTTGATTTGCTTTCTTTTACATGATGGTGTTTGTTTTGCGAGAAAGTTTCGTTGACCTTCTCAGTGACATCGATCTAGCATAAACATTTTGCGAATGACTATATATTAGAGCAATTTTATCATGATTATGACGATCATTCCGTTTCGGAGTTTGAAGACTCTCGTTTCCTTTTTACTTAAACATAAGCCTTGTTGATATAAGGTATTTCATTTCAATTATATTCCAGAAATTCGAGCTAAATCTTCTTTTCATTCGCTGGACTCAAAAAATAAAGATATATAGCACGCATATGGTCAAGTCTTTCTAGATGTAAAAACTAGATTTTTTTTCAATAATCTTTATTGAACCACATCAAAATACCGTGTCAGGAAACGAACGTAAAAAACACGACCACCACAAATTAACCCTTACAAGACAAAGATGGTCCAATCGTACGAATGGATGTGCTTGAGGTTGTTAATTACTTACTATAATTGATTTAATTAATGATAACCATGCATTAAAGACATAGATTTGGTCTGGGATATGACAGTTAATGTGAAATCACAAAGTTGTTGTAAGAAAAATAGATTGGATGGTGATGAGTTGGACAGGCAGGAGTTGGAGTTCGATTCCAATTTTGTTTTGATATTTAATGCATGGTAGTATTACTTATGGCAATAGATTGTCGCCTCAAGTTTTGCTTAGTAAAATGAAAGCAGATTTTGATTAAAAAAAGGGCTATAGAATGTCACGGAATCTGATATATGGTTTTCCATATTAATTGTGTATCTAGCCAGCTTTACATTAATCTGTATAAATCTTTTCTGAAACGGTGTGATAATAATACTATACATATGCAACTAGTTATGGAGCACTTCTACTATGCTATATAGTATTGGTGTTTTAATGTACAATTTAAAGTTGTATCATAACATTAAATGTATAAGTTTAGGTTGTACCATAAAGCAATTTGTACCATTATGTTATGGTACAATTTTACAACTTGAAGTTGTACCATCACATAGAGGTACAAGTTCAAGTTGTACCATAAAAGAATTTGCACAAAAAGTATAAGTACAATCTGAAGTTGTATCATAATATAAATGTACAATTTTAAGTTGTACCATAAAGGCAAAACGCCAAAACCCTATAACACCAATACTATATAGCATTGCAAAATTTCTCCTAGTTATGTGATATATATATTTTTAACAATAATTTTTTGACAAGATTATGTGTTATATATTCATGACCGGGCATTGATATAAATGATTTAACCATATTGGATTATGTAAGATATTCATAATCATTACTCGTCAATTATTTCGATGTTCACAATACGAAAAAAGTGATTATGAGGATTTTTTTTGGAATATGATGTACATAAAAGATATCCTAACTACGATAATTATATAAGATCGATGATAGCAACAAAAACAACATACATGAATTTTGTAAGGCCTTCATCATGTTACTAAATAATTAGTTGATATTCATGATAAGAAACAGAAAATGAGTGATTATGCAATGTTTTCTTTTAGAATTATGGACGTGGAAAACATTCTAACTCTTACAATTAAAGAGAACTCAATAGCACCCAAAACAAGATAACTTATGTATTGTATGTAAGGACTGTAATAAAGTATTTATGATATCCCAATTTGTTATAGCATGATTGTTCTCAAATTTGTTATAACATGATTGTTCTTCTTCAATTACGAGTGATCTTGTGGAATCTGAATGCTACTTTATTATTGTTGAAGTAACTATTTCAAATGCATAACTATATGATAGCTCATTATTTCAAAATCATGAGCGTTATATGTGCCTCTAGCCAGCGATCAACTAGGATTAAATTTTTTATATCCACATTGACACAACTTAGTTAAGAAGGGTTGGTATAAGTTTCGACTTTTGATCCTCATTTTTTCTAGTCGTTTGAACTCACTATCTATAGATTTTCGAGATCAAATTCAAACTATCGAAACTTATAGTACTTAGGTCATATGTCATGGTGTGAATAGAATATAGGGTAGGGAAAATAGACCAGACCGTTAGAAAAACCGTGGTCCATACCGTACCGCACAGTTTGGTCCGGACCGTAGACCGTTAAGTATGGTCTGGTCTGGTCCACGGTCTGTATTATTTTATGTTTTGATCTCTTGGTCTGGTCTGGTCTGGTCTAGACCGGGGTTTATCGGACCGAACCGTGGACCCAACCAACTTGTCAATACGTGTTAACAGCTCATTCGACCACTCTCCCAACTCCCACAACGACACCCAAGTATCAACCTTAGTTTTGTGAATCACGTCCCTCCTTCATTCACAACTACATTTAACCAGAGAGTAGAGATAATTGTGTCTCCATATGGCATTATGTTAATGTTTATGACGTTATGTTGCAAGTTGGGATGCTTTTACTTTGTATCTTTATTATGTACTAAGATTTCGGGTATCAAAATTATTCATGCATGGTAGGATTAATGTTTTAAGGCAAATAACAGTTATTTCTCTTGGTATTGGTTCAATTTTTTGTGTGGTAGACTAAACAAATTATTCATTTTTCGTTGAGTGTGGTCTATCTGGACCAGACCAGACCGAACCAGACCGCACAGGCGTGGTGTGGACCGGACCGTATAGTCTATGGTCTGGTCTGTGGTCTATATTTCAACCTCTCGGTCTGGACCATAGGCCGTATATATGGTCTGATCTGAACCAGACCGCACCGTTTACCGGCCCTAATAGAATATAGTACTTAGGTCATAAGTTGTTTGCTGAAAACTACAAAATTATTGAGGCAACACAGGCTTAGCATTGAACCATGCAAGCACGCCATGGTTTTGTTATTATTATTCAGTTGAAACTGAGAGTCCCTATTGTGTAATGTGTAGCACTAGCAGCCTCAAAACCAATTTGTAGGTTACAAGAATGGTAGAGATCATAGCATCAATCCATTGTCGTCCAGCGGTTAGGATATCTGGCTTTCACCCAGGAGACCCGGGTTCGATTCCCGGCAATGGAATCTTTTGAGTTTTTGCCTTTTTTAGGGCTCTTGGCTGAGATATATATATATTTGATTTTTTGTCGAATGCTGATTGCTGAATGGTAGTTTAAGTGTTGAGAAAGTGTAAATTCATTGGGGGTTATAGATTATCTTGGATTGTAGTTGGATTCCGCTTCAGAAGTCAGGAGTAATAAATTCTTCAACATAATCATATTAATTGAGCAATATTCATATTCATATTCGTGTGTGGATAACTCAGCCAAACATATTATGATGATTTCGCATACCATCTTATGGAGTATATGGTTGGAATGCAAAGCGTGGATCTTTTGGAATGAAGTTCATAGCAACTTTTAAATTCAATCTCGAATAATTTTCCTTCTCACAGAATAGATAGCTATCGAGAACCTAAAAGGAAGCGATACGGGAAGGTTTCTCGAACTACTCCATGACAACACTTCTATTTTTCCATTTAGCTAGATGACATAACTAAACTCGAATTATGTTTCTTTTCTATAGTTGAGTATCTTTCCTTTGTTCCTCATATCACTTTTCTATACTGTAAATTCCGCTTGTATTGGCCCTCAAAAAGGGCATTCAAATCAATGATATACACCCACTTATTAAAAAAAAGCATATTAGTGTGCATAATTTTGTTTCACACTAAATAATCTAGTATGTCTAAAACAACATTTATAAAAATAGGTATATATATAATTGAGATCCAATTTCATGGTACTGAGGTGTCAAAGATTTTTTGAAAAACCTGTCAAAGAATGATGTGTTATAAACACAACTATATTAATGATTTATTTTATCGATGTTCTGAATATAAGAAAGAAATCAAGATCAATTACCTAAATGATACTTCATTCTTTTTAAAAATGAAAACTTGTGATTTAATCGTTAAATATATATTCTACCGACGGTCTAGGTTGTCAAGCGTACAAGTCAAATTATCAAATGACACAGGTTGACCAATTAGCCCCAATAGTAACAAGGTAACAACATAAAGTTAGGTTCAAGTTCTCACGACTCCTACATGTCATTTCCTCCCTTTTATTATACACGTAATCGTAGAACGCAAGCTATATGTGGTTCCTATCTATTGGACGAAAAGCAAGGAGATACATAAATATTTATTGAAGTTAAATAATAATCAAGTCATAACTACTCATAACTAGTGTATAAGAATATGCCTCTTCAGTCTTCATGATTATTAAGTGTCAAAATCGAGGACCCTTCCTAGGATTAACATTCATTCAATAGCTTAGAGACACTATAATTGAGAATGATTCTCGAATCATGATCATCACACACTCCCATCCATACATATAGAGCTCACTTCCTTGGAGAAAGGGCATCAAATCTTCAAGAGTGAATCTTGTCTACTTGGAATACATATGGGCCAATGTGTAAGCTAGCAGCATGCATGCAAACTGGCAAAAATCTTCATGGGAGATGGTGATTCTATATATATCAATCTCGTGCTTGCTTCCAAACCCATTCTTAAAAAAAAAAAGAAAAAAAAACTGAACATTATATAGTGATATTATATATGATCATTATTATTATATATTAATGAATAATGCATGTATACAGTTAATTATTTAAGTACCCTCTAGTTGTCTTTACATGGGTTTTGTTTCTATACTACTAGTCGTCATATATAATGAGTTTCTTCTGGACAGCTTCATGTGTGTGTATTGATTTTTTTTTTTTTTATAATTGTTCCTTGTACTGTGAATATATATGGTAAGATAGTGGCAATGTTCAATTAATACTTCCATGTTGATATTTTTGAACATTATTTCCTATATTTGTTTTTTTTTAACAAAATTTAGCCAGCAAGAGATAATATAATATATCTTTGATAGTTATAAAAACGAAAATTGTACTTAGAAAAAAAATATCGTCAAAAGCGACAATACAATAATAAAAAATTTGTTGATGATTACTTTTCGAGATGTCATCGCATATAAACGTTTCTTTACTTCTTTGAGTGTCACAGATCAAAGAAGTGTAACTACACACCTACCAATCATAACTTTGTTCATAAATATGTGTTATATTAGGATGAAAATAATGGAAGATGTGTCGGGGTTGGTCTTATGCTTACAAAGAATCGGACAGTGTGGCACACCTTCTTGACCACCCTGTTCAGATCGATGTTTGTGAAACTATCTTGTAAAGTGAGTTGTATCCCTACTTATATATAGTTTGATGTAACAACCATAGAGAGTAGCTAGTTATGATTAAGTATTATGTAACCTTCACAAGTTATTCCTAAAAAAATATGTATTTCCGTTGTAATATTAAGACAAACTAATTGATCATAGGAAATAAAGTAGATCAATGGATCAAACAAATTGTGCATGATGTCCACAAATAACTATACATAGAGACTATATAAATCATAATCCAAATAATCGATGGTTTATGTATTTGCAACACATGAAGAATATATGTCTCTTCCCAACATGAGAAACTAAACTAAAATAGTTTTTTTAAAGGTTTTTTGGGTAATAATCATCGGTTGGGAAAATGGTTCCATTTATTGATGATCCTCTGCACTTCTGCACATATATTGTCTAATTGATGTCTTCAAACTCTCCGCAGCACATGTGGATTGTGGCGGGGGCTCTCATGTCTCTATGTCTAAAATTATATCACACAATATAATTTCCCATATGAATAATTGATTGATCCCCATGCTCTCTTGTTTGCTTCCTCATACCAATCCGAAAAATGAGCTTAAAAAACTATCATATTATTAATTGATATTAATAATTATTAGCGAGTATATATAATAACCATATTCCATGCATTTTGTTCTAACTCAACTTCCTTTTTGCTTCCTTGTTATGCATACAATGAATACCATTGCAACACGATCTACTTAGTGGTCGATTCATTAATTATGACATTGTCGAGAATTTAAATAATTTGCATCAACTGTTTGAATTGTTGACAGCGAATTCCAGTAACGTGCATTTTACCATTTTCCGATACAGTGCCTCAAATGAAAATCAATCAAACTTGAAATTTGAACAAACTACGGCCCACGTTTTATACCTGAAATCAACTATTAATATATATTGAGGCATTGAGGACTCGCATACGAGTGCTGATCTCTCGAGCAGAGACACTAATGCAGCGGCGGACCCAGGATATAAGAAGGCACTGGGCCGCATTTGAATAGAATATTAGATAGTATAAACAAAAATATATAATAATATAGTTTTCATTAAGATGTCAATTGTACAAGAAAGTCTTTTAATTTAGCAAATTCATCAATAATATAATCTCCATTCATACTTATAATATACTCTTTTCAAAGAAAATAGCTAAGTAGTCAACGTGAAATTCGTCGCTCATTTTGTTGCACAAATCAATGTTCATGTTCCATTGCTCAAAATATTCTCTCCATAGTAGTTGTTGAAACGGCTAGGTAACACTAGACAAATCAACCGAGAAATCAATTTGTATTATGTGTACATCCCTGTTTCCTCCAGCTTCTCTAATAATTTTGCAAGAGAAGAAACTTCATCTTCCTCACATGAGTAGTGCATTCTCCAAAGAATGCATCTCATAGCATTCAAAGTCTCGAGGCTAAACTCTTGAGCAAGTTTGTAAATATTTTCTTCATCAAAACATCAGAAAGACGGTTAGAATCTAGTGCTCCACTCAATTGAGGCAATCTAAATGATGGCTCAGGAAGTTTGTAAATATTTTCTTAATCAAAAGAATGGAAAGAAAACTAGCTCGACGGGTTGGCGGAGAAATCCATTTTGGGTATGCTCATCTCCTCGTTCTTGTTTTGTTTTGGGGGGATTGGAAATTTTTTTGAATTTTTCAAGGAAGGGTGTGCTTTAGTTTAGAGTTTTTATTTTTTATTTTAATGAAACTTACACTTTTAGGTTTTCATGTCTTTTTTCAAATAAAGTCATTGAGGCTATAAAAAATTTAGTATAAATTTAGAGCAATGGTTTGGATATGTTCATCTGAACCATTTTTCTAGTTACACAAAATCCTATTATCAAATAAAACTAGACAGGAATTTAAATAGCATTGAGCCAAATACCTAAATCGAAAAATTTTATAAGCACTAAACTAACTTTAGATCCGAAGGAGGGCTGGGCCGGGGCCTGGGTTGGCCCAGCCCTGGATCCGCCACTGCACTAATGTCATAATCTGGTTAACAGTTTTATCGATCTCAATATGTTGAATCTTTGATAAAGGGCAAAGAACGAATCTTAGACTATCCCCTCTAATGCATAAGCAATGTTGTTGAGATGTACTTAATTCATGAAACAACTTGAACAATTAAGAACATTGGAATAAGAGATAATCCTCAAGTACTCAGTTACAACATATTAAGTTTATGCGACCAGTTATAAATTCTTTTTTCTTCCTTTCATGATAACCATACCTCAGATAATTAACCACTCATAACATGGATTTATTGTTAGGCACAATAACTATGAATTGGCCTAAGAGATTGGGGTACTCTAATGAATTCCAATGGAATCTCTCTTCTTCTCTATCGCGCGCAATTACTTCATAAAAGAAATTGGAGTGAACAAAAAGTCCTCCACAACTTAATTGGAATGGAAGTTCTATGGTCTACCAGCGGCCACCGACGGATACATTTATCCTTATTCCCATCAAAAAATTGTAGTAAACGATTTTGTTAATCAATTGGATCTCCTCAATTAATGGAATCAATTGCCTTAGAATCAATCATATATTCAATACATCCCTTTCTTTTGTCCTCTTCTGATGAGAGTTAGTTCCAAGAAAGAAATCGGTAGTTTGAAATGATGAAATTATATTCTATAAACTGTCTCTCAAGTCTCTCCAACCCCACATGGTTTGATGCCCTATTGGCCGGCTACCCAACTGCCCTTAAGTTAAAAGGCCAACCCCCAAAAATTAAGGGTCCTCTCCTCTTAACGCCAACCCTATACCTAACTATAACCGACTCCCTTCCTCCCTCCCTCTCCATTGCTTAATCATTTTATAATTTAACCCCAGAAAGTTGCATGTGTGGGTTGGGACTAAAGACAAAAGAGCTTATGCTTGGTTTCCAATTTATTATTATTAGGTAATCAAAGGACCAAAGTTGATAAACATTCATTCTAATATCCCATCCTTCAGTTTACAAACTGAATTAAGAACCCAAGTTTCCCGCCTTTCACGTAATTACATATTCAATTATGGTCTTGCTTTGTATAATAATCAAGGTTCAACAAGAATTAATATGTTAGGCATAAGAAGGGTCCTGCCTAGCACCTAGCTCGGCTATACATTGGAAACAAAAATGAAATTTTAATAAAAGTAACAATTTTACAACAATTATGCACTTAAATTCATATGAATAAGTTAGTTAACGTTTAACGAGTAAAATATCTCACAACTTCCTAGAATAAGAAGTTCTTGCAAAACAGAATCGCAAGTTCTTAGAAACACTTAATAACAAGCACTTACCAATAAGTTCGTCCATAATTTATCATCCAAATAAGTCCGTACGCCGACTATTTCATCTTCACCATCCTCAAAAGCAATCTCCTCCCCACCCTCATCGATCATCTTCCTCCTATTCTCAAATTCTTTATCATGAAGCTCTCTCACTCTTTCCCTCCTGCGAAATTCAAATTGTTCACTAAGTTCTCATTACATATACAATAGCTCTATGATACAACTAAGAACAGACGTCGATAAAGCTAGCAAGAGTTCAATCAATCGTTATCAATGCCAGAACCCTCGAAATTAAAAATAATAAAAAAGTATAAAGACTTCCCAATCTCGATATCCTCCATCCTCATTCAAATAGGTTTCAAGTATATGTCTTCTTGTTGTTTTAACCTAGCTTATTCGTCATATAATCGAGAAAGGTGGTGTTGGGTTAGGACTAAAGACAAAAACACTTTGGTTTCCAATTAACTAATCAAAGCACCAAAAAGTTGATAAACATTCATTCTAATATTCCATCCTTCGGTTTACAAAAATGAATTAAGAACCCAATTTTCCCGCCTTTTCACGCAATTAATAAATTATACAGTCTTGCTTTGTAGACTAACTATGGTCAATGGAACAAAAGGGGGAGCTAAGTAAGCTTATTATATATGGTGGACTCAACAAACAAGGGCCACCTAGCAACTATGTGTTAGTATTTTTAGAGGGGAAGATGCCCCTAAAGAGCCTACAAAATTGCGGGTTTCCTTTCAGTTGAATGCCACTAAGTACAAAAGCGAATAGTAGGCAAGGCTGTCATAGAATACGCACGTATTGTGATTAAGGATATCATAAAATAGATTACGCCTCAATTGATGTTTTGTGTGGTTGGGCGAGTCTCAACGATGAATTTTACATCTTGCTCATTGAGTTTGAAGTTGCGAAATACATTAATGTATTGCATGTGAATCTAGCTCGATTGGATAGACCATTAATACTATCGAGATGCACTAGAATGAATTATTTGTATCATGTCATAAAGAAGTTCGTCGAATATAAAACTCAAAACTATTAAAGAGGGCCAAGAATGAATTATAAATCAATAATTTGTTAAAAATAGAGTTAATCAACAAATGCATTCATGTATGCATGTATCAGTAAACAACTGATTTATGCTAATAACTCAAAATGTTATGAGAATCTTTCAAACAAAACATCCTCTTTTACGAATTAATTTATAGTTTATACGAAGTTCGAACCATCATATCTTAATTGATAACGTCATAAACTAGTTCGAACCCAAGACCAATCCATGAAAAAAAAAGACCCACAGTAGTATTTTAACGAATCAAACTATTCTCGCAACCCGAGTTGTTATAACTACTTATCTACATTCTTATTATTATACATTTATACTACTAGTAAGGAGAAAAGAGAATCCACTAACCGAAATCTCTCGCATGCAATGTAGAACAGGGAAAGTTAGGATCGGGGAATATCAATTTTAACTACTAAAGATTCATAAAAGTAGAGATGGTAGAGTAGGCAAATTTTCAAGCCTGCCCATCAATCAAAATGCCAGCCTTTTTTTTTAAATGAGTTGCTTGCTGGATTTTGCCCTTTTGCTCGATTTGAGGCATCAAAGAAAAAGACCCTCCCATTGCCAAAGGACACCATATTTTCGAAACCAAACCAACCGACCACATGATCGCCATAACAGAAACATGCAAACTAGTATGTATATCTATGTGGCCATAACTAATGATCACATATATATGAACATTATATGCACATAGTTCCTCTAATTATCGACTTTGGTTCATAAACACTTATTGAGGAGACTATTATAGGAGATGTGTTGTACATAAATCCAAAAATGTTTGGCTTGGCCCGTTAATCAAGCAAAGCGTGTTAGCATTAAAAAAGGAACTAATTTAAGCTAGCTAATCAGTTAGTAGAGTTAGAGTAGTACTAACCTCCACCATCTTCCCATGTGCATTTCCTCTCCCATCAAATGTGCACAAGACACAATAGTCCCATGCTTCCTCCCATGTGTCCCTATCTCATTTGTTCCCTCCCCTCTCTCTCCTCTTCTTCACCCTCACACTAGAGTTGAGGACAATTGGATGTCGCTCGATCGATCTCTAAAACGTCACCGTCTTTCTTGATGATGATAGACACATGTGGTCACGATATCGTCCAATGATATGATTATGATCAGTCTATTCTTTCTCTATGACCCAATTGACTCGTGGTCGAACCGATAATTAACCATGCATTACTTGTATATAGGTTAGTTTAGAATTAGATAAGATTGTTGCGGCTCAAAATGATCAGACTCGTCTCGTGCTTTGATCATTTGTTTGATTAATTAGCTTCTGATAGGATAAATCAAAAGTGAATTCGATTCTTATAACCTATCATACGAAGAGAATTCTTTAATGATCACTAACACGTTGTGTGTGAGTATGTGCTAGCTTTTCTATCATGTATGTATAAAGAACATGATAGAATAAGCTAAATTTATGCATTACTCATCATAAAAAGAAAATAGAAAAATAGAAAGCAACCATCTGAACTCAAACAATTTTATCTCCACGCCGAATGGACGGCTTGCAAATGAAAAGTGTGTGTTAAACTTTTCTTTATATATATAACCAACCTTCCCTCCAACACTTTCCCCTACCCTTCCTCTTCCTCTGCCTCCTCAATCCACAACTTACAGAGAGACAGAGAGAAAGAAGAGAAGCCTAATCTGAGAAAAAGAGAGAGAGATGGGGAAAATTTCAATGAAGATGCTGAAGATGAAGTCCAAGAAGTTCTGCAAAGGGATCAGCTTCAAGCTAATTGGCGGGAGCAAGAGAAACAACAGTATTGATGACCAAAAGAGCCCATCATCGTCATCACTATCATCTTCTTCCTCCACTTCTTCTTCATTTTCATCTTCATCATCATCATCATCAAGCTCTTACATTGGTGAGATCAAGTGGGAGGTTAGGCCTGGAGGGATGCTGGTCCAAAAGAGGCAAAATGGTGATGACCATAGCACCATTGGGGAGCTAATCACACTCAGAGTCTCGACAGTCTCTCAATGGCATGACATCTCCATTGAAGCCACTTCTACCTTTGGTAAGTAGTGCTTGCTCAAGCATCCTTTGTTATAGAGACTATAGTCATCTCCAGATCACTGGTTTGTAACTATTTTGTTCTTTCAGACATCTGATGTTGTCGTGTCTCTGATCGATTCGGTGAATTTGTTGTTTTTTCAGGGGAATTGAAGATGGTGTTGGCAATGGTGACAAACTTGGAGCCAAAGGAGCAGAGGGTATTGTTCAAAGGGAAAGAGAGGGAGGATTGTGAGTTCCTCCACATGGTTGGGGTTAGAGACAAAGACAAAGTGTTGCTTTTGGAAGATCCAGCCATCAAGGAGATGAAGCTCATGAGGCGCCTCCATGGCTTGTCTTCTTCTTCTTCTTCACCATTACCATCTTGTACTCGTACCATTAGTGTATAATTAATTAACTGATCAAGAAAAGTGAAAACACAAACATGGATTAATTACCACTACTAAGTACCTACTAACCAACCACTCCCCAATGAGAACCCATAAACATTTTGAAGATGGGTTTATTTCTTCTTTTTCAATATTTCTCTCCCTTTCTCTTTTTACTAGATTAATTCGTATTATCATCGTGTAGTACGATCGATCATCTATGAAAAAGGATTAGTCTTTACTCTTGGCGATGCATACTTTGATAATAAACCAAAAAGTTTGATCTAATTATGTGTACTTAGTTAACTAGTTTATTATGTCTATGTAATTGGGTTTTGCCAGCTTGACAAAGTTATTATTATGAGTAAAGCTGATGCTGATCCAAGTCATGTAGTTTGGATCTTTCTCTACACTTGCCAAAAAATTTATATGAGTTATATATATGAGGGTTTTACTTTACATTATACTAAAATATTATACTAAAATATGGTTTGATTCTGGCTGTCTGCCTCAACATCATTATCATCATCCTATATATAAAATGTGTTTGGTTAGTAAGAAAATTGATCAATTGTTTTAATTTCAAAGGCTGTAGTAATCCCACGGGTACACATCGACATAATTAACTATGATAGTGACTTGGAAAGGATAATTGGGTCACATAAGAGCTGGCTTCTTGGACTAAACTTTTTGGCAATAATAATGATATATAAATATTTTTGCACAATCTCTTTTGAGTATTATTATTAGGAGACTATTGCACCTAGGTAAATAACAAACGAGTTGAATACAGAGGTTAAACGAGCATCCCACACCCAAAAGGTACCCCGTATAGGTTTTCCCGAACCCCTCAGTAACTAAAGTAAACAACGTAAAAAAAGCACACATTTCAATACCGATTCCGGAAGAGCGAAGAAAAAAGAGATATTTTGTTAGTAGAAAAAAGAGAGTGTTTATAGCCGTCGGCAAAGATTAGGGGACTCATTTTCAGTGCTTTACTTGAACGCAGTTGGGGGCAATTTGGTTCAACAACCCAACCATCCCACGAGCCACGCTTAAATATGTGTGACAATTGTACCTATAATTACCATGTTCTCATATATGTCATAAATTTAATTTTTATATAATTTTCATTGTTGTCTTCCACAAAAACCTTGAAGGAGTACCATTCTGAAAAATTCAACATCCATCTCTCATGAAAATGAAGAGAACATAAATTTATAAATTCAACATAAAAACGATACTAAAATGAATATTCCAAACACGTAACGCTACCATATTCTCAACACTTAATATTTTGCTTCTTCTTTGTAGATTCACTCGAGATTCTGAGTATAGCTAAGAGGTCCCAATGTTTCCAAGTAAACATATCCCTGGCATAAAAGATGAACCCTTAACAAATTAAAAGAAGAAAAGCAACACACATGACATCACATAAACCTCACAAAACACTTAACCATCCATCATGTAACCAAAAAAAAAAAAAAACACACACACAAAAGCGCAACCAAACCTTAAACGTATTACAAAAGCATTAACACACAAACACCTACATTCCCTCCCATATATGATTCACTTCCCCTGAATCTCAATGACTCTCCTCTCGACCTTCTTGACTTCCCCCTTAGGCACCACCACCTTCAGCACCCCATCTTCCACGGAAGCCTTGATCGCCTCGCCGCCGTCGGTCCTCACATTTTCCGGCAGCCGGAACCTTCTCAGAAACTTCCCCCGGCACCTCTCGACCCGATGCCACTTCGCTCCGTCCTTATTCTCCCCCTCATCATCATCGTGGGGCCTCTCCCCGCTGAGTTGAAGCACTCTACCGTCGTCCACCAGCTCCACCTTCACCTCTTCCTTCTTCAGCCCGGGGACGTCGGAGGTGAAGATGTGGGCTTCATGGGTTTCCTTCCAGTCCGTCGGAGTGTTGAGCACCGGGCATCTGTTGATCATCGAGAGGAATGGGTCCAGCATTTCTTGGTCGCCAAAGAGTTGGGTGATTAGTGACATAATTGTGTTTTGAGGGTGGTTTTTTTGGAAAGATGGATGTACATATGTGGCCTAATAGTAGAGCTTAATTAGGATTTTGGGATGGTCGATTGATGTTGTTGTGGAGAGAAGATTTTGATGGTTGGTTGGAGGGGTTTATATAATTGGTGGTGGGAATTGGGGGAGAGAGTTTGTCTTGAACCTTCTTGTGTATTCTCATAAATCCTTTTTTTCTTTGGGTAATGCACTAATGCTAATTTGGCCTTTGAACTTGTTGACACTTTTCTTCCTAAGTCCAAAATGAGTTCAAGAAATTTCTAGGCAATTCTAACTTCTAAATGAATTTGCCTTTGAACTTGTTGACACTTTTCTTCCTAAGTCCAAAATGAGTTCAAGAAATTTCTAGGCAATTCTAACTTCTAAATGAATTTGCCTTTGAACTTGTTGACACTTTTCTTCCTAAGTCCAAAATGAGTTCAAGAAATTTCTAGGCAATTCTAACTTCTAAATGAATTTCGTTAAAGGTTGACAAAATTTGTTGGTAAGGTAGCTTTCCTATTATTCTAATAAAATTCATGTTTTACCTTGGATGCACATTCACTTCCAAACTCCGTTATATTTGTATAAAACAAACGACTACTAAAAGATTATGAAGTTCTATATTAGTTCTCGTTTAAAAAAAAAGTTCGAGTAATCATTAGGATATACATATGGTGGCTTTTACGGTATACCGAGTGAAATTCAGGGAACTTTAAGTATGAAAACACTATCTAAATCTTGATTTACTTAGTAGAATTTTTGGGTCTGATACTATATTCTAATGCTTAATGAGTGAATCATAGGCCCCAATTATCTAAATCGTAAGCTATAAACCTTAAGATGGTGCATTTATTTTTCGTCTTTATTTGGACGAATCATAACTGTTAATTATTATTTCTAATTAAATTGATTTTCGGGTATAAAATTTAGAGAACTAAGACCTAGATTTTAATCTTTAGGCAATTCAAGGTCTAGATAACAACATTTTCTACTTAAGGTATGTGGTACCCTGAATTTTACCCTAGGACCGTATAACTCATCATATATATATGGAAGACATTTTAGAAACCAAATTCAATTTTGGAACCTTTTATATAAGAATTTTGTAATGTGGGGTTCCTAGTTTCTACTATCTTCTTGTAGTTCTAGACAATGATGGCCACTAGAACTTTTCCTTGGCCCTACATACCATACATGTCACATTCATCTATAATGGATTACATTCCCCTTCAACTAAAATTGGATAAGGGATGATCAAACTACACCTTATTAGTTGTAACTTGTAACTAGATAAACCAACTCTTCCATAGACAATTCGGAATGGGCTTCTCCCCCCTCAGCCCGTTGGAGAATGGGAAGCTTTTTGGCGTGGGTAGAGCTTGGGCTTGACGATCTCTGGGCTTGCAATCGAGCCATCCAATTGTGCACCATGCGTAAATAACCTGATTACCTATCATTTTCATATTAGGAATAGATTGCGAGATTTAATATGAAGATTTCTTATTACGACATTATTTTAACAATACAAGGGTGGAATTGATGTAATGTTTAAGGAAGGGTAGAATTGATGTAATTCAAAGTAAATAGCATGTTTGAGAAAAATTTAAAGTAAAGAAGCATATTATACATATAACCTTTTTTAATTTATACAAAACTTTTGAAAGTACTTGTTGAATGCATTCTTTGCATCACAATATTTATACATGAACAAATTCGAGAATTTCGTTTCTATCTTCTCATAAGAGTAAAAACTTCGTCTTCGTCGTACAAAAGTATAATAATATAAATCATTATCATATTTTTCTTTTCCACAACATCCATCTTACAGATTTCTGGAAATTGTGCCACTAGTTTGTATATTTTGCATCTTCATGACGGTTCTTCAAACAAAGAATTAGTGGTTGGGGTCACATTTATGGGCCCATTTAGAGCCATTACGTATTTGATAACAACTGCAACAGTGCTTGGTGCAATTTTAACACTTTGAAAGTCACATTCCAACCAGACACAATAAATGATGGGAATATATATAGTTTCCTGCAAATGTAAACAGATTACAGAACCCCTTTTGGTCCAAAATTGGAGCGAGTTCAATTCACCATCCAAGGTAAGAATAGAATGAGATTAGGATGTGCCTCTAAACCATCAATAAGCCCATATTTGGCAAGTTTTGTGACAGAGGGAAATTAATTTCATTAGCATTGGTGACCTTGAGAACTAGAAGGGCATCTAGTTCTACATAGCAACTCATCTATTGTTGATACCCGACTAGCATACTCGCGTTTCATATGTTTTGAAATGATACATCATTTTCTTTGGTACCTTTTTAAAGTTACTTAGATGATGTTTATTCATCTATAGTGAATGTTCTTCTTACTAATCATAACCAGTTTTGTAATCTTAAGACGATCCATATGCAATGTTTGTCTTTGTCATATTCGATTATATGAATACACCATTTTTATGTCAACTTCAAACATTTGGGGAAACTATATGATAGTTTCCCCAAATTAATCAACGTTTTATGGATACCAAACTATTTTACAGAGTCAAAAATGATAAAGCATAAATTTAAACTATATCAATTTCAGTGTTTTAAGTACCAACCAAGTACCAACTCCTTTCTTTTTAGTAACCAGCTGGCTAATGCAAGATTCTAATGAGTTCATCAACCCACTTGACACTTGTGTCAAACTCGAAACAAATATAATTAATGGAGAGGGAAAAGAAGGAAAAGAGAGGCAGAGGCTCTCTGTTCATTTTAGCTCTCTCATAATAATTTCTTTTCTCCCCATCCCTTTCAGTACCCTCACCCAAGTTTTCCCCTCAAAGACACTTTCTTCCTTACCACTAGTCATGGCTACCTTTCCTTTGCTCCATTCACGACACTACCCCTTTTCCAAGCTCTCCTTCACCAAGTTCATACTGAAGCAGAGAGAGATGGAGTTTTATTTGTCCAGAGATCAATCAAGCCAGAGAGGCTACCTCCTTTTTCTTCTTGCTTTCTTTTACATGTTTATGGTGGTGATGATGGTGATCACATGGTGCTGCTAGTGGTGGTTAACACTTGATGTTAACGTTAATACCATGTATTGACAGAAGATAGAGAGCACAACTGAGCATACCCAGGGAAATGGCCTGTGTTTGTGCAGCTTCTTGTGCTCTCTTTTCTTCTGCCGATACAACAATATATATGGTTACCCACTAAGCTCTCACCAAGTGTGCATCATCATCATCATCATTTCTCTGGTTTGATCTCCATTCCATGTAGAGTTGGTTTTAGTTTCCCATAAGATTGAATTCCACTTGCTATGTTCATCTTACTTTCTTACTGTTCTGTTTAACTACAAGACATATCGTTTGGCATGTACTAGTTATGAGTGTGTATTCTTGATAGTAATATTAGAGGGAAGGGAATGCAGGAGTTTATTATGTTTGTTGCCATTGCCATGTTCATATCCTATAAGTTGTGTCCTTGCTAGGAACATTCGCCTACCAAGGAATATAGTACTAGTACTACTCATCTCTTGTTTATTCTCCTGCTTGAGAGACTGAATTCAGTAATATAAAAACTTTGGACTTTATATCTTCGGCCATGTGGCCTACTTCTCATAAGCTTCAGTTTCTTCTTTCCCTGTAGTTCTTGACAGATCAAGCTAGCTTTCTGTTTCCATATTCCCATCCTATGCTCTTGTCATTCCTGGTGGTACTTATTTTGATGAAAGTCAGCTCTGGCTTGTGACTATGATTAAGACCCTCTTTTTTACTTTTCTCTCTTTTGGTCGAGTAACAAAATGAAATAGAGGGTTTCAAGGTTATGTTTGTTTTGTTTTTTCCTGCCCAAAAAAACTGTAAACTACATTTCACCATCATTAGTGAGACCACAATCTCACAATCACAAGAGTGTTTCACAGTTAAATATTTATGGTCATGGTCATTCAAATCAATAGATGAATTGCGAGCGCGGAACTAGCACAATAATTCGGATACCAATAGATGGCACTTGAGCTCGACTCCAAGGGATCAAGAAGGCCAAAGGTGTGAATTCTTTTAGGTCTTTTAGAGAGCAACTTTTTACGAAATGGCAACAATGTTCAGTTATCTATAATTTGATTTATGCATTATCTTGTATGATGTGTTTGACAAGTCCTGACTTGAAAGCGAGGAGATGGCTGGATTATACCACACAGCCATCATTTTACCCACTGGAGCGTTCATGTTCTCCATTTAAGATCTTTTTGGCGGCCACAACTTGGAAAAGCTTCAATCTTTTCACCAATCTTCCCCACCTCCTTTGCTGTTTCAGGCCTTTGGCTTTGGGATTCTCCAGAGATTAATTTCGCCAGGTAAAGCTCAAGATTTGAAGTTCTTTATTGACAAGGAAAGCCAACCAATCCAGCCATCTACTGAGGTAAATGAAAAGGAAGGGTGAGCACAAGTACCCAAATTCTTGTTAGAGAAAAGCTGTAGCTTCTTCTTGGAATTGGGGAAATAAGAAATGTCAAACATCAAACCAACTACTAATCAACGTGACGTTTCCTGAAAATAGGTTTTTGGTTTTGCTTCTTGGGTTTGGACACATTGATTACAGTTCACCCATTTCCCCAATTGGAAAAGAAGCCCACAGATTACTGGTTTGCTTACCAGAAGACACAGCAAGAGGGATTGTGGTACTAATTGCTGGGATGGGACTACAGCAAGTCATCTTAAGATTGTACCTTCCCTTTCAAAATCTCAGAAATGAGCCTAACATAGTTCTTCACATGGGTATTTTGCTATTTCTTTTTAATTGTTCATACATTCTGAAGCATGTTTAGTGTTTACTGTTCGTACGTACTGCAGAGCTTGTTTTGTGCTTCTAGAGGGTATTCAAGGACTCACAAAGATTCGGGTTCCTCGATCAATATTAATATTAGACATTAGAAGCATAAGGAGTTCTGCATACAGACCATACACATTGGATTGAAAATTCCATGTGCTGCTGATATACAAACAAGACTCATCCTGCTGCCAAGATAAAAACCAAAGACTCATCAACTGCCCCTTTGCTAACTCCAGCAGGGTTCAGTTAAAAAAGAAAAAAGCCTCAGCAACTGAAACAGACCGATTTACAGTTTGATGGCTAAACTCTGAAACACTCTGGCCATGGTGTTCTTTATTCTACAAACTGCATTTTTCTGCAGAACACTGTTAGCTGGCTCAGGAGCTTTCTTCTACAAAACCTATGTAGTAATCTTTCATTTCTACATACCAAATTTGTGGCATTGCTAGAACAAAAACTGTACGAAGGATATGTCTACCAGGTGCTCTTCTTCATCATCACACATTCTGAAAGATGCCCAAGAGTAGTTTGAGTTGATCGATGCTACTCCTATCACTCACCAATTCGCTTCACAAATCGACCCTGAAAATTTTTCGTAACAGATGAGATATTCAGACTCCACAACCATTGTTCTTAAAATGAACGGTGCTATCTTTTGCAGAAAGTTCTCCTCCTGCTTATAAGTTTTAAGTTATTCTGACTTCTACCTAATACAAGTGTGTTATGCATTAAGGATTTTATGATCCATTAGCTAAAAGTATGATTTATTACGACGAAATTGTAACTCATTCCCCTTGCACTTAAAGTTTCAGCTCCTGCTATTAGCAATGTGAAACACCATTGACCTCAATCATAACCAATCGATCATAGAAGGGTAAATACATCATCAAAATTCAAACACAATGGACTATGATCATACATATAAAGTCAGCAACCAAGCACAATGATGGAGTGATGAGCAAGTAACTAGTTACCTTCAATCGGGGCCGTTTCTCAGCATTGAGCTTCCTAACCTCATACCGAATCCGCTTAGAGAAGAGCCTGTTCTGCCTCTTCTCCTTGTACCTCAAAACACTAGCTTCTCTCTGCCCAAGCTTCCATTCTTTTTCACCTCCATTCTCCTCCATTTCCATGCTCCCCATGTCAGGCACTCTCCATAGGTTGCCCACATTCCCACCACACTCCACAGAGCCCTGCCAATTGACCAAAAAGTGTCACTAACTTGTTCAAGTAGTAATCACCATAGCAAAAAAGGCCAAAACTTCAGAAACCACATGGGAATGAATCCCTTTGATCCTTCTCCAATGATTGAAGAACTCCAATTCTAAACCTTATAAAAAATTACTTCCAACATACAAATGAAACCAATCAATTCATCTTGCAAGGAGGGGCCATGGCCCCATTACCCCAGCTGGCTAATAGTTCCATCCATCTTGGGTCAGCAAAAAGGCCAAATATTTAATAGCACACAATGGACCAAACCATTCTATGCATTAAGTAAATTGATGATAAAATATCAAACGCACAATAAACATTTAGGAAAAGGAGTAGGCATATGATCTGGTCTAATTTAGTCCCGAATCGAACTAAATTGGTATGCAAATGCTTCGAAATTAGACTTAATTTCGTTATGTAAACCCCGAAAAACCTTGAATCTGAGAATTAAGATGGGGATATTCTATCCAAAAACCTTGGTCTAACATGATCACATGCCCAGCCAAACCATAACGCCAACCATATTTAGCAAAAAGCCAGGACAGTCAATCAATTAAAGATATAAAAAAAATCATTTCATAAGAAAGGCATTAGTAAATTTAGTAAAGATTGGATCTTTTCTCACGTACGCTGGAAGGAGGAGAATCATGCAAATCAGGGACGGTCTGCGGCGGCGGCTCGCCGCCGTCGATGTATAGAGATCCTTTATCGGACCAAGCATCCAAGATCTCCTGATAATCAAGCTTCAATCCCACCACCGCCGACAACCCATTACTCTCCCTCTGCTGCTCCATCAGCACCATTCCCAACGGATCAAAATCAGCTGCGTCGGCGGGAACAAATCCAGATGGAACCAAGAAATCGCCGCCGGCGCCGCTATTCACCTCATCTTGCTCGAATCTCTTCCTCTTTGTCGCCTTCTTCTTCTTCGGCTGACTCTCCTCCACCACTTCACAGTAGCTCACCCACCGCTCCTCGCTCGCGTCCCTCTCCCTGGACCGCATCGCCGCCCGTACCAGCCACTGATCAAACGGCGCCGCTTCGCCGAACCCCTGAACCGCTCCGGGGAAAATCGAGTAATTTGGAGAAATTGGGTCTTCCTCCGACGTCGTCGTAGTAGTAGTGCTGTCGAGGAGACCGTGGAGGGACGTTGAAGTGTCGGCGGCGTCTGTTTCCAACAGAATCGCCACGTGATCATCCGCCTGATGAATTTCCTCCCGAATGCGCCGCTGCTGATCTTCCTCGCCGCCGCTGACATTGGGGTTTTCAGCTTCTGGGTAAAGAGGGAAGAGGTTCAGCTGATGATGTGTTTCTTCCGCAGGCGAACCCATTTTCGTTTTCTTCTTCTTCTTGTTCTGGGTAGCGTGTTTGGATTCCAAAGCTAGCTCCTTTAGGGTCGGGTTTTGGTTCAGCTGGAGCTTTAGCGACAGGTACTTGGGCTTCTTGCTTCTCGGCTTCTCCGACGATGCAGCTGCTGCAATTGCTTTTGCTGAAGGAAATCTCCTTCTGCTGCTCATCTCTTCACCCCTCCTTCGATCTTCCTCAATGTTCTTCAGTATCTAGTGAGGCCAGGCAGAGTAGGGGAGGCAAAAACAGAGCAAATGGGGGTGGGTCAGGGAGAAAGGTGGGAACTTTTTGGTGGGAGGAGGGGAAAAAGGGGATTTTGACATGAGGAGCAATGAATGGTACTATTTCCCTTTCTGTGTTTTGTTTTATTGGTGGGAGGGAATATGATAAAACGATAAATCAAGGAGTAATGATGATGAGGAACTGAGGATGGAGGGAATGGGGACGTGGAGGAAGGGGATTGGAGGGAGCGATGGATTGTGTTGTTATCTTGGATTGTGGTGGGAAGATGGATTTTGGGGATTTTGGGGAATTGGGTGCGCAATGGGGTGTAAATCTGTCATTTGTAGGGGTTCTTGGATTTTTTAGATTTTGGATAATGGCAATGGGGGAGATGAGCAAGGGACGCCTACAATTGGAATTGGTCATGTGATCAAAGAGGGATAAATAATGAAGACTCTTCTTGTACCAAATGACAAATGTGATAAGAGTCTGAATATTCTTCTAATTTAAGTACTTATTTTATCACTTGTATGAAGATCTAAGAAATGTTACACGGCGTGGATAATCGGAGATGGTTGGAGTAGTAGTGTGAAAATGGTAACGAAGATAATGCGCGATAAGAACATTATCATTAAATTCATAAAAAATGCAGTGATGCATGGAAGAAGCAAGTATATTTGATTTTATTTTTCGAGGAAGTGTGAAAGAATTAAGAACTCATGGAACCAAAAAGACATTTGAATTTGTGTTTGAGTGTGTGTCTAATTATGTCGTTTCGTTTATTGCATCGATCACAAAAGTTTGAGCATGTGACTTTTGAGTCCACATCGTTTATAGCGATAGGTTTGTGTGGCCTATATTTTCGTAAAAGCAACTATCTCGCGAATTTTTCATATCACATGACGCGTAGTATGCATTCATTTAGCTTCACATTGCATTGTTTCATCTCACCTTGTTATTTAATATTGGGCATTGTACAATATAGTTGGGGTAAGTTTGTCTGACTTGTGTTATATAATACGAGATACCTGTGTCTATGCACATATTTTTCAAAGAAAACATTAAAGTTTTAGCTTATGAAAAATGATGTTTTGTTACTCTTTCGGCGTAGATGATTATAAGGTGAGGATGTGGAACTTATTGTGACTTTTTAACATAGCATTTAGTTTAGGCACATGTTATCTATGCTCGTCGGATCTAGTCTTTTGGAAGGGATCCCATTATGTTTTAGCAATAGTTTTGGCTACCCAATCTACACATTAGTCGTATCCCCTTGATAGGGTTTCTACGAAAATCAATGAAACAAAAGTTAGGATGGGATAATGTTCGGATGGCACGGAGAGTTTCCCATATATGCTTTATTTGGCTATCTAACTTAGCTTGTAAGCATGGTTGTCATGCCGGTGGCATGCCACCCGGTTCAACCTGATTCAACCTGTGTCGGTCATGAAAACGGCATGACACTACCGGTATGACCGGTATGACCGGTATGATCGACTTACGTATTTTAAGCAAAATGACATCATTTTAATGAATTTAATTAATAAAAAGAATAATTTATTATTCATTTAATGAATTTAATAGTTAAAAGTTGATGATATTTGTTGGATTGTAACTAAATTGTCCACAAATATGTTTTATATATGATTAAATACATTGAATATTAATTATTTTCACATTTTTTTAAACCGGGAGAGAAGAATCACCGGTGGGGGAATACAGGCCAAGCCCATGGGATAGGAAAAAGAGGGAATCTTCAGCCATGCACTGCATAAACCGGCACAAACTGGTTATACTACTGGTCGTACCATTCCACTTGCCAAACCGGCACAACGGTATAAACCGGTTTGACAACCTTGCTTGTAAGTTGTCATAGTTTGGAGGGTTAAAGATCACATCCATCGGCCCATCAGGATGAGTACGTCCTTCATCATGTGAATCTGGCCACTAAAATTTCATGATCGGAGGAACGAAAAATCTAGTACAAGTTTCTTCATGTTTTAGACAATGAAAGAAGATAAGAGTGCATAACCAGCGAATGCCACATGCTTACCATCTAAGCTAGACATATCATTGCCCTAATCCGTTAAAGTCTAACTCAAAATTTCATAAGAAAAGAAAGAAAAAAAAAAGTGTTGAAAGTCATCATCATCCCGACGTTCTCTACCAACGCTTACTTATGAGCAAAAAGGGTTATATATAATCAACCCTTTAAATAAGCAAGGCTTTTCCGATATATATAGTTGAAGTCTTGAAATTAGTTGGTGACAACATCAAAATTTTGCGTTACATGAACTACAAAATGGAATTGACAAATTGCCCCACTACATAGAGCTAAAGAATCGGCCATTTAATTGATGAATGATAACTATATAGGCTCCCCCCACTTACTGCAAGTCCCGGGAACGACCAACGAGAGGTGGTATTGTGTTCCCTAAACCTTCCTTTTCTCTACTGTAGGCCCCAATTCTACCCAAGACATGATAGAAGTAAATCCTAAACTCTAACTCTAAATCGCTAAACTCTAAAATCTTCAAATTGAAGTAAATCTTGAATGATTTTGTGCAAATCCATGTGTTTTCTTGTCCATCATATCACAAGCGACAATTGACATCAGCTTGGCATGAATTGTTTTCTCAATATGAAGATTATGAGGCAAGTGCATTAAATAGTATAACTCGACGGGCGTACGATAGTGTGAACGTAGGGTTATACCATACGTCATGCGTATAGGCCAGACTGGTGTACTTCTAGAGTATACTATACTCTAGGTAGTCTCAGTAAGATATCTTCGTCTAGACCATGAATTAATCGAGTTTAAGGTATGATATTATACCCTATCCTTTAATGGATTAATCCATGTCCTGATTCTCTAAACCCAAACCTGAAGTACAATTTAATAGAAAACAATAATTGACCGATGAGATTGGTCGGAGCTTAACGAAATACATCTAACAATCAAATCACCTGGAGTATACTATACTTTCTAGAGTATACAAGTATTTACCATATATATGATCAGTGAAGGAGAAGGAAACTATAAGATGGGTGAAGGAGGAAGAATCGGTTGGATGCAGTGCATATATTGGTGAGAAAAAAGATTAAATTTTATTATTATATTTGAATGGAAGACATTTTGAAAAAAAATTGTATTGTAAAAGGGAGTGGGAAAGTAAAATTAATTATATTTTTTATTTGATTCACATATCACTAATTTAATGGTTAAATGCGAGAGTGATACCAAATAAGATAAAGATAATGGAAATGTACAGAAAGTAACCAGTAATGTAATAAAGCTGTAAATTTTTCGGATGTCTGTAAGCTGCGTGGTGGGGATGATCCAGCCACATAGCATAAAATATAAAGTTAGTGACTACTAATACGATTAAAAAATTTAGTGACAAACGTGAAACAAAATGGTGAACTCAATGACCAAGCTTGTCATTTAGCCACTCCTTAAAACTATTAAAAAGTGGCAAGTATTATTAAAAAAGTGATAAAATAAAGGGTCAATAGCAGTGGTTGCGAAACTGTATCGTATTGAGAGTCTAATCGAAAAATCACATATAGTGCTCAAACCGATAGGCGATCTTGCTGGTATGAAATGGTTGAATCACAGTTCAAATACAAAATACTGAATTGGTATTTTTTTTTTTATAATTTTAGTTAAAGGATTTAGCTGTGAAAATTTATAAAATATAATTGGCATTTTTAGAATTTCTGAGTACAAGCATACGTCAATTTCGTTAAAAGTTTAGGCTTTCTGATAATTATATTATCCTAAAAGAAATAGGGTCTTTCGATTTTTACCGGCCTAAACGCCTAAAATTATTACTGTGTTATGAAATAACAAGGAAGAGGAACATACACAAGAATAAGAGTAGAGACACAAGAAGAGAGGAGGAATAAAGCTTTCTTATTCATGTGTTCCTTAGTACAAGGAGATCATCAATTTATAGGCACACATCACATAACCTCTACATTCTTACAATTAATATACATGAATGTGAGAATGAATGTGAAATAAAAATGGGGTGGGGGTTACATGTAACACCCAATTGTGCATCTAATGTGGTGGTCATCGACATAAATATTTACAAATGTATTCTGCACACTCAAATTTTCTAGCATTTGAAATGTTTGGTCCATGACCAGAACCATTTGTATTAAAGGGGGAAACTTTTGATAACTTGTTGAGTTCATGTGAATTAATGATACTATATGCTAACTAGCATGCCTCGACATGAGATCATAGGCTTAGCTTGTTCTCATAAGAGAATTTGTGTTTGATTGGATAATCATCAAAATATATCTATCATTCAACAATGAATCTCCCAAACATCAAGTTGCGGTAGATAACATACATATATGACGATATAGTTGATGCATCAATCAAAATCATAAAATTCATATATGATTTGCATGGTGAGTGTATTTTTCTGCGTACACTTTTATAAAATCTCAACATATTCATTTATTTGATTGATGAATCCTCTAAACTCTCACTTAATTTCCATATGATATCTCAATCATTTTTTTTTCGCATTTGTATCCAGGATGGTATAACCGGACATGCCAAAACAAAAAGTTATCCGATCTTGTAAACTTCTAGTTTACACTTTCATATGTACTAATATACATGTAGTACAAATTTCTCCGGTTAAGTATATGTTCTCTTATAACACAAAGCTGATTCAATATCAATTATGATATTCGTTTCTGCGAATATCTTCATAATTCTGTAATGCATCTTCAACTGGCAGTTTAGTTCCTTCGCGTCTCAAAACATTAGCTCTTCTGGAGCCTTCACATACTATTTTACAACATTTTGGTCATTAGGCACCTTCCGATTTCGGCGAACTATTGTGAGCAAATATCCATAGTGATAAGAATAATGTTTAGATACTTCAAGTAACAAAACACAATCTCTTCCAGAGCTTTTCCTTACTTTCATACTATATGATATAATACTAGTATTGACTTTTGCGAATATTCATTCTATACAAAAGTATACAAAATAATAATAATAACATCAATATAAATTTGTTTCATTACACATTTCGACATACAGAGGTTATAGTATATGATCATGACTTTTGCTACATGAATTCTTGTGTCATCCTCATTTATAATAATTTTATCTTTCACTTCCAGTGAAAAGAAACATTTGTTGATTGTCGTTATCCAAACTTCCGGTGTATTTTTTTCCATCGCAATGGTAACTCATATTCCGACATTTTTTGTTACCAGATCCACTTCTTTCATTTGACACATTTTCCTTCATTTTTCCACTTCGGGGGAAAATGAGATCTTTAGACTTTCATTTCTCTATATGTCCAATGCAGCAATCGATAAGTCAACTCATATTGATTTTGCTACAACAGGAGCAATTTTCATTATCTGATAATGTCCAAGCACAAACTCTATGTTACAAGATCGAAAAATATAAAATAAGTTCATAAAATAATATGAACAAATAACAAGATCAAATAATCTCTCAAAGACAATGAGATAGATAAACATACTACCAAGAAACGACATGAAAATTTGTATACCTAGATCGTGTTGTGATCTTACTCAAGTATATTTGATTCTGTAGAGAGACAATCACCAACCATGACTTTGGCAGAGCTTCGTGTTGATAACGTGTTATGAAATAACAAGGAAGAGGAACATACACAAGAGTAAGAGTAGAGACACAAGAAGAGAGGGGGAATAGAGCTTTCTTATTCCTGTGTTCCTTAGTACAAGGAGATCATCTATTTATAGGCACACATCACATAACCTCTACATTCTTACAATTAATATACATGAATGTGAGAATGAATGTGAAATAGAAATGGGGTGGGGGGTTACATGTAACACCCAATTGTGCATCAAATGTGGTGGTCATCCACATAAATATTTACATAATTATTACCGTTATTTTTTGTATCATTTTATCATTTTGATTGTTTTACCTTAGTGCCTGGTGTAGTGGCGTGTCTAAAAAGACAACCACATGTCTAACAATTGGAAAAGAAAAGAAAAACTAGCGGGGAAAAAAGAGAGATGAAAACGTAAGGCAGGGTGGGACTATACTCACTACACACTCTAGTCTACACCCTCTTCCATTCACTCGAAGAAATTATTCTCTCCAGCTTCACTGTTTGATCTTTGCAAAATAGGTTAGCATGCCTTCTCGCTTTTTCGTTTTTCCTTCTTTGCTTTTCGTTCGTCCGTCCTTGTTTATATTTTTTTTATTTTGCTTGGCCATGGGCATTGTGAAGCATGCTTTCGGAGGGCTCAGGGGATAGGCGTTGTTGGCCCTCGTTTTTGTTGGTTTGATTGTCGAAGAAATCACTAGGCTCGTTTGCAGACGCTTTGTCAGCAAGAAGCTAGTAACTTGGATACCATTTGGTCTCGCTGTTTTGATGGTTGTCTCCACCCGAGTTCTGGGTTTCATTCGCCGCAAGTGGGAGCGGCGACTCCAGTTTGCTCGGGAGTGTTTGTTGACCTTCATCCAAGTTTGTGACATGATCTTCTCGGTGTTTCTCAAAGAGATGGCACGACGTAGGGTCTGAGACTCTAGTTATGGTCATGTTCTACGGGTTCGCCTTCTACTATTCCCAGTTTCTCTCCGATTGGGGGTGAGGTTGGAGTTCACCTCCATCTTGCTGAGATATACTCCTCCTCCTCTTCATCCCTCTTTTGTTTCTTTTGTTAGATTAGTTTAATTTGTATGATTGTGATGATTTGAATGGTTGTTTTCTAATCTGGATTCTCATTTTGGGTTCAACACCACCCTGATTGTGGTGTGGAGCAAGAAACCAATCGAAGGTCTTCACTTATATTTGCAACATTCATGTCTTGTCTTTAAACAATTCTTTCATGTACGTCTTCATGACTTTGTTCCAATTGGTTGGTAAATATAAGTTTTTTAATGTTTGTTATTCTTTTGCTCAATCAAAATGTGGTCAACAATCTCATTATAACTTTTATATATTATATAAAAACTTTTTTATACATTTCTTAAACAAAAACTTAGTTTTTTCATCATACCATCATGGATTGACACCTTGCTTCGTCGATAGCTGATCGATTTCTGACAGCTTGCGGAAAGAATCCTCCTCGCTCTTCTTTGACGGCTGATCGATCTATGGCGGCTTGCGGGGGCGCTACTGCTCCATTGTGTGTTGTGCGTGGCGAGCAAAAGGCAGGTAACTGAGTATTTGTAGTGAGGAGAGGAGTGAGAGAGTGTCAGGTGAGAGGTGGCAGCTGCCATTCTCTGCAGCCGTACGATTATTTGAGGGAAACAAATGGAATGTTGTACAAATGGATTGAGGGGAGAAAATGGGATGACAAATTAAAATGAAAGTGAATTTTATTATTTTGTTATTTAAGATTTCACATTTTCGTTCTTTTCTTTCTGATTTGAGAATTTCAATATAGTAAAAAATAAATAAAAAAAATTTCGTATGTCAATTCCGTAAAGTGCCACGAATTCATACAAATAAAAAGCTAAATGAGAGATTTTGGATAGTCACACTAGATAGACATTCATGATTTATACTATAAGTAAGTAGTTGCCAAAATATATAATCGTAACACATAACTAGGGGCGGTGCAACAGTTCGATTCGTTCAGGTCCGTAGACCAAATTAACGAGAATTGCGATTTTTTTATACATTTCTTAAACAAAAGCTCAGTATTTGTTAGGAGATATTGAAAAGAGATGAGGATAGACTTGTCATTTACCATCAAGGATTTTAGCCTCCCACAAAATTCCAACTAAATAAGTGAGATTTTATAATCCGTGGGGCCCACACACCATAATCCAACATCACTTTAACATCAAACATGGACTTTGTGCGTTCTTAAGGAACGACATGATTCATGTTTTGTATTTAAACTTATTGTAGTATGTCTTCATCGCTCTATTCTAATTGGCTGGTAAATATAACTTTTTTAGTATTTGTTGTTTTTTGCTCAATCAGAATGAGGTCAACCATATCTCATTGTAACTTCTATATATTGTATCAAAACTTTTTTATATATATTTTATACAAAAACTTACTTTTTCATCATACTTCCAATCATCAATAAATCATTATTAAACAAAACTTACTTTTTTATCATATTTCCAACCATCGATAACTCATTCAGAGATAAGACAACGCAGAGTGAGAGAAGGACAACTTGTAATATTGTTGAAGTTAGATCTATGGATCCATACTGTATTAGATTGAAGAACCTAACAATTTAGTGTTAACACCTTCCATCATCATCCAACATAGGTAAAAATTCTTAAGATCATGTGTAAGATCATAACCATCTTGAAAAACATATTGTCTTTCATTAGAAAATATTTTTTAATATTGATTTAAGTAGATAAACTATCTTATATGTTTCTAGGAAAAATATGATATTCATTTTAATCTAAGGGTTGTGAATTAAAAATATTTTATTTCCCCTATTTTTTAATCGGATCATATTTTCTTCATTCTAACTCGGTTTTCAAATTTTTTTGCGCAGATGGAAGAAGTTCGTTGTGCTCTACAAAATGATATCAATTTTCAACATTTCTTTTAGAAAAAAAATTCATACTTCTCGTTACCAACTCTATGCCATATGGTATGGTATCTCCTTTTTAAGTCGGTTTTCGGAAATTTTTGCTCAGAATGAACGATATTATCTTGATCTATTGGATCCAAAAATTTATTGGTGAAATTTCATACCTCCATACCACACTATACCACCCTTGTATGGGGTGGTATCTTTCATACCATATTGTATGCTCTTATTTAATACTAGTCAATACCATATGACATATGGTATAGATAGGTAAAAAATTGCTCAATTTTTTTTGTTCCAAAAATATATCAAGTGAATGTCATTTTGAAGAGCACAATTAATCTGATATAATTGTGCAAAAAATTAATTTAAATTACAACTTAAAACAAGTGAGAAATCATTCGTTACAAATTAAGGGAGAATAATTAAAGGCTTTTTAGGAGAGAGAAGGGGCGCTGATGTCGCGGATTGTGATTGTATTATGCATGGTTACTAACTATAGAGTTATGCACAAGATCCTTTTCCTCTATTGTCAGCAAGAGAGTTCGGAAGAAGAAATATCGAACTATGTTCACACTCTAATGTTTATTATTTCTTTAAATTTAATGAATTATATCTATTGTTATTTGTAGCCCTAATAAATTAAATTTAACTAAATACCCCAAACAAAAAACTTCTCTCTTTTCTAAATACTTTCTCCAAACAATTTCTAATTGCAGGTCGCCATAGCTGGAAACCAATGTCGGCAACCCTCGACGGTTGACCACCATTTCCGACCATCGCCCCTGTGCCATTGTCTCCTTACTCACTGAAGACCGCGGATGACGTACCATACACGGGTCGCCAACCACGGTCGAGCGTTAAGAAAATGTGTTGCCGGCCACGACCAGACGTGTCAAGCGCACGTTGTTGCACACGACTATACGTGTCGTACTTGGGTAACCGACGATGTTTGGGATAGTTTATTTTATTATCAATTTATGATAATTATTATCATCTATATATAATTAATATTAATGATTCTAATTCAAAAAATTTATTCCATTTCAATTTCTCAAAATAAAAAATAAATTATAAGGACAGCTAAAAAATAATTCTCTTTTGAGTGTTTGACAACTAATTTTCTTTTGCTTCTTTGGTCCTTTGATTGAATTTTTTTATAGATAGTAGTTGACTGACTAGCGTGACAACATTTGGCAGCCACATAAGCAATGTATGCCGAGTCGTAAATAGTTAAAAGAGTTGATCGTTAGTATTGACAATCAATTTGAATTTTGAGTCAAAATTGTCCGATAATTTCAAAATTCGGACATAATTGTATTTGTTTAATTTTTTCCCCCAAAATTGTGTATTACGTCAACTTCAAACCAAAATAGGATAGTATCCCAAAATCAAGAAATAAGGGTTACAAAGTAGGACAAAAATCGCACCTCCACATATGCAAAATAAGAATCTGCAGGGTATAGTGGTATTTTGAACCTTGAGAATCCATGTAATATTTAATACCTAACCACATAAAAGCAAACCTATATCACTCTTGTAAAAAACTGCAACACATATTTTTTCCCAATAGACACTTATTTAGCATGAAGGTCTTATATATGCCATATATATTTTTCCAATTTCCACTGTCTAATTGCTTCATCCAAAAGAACACGTATTAAGTGTATTTTGGTAAAGATTAAGATTACGTTGTTTCTATTGCCTTGTCGAGGCTCATATGTGCAATCTCAGTTAGTTTGGGGCCCTTAACTTGGTCAAAGAAGATGATAGAGGGAAATTGAGCCCTAGACATGAACTTTGCAACTTCGTCAACCAGAATCAATGGGCTTGAGCCTAAATATATACAATGAGGTTCTATTCGAGTCAACTCAAATAACATCGATCATCGTCACCGTTAAATAACATCGATCTACATGTCAAGAATTAATGAGCCAACCCATTTGGCTCCGCAGTTGGTGGAAGTGAGAAATAGCGGTAACTTGGGAGGCCATGGACTCGTGGGCATGGTTCGTCTACAGGAGCGTAGCCATAATTTTGTCCGAGTGTGGATCCATTTAAAACAAAATTACATACGATAAAATAGATTTGTTAGCTTTTTAAATAGTTCATAATATAGTTTTATATTTACAAAATCTTGATAAATTAAATATATGTCAAAACTATCAGCAGTATCACTCTATATGTATCAAATAATTATTCACGATTTTGTTAGACATTTGCTTTTGAATGGTGTTATTTGTCAAGACCGTTTGTATCAATAACTCGAGTTGTTGGGAAAGATTTAATAATGGACCTCGTACTATGTAGTATTTACTAACGCTTCCCCACTTACGAAAATCAACTTATACGTTATTAAAGTTTTCGCAAATCTGAATATCATGTACTTAACAATTGTGGTCACCAAGATTAGAATACATGATCTCTTGGTCAACCATTCTCAATTAGAAGTGCCCTAAATTTCATTCTCAATTAACTATTATACTAATTTAGTCATTTGTCATTAGGAGCCACCCGGTACACTCTCCCTACCCCCGATTAAAATAAAATTATTTTTATAAATTAGCTATGATTTGGTGGAAATTTTTCGTAGATATTGAATAAATGTTTCTTTAATTTGTACTTAAATCATTATAAAAACATTGAACATGTCAATACACAACCTATAGATCATACATTAAATATTTGAAAGATCAACCATTCTCATTTCAATACGTATATTTTTCATACCCGATTAACTGTTAAACTTAATTTATCTTTTTTTCCCTCCCGAGTTAGGGTGGTTGCGGTAACAGACTTTCTTGTATTCTTTGGTGGAGGACTTTCCTTTTGTGTCCCATCAGCATGGCTCGATAACTAAAGGAAAACAACGAAGTCAAAGAATGTTATGTTATGTGGATAGCTCTTTCATTAGAAAATAGAGATCACGCTTGGGTTGGGACCAACATATCAATACATAAAAGCATTTCTATATTTGCTAGTGCATTGATTGAGGTAACACAATTAGTAAATTAAATGTAAACACAGTTCTCTATAGTATGAGAGTTGAAAGAAGAAATGTCCAACTATGCTCAACCTCATGGATGTAAATAAAGAATTTTACAATACTATATATTATTGGTGCTATATGTTATACATTAAACTTGAACTTATACATCTAATGTTATGGTACAACTTCAAGTTGTACATTAAAACATCAATACTTTATAACATAGTAAAAGGGCAGATATATGTAATGCATATATATCATGAAGGCAGAGCATTGTTATTAGAGGTGGATAGATATGACGAATCATTTCATAAATAAATCAAGTTATACCGAATTGTGTGATCAATAAATACAAAACTGAATATAAAAAACTCTAAATAAATGTCGAGGCACGCTATATATGTGGTTCACTTTATATAACTTTATCATGACAATCTTGTCATCATAATTTTTGCCATCTATCTTCTAACACTTTATTATGCAAATAAAATTGTCCATCGATCACATAACCAAAAGAAAGAACGTCTGCAAACGCCAAAGTCACCACTCATCAACCATAACCGACAAGAAAGGGAGAGACATTTGAGCTGTGTACTAAAGTCGCTAATTACTCATTCCCAAAAGGATCATCTCATTCATTTCTTTTTTTCTACCCCTTCATCCATATAGTCAACAAGCTCAACTTCCTCTTGAGTGATTAACGGCCCCTTAAACTACCTCATCAAACGAACAAACAATGTTTCCACTATGACCTGAAATTACTTAGCCGCAAATAACACGAGAATGGACCCATCATTTCCCTCCTCCGGTCCATTTAATTTGGTTGTACTAATCACCGCCACCACTCCCGGCTTTTACCTCCCTTTATAAACCCCACTCATCCACCACTTCCACAAGTACTACTACTCGCTAGCTTAGCTAGACCAAACCACTTGATCAACATACAAGGAAAAGGAAGAAGAAGAGAAACTAAAAATGGCTTCTTTCACATTCCTTCTTCCTCTTCTCCTCCTCTTCATCTCTCTTCTCCACCCACATTTGGTCTCCTCCTCCGTCCAAGACCCCGACCTCGTCGTCCAAGACTTCCACAGGTACGTACGTTCCATACTTCATAATGCACTTAAGTAACTTAAGCTCACGACTGTTCACCTCATTCTTTGGTTAATTAGGGCAATGAACGAGTCAAGAAGGAAGCTGTCCTACTTATCCTGCGGGACAGGGAACCCCATCGACGACTGCTGGCGGTGCGACCCAAACTGGTCAAAAAACCGCCAGCGCCTCGCCAACTGCGCCATAGGGTTCGGCAAGAACGCCATCGGTGGCCGAAACGGCAGGATCTACGTGGTCACCGACTCCAGCGACAACGACGCCGTGAACCCAAAGCCCGGAACCCTCCGTTACGCCGTTATCCAGGACGAGCCGCTGTGGATCACGTTCCAGCGCGACATGGTGATCACGCTGAAGCAGGAGCTGGTGATGAACTCCTTCAAGACCATCGACGGCCGTGGGGCCAGCGTCCACGTGTCCGGCGGCCCGTGCATCACCATTCACTACGCCACCAACATTATAATCCACGGGATCAACATCCACGACTGCAAGCAAGGAGGCAACGCCAACATACGCGACTCCCCTCATCACTCCGGGTGGTGGACCCCGTCGGACGGCGACGGGATCTCCGTCTTCGCCAGCAAGCACGTCTGGATCGATCATTGCACCATGTCCAACTGCAGGGACGGGCTCATCGACGTCATCCACGGTTCGACCGCCGTCACGATTTCGAACAACCACTTCACCCATCACGATAAGGTCATGCTGCTGGGGCACAAGGACTCGTACGTTCAGGACAGGAACATGCAGGTACGTAATGCGCGGATTAACTGGTTCTTGACATGATATCGGAGACTTGACCACTTTTTGTTACGTACACATAGGTGACGGTGGCGTTCAACCATTTCGGGGAAGGGCTGGTGCAGAGGATGCCGAGGTGCAGGAACGGCTACTTCCACGTGGCGAACAACGACTACACGCACTGGGAGATGTACGCGATTGGAGGGAGCGCGTCGCCCACCATCAACAGCCAGGGGAACAGGTTCCTGGCGCCCAACGACCATTCGAAGAAGGAGGTGACGAAGCACGAGGACGCGCCGGAGGGCGAGTGGAGGAGGTGGAACTGGAGATCCGAGGGCGACTTGCTGCTGAACGGGGCCTTCTTCCGCCAGTCCGGAGCCGGGGCCGGTACTTTTGCCAGAGCTTCTAGCCTGAGCGCTCGGCCGGCTTCTTTCGTCGCCGCCATGACTAGCACCGCCGGTGCGCTCACGTGCCGGAAGGGTAACCATTGCTGACTATACCGACCATGAAGTCAACGGTGTCAAGTCGCATCCATATCATTATCAAGGCCTTGAACTTGATGACGATAATATATAATAATATTACAGAATTTATGAGCGAGGGCTAAGCTATGTACGGTGTACCAATCGCGGCGTCAATCAAGGCCGGGAATTTTAAAGGAAAAGAGTTTTTGTTTTTGAAATTAAAAAAAAGGGTTAATACCTTATTTTGGCTCGAACTATGACCATATAATTAACTTTGGCCCGTGGTTTCAAAAATTAATGGCCTCAACTATGCAGCATATAGACTCAATTGGCCTGACACATAGTTTGACCGTTAATTAACACGCCATGTCATTGCCTAGTCAGCCTAAAAATCATTAAAAAAAATTATTTACTATCAAATTAACCAAAAATAAATTATAAAAATAAAATATTTTTATTTTTATTTTTTGGATAATTTGAAATTAACCAAAATTTATCAAATTATTTTTTATTTTTAAAATTCCCAAAAGAATATAATTTATATCATAATTTTTAAATTATAAAATTTAGTTTGATAATTTTGGTTAATTTATAAAATTTATCATTTTCATATATCCCAAAAAATTATTTTATATTTTTAGAATTTTATTTTTTGGTTAATTGGAAAATGATAAATAATAGAAATTAGGAAAATAATTTGAATTTAAATTTTTTTTAATGATTTTTATGCTGACTAGGCAATGACATGACATGTTGACTGACGGTCAACGGAGTTGACCGTTCAAATTGACGGTCAAACTATTTGTCGGGCTAATTTAGTCTTTATGCTGCATAGTTGAGGCCATGATGTTAATTTCTGAAATCACTGACCAAAGTTGATTATATGGTTATAGTTCGGGCCAAAATAAGGTATTAACCCTAAAAAAAGTATCCATCATGTCAAAGTACGACCTCTGTAATATAATGTCTTGGTTGGGGAAGAATGATGTAGCATAGCATGGGGAATATTGGACTATACCGATGGCTTTGCTTTGCCTTTTCGTGACCAATTTATGCATAATCTAGAGTCTAACATGTCATGAAATGCTTAGATACCTAAACGGAGCACTTCTACTATACTATATAGCATTGGTGTTTAATGTACAACTCAAAGATGTACCATAACATTAAATGTATAAGTTTAGGTTGTACCATAAAGCAATTTGTACCATTATGTTATGGTAAAACTTTACAACTTGAAGTTGTACCATCACATAAAGGTACAAGTTCAAGTTGTACCGTAAAAGAATTTGCACAAAAAATATAGGTACAATCTGAAGTTGTACCATAACGTAAATGTACAATTTTAAGTTGTACGATAAAGGCAAAAACCTATAGCACCAATACTATATAGCATTGTAAAATTTCTCACCTAAACGAACATATCTTCTTAAACTCTGTTATATGCTATGAAAAGCGAAACAAATGAGCAAATCGCTCTCATGCATGCCTTGTACCAATTCGGCATCATTCGCCCCGCCCTAGCCCGCCATGCCTGCTTTTGCTTAATTAGCATTACAAACCAGATAAAGAACTTATTGTGTGTGAACATGGGCAAAGGGAATTCACTAATTCAGGGTTTAGATCATGAACCTTATCGATCGATGAGATGAGAGAACCTATTTTTGCTTCCTCTTTTCATGCATTCACACCGCATAACCCGATTATACGTTTGAGGAAGAAAGAGTTTGAATCGAGGCGGTCGGCCAGATGGAGTATATAATTATTGATGCGGCAATCACGGAGCAGGAAGAGTCTCTGTTCATGCAGTGATCCTAATTAATAATTATAGAGTGGTAATTGGCTGCTTAATTTCAGGTCGCACGGGACGAAGAAAGTTGGCTATAGCCTGCCATGCAATGCACGATCTTCACGTGCGCGCAAGAGACAAATTAATTATAAACTCAATTACTCGTTGCCTACTTCTAGTTGGATGCTTATTATTATTATAGCATAACGGTGGTTATAACATGATCATTAGCGCAACCTTTTAGCGGGAAACAAGAAGCTAGGGTCATAGCTAACTAGTAAAATATGGGATCACAAACCAAGTGTAGATCAAATGAAATTTGTTAAGTAGGGGCTAAAGAGTTGGCGAATTGTGTTAATATATGAAAGGAATTTTATATATCTTCCAACTACTTAGTTGGCCGCCGCTCTCACGCAATTAGAATGTTCAAATGATACAACCATTTGCATTTAGTATCCAAAGTTTACATATCATATTGTTGCATTAACAATCTTAAAAGTTCCAAAACCACTTGATAAGAAAACCTAACCAAAAAAAAAAAAAAAAAAATCAGCTGCCCAAAATAATTGAAATCTTGGGGAAGATGTGATCGAGAGGGGAACTTGCACTAATATCTTGAAAGTTGGATTAGGTGATTAAGTCTTTGGTAGTGTTAGGATGATTCTTCTTCCGGCCGGCCGGCGAGCTCCTTCAAGTAGTAATTCCGGCGATGGTGAAGGAATAGAGCTCATACCTCATTCGACAAATCCCAGTGGTTTCGTTTACTTGGGCTCCTTTGCGGTAAGGGCAATGGTCCTTGAGAACAGCCTCAGCTAGGGAGACACAATCAGCAATATCCGCGTCTCTTCTTGTCACATCCACCCACACGTAACCGTAGACACCCGAGTCCGGGCCGGCGCATTCCTGTTTTCCGGGCATCCCACCCTCGATTCTATAACGAGACAAAATTTCTAGGAGACTGTAGGCGCACGGCAGCCGGAGGTCGCCGTCGTCGAACTTCTCCTTGTTGCAAATGTACATGAACGTCAATTGTTGGGCTTGGGTATGAGTAATCATGTGGAGGATGATGATGAGTGGCACCGTGAGAGTTATTATAATGGCCATGCGGCTGCTGCTCAACCTCATCCATCTTTCCATGATGATGATGAAATTTGGGGAACTGCTTCTGTTCTGTTTGCATGAAGAATGCATGACTCCATCTGTTACAGATTCTTTTTATAGTTGCGGAGTTTGGTCGGCTCAGTGACAAGACGGCCGGCAGAGGGGTATCTTATCTTTGCTGCTTCCCCTAATATTGTTTTCTTGTTTGATTGCTGTTAGCTTGCTTGCTGCGAGAAATTCTGTTTTGTGAGAAAGTCAAGCCAAGAAAAGACACTTTTGATATTTTAACAAATGATGAATAGGGAGATTTTAAAACTCTGCATTAGCGTCACAAATTCTAATATCCTAATATCCCAATTTCTGTTCGGTTGCACACTGACATGATACTACAATCATATTCTAATATCATCTACCAAATTAGTGGTAGTTAGACTTACTAACAATATGTATGTGTAGTTACATGATAACTACTCATTTTTGTTGTAAGTACATGTTTCCTTGTGCATTTTGGTTCTTTTTATTCCGTGTCGTAGTCAGGATTTTGCCGAGGGCGGGTCCGTTTAGAAAAAAATACATACGATAAAATAGTTTTTGTTAGCTTTTTAATTTATTTATGATGTAATTTTATATTTACAAAAACTTGATAAAATAAATATATGTCAAAACTATCAAGAATATTACTCTACATGTGTAAAACAATTATTCATGATTTAGTTAGACATTTGCTTTTGAATGGTGTTCTTTGTCAAGACCGTTTAGTATCAATAAGTTGAGTTGTTGGGAAAGATTTAATAATGGATCTTATACTATTTAGTATTTACCAACACTTCCCCACTAACGAAAATCAACTTATACGTTCTTAAAGTTTTCACAAATTCGAATATCATATGCTTAACAAATTAAATGGAGTCGCCAAGATTCGAACACATGATCTCTCGGCCAACCATTATCAATTAGAAGTTCCCTAAATTTCATTATCAATCAATTATTTCACTAATTTACTTATTTTCGTCACTAAGAGTCATCCATTATACTCTCCCTAACCCTGATTGATTTTTTTTTTTTTACAAATTAGCTATGACTTAGTGAAAATTTGTTGTAGATATTGAATAAGTATATCTTAGTTTTAGGCAAATCATATGCACCATGGTCGTTTGTACATAGCTTGTTATAAAAACATTGAATATGCCAATACACAACTTATAAAACATACACCAAATATTTAAAAGATCAATCATTCTCATGTAAGTATGTATTATTTTTCATACCCCACTAACTACTATACCTAATTTACCATTTTTCCTCTTGATCGAGGGTGGATCTAACCTTCTCTCTCCGCCATTGCTTTTATTGTTGGATCGAACTCCTATGATAAGGACATATCACCTCAATTTTCATGTATTATCTGATTTTAATATAGAATTGTTCATATATTTGGCACGTCATAATGGAGATATATGTTTGTTATCATTATTAAAGTATTACTTGAGAAATTCAAATATAGAACTTCAAAATTCAATACTAATGATAATACCACTAGACCAAGTCCTAAGTCGCTCATTCATACTTTAAACTATTTGTGTAAATGTACAATGGGTTGATTCCGAAAATTTGAGCATGGTTACATCAATCTAAAAATTCCAAACTAGCATTTTGACTCTAAGAAGAATTATATAAATACTGTCACTTGACGAGTCAAAATAGTTGTCTTGGGATAACGAAATCACATGGAAAGTTCTTCAAATTCGTAAATGTCATTGATTCGTAGATTAATATGTGGATGAGATATATAACTCTATGCACAAAATTTATTAAGGCTGCCCAATATTTTATATTCTTCACATGTACGTGAAGAGTAAGTTGAGATTTTAACTTATTGTTCGAGTTGGGGATCAAATTTTTAATTTTTTCTATAATAATTTGATAAAATAGATTAATACTTTCGAGATTGGGTGGATAGGGCAAAATTTGTTGATCAATAGAGTTGCATGCAGCTGGTTCATGATGAACAAATGGATAACCCAATTGTGAGAGAGTTCGACAGCAGATATGAATTGGTATGACTTTCATATTTTTCATTGTTCTTTCTATGTTTTTCAAGATAAACCATGGAATCGAAACGACATAAAATAATTTTAATTTGGAAACGAAATGGAATTATACTCAATATTTTACGATTTGGCCTAAATATAATTGAGTATTATTTGACCCGTATAGTCAAAATCACTGCCACCATAATGAGCAAACACCCACGAATGAACAAATTTACACTTGTCCAACTAAACTAGCTAGTTGACGTTCAATTTACTCTCAATATAAATATATATATATGCTGTGCAATAAAAACGACTATGAAATTGAGAACACAATACCTAATATCCCAGCAGAAAAAGTAGGTAAATAATTAAAGCAAACCAAATGTATATTAGCTAGGGATACCAGAAGCCTGGCCACGCCTCTTGTATCCAATAATATATTAATTTCATTAATTAAGGAAAAAAACATATATTAAACATAAGTTGAGTACATACAGATGAATTAATTCCATATTTAACAGCTCTCTCATCCGTAGTCTTCAACCCAAATTAAAAAAGAACAAACAAATAAAACCGCATCGCGAACTCAAATTTAGAAGAAGAGCCCAGCGACGACGACGGAGGCGAAGCCAGCGACGGACGAGAACTTCAAGCCATCGACACCGCTAGCAGGGGCGGGTGCGTCGGCCGCAGCCACGTCAGCATCGGGGGCCTCGGTGGTGGGGGCAGGTGGGGAAGACACGTCGGCTTCCGGAGAACCGGCGGAGGAGTCGGAGGACGGAGCGTCGGAGGATTCATCGCCGGACGGGGAAGAGGCGGAGTCGTCGGAGGAAGGAGCGTCGGAGGATGAGTCGTCGCCGTTGGGGGACTCGGCGGGAGATTCTCCGGCGGAGGACTTGGGAGACTTGGCCGGAGAGGAGGAAGCCTTTGGCGAGGAGGCCTTGGGAGACTTGGCCGGAGAGGAGGAGGAGGAGTCGTCCTTGTCGCCGGACTTGGGCGGGGAGGCGGAGGGGGCCTTGGAGCTCTTCGGCGACGGGGAGCTCTTGGGGGAGTCCGCGGCGAGGGCGCCGACGACGGCGACGAGGATGAGGGCAATGACGAGAAGTTGTCGCGCCATTTTTTTTCTTTCCTTTTTTGTTTTTGTTTTAGGGGTATATAAGGTCTAATAATTAGGAGGTGAGATTCTATAGGAGGTGCAGTGTCGTTGGTTCTCTAGATCAAGTAGAGAAGACACTGCAGAAGCTATAGAATCATTTTCAAATTGTGGAGGTGAGGGAGCAATTTATGGGGGATTTTTTTTTTTTTTTTTTTTGCATGGCTTGCATGGAAGGGAAAGAGAAATGGTTGGTTGAGATTGGAAGAAGCTATTTTTGGGAAATTACTACACCTTTGGGGTTGTTTTTAGGTTTTGACCGAGTTTAATGGGTGCTAAATTTTAGAGTTTTTCATATTTGTGTGGTTAAGGAATGTGTATTTACATGTTTTGTTGTTGATTAGCTTTTAACCCTCCAATGAAGAGAAAAAACCGCATATATTTTTGGAAAACCGCATATATAGACATGTACAATATTATGCATATATTTAGCTTTTCAATTAATTAGGTAAGCAAACGGTTTCTTAAGGACATATATGAATTTGGTTAATTATGCGGTCTATAAATGAGATGATGATATATATTCTCAAATCAATTTAACTATGTAATTGATTCATAACAAAAGATGGTAAATGTGTGCTATACTGAGATAATTCACGATTAGAATAACTCGAAACTCGTAACTACGGACCCCAAACTACACTTAATCATGACTTATGGCACTATGGTCATCCACATGTAGCTTTACTTCGTTGTGACGATGAATTATACCGTATATTAATGTTGATAACCCAATACGTTATGAGAGGCCGATCAAACACATCAAATTGGATTATGAAATCATTTCGGAAAAGGTTTCGACAAAATATGTTATTTGAACATCTTGTGTTCCCTCTTCTTTAACAATTGGCTAATATCTTCATCATAGCCTTGGATCCTTTTCAATTTGAAAATGGAGTCGACAAAAAGCTTATAATCATCCTTAACTTCAATGATTCATTTGATATAAATTCATAGTTTGATGATCAGTTTGTCAATGAACTTTCCCGTGATGGTTTATGTAATTAACCCATGAATTCTAACTCCGACGTGGCTGTCATCATCTCTCTCTCCCCCCTCTGATTTTTCTTCTCGTCAAAATCCAAAAAACCTCTCCAAGCCGCCGTAAAACCCCTGCTTCAGCCGTGAAGCTTAATTGGGTTGCTCCGTCGCTGACCGATCGAACGCAGCAATGGCCGATGAACCCACCTCGATTCCTGGATCCCCCGGCCGGACCGTCGAAGAATGCGAAGACATGATTCGGAAAAGCCTCCGGAGTAACTATTCCTCTCTTTCTCTCTTACATTTCAACTGAGCTCTTAGGGTTCTGTACTTCTTTTTACTCACTCTAATTTCAGTTGCCTCTGAATTCTTGGAAAATAATCAATTGGGCACCTTCAGTTTACTCCCAACAAATGGAAAGTTCGTGTCTTGACTCTTGACTGTTTTTTCCCCTCTTCGACTTCATTTCAGCTCCAATGGTGAAATTTTTAAGGGAGAATTTGGAGAAAGCTGGGTGTGGAATTGGTGACAAATTCATCAAGGCCGTTCACTGTGATGGAAGTTATAGCGGGGGCTTCACTCCCGGTAAAGGGGTAGCATTTTGTTAGCTCTTCTCTCTTTTCTGTATATCCTTTGTTCAATTTTTCAGTCTTTCACAATGCAAGGTTCAAGTATCGTTTCTGTTGAATTTGGGTGGTGGCACAAGTTGTTTAATTCCGGTCTGCTTGGGGTTTCCAGATACAGGTTTGCAGCAATCAAATGAACATTCAAGATGAGGTCAATCAAGTGGTCATCCATGAACTTATCCATGCTTTTGACGAATGCCGTGCTGCAAACTTGGACTGGACTAATTGTGCTCACCATGCTTGTAGTGAGGTCTCTAGTCAATTTAATGCTTGCTGCTTAGCTATAATTGAACCTACTTGAGTTGACACTTAATGTTGATGATTCTTTGTTGGTTTGTCTTCTGATATTAGATTCGGGCTGGCCATTTAAGCGGGGATTGTAACTACAAGCGGGAGTTGCTCCGTGGCTTCATGAAAATTAGAGGTCACGAACAAGTGAGTTTCACCAAATTCTTATATATATATTGACATCTGACTGATAGCATTCACAGTTCTGTGTTTGAATTTCTGATACTTAGGCTATATAGCTTCGATACATGGCAGAATACTAGCCATTTCCTAATCCCACTGATTCTCTATTATCTTTGGCCCATAGCCACTGCTTCATACTTCATACCATAGTTCTTCATCTCTGAATTCTGATCTGATACTTCATGTGGAACCTCAGAATCTAATATAACTTTTCCTTTCGAACTCTGAAGGAATGCGTACGTAGAAGGGTCATGAAATCAATGAAGGGCAACCCATACTGCTCAGAGGCTGCTGCAAAGGATGCCATGGAAGCCGTCTGGGATGTCTGCTATAATGATACACAACCTTTCGATAGAGCTCCTTGAGAACACACATTCATGGCCATCAGCCAATGGTTAAAACATGCGGATTGTCAATTATACCTTCTTGTTTGATTGACATCAGAGAACACACTGTTCCGTTGGAAGTGCCTTAGGTTCAAACCAGAAACATGGTTTATATTGTATTTCGATTACCATGTAGTTCCACTGAATGATCTGTTCCTTTTCTGGAAAGCCATCAGGGCAATTATTTTGATTCAGATAAACTTGATCATGTATTGTACACTTTCGCCAAGATTTGGTGGACAGAGTTCTCTAAGTTTTTGTTGGTACAAACAAGTGGCCGTTGCATTCATTTTCATGAATGACAGAACCTCGGAACTCCTGCAGATGTTTCTTGTGTACCTTACTTTGCTTGCACCTAAAAGATTTTTGTCTGGTTTTGTTAATAGTTGTCAAATTAGGGTCGGATTAATCTGAGATCTGATACTAGAACTGCACTGCTCTCAACAGTAGAATGTTGGGATTGGAGGAAAAAAAGGTTCATTTGGGGCAAATGAACCATGTGATGGCCATCGGCCAAGCAGCACTTTACCCTTTTTTGATAGAAATTAAGCAACTTTAGAAGTTTAGAAAGAACAAAAAGAACCCCCAAGCATGTTCCCATATGCACACACAACTAAAAATCTTCCCTTTTTCCACTCCTATATCAAATATGCCTTGCTAATCTAAGATTCACCTATGTTTTGATCAAAATTCTTTAATTGGTGGGTCCTTTCAAATAGTGTTAATCCACTTGGTATCTTGAAATGTAGAAAAGGGGCTTCAGCAAGAACGCAAACTTGCATGCCTGTCATTTTTTGCTGCAGAGCTTTGACATGAAGAGGGTAGCTGTGTTGCTGATCAAGATGATGTTCTGCCTTTTGGTTTTAAGTCAGTTTTCCTCCTCAGTTGCTTCCATACAACATTTCTCGCTAGGTAGGAACCGTAACCAAGTTTAACGGTTCTTATATATCTTTGATTGTCTTTCTTCAAGCTAACAGCAGTTTTTATAATTTCCAGGTGAGCAGCAGCATCAGATGAAAGGAGCTGCTGGTGACGGAGCTGATGTGGCAGCTCCTTGGTGGTCGTCCGAGGACTACTCTTCCCCTCACAAGCGAAGGCATGTTAACAATGGCTTCGAGGAACCTTAAACAATGGTCGTATGTCTCGATGATGCACTTCTTCCATCACTAGTGATTGTAAACATATGGTGTTATTTTATACTCTTCCAGAGTAGCAAACTTTCTGGTGCAGAATGTTTTTCTGGTTTTGTATCTCAACAAGGGATTGTTTGGATTCTGTGAATATTCCATTCTGCTGTAGCCTACCCCCGAGCCCCTTAACCGGATCCTGCAAAGTTACCAGAGAAAAGCTAAGCCTAAATTCCTAGTGTCCATGTTCCAACAAAACTAGTGTTCAATTTCTCAAGTTCGAGATAGGTCATCTAGGTTCTTGAATTATGAAATAGGTCATCTAGGTTTTGAATTATCATGAAAAGAAACGACAAATTATAATCCTAAGTCGAATCACTTCGAAATAAAACAAACATTTGTTGAGATGTGAGTTCAATTTGCCACAAAATATTCTATTAACAATTGAGGAAAGGATAGAACAAAGAAATTTAGCGATCATAATATAAAGTTGGACCAGTTAACCGCTTATTTTGTAGCAATGTGTAACTTAAAATGATAATTTTTGCAAATTACTCCATAGGTTATTGTAAAAATTATTAAAATGACATAACTTTCGGTGCCACCTTTGATTATATACAAATTTAAAAATAAAAATATTTTGTTTATTATAATGAATCCGTCCTTAATCAGCCTTCTGAAGAACACTATAATCATGTTGGTTAGGATTTAGGAAAACCTCCTATCTTATGACTAGCTGGCAAATTCATGGAAGCCTCCTTTCAAGTCTACCATGAAATGGTGTTGGCCTAAAATGGACTGGTGCCCTAGAAAGGAATATGAGCTACACAAGGAAACATGACGGTCGAATCACAGCGGACCAAGTGCAAGTGTGCAACACAACAAGAAAGCTAGGCTAGAGAGCGGGACAAAAACAGTGAGCAGCAATATCCTCCTAGCATAGAGCAAATCGCCCGTTGTCGATTGGAACATTGCTGTTGCTGTACATGTAAGACGCGATCAATTACACCCAAAAATCCAACGAACCCTCATCGTTCCCCACGAAACGTGTCCCCGCCTTCTCCGCCCGCCTACCTTTGCCTCTCATTCAATTCCCCTTCTTCGATGCGTTTAAATCACCGCCACCATCTCATTTCCCTTCTCCTTTATTCTCCTCCTGCTTCTTCTTTTTCCTCCACTCTGTTCCCGGTTCCGAAACGACCGGCAATCGTCTCTGCAGTCGCTTCTTTCTTCTCAACGACAATGGCGCCCTCTGCCCCGGAAAACGCTTCCCACAATGCCGCATTGCTCTCTTCCTCCGGTGTCGGCGGCGACGTTTCCTCTGCTGCCCAGAAATCAAGGGTCACCATTATCGGAAGTGGTAACTGGGGGAGTGTGGCTTCCAAGCTCATCGCTTCCAACACCATCAAGCTCGCTTCTTTCCACGGTATAACTTCCTAAGGTTTTGTGGGTTGTGATTCTTTTTTGGTATTTGATTGCGGCATTGGGTGGAATTTGTTTCCTTTCAGTAAAGTAGCTTGCTTTGGTTGGTTAGTATCAAATAGAACGAGAATTAGGATAACTAGTGAAGCTTTTTCTTGCATGCATTGTCCATGGCGTAGCAAATAGAATGACTGGAGCTGAACTGTGGGCTGTTTTTGGTTATGTAAGGGTTGGATTCTAGGTACTGGAAGAATGTCCTGAATGACGAGACATATAAGCCGACTTAAATTCACGATTCTTTCATTGTTAACTTATTGTTCTGTATTTGGATTAGTTTCAGAATCTCTTCATAATTTTTTTTGCTAAGTAGAGATTTTTCCATTTGAGGATCAATTTTCATGTAATTTGACCATTAACTGTTGGAATCCAGATGAAGTAAGGATGTGGGTATTCGAGGAGAAATTGCCTAGCGGTGAGAAGCTGACAGAAGTTATTAACCGAACTAATGTAAGCTCCAAGCCACCATCATCCTGCCTCAATTTAATTCCTTTCTTTGTACTGATCACAATCTCTCTTGTTTCCTTGGGATTAGGAAAATGTTAAGTATCTCCCTGGCATAAAGCTTGGCAAGAATGTCGTTGCAGACCCCGACCTCGAGAATGCAGGTTATTATCGTTCTTACTTCGCCCGTTTTTCCTATGTTAGATCGAAATCTTTCGTTGGTTTGATGAATGAATTTACACAGTGAGGGACGCAAACATGTTGGTCTTTGTGACCCCTCACCAATTCATGGAGGGAATATGCAAGAGACTTGTAGGGAAAGTGAAGGAAGGTTCTCAGGCTATTTCACTCATCAAAGGAATGGAGGTTAAAATGGAAGGCCCATGCATGATCTCCAGTCTAATCTCTGAGCAGCTCGGTGTGAACTGTTGCGTGTTAATGGGAGCAAATATTGCAAACGAGGTGTGTAAGACGGTTTTCTAATCGTCTGTTGTCAAATCCGTGTTCAGTGATTCGATATTAAATGTGGGGAAATGATGTGGCTTTCTTGATGCAGATTGCTGTTGAGAAGTTCAGTGAGGCGACAGTTGGATACAGAGAAAACAGAGAGATTGCAGAGAAGTGGGTGCAGTTGTTTAACACCCCTTATTTCATGGTCACAGCTGTGAGTAAAATACATCCCAACAGTAACCATATTATTTTGTGGCCAACTGAAGGGTATACTCAGAGATCATGTTTAATTTTTCCATGTTTTGATGAATGAACAAAAAGGTCCAAGATGTGGAGGGAGTTGAGCTATGTGGGACCTTGAAGAATGTGGTAGCACTGGCAGCAGGTTTCGTGGATGGTCTGGAAATGGGAAATAACACCAAGGTAAATGTGGAACGTTTGCAATAAGGTATATGTTTTTCCATTCAAACCTCACCTTACCTGTTTGTTTGGAGCAAATAATAGGCAGCAATAATGAGAATTGGACTAAGGGAGATGAGAGCCTTCTCCAAGATACTGTTTCCAACTGTTAAGGACAACACCTTCTTCGAGAGCTGTGGGGTGGCAGATCTCATCACAACATGCTGTAAGCATCCTTATCAGTCTTTGGTTTATATTAAAACTTAAAAGCATGGATGATGTATGCTGAATCAGTCCACATGATATGTGCAGTGGGAGGAAGAAACAGAAGAGTTGCAGAAGCATTTGCAAAGAGTGGAGGGAAAAGGTTGGACCTTTAACACCATTTCTGGACTAGACTTCCATTCAAAGATAGGAGAAGCGCAGAAATCAATGTTGAACCTTTTTTATGCAGGTCCTTCGATGAGCTAGAGGCAGAAATGTTGCAGGGTCAGAAGTTGCAGGTAAAAGACTCTGTCAGAAGCCTGCTGATTTTGCATTTTACCTTCTCTATCTGTGCTGCTGGCTAATCTTTATGTTAATACGAAAAGGGAGTTTCAACGGCAAGAGAGGTATATGAAGTTCTATCCAACCGCGGGTGGCTGGAGCTGTTCCCACTCTTTGCAGCAGTGCACGAGATCAGCAGTGGACGTCTCCCACCTTCTGCTATTGTTGAGTATGGCGAGCACAAGCCAAACTTCTCTGCGGTAGAAGGCGCTGCTCAATACTTCTCTTCATGAGTGATGCTGCTATTATGCTTGCAAAGACGTTCAAGGTATGTTGCAAAAATCTACTGCCCTTCTAATACAAATATTATCACTGAAAGCTACATATCAGGAAGTACCAATGCTTGAGTTTGAAACAACTTACCGCAACAGATTTCTGTGTTCTTTTCTTACATGTTCTGCACCAGAAAGGCAGAAGTTTATGCGTTTGTTTAGTGAAACAATGATGCAACAGCATTTTGTTTTAGTGATTAATGATGTAATAGCATAATAGCCCTGTAGAAAATAGTAATTATTGTACCATACTTCATTTACACAATAAGAATGAAGCTTTTCTTTTTGCTCTGAATCCACTGAAAACATAGATGACATTCATGGTTGGATTTCAAGATTATCCTTGTTTAACGTTTATTACTTGACAATAAAGATAAAGACTGATTGAGATTGAGTCAAAACATGTGCAATGTGCCAATACTAAACTTCCCCACCTTTCTCATTTCATGCTCTTATATTATACATAGAGACAAAGACATCCCAGCTACACAACCATAGAAGGAAGCACAAAAAAACCACACTCGAAAGCACAATAACCCCCACAAATAACAAAAACCAAATTGACCAGAAGCTCTACAAAAGTCAACCAGTCCGTATTCTGTCCACACTCTTCCTCCCTCTCTCCAACTGGTGGTCGACGCTCTTCCTCGACTTCTCAAGGCAGCAGTCGACGCTCCTCCTCGACCTCTCTACCTGATCAAATGAAACCCTTAGCTTCTCCGCATAGTTTGATTGGTTCTTCAGCTTCTCCAGCTTCTCGTTGAGGTTGTTGCTGTTGCTCTTCAGCAGCAGCTTGTTGACATCAGTAGGGGGCAGTGCCTTGTCAGTGCTGTGTCTAGGCTTCTCCCTTCTGTCAGTACTCTTCCTCGAGGCCTCAAACACAATATCAGTGCTCTTTCGAGGAGGCAGCAGCTGCTGGTCCGTGCTCCTTCTCCTCGAACCGGTGTACCTTTGAGAAGGCGGTTTCTCCACGGTCGACACAAACTTCTTGAGGTGCCTGATGTACTCTGGATGGTGCTCCAAGTCACAGTGGTTACCTCCTTTGAGCCACAGTGGTTCATACTTCTCTTTGCTTAGTTCCCAAAGTTGCTTGCCGTGAGAGCAATCTACCACTTCGTCTGCAGTTCCCTATATAATCCATTAATCAACACAGAACATCAAAATATAGACCAGGAAAGAAGCATGCCAGTTCAGCTAGTACTTGAAGTAGGTGATCAACTTTGGGTTCTCAGGGGTCAGCTTGTATATTATATATTGTCTTTAACAGCTGAATTTTTTTAGTTTTGGCTGCTTTCTAAGTTTTGAAAGCTGGTCTACCAGCAAGTGACCAACATGACAGCAGTCATTTTGTTTGCATTTGAGGGATTTTGGCATTACTTATAATAAACAAATAGAGGTTGAAGTATACTTACATGTATTTCTGGAAGACTTTGGATCATATTCAAATGATAGTTATGGAAGACTTTGACCCAATTCACCGTATAAACTATCCCCATAATCAAATACATCAAACCAAACACATTGAAACAAAATCGAATCGAACAAGGAAACATGGAAAAGGGATCCAATGAGTAAACAAGGAGTTCACAAATTGTGGAGGTAATTATGGTATCCCTTCTTTGAAGGAGCAATAGCCTAGCCTAGTACTGTGGTTCTGCTAAGCTCTGTCATATATAGAAATACAGTAAACTAAAAACATACTTACATGGATCACAAGAACAGGACAATCGACCAATTGAATCTTGTCGATATTCTGCCACAAGGAATAAACCAAATAATGCTCCCATGGCTACATTAAAAAGATAAGGATAGTGATAGATAGAGTATGGATAGTTACAGTAGTACCTTGTAAATATCAAACCAGTAAGATTTCTTAACAGGGTACATCACCCTCAGCCCTGAAAGTATGGGACTGTGCAGGACAACTGCCCTTAGATGAGGCAGTCGGGCAGCTAGATCTAGTGTAGGCCCGCTGCCAACAGACTGCCCATAAAGGATGATGTCTTCTTGCTTTGCACCATAGCCTTCTTCCATACACTTGTAGACTGCTTCAATGTCTGCATATGTGTGCTGTTCACTTGGCTGCAACATCCAAAAAAAAAAAATGAATGGCCTTTACACCAAAAAACATAGTAACAACTCAAGTCCTTGGAAACCCCACGACCTTTTGATGATCTTGGACTCCTTATATCATGTCAAGAACTGATTTCGTCGTAATAACTCGCATAGTTGTTGATAGAAGTTCTAAACTGTCTCATTTTCTTACCTTACAATTCTCTCGTATGCCCTTTTAAACAGCACCTTTGTACCCCAAAGTTCAAAATTTGTAGCATATAGTACTTTCATGTTTAGGTTGTAAGTGGTTATTTGAATTCATACTTCTGAATGTTCATAACACCATTTCAGATATAGTTAAAAGTTCATATAAGACTCTTACATTATTCTCTAACATGCGCATCATGCCAATACATGTACACCACACATAGTAAATGAGGTAATGAATCAACATTACCTTTCCAGATGATTGTCCATATCCAGAGTAGTCATACCTGCATCAAGTTCAGGATTGAGCTGGATAAACAACACAAAGCCTTGAACTTTTTCTGATAAAAACTAATCTTCATTGCATTTAACAGTATTCAGATAACACTCAGAGCTAAGTATATAATTTTGTATCAATAACTTGAATCATTGAGGAACGGCTTTAGGATCTTATGAAAATCAATCCACGGACTCATCGTCAACTTGTTCAACATATAACCTTGTACCGTCAGCATTCAAAGATAAGACCTTTCAACCATCAAGTTCTAGTTGTTGACTCTCTCCTATTTGGCACAAAATTGACCGTGTAAGAAATGAAAAACAGAAAAAGACGTATTTTGTATTATGGTGAAAGGATTTAAGTCTTACTACCCCATGAGATTGACCCGCAAGTGGATGCTCAACTCGACGAAGAGCTCATACATCTGCCCCAGATCAGCGGCGTTCCCATGTGAGTAAAGCAGAGTGGAAGTAGCCATGGGATGTCTTATGTACATCGCCACTACCTCCGTCCCCTTTCTCGTCGGCAGCTTCAGGATTTCCACGTTTTCCCGATGTGGGAAAGTGCTCAGCAGCAGCAGACCCGTCATTTCGTCTGCCACCAGCTTGTACGATGGTGGGTTCGGCGGAAAGAAGGCCAATTTCGCCGCCATCGATGAAGTAACCCCTCCCATCTCCCTCTATTTACACTCTGTTCCCCTCCCTCCCCTGTTTCTACCCAACTGAACTTGCTCTGTTTTCCTCCTTCCTCCAACGGAGCAGAGTTTCTTCACTGTTCATCAAAACGAAAGGGGAGGAAGAAAGAAAGAGAAGGAGGAGAAAGGGGAAAGAAACATCCCAAAGGTTTCCAGAAGAACAAACAGACCTGCTTCTTCTTCCTTCTTTTTTTGCTGCAGAGGAAAAGTAAAGGCAGCAGGGGAAGCTCCTTTTCCCTTTTGTCTATCTGCTTTTATTGGATCCCTCGGCTGGCCAGAAGAATGTGGCTGCTATGTTTAGAGAGAGAGAGAGAGAGTTTGCTTTTACATTGGGGCATATCATATCATATGATCAGTAGATTGTTATAAAGGCAGGGGGGAATTTGATTGACATTGAAGCTTAAATTATTTCTCTTGTAATGACTGGTAGGGTAGGGTCTCTCATTTTCCAATTGAATGTATCATTTTTTCTCAAGATTTATTAAGAAAATGTGACTTTATACAAACTCGATTTGAAGAGTGTAACTTGAACCTGACATCTTAGGGGTCGTTTGGAAGTTGCGATTGTTAAATAAATGTATTGTTGAGCAAGCATGTATAATATTATACATGTATTGTCGAATTTGATGCATTGTAGAATACAACGTTTGGTATGTGTGATTGTGTATGTCGCATCAGCTAAAAGCTGAGATAAAACAATATCAACTCAACTATCTCAACAATCACAACTAAAAGTTGAGATATAACAATCACTCAAAATGAGTGATAGTTTCTGTCACATAACAGAAACAATCCATGTATTGTTTCTGCTAAAAAAACAAAAAAACGATGCATTGTAAACAATACATGCATAATGACAATCTCAACAAAACTATCGCAACTTCCAAACGACCCCTTAAAATTTGCATTATTATCTGAAGCATGATCGTAAATCGTAAATATGAATATGATAGATCATTTGGTCTAGAATTATTTTTATATGATTGAATTTTATGTTCAATAAATCACCATTTCAAAAAGTTCATATGTCAATTACTTAAATGATTTGTGGAACACATGATCTACTAACATAAGAATGTCCTTATACCAACTCGATAATGATGCTAACAGAAGTGGTGTAATAGAGTAAAATGGATTTTCATCTCAGCTGCATGTTGAGTATTTTGCTGTAGTTATATGGCTTCCTCTCACCAAGCAAGCAAAAGCAAAACCCAAATATAAAGCCCAAGCCCCATGTGAATAAAGATGGTGGATTGGGGTTGCTCTTTTCTCTTTCTCTTTGTGTAGCTTTGTTGGGATTGATGATTGGATGGCATTTTGAATGGGTGAAAACAAAAAGAATTTGGAGGGAGTGACTAAAAGTAAATCAATACTATAGTGGACATGAATTGAGTTGTTTCAAACTTGAAAAGAAATGGTAGAGTAGTGATATATAGGTAATTTGATTTATTTTTTGAGTAGGAGTTACGTTCATTGAAATCGTTCTTTTTATGTGGTAATTTGCTATCGGATTGGAGCAATCGTTCTTTTTTATGTAGTAATTTGCTATCGGATTGGGGCAAGTTAGGAAATGTCACAAGTAGGTCATGTATCTAGATTTAATGCAAATGGGGAGTACTTCAAGTTCCTGGTTCCAGACAACCGTGTTTGATGCAAGTTAGGGAATCCCACGAGTAGGTTAGGTATCTAGATTGGATGTGGATGATGAGTATTTCAATTTTATAATTCCAAGAGTTTGAGCATTAGTACGCTTTAGGAGTGTACAACTCATTCTCTGATTTTATTTATATAATGATAATTGTTGGCCCCCAAGATTTGAATATAATGTATAGCGAATGCTATCATCCCCACGACTCATGTTATTGTTATTTATGGGAAGAGAATGGCATTTAATTATGGTGAGTTTTGAGACAAGATGCTTCCAAGACCATGTTTAAAAAGAAATAAGAAATTTGTCGAGTGATCCTAATTTGTTTTTTCTATGATTGAATTTGAATGAATCTATGTCCATAAAATTTTATAACACATTTCAACTTTCATTAAAATCAAATGTGTTTCAAAAATTGCTTGTCATACAAACTCCTATATCAAATTTCTCTAGGAAAACCTCGATAATAAGAAGGAGAAAGATAATATATTATAGAAATTTGTGTGGCGTGAGAGTGAAGGAAGGCTAGCTGCCTCACATTCACGTAGGCATCTCTGTGTGGCTATGGGATGGGATGGGAGAATTGTTTGCACCACTAACGTAACTTTAATGCTCTCGATAAATAAATTCACACACAAATCTATACAAGCCAACCCGTCCATGAGAACTCAAGGTTAGTAAATAACCAGTTTGTGCCTTGAATATGAAGGGAAATGAATTTTACCGCCGGTAAAAAGGTAAGTAAAGAACTTCTCTGTTTTCTAATCCCTGTGAATCTATGAATTGAGAACCATCATTTTTTCGCAATGCCATGCACGTGCCCCTTTCCCGAGATCCTCCCTAGGGTTAGGAGACCAAGAACACTTGCCCATTATATGGAAACATGGCTGATATCCGGAGGTATTGATCGATTTTGTAGATTAAAATACGTATTGGCAATTCTTTTAAAATGATTTTATTATAATCTTATATTGTGTTACTTTAATTTTACTTTCACTTGTTAGTCTCACCGATAGGATTAATTTCTACTAAGATTTCATAATCTATTTTGACTTGTGACTAAATATATGAAATTATGTAAGTAAAAAGTGTACATGCTTTTATCAGTAAAAAAAAACTGTTGATCAAGTATTAATATAATAGCAAGACCTGGTCCGAAATTCCCCCTAGAGATAACATGGGAGGGAACAAGAAAAGGGTTGATTGCAAATCGATGAAGGGAAAGGAACAGGTTAATCGGTAATCATAGAGGTCACTTAATTATAAGTCAAAACTAATCATGATATATATATATATATATATATATATATATATATATATATAAAAAGTAATCATAGTGATGGGAAGGAAGAAGTAGTGATTATTAATTGGACAACAACTAAGGATGGGAAAGACCGGCGCCCTATTTCCATATATAAGTGTAGTACGATGTTTGTAGGCAAAATTGACACTGATCATTACAAAGCAAAATGAAAGAAATATGAGAAGTGATGGTGTGGTGTGGCAATTTACCCTACAATTTCCCCCTATTTTATCGGTGTATCCAAAATGAAAGATAACTAAGGAATTTGAAGTTTAATTTGTACATATACTATACCTAACCTCTTAATTAAATGGTCTAATACCATGTTAATAACCAACTTATCTCAATAACTTGAGTTGAGTTGTTAAGAAACTTAATTATGAATTTATATCAATACTACCCTTTCTTGAAAAATTTCCCTATTGGATTGATATTAATTTGTTTGGAAATAAATAATAGTTTCAAGTACAAATTGAAGAGGAACACCAAATTAAAGGATGCATTAAAATACTTTGTGCATGATGTCTGAACTCATAATGCAACTTTGAATTTCGGGTATTATTTATCCTAACCAAATCGCTCGGGAATACACCTATTCATTAAAATTACGTATAATAAGTGGGATCGAGCTACACCACTCGAAAAAAAAAAAAACAGATCATTCAACTTGATGACAAAACAACTGGCCATGATTGTAGGCAGCCAGCCAGCAGTGGGCCTGAAAGTGATTCAAGAGATCGTGGAAAGAGGGAGGCCCAAGACAGATGAAAACCTGATGATGACGGACTAAATTTTCAGATTCAGCCCATATGAGGAAAGCCTGCCTGTATCAACCAAAATACCTGCAGAGTGGTAACTCTAAAATATTGAGTTCGACTTAGTGGAGTTTAAGGCTAACCATTCGCGTGGATACCCATACGAATCTGATCTAATTGGATGGGTGATTTTTTTTTAATGATTATGGGTAGAACTCGAACTCAAATGTTTCATGTCATGAGTATGAATGATTTTCTCACTATCCAATCCGAACCCACTCGATTATACACATACAAATGTATTTTGCTAAAAAAAACAATTATTTTTCTCACATATTTCTCAACTAAATTGTTGAGCACATCAGAATGTTCCAAATTACTGAGATTAACTGATATGAGTATTGCTAGTCATTAATTGTTTTCTGTCAATCACGTGTAAGGATTTTGAAGCACCAGCTGCTTCATCGAGAATGGGAAATGGGCTGCAAACGTCGTGATATGCTTCTCAAATGAAATGAAATGAAATTGAGCAGTACGTGCTATACGAGGATGCCGCAGATTAACGCATGCATGCATATCTACACCGTTGATTTTTTGTCGACTGCCACAACACAACCCGCCGATCGATCGAGTTCTGCCGGCAAGAAATCTATCTATGTCATGTGTGCCAACAATTGGGAAAAGCGAGCTGTGGTAGCTAGAGATCGCTGTATTGTCAATTTTTGTATTATATTTACCAATCTGTTCTAGCTAGGTACTGAGTTGGTCAAATGAAGAGATGCTTTCTGTGACAGGTTACTGTGATTACTGTAAAATATTGATTACTAAGGGTAAATTGGGTATAACAAAATATTTATTAATTACATTTTTTAATAAATTATATTTTAGAAAGTTACAAAAATATATTAATTACAATTTTTTCTCACTTCCACAATCTCCAGTCAGATCTCTCTTCCATCCTTTTTTCAATCTTTTCCTTATTGTCATTCAGCGGAACTAATACCGCTGCAACAATAAAACAATACCAATCCTTTAAAAAAACACTAACAATGCACAAAACACCAATATCATTCGAAAAATAAAAAACATTACCATTTCACAAAATACCAATACCATTGCAGATTTGATCAATATCAATACATGCAAATCAATACCATTACATGATAATCAATACCAATGAAAAAAAACCCAATGCGAGAATACTACCACTACAGAAAAAGAACAATGCCATTTCACAAAAAAATAATATGCTTATATGATAATCACTACCAATGCGGAAAAAATAATACCAATGCAAAAAACACAAACACTACGAAAAAATCACTACCAATGCGCGAAAAAACAATACCACTGCGAAAAAATCACTACCAATGAGGGAAAAAATCAAATCTAGGTTTTTTTATTCATCCCACCTTTTCCGGCCACAACCGTCTCCCAAAGAGAGGGCAGCGAGAGACAGAGGGTATATATATATATATATAGAGAGAGATAGATAGAGAGAGAGAGAGAGAGAGAGAGAGAGAGAGAGAGAGAGAGAGAGAGGGTGCCCACAACGGTTGGCGAGGGCAGCCGAAGTGGTGGGTGGCCGCCATCGGAGGAAGGGTACCACCGATAGAGAATGAGGCTGGAGTAGGGTTTAGTAGGGGTGGGCATTCGGTCGGTTCGGTTTCGACCAAACCGAAATTATGAATATCGGGTCCCCGAATTCTCTCAAACCTCAAACTGAATTCGAACCGAATTTTGATTCAGTTCGGTCAGTTTAAATCGAATTATAATTCGGTTCGGTTCGTTTTTGCACACAAAACCAAATTTGAGAAGCTACTTGTATCTTCTCACTTGCAACACGTACAACAACAATCGCAAATGATCTTCTTCACAAAAGCTCTAACCGTGAAAAAAAATCTAATTCAGAGCTTTAGTGGGGGTGAAGGTGGCATATATTCGTATTTATAGATATTTAGGACGTGAATGGGTCGAATTAAGTGGTAGATAAGTTAGGGTTACCTTTCTGGTGTTGGAATCCTTATCCAATACGGATACGGTGTGCACGCGGTCGACCTTGTACTTATGCAGTCGACCTATTAAGTGCAAAATGGTCGGCCTATGAGGTTTTTGGGTCGACCTTTCATTATGTTCGCTTCTTAAAGAGGTCGACCATTTGCTATAGAAGGTCAACCGCGTCGTTGAATCTCACAAAAGCAAGGTTGTCAACCCGCGGGTTGACCCGGTTGAGCTAGTGGGTCAAGTGTTAATGGGTCACCCGTTTTAGCCCGGAAATATGAAAAGCGACATTATATTGTACTTATCCTGATAGATTATATAAAATCTCATCTAACATATGAGTTATAACATATAATATTACACCAAAATAACACGTCGTACTTAGATTCAACATATAGTAAAAATTCACACACACTTATATAACATTAATATTCAAATGTTCAACTTAGGATTCCAAAGATTGAGTTAGGCGAAAAGAAAAATTGGAAAATAGTCGCATTTCGCAAAACAAAGAAAAAAATGACACAATTTGACCTCCAACCCGGTACCTTATAGAGGTCGACCCGGCGGGTGCGTGCAGCCGGCCGTTTTTCTCACCAGGTCAGGATCAAAGTGGGTCAACCCACGAGTCGACCCGCGGGTTGACAACCTTGCACAAAAGTGAAACAACAGATTAGGTCGACCTATTCCTATATTAGGTCGACCGAAAAGTCCATGTTATGTCACCGTAGCAAAGTCCTAGCTAATAATATCTAATTAGCTAGTACTCAATTCTACTATTTTGTCTAATTGAATGAATTACGTGATCATTTTAAATAAAATAAAAAGAAAATTAATTAACATCATTTGAAACAATACTAGTGAATGTAGAAAACATGTGTTATCCTTATTATCTACTAATGAAGGATCGTTATGAACATAGACCTGGACTATTTTCTTAGATCATATACTTACTAGAATTTGCAGGTATATGCTCTCCTCTGATTAAAACCATGTCAGCTGTTTGATTAGATCATATTTCTTCCTAGTCGCATCGAAGCTTTATTCCTTTATAGAGGTTTAGCTAGTGGATTGAAGCTTTAAGCACAACTTATCGTATGTATGTATTGGACACAGTTACCATCCATATACAAATTCTTACATTAAACTTATCAGCAATGTTGTCAGAACCGAACCGGAGCATGACCCGGTAATACGAACGGCTCGCACTTTAGTGGTCCAACCGGCATTAGACCGTTTAAAAACCGTTAGAGAACTGGTACCTAATAACCGTTATCAGCATAAATAGTGGACATTTCTTAATCAGAGCTCATCTCTTTCCTTCGAAATTGTGAAATGGAAATAAGGATTCAATTTGAGAGCCCGACGTTTTTGGTTTTTTTTTTCAATTTTCAATTTTCTACAATTTTTTTAATTAAATTTAGTGGCTGAATGGCAAAAACCGGACGAGCGGCTCGATCGGCTCGAACGGCTAACCGCCTCGGCCGCTCGCCAACCGCTACATAAAACCGGAGCGGCTTTTAGACTGTTTCGAGCCGATTTTGTGACCGGGTGGCGATTTTACCGGTCGGGCCGAGCGGCTCGGCTTTAATAACACTGCTTATCAGAGAGAAGAAAAATTGACAATATTTTTGTTGTTGTTGATAAGAGAAAATGACAGTTATTTCAACAAAATTAATAACCGAGAAAGAAAAGAAATGCCAAAGGGAAGAACAATAAGCAAGAAGAACAATAGCGTACATCAAGTCTATGATAGAAAAAAGCAAGGTACAACAAGAAACATCTTACAAAACAACCAACAAAGAGCATTGCATGTGAATAATAGGTCGGACATTATTTAAGGGCTAATGGCTTCTTCAAAGATGCACTGGATCAATGAATAGTGAGGTGAGGTGTTCCTTCAAAAGACGGGGGTTTGTGTAGCAATCACCGTTTTCGTTGTCATAAAACAAATTCATGGAACGTGCATAGTTGAGGATACGGTCAGTGAAAATTGTTGGAAGTAGAGTCGGTTTCTGACAGTACTCTTGGATGATAATTTTCCAAGCATCAGAAATTTCCTTCCACAAAAATTCAACTGCTTCTTTATTTGATATTCCGTACTGCTTCATGCAGCACTCAACGCCCGAAGGTGCATGATTCCTCTCTTGTTCAAACTGTATACAAACCAAAAATACGTAATATGAGATGCAGTCCAACACTCATTTATGTAGTTTGTGAGCATTTGGTAAGCTACTATACAAAAATAATTACCTCGTATGAGAAAATGTCATTTTGAAACCTACAAATGACACAACCGGATTTCAACATTTTGGATCCGTTACTTGCCCATTCCAAAGCCTCCCTTGTGACTATGTCTGCTCCCATTCCAACAAAAGCAGATGCGTAAACTATGGGCATACCACCGGTGACATATCCGCCCTCGATCATGTACTCCTCCACTGTCGGAATTCGGCCTTCAGTGCACCACCCAATCTTGTTCGAGTAGGCGCGTGCCAATTTCTTGAGCTACAATATCAATATAGTAACACATGAATAATTAACTGACTAACTTTTTGGTTCGCAACCTTGTCAACTGATCATTACCTCTTCCTTAGCATACTCGACAACAAACATGGATCCTGTCTTCCCAACTTCTTCATCAATTTCGTCATACACACTTAGAGTGAGACGATATATATTCTTCATCCTGTCAGGTAATTCTTCAAGAGCCCTAGCATCCAACCTGAAGGAAATATGCATGTACATATAATTATACATTCACACAATCAAAGATAATATATGAGTTTTGCGGTAAGAACCTTTCAATAGCTTCCACCAAGGCTAGGACCTCTTCATATGTAGCAAAGTTATCACAAGTGTCATCCAAGAGTGTCAACACTGAATAGATCTTGGTGTTTAGAATTCTTGCCAACCCATATTTGGGCTCAAAGTAAATACAATTGATCCAAAAATAACACTCCACGAGCCTGTCTCTTCCATATGGAAATTTTGTCGCCACGTCAATTCTTTTCCACCATCTAAAATTAAAACCAAGCAATGAAGGTGATTAGTGCGTAATACAGTACAATGCAAAGTGATTAGTCCCAATTAATTGAGGCTTACTCAGAGAGTTCACGGAGCTCCTGCTGATGGAAGCTTTGGACCATGTTGAAGTCCAACTTTGCAAATGTGAGGAGCTTTTTATTCTGCAACAAAGCATCCTGATGATCGGAGTAGAAATCGATGGAGTGCCTAGCAAGTGACCTTGGGACACATTTCCAAGCAGGAACAAAAAGGGCAAACTCTATTTGCCTTTGAAATGCATTGCTGGTATTCTTGTTTGTTAGGAGGATTGACTTAAGGTTTTTTGTCGCAAAACTTAGGGCTTCATCTAATATATCTTCTCCATGGAACGCCATGTGTGCTGCCTCATACAAGCTCAATAGTCCTTGCTCATCACTCAATAGCCATTCCTTGAACCTTCCTTCACTATTCTTCAACTTTCTAAACCCATCTACGTTACAGTTGATCATATATGATTGATATATTATATATACAAGAGAGGCGTTAATTAACTAGACATCTATTACAACCAATTTAATAAAACACAAGTGCACATATACATACCAAGAGAAACAGGAAATCCTTGTTGTCTGAGGAGTTGGAACCGAAGAGCTGCATGGTAGAGATCAGTACCTTTGCCATCGAAGTTAGTGAATAAGTCCTCTCCCATGTCATGTACTTTTCCAAGTATTTCTTCGATTTCTGCTTCAAAGTGGTACCCAACACCTAATCGTTGAACTACATCTATCAACTGCAACTTGTCTGCAACTATTGCCTCCTCGTCATCTCCACTACTTTTCGTTTCATGTATCACCAACTTCCTCACATCTTCCTTCAGACGTTCATGTTTCTGGTGTCTTTGTTCCGTCTAAAATTAAGTTGATTTAGAAGTTCAATCCAAACAAAATGTTTTACATCTTAGATTTTTGTTCATGATAAATCTCACAAACAATCCAATGTCAAGAACAACAACGGTAAGAAACTTTCGTTTCCAATTAATATGCCATTTAATAATAATAATAATAATAATAATAATAATAATAATCATAGTAATAATCAATTAACCTGGGGGGACATATCAACTTTGTCGAGGAAGCCATCGTGCCAGACTGTGCCGGGGAAGCTTGCTGATGAAAACGGCTCCACTCCGCCAGCGGTTGCCTTCTTCTTGGCTGCCACCTTAGCCGAGGCCGCGGAAGCTGCTGCCTGAAGTGGTAGTGATGAGGAAGACATGATATATAGCAAATAAATGAGTTGTTTAAGGCGGCTGACTAGTTGTTATAGCTAATTTTGATAGAAGATAGCGAATGCTATACATATGTGTTATGATGAGAAAGGTGTCGATTGAGTCGCGACTATATATAGCGATAGAACGTAGGGCTGGACAATCGGTTAGCGGTTAATCGATCGATTACAATCGAAATCGGTCGGTTATCCACTAACCGGAAATCGATCGGTATTCGAAGGGATGGGCGAGATGTTTTTAATCTTGGGGACAACTCGATTAACCAAAAACCGAGATAACCGAAACCTTAGGACTTCTTTTTTAGTCGGTGGTCAGTAAGTTCGGGAGGTAGTTCGATTTAACCGATAACCGACCTTTCAATTTTCGGTTATAACCAAACAAACCGAACACCACTACTAATGGAAAGGGTTTGAAATACCCTCATATAAGAATAAGCTAAGTCTACAGGATCACTAGCAGTGGAAATAAAGAAGAAAGACAAACTAAAGCCAGGGCATGTGTTAGTCAGTTAATCTATTACCGTGTTTTAATTTGGTGAGGCTGCCTGTGTAGAATATGTGCCGCAGGCGCATATGTCTCAATTTTATAGTGGAAGATATTTTGGATAGTATAATTAATCTAATTTATCAGTAAAAAATGAAATTAATTATTATTTGGGAAAAGGTTAATTACATTTTACAAATAAGAAGTTTAATGTTATGCATCGTTACTAATTTTAAAGTTATTGACTAGATGGCAGATGCCAAAGTTCACATAATAGGTGGAATCCTCGTGGTCGCTTGTTCTAGAAAGTGGGAGATCTCGTGTTCGACCCCTCTCGAGGTTAGCCGTAGACCTGTAGTGCTCCTGAAGGCATTAAATGGGGAATTTAGTGGAAACCCTAAAAGACTCAAGCAAGTGACCACATGTTTGATCTCGCTCTGGGATGAGTTAGCTTGGTTACTAAATTTTTAATAGCCACCTTGGCTACATCAATATCCACCATCTATTTTTATCTTTTTCCTATTTTTTTAATCTCACGATTATGATTGCTCAAGGATAATTTTGGAAACAAAAAATAAACCACACTGGATTATTCTATATATACACAAACCCTAATTCTACCCTCCTCCTTCCAACCAAACCCACGCACCGGCAGGCGGCAGCCTCCCCCCTTCCCCACCGTCCCTCTCTTCCTCCTCCACCCCTCCCTCCTTCCACCCCCTCCTCTCCCCTGCCCATCCCATCCCACCCCACCCCCTCCCCCCGCCGACCCACACAGCCGGCGCAAGATGCAACAAAAATCATACAGCCCATCGAGCGCCGATCGATTTGGTCACGGTTCTCGATGTGAGCGGGAGCATGACCGGCGGCAAGATGCTGATGCCGAAGCGCGCGATGCGTTTAGTCATCTCCTCACTCGGCTCGGCCGATCGGCTCTCGATCGTGGCCTTCTCATCGGTGACGAAGCGGCTGTTGCCTCTGAGAAGGATGACGACTCACGTAATGGTATTTATTTTTGTTGCATTGGTATTATTTTTGTTGCATTGGTATTTATTATCATGTAATGGTAGTAATTTGCATGTACTGGTATTGATTAAATCTGCAATGGTATTGATTTTTAGTGAAATGGTATAGATTTATATTGGTAGATTGTTTATATTGGTAGTTTTCGTGTAATGGTATAGATTTATTTCTGCAATGGTAGTTTTCGTGTATTGGTATAGATTTATTTCTGCAATGGTATTGATGTTTTTCAAAATGGTAGTATTTGTCTAATGGATTGGTACTGATTTTTTTTTTTTTTTGCAGAAAGTTTGAGAAAAATATGGAAAGAAAATCTGGCTGGAGATCACGAAAGTGAGAGAAAGAGAGAATTTTAATTAATAGATTTTTGTAACTACCTAAAATGTAATTTATTAAAAAATCAATTAATATAATTTATTTTTCCATACCCAATTTACCCTTAGTAACCACGGTGATTACTAACCTGTCCCATCTCGCTCTATCATCCCTCAAACGATGTGTGTGGGTTAGTAAAAAAATATTATTGACTAGATTCTCTCCAGATTTTCATGCATCTCCAATGGAAAATGGGCTTACCATTCGCTAACGTTGCATGCTCCTCAAATGAAATCAAGCAGTAGATCACATTTATGCATGTTACAGTATGTTGCCAGATCTGGATCCATCATTTCTAAATATTACATAACTAGATCTCATCTGTTCTAGATCCATTGCTATATTTATACCTAACCTTCCTTATTTATTTGATTATTTTACATTATCTTGGGTGAAAAGTGAAAACATTGATTTTACTTTTAAATGTCATAACCTTGCACCGTTAATAACAAAATGGCACTTAATTTGCCGGGTCAATTTGTACGTATCCGGATCTATTACAACTAGCATAAGGACCGGGCTATTTGTCGGTAAAGTTGGGATGATTATATAATTTGAATGTGTTATTTTACACAAAAGATAATTTGACATTTGATCATGTACTTTTTAGTTAAATACTCAAATTATTTCGAATATGCTTAGAACATATTGCATATGTTTGGTCCAGCTTTTAGAAATGCTTTTCATTTTCAAAAGTTGAAATAGCGCAAAACACCTCTAAAAGCTTGGCTTTTAAAAAGTTTCAAAACTGCTTTTGTATAACATAAAAGTAGAATCTCCGATGTGTGACTTCTGTGAAAAGCTATTTCCAAATACGAGATCATACTTACCATATTTTTATTTTTATTTCAGAAAATATAATTTTATTTCTTTTGTATCATCTTAAGAATAAAATAAATTATAACAAAACTCTACACATGAACTAAAATGCATTATCATTGTATCTTTTCCAACAATGTAACTCGACTGGCTGGAACTAACCTGTAACAAGAACACCAAGCATCTGCTAGTAATAAAAAAGATATAAATTAGTGTACCTGGTGGGAGAGATCAACTTTGTTGAGGAAGCCATGGCCCCAGAATGTGCTAGCGAAGGTTGTCGGTAAGACGCGATCCACTCCGCCGCCGGTTGGCTTTCTGGCTGACGCCTTAGCAGCAGAAGCTGAGAGATCAAGTGATAGTGGAGATGAGGAAGACGACATAATAATAGCAATACGCATGGCTATAGCTCTTAGTTTTGATATATATAAGCTGATCTTCTAAAATGTGTTATGGCAAATCAAGGTACTGATGAGGTGCTCAGTACTCTAAGCCTCACGGCTATTATATAAGCGGGATTATCAATTTTAATAATTGAAGATATTACCCAAGTTGCAAGTGCAAATCTAGCATATCTTTCATGGTTTTTCACAACTTCTTTGGAGGCATATGAAACGTGAGTCATCAGAAAAAAACTATACTATACTTAATGGTAGTCAGTGAGCTATCTTATCAAATTATGTCACTATCTAACCCATCATCATCCCTGGTTAAAATATGCAATCAATCCTCCCAATTATTTGGTACAATTAGGTCCTACATCGAGGTTGTCAACCTGCGGGTCGATCCTTTTTGACTTTGATCCGGTGAAGAAAATGGGTCTCACACTTCTATCGTACACCAGGCAAAAACTGAGGTATGTCATACACCAACAATCTCCACCGTCCATTTATTATCGCATATTGTAGTACACTAACGTTATCTATCCCATGAATTATTAAGAATTTGGGGTACTATATCCTGACTCAAGTGACTAAACCATATATAATTATATGTACCCTAGTTCTCTAAACCTAACATAGTGCATACATATATCTCGATTAGGATGTCAATTTTCTCCACACCTATGGAGATTTTACTATTCAACCAAATTGGGTTGGCTATAAAATCAAAACACATTGTAAATAGGTAGAATTTAATGGGTTTATACTCATACCCATTTATTTTGGTTGTGTTGGATATTTAATCTACGGATTTGTAGTTTGTATTCATATGTAAATTAAAGTTTGATATCTAAACTTAATAAATCTTTATATTTAGTACCTAAAATTTATTTTTCCTCCATACAAGTCCTCAAAATATAGATAGAAAATTTCATTTTAGTACCTAAAATTTTTGTGTATTACATTTTGATAGCTAAACTTTTTTTATTTTGTACAAATAAGTCCAATTTTTGGATGCATTGTTTAAACACTCTCAAAAAATGTGTATCCATACCAACTCATACCCATTTAGACTATGAAAGTGATATCCATATATCACCTAACCCCATCTCCAAACCCCCAAACCCAATATATACTTCACCCATACCCTATTCATATTCATTTGGCCTAATTGAGTTTGGATAAAAATTACACATGGATAGATAAATGTCATCCCTAATCTCGACGAATCAAAAATCAAAACCATCCTTCACTGTGCTTAGTATATTTGATCTTGGAGTTTAATGTTTAGAGACCTGGTGTACATGCATGGCTAATGTGGTTTTGATTATTTTTACGTAAACAAAGGCGACTTATTATTATATAGTATTGTTTTTTTTATAGGAGTTATATAGGTTTTATTTTTGTGATTAAGATACTACTTAATGTATTAGAACCTGAAACCTCCAGATTCTAGGCTAATGGTATTATCACTAGACCAAGTCCTTGTTCGTTATAATTATCTAGTATTGTTTGAGCCGGTTCGATTCAGGGTTCACTGGATCAATATATGTGATTTGTGGTGCCATGCATTTTCCAGTCTCGTAGAAAAAATAAAGTACTTCTTGTGTCAGAACAGAAGCGTGCAATCGATAATCCAAACCAACACGAACGAACACAAATTTAACGTGGTTCACTAACACAATGTGTGCTAGCTAATCCACGAGCAGGGGAGACAAATTTCACTGATTTGAGGAGAGTACAGGTTACAAACCAAATTCCAAACGGACAAACCAAACAAACTAACCTGAGTGACCCTTACTACAGACTAGGGTGATGAAGAGTATTTATAGAACTCTTCTCCTAATCCCAAACAGAAACCCAAACACTTTTCCCCATACATACAAGGAAAAGGTCAAACAAAGCTCAATCCCAAACCCAAACAAAATAGGCCCAAACACAAAACAAACCCAAATCAAATTCAAGTCATATCCTAACATCTTGATACAATGCCAAATGTTTGCTTAAAGTGCTAATGTTAATTGAAATATCTTGATGTATTATTCATAAAACTGAAGGAGAATGAGCACGATTTGAGATCTAAGATACAATCATAGTGATTGATGGATATAAATGACTGATGTGGTGAAGTGAGCTGGTCTATAACATCTATGTACGTAGCAAATAGTTGAGTGGGTTTGGTGCAAATATTTAAAATATCAAAATTATACCTAATTAATTACTCTTATTATTGAATTTGGGAAACTTTTACCAAAAAGTAATGTCAGTTGGATTTTTCCAATAAAAATCTACTCGACTTCGATTGAATATAATACCAATATATACAACATGGCCATGAATTATTTTATCATCCATGGCATCAAGGGGAGGGTGAGAAGAGGAACCTGAGAGGATCTCTGGACCCTGGAGGTATCCCTCACAGCACACAATTAGTGACATATATAATCTGAATAAGAGAGGGCACTGACTTCCATTAACTATCATCAAAGTTGTTTTCTGATAACTCACCTTTCATATATACTACAATCAACGCCTCTCTGATATCAGCCATGAAAGATATGCTAGATTTGCTCTGATATCAGCATTCAGCACCCTCAACTTGGTTAATATCTTCAATTATTAAAATTGATAATCACCATCTTTACTTTGTCGGTCTAAGTGGGGGTGGATAACCTTAATCATGTATTTAGTGTAATGAATCAATTGTTCCCACTAATTCAGGTTATTAGAAGAGGTTCAATTATAAATTATATATCATTTAGTTGAATCTCTGATATGGTCAACCTCTTTGTTGTAATATATAATTGTCGACGTTTCTGCTTGTGAATCTCTGACAGACGGTAAACCTATGTTAATATTTGATCGACCGTTCCATTAGAATAGATATGTTAGTGCAACTGGCCGTCGACCACAATTATTTTCGATAAATCAATTTTTTCAAGTCACAATAACTTGCAAATCACCATGAGCATAGAATATGATAATAATTCCCTCAATTACTTAAATCACGGTAATAGTTGCATGGTGGGATCAGTAATTCGTCCGATGGGTGGGTTGGTGGGGCATTGTGTAACAGTTAGTACTTAGTACCAAGCCTGGTTGTCATGCCGGTGGCATGCCACCCGGTTGAACCTGGTTCAACCTGTGTCGGTCATGAAACCGGCATGACACCACCGGTATGATCGGTATGATCGACTTACGTATTCTAAGTAAAATAACATCATTTTAATGAGTTTAATGAATAAAAAAATAATATATTATTCATTTTATGAATGTAATAGTTAAAAGTGGATGATATTTGTTGGATTGTAACTAAATTGTTCACAAATATGTTTTATATATGATTAAATACATGAGATATTAATTGTTTTCACATTTTTTTAAATCGGCATGAACCGACACAAACTGGTTATACCACCACTCGTTTCATTCCATTTGCCAAACCGGCACAACGGTATAAACCGGTTTGACAATCTTGGTACCAAAAGAATAGTGCACCAATTCTTCTCTACCGTCTCTTTCTGTTTTACACATGCGTCTCGTTCTCTCTCTCTCGCTCTCTCTCTCTGTGCCGCACCATCCCATTCCCACCCAACGTGACTCTCCAGTTTGCCCTCTTCCTCTTTTATGCTATACTATGAATTCCTCCATGCTTTAACCGCGCGGAGATGTGAAGTGAAAAAAAAGACGCCAATTAAATTCTCACATATATTACACATATATTGACACTCAAGAAACTTGTCCGATTATGGTTGGACGAGGCTTGGTGCGTCAGGTGAAGGCCAGTTTCGAACACTGAAAAAGTACTTTATCGACGAATGTATCGCCGGCGGTATGCCCAAACTCTACACATATGCTTTCGTTGGTATGGGAGCAGAAACAACTACTAAAGAGGCTTTTGAAAGGATAGCTAATCAATCTAAAATGATAAAAGTTGGGCTAAGATCAGATGACTAGGAGATCCCTTAGTCACATGATTAACTGAATCTCAGCCCTTCCGTCTCATTAAAATTCAATGACTCAATTTAATCCAATTTAATGAAGGAAAATATAGTAATTACATGATTATTTAATTTTTATTTATCATTGAAAATAAATAAATAAATACAGTCCGCCGTCGCGGTGGGTAGCACCCGCTCACTTCTCCGGCGGCGTGGCCATTTTATCGTCACAAATATAAAAGTTCTAAACAGATGACATGTCTCACGAGAACAACGAGTTAAATATAATTAGCTAGTACTAAAATTATATTATTTATCTAATTGAGTAAATTATGTGAGCATTTTAAATAAAATAAAAAGAAAATTAAAGAAAGTCATTTCGAACATAACTAGTGAATGTAGAAAGCATGTGCTATCCTTAGTATCTACTAACAAAGGATCGGTATGAACATAAACTTAGACTATTTACTTTGATCGTATAATTTCTAAAATTAGAAGTTATAAGCTCTTATCTGATGAAAACAATATTAACTGGTCATTTAGATCAAATATCTTCCTAGTCACATCGAAGCTTTGTTCTCATGTAAAGGATTAGCTATTGGATTGAAGCTTTAAGCACCACTTGTATTTATTCGACGCAGTAAGGTAAGGTGCACCTCCATGGCTCCATCCATATAATAAATTTTTACATTAAACTTATCGGAGAGAAGAAAAATTGACAATATATGTTTTTGTTGATTAGAACGAAAATGAAAATGATTTCAACAACATTAATAACTGAGAAAGAAAAGAAACAAAAAAAGCAAGAAGAGCAATAGCGTACATAAAGTCTATGACAGAAAAAAGCAAGGTACAACAAAAAACATCTTACAAAACAACCAACAAAGAGCATTGCATGTGAATAATAGGTCGTACATTATTGAAGGGCTAATCGACTTCTTCAAAGAGGCACGGGATCAACGAACAGTGCGGTGAGGTGTTCCTTCAAAAGATGGGAGTTTGTGTAGCGATCACCATTGCGGTTGTCATAAAACAAATTCATGGAACGTGCGTAGTTGATGATACGGTCCTTGAAAACTGTTGGTAGTAGAGTCGGTTTCTGACAATACTCTCGGCCTATATTTTTCCAAGCGTTAGAAAGTTCATTCAGCAAAAATTCAACCGCTTCTTTATCTGATATTCCGTACTGCTTCATGCAGCACTCAACAGACGAAGGCGCATGATCCCTCTTTTGTTCAAACTGTATAAAAAAACCAAGAATTTGTAATATGAGATGCACTACGCCAACACTCATTTACGTAGATTGTGAGTCCTTGGTAAGGTAATATACAAAAATAATTACCTTGTATGTGAAGATGTCATTTTGAATCCTACAAATGGCACTGCCAGATCTAAACATTTTGGATTCATTATTTGCCCATTCAAAAGCCTCCCTTGTGACTATGTCTGCTCTCATGCCAACAAAAGCAGATCCGCAAACTATGGGCATACCTCCAGTCACATATCCGCTCTCGATCAAGTACTCCTCCACTGTCGGAACTTGGCCTTCAGTGCACCACCCAATCTTTTTCAAGTAGGCTCGGGCTATTTTCTTGTACTACAATATCAATATATACAGTAACACACGAAAAATTAACGAACTAATCTTTTTGGTTCACAACCTTATCAATGGATCATTATTACCTCTTCCTTAGCATACTCGACAATAAACGTGGATCCTGTCTTTTCAGCTTCTTCTTCAATTTCGTCATACACATTTAAAGTGAGTCGATACATATTCTTCATCCTGTCAGGTAGTTCATCAAGAGCTCTAGCATCCAACCTGAAGAAAATATGCATGTACACATGAATATACATTCACACCATCAATGATTATATATATGTATATATATAATTTTATGCGGTAAGAACCTTTGAATAGCCTTCACTAGGGCCTGGACTTCTTCATATGTACCAAAGTTATCACAAGTGTCATTCAAGGTTGTCAACACTATATAGATCTTGGCGTTTAGAACTCTGGCCACCCTATATTTGGGCTCAAAGTAAATGCAAATTATCCAAAAATAACACTCCACGAGTCTGTCTCTTGCGTATGGAAAGTTGGTCGCCCCGTCAATGCTTTTCCACCATCTAAAATTAAAACCAAGCAAGAAAGTCGTTTAGTGTGTAATATAGTACAAAGTGATTAGCCCCAATTAATTAGGACTTACTCAGAGAGTTCACGGAGCTCCTGCTTATGGAAGCTTTGGAGCATGTTGAAGTCCAACTTTGCAAATGTGAGGAGCTTTTGATTCTGCAGCAAAGCACCCTGATCGGAGTAGAAATCGAGGGAGTGCCTAGCAAGTGACCTTGGGACACATTTCCAAGCAGGAACAAGAAGGGCAAAATCTATTTGCCTTTGAAATGCATTGTTGATATTCTTGTTTGTTAGGAGGATTGACTTAAGGTTTTTCGTCGCAAAACTTAGGGCTTCATCTAATATATCTTCTCCATCGAATGCTATGTGTGCTGCCTCGTACAAGCTTAACAGTCCTTGTTCGTCCCTCGACAACCATTCCTTGAACCTTCCTTCACTATTCTTCAACTTTCTAAATCCATCTGCATAACAATTGATCATATATGATTGATGCATACAAGAGAGGCATTAATGAACTAGCTATCAATTACAAACCAATTTTATAAAATACAAGTGCACATATACGTACCTAGCGAAACAGGAAATCCTTGTTGTCTGAGGAGTCGGAAGCGAAGAGCTGCATGGTAGAGATCAGTGCCTCTGCCATCGAAGTTAGTGAATAAGTCCTCTCCCATGTCATGTACTTTTCCAAGTGCCTCTTCAATTTCTGCTTCAAAGTGGTACCCAACACCTAATCGTTGAACTGCATCTATCAGCCGCAACTTGTCTGCAACTATTGCCTCGTCATCCCCACTACTCTTTGTTTCATTTAACACCAACTTCCTCACATCTTCCTTGAGAACTTCATGTTCCCGGTGTCGTTGTTCCGTCTAAAATGAAGAACCAAAATGTTTTCCGTCTTTGAATTTTGTTCATGATATATAAATCTCACAGACAATCCAAAACCAAAAGAAGGAAAACAGATAAGGAACTTTGAATTCTAATATGCCATTTGGAAAATAACCTGTAGGGACAGACCAACTTTGTCGAGGAAGTCATCACGCCAGACTGTGTCGGGGAAGCTTGCTGATGAAAACCGATCCACTGCGTCGGCGGTTGCATTCTTCTGGGTTGCCGCCTTAGCGGCGGAGGTAGTTGTAGCAGCTGCCTGAAGTGGTAGTGATGAAGAAAAAATGATATGTATATATAGCAAAGCAAATATATAAGTGGGTGGTTTATGATGAGAAAAGTGGCCATGGAGTACTGTCAACTATATATAGCGGCCCGGGCAGTCGAAATAAAGAAGAAAGACAAACTAATGTGCCTATCCATTAATCTATTAATACAAAGTCCATCACCATTATATAAAAAAACAAAACAGTCAATCTATTATTGTGTTTTAAAAAAAAAAAATATATATATATATTTATCCAATAACAATCAGTGAATTTGTTGGGCTACTACCCATTTAACCCTCTTCTGCTCTGCTCTTCTGGGAAGGACAATATTTCTGGGGGAATGGAAATGGATAAAAGAAGGTAGATAGGGGTTTTAGATATGAGAAAGATGATTTGGTGGCGTAAGCAGTACGTGAATGCTGCACCACAGATTAACACACCCATGCACTGTTGATTTTTTGTCAAACTGCCGTTGGAGTTCTTCCTGTCCTGACAGAAATCATGTGTGGCCAAAATTGGGAAAAATTGAAACTGCAGTAATTAAGTAGACACGCACGGAGGATCTGTTCTAGATATTGGGTTCGTCATGGACACATGCATTAAGATATGCTTTCTGCTCAGTGTTGTCAGCAAGCTTCACAATCACAGGTTGTACGTGTTGATTAATGAACAATGAAGTGATGTGGTCCTTTTCAGATGGTGGTAGTTGGCGTAGCGATCATCAATGTCATAAAACACACTGACGGAACGTGTCAAGTTGAAGAAACGATCGGTAAGACTTAGTGACAATGGAGATGGTGTTTCATACTGTTTAGCAATGTCTTTCCAACCGTACAAAATCTTCTTCACGGCTATATAAATATCATCTTGCAAATCAATTTTAATAAGTGAAGATATTAACCAAGTTGTAGGTGGCAGATGCTGAAACGCGAGTAATCATCAGAAAGATGAAAAAAAATCCGTGACCGTATCTATTTTATGATCTTGTTTTATATAAACTAATGTTTAGGACAAATTTTGGAGACATCATCAATTTTTATAGTTGATTATAAATTTAGCATCTTTCAAATCAATATTAATAAGTGAAGATATTAACCAAGTTGTAGGTGACAGGTGCTGAAACGCGAGTCATCATCAGAAAGATGGTAAAAAATCCGTGACCGTATCGTATCGTATCTATTTATGATCTTGTTTTATACTAAACTAATGTTTAGGACAAATTTAGAGACATCATCAATTTTAATAATTGATTTGAAATTTAGCATCTTTCAAATCAATATTAATAAGTGAAGATATTAACCAAGTTGTAGGTGGCACGTGCTGAAACGCAAGTCATTATCAGAAAGATCTTGTTTTATACTAAACTAATGTTGAGGCCAAATTTAGAGACACCCATGACTATGCTGACAAGTCTAGCGAGTATATAATAATTAATAAAGACAAATATAACATAGAATGGAGTGCAATTAGTAGTTGGATTCCCTTTGGACGTACGTAGCCAGTTCTATTACTATAAGATAAATTTTCGGCCCAGCCCCACTGAAGTGAAGCGGTCGATTAATCATTTAAATTCTCATAGATATAAGTGTAACAATACATTGTAACTCAAAAAATGACCCGATCCTACTTGGATGAGATTCGGTGCCACTATAAAGACTAGGTAGCTAGGTTTCCGACATTGAAAGAGTACATGAGCAATGGGTATTTTCAACGATGGTATGTCCATACTCCGCACATATGCTTTTGTTGATATGAGAGCAGAAACAGCCACATGGCAATTATGTCTTTCACTGTTTTATGAATCTAAAAAAGTAGGTAATTAACTTAATTGTTTAAGATAGTTTAATTTAATACATAGACATGGCAATTATGTCTTTCACTGTTTTATGAATCTAAGAGGGGAATAAGTGGATGGACCCTTTAGCTACTAGAGGACATTCTATGGCATGGGTTTTCATTTTGTTCATGTTTCTGATTCTACGTTGATGTATTGGATTCTAATACGATCGATGTTCAGGAGCTCTGCAAAATCTAATGAATGCAGAAAGTAGAGAGACGACGATTTACGTGGTATCCCCGTCAATCGACGAGACTAATCCACGGTGAGCAGAGCTCGAGTAGGGTTTTCACTATCGAGAAATTAAGCGCGCAGTAGATGCAACAAGTGATTCTAGGGTTTCCAAACCACATTTGTTGTTAATAGCAAGAGAAAAGAGCACCATTTCTTCTCTACAGGCTGTTTTTCTTTTTTACATTCGTCTCTTCCCCCCTCTTTTCTGCGGCAGGTGGCAACTATCAGATAAACGGACGACATGCAACTGGCAGTGGAGCCAAATATCAAGGTTCTGATATTTTTAATTTATGCGAAGACAAGCTTCCAAATTGCCGAAAATAGAGTAGAGACTTTTATGGTAACGTAGTTTGGACAAATGTCATGCTATTAGCCATTCTCAGCTTCGAACCTAGCTTACTGAGCCGCCACTGCCCGCCACCTTAGCCATAAGTCGTCATAGAAGCCAACTAGCTAGCTAGCTTATATATCGATCGAAACTATAACATATGATCCCCACTTCCATAATATTACTACTACCACTATGATGTCTTCTTCTTCATCACTACCGGTACTTCAGTCAGGTGCTGCTACGGCCGCAACCCATCGTCAGAAGAAGAAGAAGGCAAGCGCCGATTGGGTCTCATCAGTAAGCTTCCCTCGCACAGTATGGAGCGATGCCTTCCTCCACAAACCTCACCCCTCCCTCCATCACCAGGTTCAATTAATTCAGTTATACATATGGATTTTATTATTAATTAGTAGCTGTTGTTAGATATATAGCGCCAACGCAACTAATTACTAGAGGTATCACAGAAGCCGTCTATACATGTTTTTTTCACCGTACGTATATTTCAAACAGCTGGCTTATTGGAAATGAAATTTTCAAATCTATGGTGTTCTCGACTTTGAATAACTTGTGAGATTTATCATGAATAAAAGTTCAGACCCAGCAAAATTTTAATCTGCTTATTCTGATCAGGTGAACCCAAAATACAAACTTCTCAAGGAAGAAGTGAGGAAGATGGTGACAAATGAAGTAAAAAGTGGGGATGATGAGGCAGTAATCGCGGACAAGCTTCGACTGATCGATGCGGTTCAACGATTAGGTGTTGGTTATCACTTTGAAATAGAAATCGAAGAAACACTTGAAAAAATACATGACATGGGGGAGGGCTTGTTCGCTAACATTGACGACAAAGGCACTTATCTCTACCGTGAAGCTCTTCGTTTTCGACTCCTCAGACAACAAGGGTTTCCTATTTCACCTGGTATGTATGCATATATCTATATAGTTTTTGTTAGTTAGTTAGTTACAATTAATCAATGTCTGGCTAATTAAGTAAGGCCTCTCGTACTACATCAATCATGGATACTCATAATCGTTTGTTACACATACACATCAACCCTTCCTTCATGTAGAAGGGTTTAGAAAGTTGAAGAACAGCGATGGAAGGTTCAAGGAATGGCTGTCGAGGGATGTGCAAGGACTGTTGAGCTTGTACGAGGCAGCACACATGACATTCAATGGAGAAGACTTATTAGACGAAGCACTAAGTTTTGCGGCGAAGAGTCTTAAGTCAATCGGCCTCCCAACACACGAGAAGATCAGCCCTTCATTCCAAAAGCAAATCGACTTTGCCCTTCGTCTTCCCGCTTGGAAATGTCCCCCAAGGTCATTGGCTAGGCACTCCATAGATAATTTCTACTTAGAGGACTCTACCCTGAATCAAAACCTCCTCACTTTTGCAAAGTTGGACTTCAACATGGTCCAAAGCTTCCATCAGCAGGAGCTCCGAGAACTCTCTGAGTGAGTTATATATGTTTACTACTTCAACTTGCACATTAGTGTACTGTATTATGCATACTAATAATTACCTTGATCTCCATTCCTTTGTTTGACTTTTTTACTATATATAATAATAACATTGACGTGAATTAATAGTTGGTGGAAGAGTATTGACGTGACGACCAACTTCCCATATGCAAGAGACAGACTTGTGGAGAGTTACTACGTTTTCAATTGTGCTTATTTTGAGCCCAAATATGGAGTGGGAAGAATTATGGGTACCAAGATCTTTTTAGTGGTGACAATTTTGGACGATACTATTGATAACTTTGCTACATTTGAAGAGGTTCGGGCTCTCGTAGAAGCTATTGATGAAAGGTTCTCACTATACTACCCATATATATGCACTAAAATGGTTGATTAGATGATGAGCTTTTTTTCTTCTTAATGATTGATTATGTACGTAAAACATACATCTATATGTGCATATTGTTACAGGATGGATGTGAGGGCTCTCCATAAACTGCCTGACAGGATGAAGAATGTATATCGTGTCATCCGTGATCTGTATACCGAAATCGAGAGTGAAATTGGGAAAACAGGACCCACCTTTGGTGTCGAGTACGCAGAGGGAGAGGTAATGATGCATGTTATGATGTATATCTATATTTATTGGGTTTGTTTTCATCATGAGATAGATGTGAAACAACAAAAAATTAGACGTCAGTTAAATCTCACATATATTGTTATCCACATATATTGTAGCTCAAGAAACTTGCCCAATTCTGGTTGGATGAGGCTCGGTGTTACAGTAAAGGCCAGTTTCCGACACTGAAAAAGTACTTTATCGACGCATGCGTCACCGGCGGTATACCTAAACTCTGTGCATCTGCTTTTGTTGGTATGGGAGCAGAAACAGCCACTAGAGAGGCTTTTGAATGGATAGCTAATCGATCTAAAATGGTAAAAGCAGCCTCTCTTATCGGTAGGCTCCAAAATGACATTTGCTCTCATAAGGTAATTATTTCTATTTATTTCGTGAATCTTCACAATTAACTAGCCAACCTGAATATATTGTTCATAAGTCATCCGCGAGAACGTGCGCACGTACAATCGTCATATCGTGCACCGGACACTACATATTTGTTGAATGAGCATGCTAATATTTTATTTAGAAAATAATCACAACGTCCATTTAATGGTTGGGGAGTGCCCGACTCATCGATTCAATAGTTGTGCGCTCTAGTTAGCACATGCACACACACGATACTATGAGCATTTTAGAAAAATTGGTAATTAACCAGCTATTTAAATTTTTTTAATATGAAGGTTGCACTTCATAGAATTGTGGTTGTTTGTTTTTTGGCGCAGTTTGAACAAAAGAGAAATCATTGGCCTTCAGCTGTAGAATGCTACACAAAGGAGTGTGGAGTCTCGGAAGTTGAAGCAGTTGAATTTTTATGGAAGGTGATTTCTAAGTTATGGAAAGATATTGCCGAAGAGTACTGTCAGAAACCAACTCAATTGCCATCTACTCTCACGAATCGTCTTCTCAACTTGACACGTTGTGCCAATATCGTATATGAGAAAGATGATGATTACATCACTCATTCTCACCTTTTGAAGGATCACCTCAATTCACTATTTATCCACCCCGTACCTCTTTGAAGAAACCACAACGTTTGAACAATGCAATGTTGATAGTCCATAATGTGCTTTCTACTTGTTTTTTTTTAAAATGTATATGATGTTTCCTATTACTGCTTCTAGTCCTTGATTTCGCTTCTTTCTTTGTGTTTGTTGTGATTCCTAGCTTTCCTGAATGGTTATAACAGTTGTTGAAATTATTTTTCTCTTTTAATTTTATCAAATATCAAACCAAAGGTACGTGTGTGCTTAAAGCATCAACTTGTTGAAACAACTTACCGAATCCGAATTGCTCTACAAAAGGAAGGAAGACATCTTGGAGTTTCCCTCTTTGGCTTGGCAGATGATCAAATGCAATGGTCAAATTTTCGGAAGGTTATATAATCCTTTGCACTTCGCAAGAATTGATTATCTTTGAAAGAGCGGTATAGGGCTGGTGTACAAAGTGGGTTAATCAAGACAAGAGGAAGATGGTCTGTCTGATTAACGGTTTAACAGGAATGGATTTGGATCCGGGTTGTCATTCTTCACATTATGCATTTGTTATTTTATTTATTCTTGATAGGAAAATCAAATAAAAATAGTGTCTCCTATAAATTATTGGACTCTGATTCTAGGACAAGGACTGACAGGTAGCTTTAGGGGTGGCTATACGGTCCGGTCGGGTTAAATTAGACCAAATTGATCCGGTCTCAGTCTGGTCTTTTCGGAAATATAAGGACCAAAGATTGGATTGGATACAGTCCGGTCCCAATTTTATCTTGATTTTAGGTGTTGGGGGTCTTTTATCCGGTTTTTTACCTCAAATCTAAGCCCAAATATGATATTGCATTGTTTGCTATCCGGTGCCAGTCCGATCCCGGTCCGGGTTATATGGTCCGGTTTCGGGTAAAACCAAACAGTCCGGGACCAAATAGCCAGCCCTAGGTAGATTAAGAACCTCATTAAAAATATCATGTGGTCATCTTTTTTTTTTTCTTCCTTTGTGTTGTTCTGTTTTGCATCCCCTATTTCTGATTAATTCCCCTGCATCTCGGAAGTCTTCTCACCTAGGAAGAAGACGAGTATCAGAGATCAGTAAGTGAGTCTTTAGTTCCTTTCTCTTTGTTTATTTGTCTTTTAATTATTGTGGGCTCGCTGCTACTTGGGCGCAAATTGAAAAACAAAAGGAACGAGGCCACAGAGCAGATCGAAGATATCTCTTCCTCTTCCTCTTGTTCTTTCTCAATTTTGGTTTTTTCCAAATTCCATGAACCCTATTATGTTCTACCTATTTCCTGGTTAACAAGTTGTATAAGAGTCTAGTTGCATATCCTATTTTCCACCACCCATTCTAAATAGATCTCAATCATAGATTTTGTTCAATAATCTGAATGAGATTCTAGAGCTTGAAATGACTCTAATAATCCATATATCTCAAGTCATTATAACTGGGTATGATAATTCCCCGTTAGAATATGAAAGTAATACAAATACTTTACCCAATATTACCCAACAAATACCCAAATTTACACATGCACATATATGGTGGCGTCTTCCATGCACTCACTTTTTTGGGTGCATTCAGTGCACTCGCTTCATAACCGTCATTTTAAACATGCGATTTATGTCAAAATGATGTAAATCGTCACTTATGATGTGATGAACAATAACGCACAATAATTTGCACAAAAACTATTAAAATTTTACTTTAATTTGAAGGATTTAGAGTTTAGAGATTTAGGGTTAGCGTTAGGGTTTACAATTTGGGGTTTAGGGATAGAACTCAAAATTGGAGATCTAGGGCTTAGGGACCGGTAATTAGTTGTTATCAAATGTTATATCATCATATTACACTAATTCTACAAATTAAAATTCAAAATTCGACACCTTAAGACTAGTTTTTGAGTTGGATGCATTGAACACACTCGATGTAATGCCTAGTAAGCAACCTTGGGATGCATTTCCAAACCGGAAAGTGAAGGGCAAAGCCAATTTTCTTTTGGAATGAGTGGTTGAGGATATTATCTGTGAGGATTGACTTGAGGTCGTCGTCGTAAAAGTTAGGGTTTCATCCAATATGATCTCTCCATTGATCGTCATGTGCGTTGCCTCGTACAAGCTCACCAGTCCTTGCTCATCTGATGCCAACCCTTCCTTGAATAGTCCTTCATTGTCCTTCAACTTCTTAAATCCATCTAGAATGTGCATTATATGACAAAATTAAACGATGATTAAGTAACCATATATAGTTACCGTATATACGAAAGAGTTCATAGTAATTAATTAGTAATGGATTAATTAATCAAACAATTTATAACTCAAAACAATATGTATTCTTACCTAGTGAAACCGAAAAGCCTTGTTGTCTGAGCAGTCGACACTTTAGAGCCGCATAGTAGAGATCGGCAGTATTGTTATCATCGATATTGATAAATAAGTCATCTCCAAAAGCATGTACTTTTTCAAGGGCTTCATCAATTTCCATTTCAAAGTGATACCCGACGCCTAAACGTTGGATCGTATCTATCAGTTGGAGCTTGTTGGCAATTGTTGCCTCCTGATCATCATCTCCACTTACTGCATCATCCACCACCATCTTCCTCACCTCTTCCTTGAGAGCTTGGTACTTGGGGTGTCTCATTTTGTTAGTCTACAAAAAGTCAAAAATAGTTAACAGAAGAAGAAAAGAAAAGGGCAGTCGGTAGTTAATTAGATACATGGTAATTCTTGCTAACTTGCCAAGAATGTAATTTTTTACTAATAATTAGCTCGAACTATCGAACGCATTAACATGGTTCTTCAACCACACATTATGTTGTCTTTCGACTAAGATATATAGGTTAATGAAATATTCAGGTGCGTTTTAGGTAGAAGAATTCGATTTCATATTTGGGATTTGGAATTTCAAATACCAAATTACTTATTTGGATGCAAATAAATAGTATGTCAAATATTTGTCCAAATACATTAGCGGGTCGTTTGAATGCAGTATTTTGATGAGCTAATTTGATCGAAATAACTCAGAATGAGGTATTTCAATAAAAATAACTTGTTTGGCAAAAATAAAGTAGAATGTGGTATTTTGTGCATGAGTCAATTGAAATAACTCATTGTGAGTTATTTGAAATACCTACCCACCCCCTAGTTATTTCAAATACCTCATCTCCCAACTTCTTTTTCCACTTCATCCCTTCTTTAAGTGTTGAAATACCACAATATTTGAATGTTTTATCCAAACAAGACAATTACACCAATTACCACATTTCAAAATGAAATACCACATGAAATGCCACATAGCAAAATAATGCATCATTTGGATTCGAAATACCATAAAACCAAAATGATGCATCCAAACGACCCGTAGATGAATTTCAAATATATATTTATTATATACGCACTACAAGAAAAAAGGGTTTTGCCAACCATTAAAAAAGGTCGCTGAAAGATAAAAAATAGTTGCTGAAACACCTATGCGACTATTAAATGGCGTCGGCAATATGGTCGGCAAAGGACCGTCGGCTAAACAATATAGCGACTATTTACTTGAATGGTTGGTGAAAGTATGTTTCCAACGACTACTAAAAGGGGTTGCCAAATCCTCAAAATAGCAACCTTAGTTGATAGTAGGCTATAAAGCTCTGAAGCAACGATAGAAAGTAGTTGCTGAAAATGAACTTTTCCCAACGCCAACAAAATCGTAGCTTTTAAGTATCTAAGGCAACTGCATATATAGTCGTTGTAACATAGCCAAAAGCGACTACCAGAATAGTGGTTGGCTTTAATGTTCTTCAGCAACCATTGCCTATAGTCGCTGAAACATTGACAAAAACGACTATATGTGATATAGTTGCCTATAGGTGCCATTGGCAACCCTTTAATATGGGTGGCGATAGTTAACAATTTCGCACAAAATTCATTAGGGCTACTTTCAACGACTATTATCTATGATGGTTGGCCCTTTTGAGGTTTCACCAACCATATTGAAAGGTTGGATAAAGTACTGCACTGAGTTCTAGCTACTCTTGTATATGGTAGCTGAAAGTCCTATTTTCTGCAATTTATACATTATATGCTAGTAATTTTTCAATTTTTGTTGTACATATCTGACAAGAAATTGAAATACACAAAGCCATGGTTTCTAACATCATCACTCTGCAATAGTCAAATAATAATAAGATGAGTTTGTCTTAGGATTGAGAACACCAACTCCATTCTCAATACATACACGTTCATGTAGTTTATCATTCTGAATCCTAATATCAACTTGACTTAAACATTAATAGAGCCTACCCTATCCTTCACAGCTAATCTTCATGCCTAAATAATCATTAGTGGAGTCTGTTAGTTCAATTCTCTACACTAATCTCCCTACCAAAATCCAACATCAGGGAGTCCATTCACCCTATGCCTATTCCCTACAACTAATCTTCTTGCCAAAATTCAACATCAGTGGAGTCCATATCTCCATGCCAAAATCTAACACCAATGGAGTAGATATCTCCATGCCAAAATCACTTGATGCACTCCATCTGCAATTCCAACCAAGATAGAAAGTCGATTGATTTAAAAGAATAAAACGAAACATAAAGGACGGAGAAACCAAATGAGCATTCATGAGTGGTATTAAATGATAAGGACACACCATTGAAAAATGTACATGTCCAGCAGATAAATGAAAAGAATTGTGTACACATCCGGCAAAAAGAAGTGAAACAAAAGAAACCAAAAATCTCTATGAAACATCAAAGATTAAAACATTTTCCCAAGGTAAAAGAATGCCATTTTCTATAGCAAGCAGTAGGTCCTACTTCCATTTATATAGACATTATATTAAGGTGTATCTTCTCTCATTTCAACCCGTAGCTATGGAAAGTGAGGTGAGGGGAATAAAGTTAAGAAGGTCTAAAATCTATCAACCTCACTCCTAATTCACATATGCAGCTTCATATATACAAGTATATTGAAATCTGGAAAATTAAATCTTACTATTCACAATAAATTTCAGAACACTTACTAGTTGCCTCCTTTTTGAAGTTGTTGACGCATGAAGTGTTCAAACACTGCTTGTTTCTCATTGATTTGGTTCATGTTTTTCTCGAGGTGGTCACATCTGTCTTGCAAGCGAGTATTTTCCTGTGTCAGCATTTGATTTTGCTCAGTCACTTGAGTCACATTTTCTTCAAGGTTGGCACACCGCTCCTGCAAGCGGGTATTTTCTTCAGTCAACTTTTCATTTTGTTGAGTGACTTGGGTCATATTTTCCTCTAGATGTCCACATCTTTCATGCAAACGCTCATTTTCCTCTGTTAGCTTGTGATTTTGCTCCCTAACTTGTGCGCACTCATTCAAAGCACGCGTGTCGACTCTCTTAGGTGGGGGTAATGGCCCATAGCCAACTCCTATGAGGCATCCAGAATTAGATCCTAACACTTCATGAAATGCTTCATCGGCAGTCACTGGTTGGTCGCTATCTTTAGTCTCATCCACCTTCTGTTGCATGCGATTCTATAGGAAGAAGAAAAAAACGGATTTCACCATCCATTAGAATAATAAATTTGTATGAGGTTTATCTATTTATGAGTTAAATTCTGCATTTCACTCACATGTGCTTCAGCTGAATACTCATTCCTCCACTCACCAGTAATGGTGCATCTCACTTTTCTGAAGAAGTCAATCTTGTTATTAACTCCACTTCCTTCTTTATTTAGCTACTCATGTTCCCCATAATCACATAAAATAAATAATTATTGATTTTAATAGGTAATTGGTAGCCATACATGTTAATATAAGGAAAAGGATACTAACCAGCTCATAATACAGAGGAACCAAGGGAATCGGTCCTTGGCAATTGACATGTTGGACCATATTCCTGTTTTCCGTGTTCTTATCACATAGTGCCTGATATTAGTTTTTTTCATTCATTGTGAGGGTTCAATGACATCAAGTATGATTTATATAGTTTCCAATCATAAAAGGAATAATCACATTAGAAGACAAAAAGAAGTTGAAGGGTATAAAACAACTTGTGGCCAAATAGAACTAATATAAACAAGGCGTACCTGTACTTTTGGAGTGGCCCAATAGTCACATAAGTCATACCATATCTGTTGATCTAGACAACGTGGTTTATGCTCCTTTGCTGTTTCATTATAGCGACGGTATACCTTCCGATAATAGCTTCTTCTACCCTTCACAATCCTCATGAATTGCCTCCAAATATGACCTCTCACCACAATGTCTCCCACATTGACAATATTCAACTTCACCTATAATAAGGTACAAGAATGTAAATAATAACTAATACAGTTGAAAATAACATTTAAGTTTATCATAAACATGTAACGGCCATCCTTACCTCCAGCCTCAGAATAACTTCGTCAAGAATACGCCTCCTTTGACCTTTTTTTGAAATTGGCCATACATAATCAGGGGCCAGCTGCCCCAATTCAGAAGATACGGCCAAACTACCCCTCCTAGTTAGTGAACGTCCAAGCATTGGATCTATCTCCACTTCTAACTTCTTTCCATTCCTTTCATTTTGTTTATGTAGGGCAAGTCCACGTGTCACTCCTCTTCCTCGCTTTCTTTGTTTATCATTCATCCCTTTTTATGCAGAAAACAAGCAATCAACAAAAGATATGCAAAACAACAGAGAACTTGCTCTTAATATGTTGCCAATGCATGAAAACATTAGGTGGAACCTATAGCAAAAATCATAGTAAATTTGCAATAAACACATGCATACCAGCATCAGGAGGTTGCTCAATGTTCTCTTCTTCGACAAACTCGGAGGAGGGTGTTGTTGTATTGTCTTGAGTCATATTTGGTGTAGGTGTAATCGGTGAAGAAGGAGAAGGACTTCTTGAGTTGCTCCCGTCTATGGAAGATGAGATACCAGCTGTAAAAGTACTAACAAGATAGTATGTTTACTGTACAGTTTATCGAAGTGCTAATTGTGACTTAATATTCGGCTTAGTTACCTAGCATACTTGAAGAACCACCAAGTAATGTCTGTGTTCTAGATAAAGACACCCCTTTAACGAACACCGTGGATGTTGTCTTTTGTTTTGCTAGGAAAGTAAATCATATGAACAGGAAAAATATTATATATCCAATTATACATTGTGAATGACCAGGTTTGGGAAGGAATCATACTTTCAGCTAGCATACATAATGAATAGGATCATTGAAATAACGAAAGTTCAACCATAACTTTGTTAGCTAGCTAACTTACCTTGTTTCGTGGCATTAGAAGACAAGAATGCACTTCTTTTCAAGCTTGGAGAAGGAAGTACAGTAGAATTGCCAACTCCACCAGAAGATGGGATTGGTATATCCGATACAGAGTTGCGCTTGGGAATTGAGCCAGACTTCATCAAAGATGGAATGCCTTGTTTTCTCATTTGAGCTTTTTTTGTGCTAGACATACCCGGACCTGAAGACATCGCGTTAACCTGAAATGAAGAAAGAAAATTAGCATGAAAAATAGGTTCATACACGTGTAATGACATGGTCAAAACTAACAAGCCATCTTGACTCAAATAGTACAAAGCATTAATAAAATAGCTTTTCAGAAGTGACCAAGTTTTGGTGAAACAATTATACTAATAATGCAAAAAGGAAAAGCAAAGCCAACTCTCAGATTAAAAATATGAATGCAAGAGACGATTGAATAAAGACAAAATAATTAGTGCAAGTATTAAATTAGTTAAGCATCATCATTATTACTATCTAATCAATTCTCATATCCAAGCTCATCGTCCTCCTCTTCACTGCAAGAATCTAGAGAAACGTCTTCTTTGTCTACAGGTGCAGTTGCAATTGATGGTACATCACTTTCACTTCCACTTTCATGATCAACTTCTTCGTGTGCATCTTCTATTTCCATCTCTCGTTCCGATGCAGTTCTCTTCCTCCTAATCACAACATCAACCACTTCTGCAGCAACATCATCTCTTCGCAATGATACTTCACCATCAATTTCAATGCTACCAACCTCCGGTAAAACATTTATTAACTCTTCATCTTGGTATGCATCTTCATTGTTGCTCATGTCATTAGAGATCTCAGGGTCATCTAAGTTCTCTATATCTCCAGAAAAAATATGACGATGGTTAAACAGTTGCACAACTCTCCAATTCAGCCCCAACTTAGGATCATTTGTGTAATAAACTTGCTTTGCCTGATTAGCGAGCACAAATGGATCACCCATGTACCAAAATCGATCAACACGAATACTAGTAATTGCACCATCATTTACTATTCTTGACTTCTGTCTGTCCACATTGAACCATCCGCACTTGAAGAGATAGACATGTTTATCCCTTAAGTAGTATAGCTTGATGATCTCCAACAAAACTCCATAAAAGTCGATAACTTCATCACAATGATTTCCTTCCACAACAACACCACTATTTTGGCTTTTAAGGCGGCCTTCTCGATCCTTAGTATGGTATCTAACACCATTGATGATACAACCAGTATATTTGTTAACACAAGGTAAGGGGCCACGAGATAGTGAATCCAAAGCCAATGTTCTTTCGTCTTTATTTGAGCATAATGTATTTTCCATCTACAATCGAAAATATCAATCACTAGTCAAATGCTTAGTCTAAAAACTATTTATCACATCTTAGGGGGACAACAATGAGTTTATTTAAGTTACCTGTTTTCGAAACCACTTTGGAAATTGCTTTTTATATACATCATGCTTTCTCACCAGATCATGAGCTTCAATGGAATTCAAATGCTCCCTAAAAATGCCAAATATGTATAAGAAATACACATTGAAGAAACGATTATCATTAATTTTAAACCCATCATTACCAACTTACTCCATGTACGGTTGAACATCTTCGCAATTGCTAAGCACGTACCAATGAGCCATTTCTAATTCTTCATCAGATAATGGCACATATTGCGAACCACCAATTGGTCGAACTTTGGTCGAGAAAATAGACAAGTTTCCATCTTCTTCAATGTCATAGTTTCTCTCGGGAGCATTAAATTGTGTCTCGATTCCATCCAAATACATCGAACAAAATGTCAAACATTCATCAACTAGATACGCCTCAGCAATTGAACCTTCTGGATAAGCTCTATTTCGTACGAACCCCTTTAAAGTGCTTAGAAATCTAATAAAGAAATAGTAAAGGATTAACCTTCCAACACTTATTGAGAACATTAGGAATGCTAAAAGAAGCTCTTTTGATTCAAAAGTAATCGCACCTTTCAATTGGGTACATCCATCGGTATTGTACTGGTCCACCAAGTTTTGCTTCATATGGCAGATGAATAGCCAGATGCACCATAACATCAAAGAAGGCCGGGGGATAAATCATCTCTAGCTTGCACAAGATCATGATTATATCTTCTTGTAACTTGTCCAATGCCTCTACACTTAACGTCTTGCAACATAAGCGATGAAAGAAATCACCCAATTCAGCTAAAACATTAGCGACATGTGCATCCATACCTCCTCGTACCCCTACAGGTAGCAATCTTTGCAAAAGAATATGACAATCATGACTTTTGAGCCCCGTAACTTTTCCTTCAACAACATTGGCACACCGAGAAATATTCGAAGCATAAGCATCAGGAAATTTGACTTCTTTCAGAAATTGGCAGAAGTCTTTCCTCTCTTGCTTTGTCATTGTATATAATGGAGGAGGCATATCATATCTCCCATCACTTCTTTTCACAAGTTGCAACTCCTTTCTTATCCTCATCACTTCCAAATCTTCTCGTGCTTTCACTGTATCTTTAGTTTTCCCAGGGATGCTTAGTAATGTCCCAACAACATTATCGCATATATTTTTTTCAATATGCATAACATCCAAATTGTTCCTCAATTTTAAGGATCTCCAATAAGGAAGTGTGAAGAATATGCTTCTTTTCACCCAATTTAAATCCTCACAAGGCCGTTTTCTCTTATCAAGAATCTCAGGATGTTTGCCAGGAGGCCTCGCTGTTACATACGCAAGTTGTTCCAAAATATCATAGCCAGATAAGAACACAGGAGGTGGTCGCATCTCTTGTTTTCCATTGAATTTTTTCCTATCTTTTCGCCACCTATGTTGGATTGGTAAGAAGCGTCGATGACCCAAATAGCCAATTTTGCTCTTCAGTTTGTGAGATGAACTATCTTTGTTACAAATAGGACAAGCAAGATATCCTTTTGTGCTCCATCCCGATAGATTACCATAAGCTGGGAAGTCATTTATAGTCCATATCAGAGCTGCATGGAGCTTAAAACTACATTTAGAGTGGACATCATAAGCTTGTGTTCCCTCCAACCACAACTCTTGCAGCTCATCAACCAAAGGTTTCAAATAAACGTCGATATCCTTTCCTGGGGCTAAAGGGCCAGGAATCAACAAAGTCAATAACAAATATGGCTCTTTCATGCACATCCAAGGAGGTAAGTTATATGGTGTAAGCACAACTGGCCACATGCTGTACGAATTGCTCATATTGCCAAAAGGATTGAACCCATCACTTGCTAGTCCAAGTCGCACACTACGAGAATCGGCAGCAAACCAAGGGTACTCTGCATCAAAGTCCTTCCACTCCTTTGAATCTGCAGGATGGCTAAGCAAATTCCCATCATCATTACGCTTTTCTTTGTGCCACCTCATGTGTACCGCAGTTTTGCTTGACATGAATAATCGACGAAGTCTTGGTTTCAAAGGAAAGTAGCGTAAAATCTTCCAAGGAATCTTCTTTCCTTTTCCATCATTAACTTTCCATCTAGAAGTTTTGCATATGGGACAAGCTTCTAGTTTCTCATTCTCCTTCCAATACAAGGCACAATCATAGGGGCATGCATGAATGGGAATATATCCTAAGCCAAGGCTACGCAGCATATTCTTAGCCTCATAATACGAACTAGGAATCAAATTACCAGTAGGTAAAGCGTCCTTCAACAGCTTAAGCAACATATCAAATGACTTGTTGCTCCATTTGTTGTATACTTTCAAGTGAAGTAACTTTACCACAAATGATAGTCTTGAATATTTATCGCAACCAGGATATAACTCCTCATGAGCTTTCCCCAATAAAGCTATGAATTCTTCGTATCCCTTAGTCGTTATGTCATCTCCATTGTTCTCATCATTATTGATGAAACTTTGATGTTCGGCCAAAAGATCAAAAAGGTCATCCTCCTCTTCATTATCCAAGATACAATCAGAAAGATTATCATTCACATCAATATCATCCATAGGTGAATTGAAAGTCTCTCCATGGTGAGCCCACTTAGTATAATCAGTGTCTATCCCGTTGATTAATAGGTGTGCAAACACAACATCTTGAGACTGGCGCAACGCATTTAGACATTGGTTGCAAGGACATCGAATGTCTTTATCAAGACCTATATTGTTCTCAACAAAGGACATGAAAGACCTAACTCCCTCCACATATTTTATACTGAACCTCCTTCCCTTCATCCATGATCTATCCATCCTATTACCAGAACATTAATTATACTTTACTATCAAAATATTATTCGAGAGAAAGGAGTAAAAAACAAGGAAATGACAAGATTTGTAGGAGTTTACGAGAAGGCAGTGAAGTGCATAGAGAGAGTGGGAGAGAGACAAAGGAGGGCAAAGTGTGGTTTTAGTTTATTTCATTATTGACTTATTATTATACAACAAATGGGTAATGTGAAAGTTAGTTAGAGAGGATTTAAGCATATAAAGTGTCGGTTCAGGGACTTAATAAAGAATAGAAAACCCAGTGCGATAGAAAGGAACTATTATAAGTATGAAATTTGCAGTTGAACCTATTCAAAAACACATGTCAAGCAACTACAAGAGACTATCTTGAGCAAGTAACCAGATCTAACCTGTAAACTAGATACGAGCCAAACAGTCTGAAACTTGATCACCAAGATGCTAGCTTATCTCCCACTTTTCTTGGATGCTGTAAAAGCATGCAACTTAGTTATAAATGGAAGAATACAAAGAAAAGAAAACATAAACAACCAATCTGCCTTTAGTTCCTACAAGTCTAACTTCAGGAAAGACTTTCGTTGTCAAGCTCTCATCCATGCCACTCATGTTATGATAGTTATATATCTTCATGCTTTACATACCAAATACATTGACTGATTTGTTTTGGATGTCTAAGACTAAATTGTTATTAAAGGAAAAGGAAAGCTCCAACAAAAACAGAACAAGAAAGAATACTTGCAATGAGAACACAACATGAGTTTAAGAGCAAAAACTACAAAGGAGATAGCAAAAAGAAAACTATAGCGTGCAATGTCATGAGGCCGCAGCACATCCTTGTTCATGGTAGGCTGCAAAGAGACTAGCATGAGGGAAAAGCCCATAAATGACACCATCAGACACTGATGCAAAACAAGTTTTTATCATGAAAACACACTATGAATTATCTTAATCTTAACAAAACAAGTAATTAAGCAAAAGGGTTGCATAATAAATAGACACCTCACTAGGAACAAAGAAGGAAAAACAAACGAGCACTGGTTAGGGAGAATTAGCACCATCATTGAGGGACAAGAATCATAATTTCCTCTACCAATAATTGATAAAATCCAGAAACAAGAAAGAAGAATTTTCAAAAACCCCTAGCCAGCAAAGATAACCGAGATAAAAAATCAATGAGTTAGAGAAGGAGGAGCTTTAGGTCATGATCGAGTGAAAAAAAAATCCACATGATAGTAGGTCAGATTTAAACATTTGGATAGAAGGATAAACATCATTCTATATGGGATATAATTCACAAGATAAAAACAATGAAATGCACAAATTTAACAAACACAATGTCATTTACCTTCCACAAAACAGCTTTCCACTTCCTGTACAACTTGTTGTGCGGTCTTTTTTTCCTTTCTTCATAGAAAAATGTACATTTATAAATAAAAATAGAAGAAAGAAGAGTAGGTTAGCGATGAATTTTCAGTGAAGGTTCTTGACTGATCATACCTGAGATTTAAGAACTAGGTTCTCAAATGCCAAAATCCTCTCAATCAAAATTTCTCATTTTGGTAACCAGGTCGAGGGAAGTGATGGCTGGGGACCATCATCGGGGGCAGTCATCGGCAATAGGAGGCAGTGGTAGAAAGATGAGTTTGGGGGTATTTTTTTGTTTTCGATCAACAATGGGGAAGAAGGAAAATGAGGGATCTCGGTACGCAGATGGAGAGTGAAAAGAGAGAGAAAGTACTGAAAGTGCCTTCCCTCTTCTTTATCTGGAATAGGAATTTAGGCCTTTTGCTACTATAACTAAATATTGTGGGCTTAATACATTTGGGCTTAATTCATTTTTTAAACAACCATTAAAATGACGTGGGCCAAAGCAATTTTGTACAACAACTTATACGAATTGGTTGGTAAAAAACAATTGCACATGTTTGTCTTCTAATTAGTATGGTCGGCAAAACAAAATAAAGTTGCCACAAATGAAATTCATTTACCGCCAAGAAACTCAAAAATGCCGCCTGTTATTTTAGACTATCGGCGGCTGTTAAAATATGGTCGCCCACATTATACATTATTATATTTAGTCTGAAGCTCAAGTTTAGCACAACCATAAAAAATAGTAGCCCAAAGTAAGCTTCAACAACTATACCACTCAAAGTGGGTTAACTAACAATTTCAAGCGACAACTACAGGAAATCGTTGGTGCAACTAGAGCTTTAGATTTATATATAAAAATAGTTTTGACCTTTTTGGCGACTTTAAAAAAATAGTGGCCCAAAGTCGATACAGTACCAGCTATATATCAATAGTCGCTCCAATTCACAGTTTTACCAACCATTATGATAGTGGCCTGAACTTTCTGTTTACAACGATCAAATTTAGCGTCGTCAAAATATATTTGTGGTCGCTGGAAAAAAATTTCATTTGCCGCCAAGAATTAAAATCTACCCGCCAGTCATTCCTATAAACTAGTGACTCTTCTATCGGCAACTCCTACTGTCTTAGTTGGTTAAAGGTAGGGTATTTCCAACTATTTTACAAATGGTTGCCTATGTTTTGAATTATCACCAACCATTTTCGAAATAGTTGGTTAAAGGTAGAGTATTACCAACCATTTTTGAAATAGTTGTTCAAGTTTGATCTATGGGCGACTATTTTACTATTAGTTGTGCAAGAGTTGGGTATCAGCAACTATTGTTTTAATGGTAGGCAAAACCTAGTTATAAGCAACCATCTTTCCATGGTCGCTGACAAAATGGTAGCTGAAAACCTTTTTTCTTGTAGTGACGTGCGAATTTTGAATACATAGCAATTGACTTGTTTTTAAATTACTAAATTTCATGCAAGGATGCATTACCTGGAGCGAGAGGTCAACTTTGCCATTGAAGCAATCGCCCCAAATTGTTGGATGGAAGCTTTCTGAGGCTCGACCTACTATTGCACCGACTTCCTTTTGGCGAGTTGGTACAGCACCATCAACAGCTGACTGAAGCGATAGTGATGAAGAAGACATTCTCCTCGATCCGTTGGCTTTCTACATACACGTAAAATGTCGAGATTAATATGGATGAGTCGTCGATGGGTTAAAAGCCTTACTAGGCCATTTATAGCCAAATCTTAAGATTGGATTTGTGAGTTAGCATGCATTATTGATTATTGGCCATCATCTAAACAATAATTGTAATAGAAAGTGTGCCACAAAAGGATTAATGCCGCCTCCTTATCCTTGTTCCAAGTCCAACTTGGTGTGCTGCCAGTAGCAACCAGTAACCCAAATAATGTTAGGGTTCAATCTGTATCATCAATTTGGCCAATTCGCAGCCCTTCCTAGCTAAGAGGCCTGGCCTGCACCAATGCCTGCCCCAGGCCCAAGATCAGGCACTTCTTTCCTTTTTTCAGATTGGGGATTGATTTGATTCCCAATCTGAATCACATTATTTCAAGAAAGGGATTGGATGGTTGAGTCATTGGAATGTTGAATTGTTGAATGTTGATTCTCTTGCTCGTCTAAGATCGCCAATTGACTGGTTTTGTTTTCCTATAGATATCTTAACTAGTACAATTACAGTAAAGAGCAAGGGGAAACCATGAAACATATGAGGAGTAGAACTCAGACACTTTAGAGTAGGGCTGATAATCAATTTGGTGATTCTCGGGTTAAATTCTAATTTTTAGTTAATGGGTTAACCGCTAATGATGATGGATATGTCAAATCGGTTCATAGTAGAGGTTTCTACACAAATTTGTTACCGCTTAGTCGTTAATTGATCTGAGTGATCACTAATAAATATTCAATTTTGTTCTAATTCGGAGTTGATATATTTGGATTCAATTTACGGTTCATGATAGATTTGAACCATCAATTTTATTCCTTTTAGTTTTTTTTTCATGATAACAATGCTCAATTACCGTTATTCTTTTTAAATCGGTCTTGAGTTTGTATCCACTTTATAGCAAACAAAATTTTTTAAAATGAGATAAAGGTTTATGCTAAGAAGTAAGAATGGCAAAAAGACATTCCAGAAAAGTCCCTATGTGATTTGATAATGGTTCGGTTACCTGACTTACCTGACACTTTTTTCCTTTTAGCGATTGAACGGTGAATCACTAACGGAAGGACAAGTATAATGATTAACCGTTAGTTTTGACGGACCGACAATTAATATTTTTTAGAGTCATTTTCTGACAATATAGTAGTCTACTCTTTTTGTCTGCCAAGTGCTGTTTTTTTTCCCCAAGTAATGAAGCAACAAGAGGTTTTATAAAAAAATCAAGGTAGGGAACAAAAGAAATTACGTAGTAGCTAGTATATATACTTGTCCCATAAAAACTGTATAATTCTTTTCGTGATCCATTTGAAGTTTATGACTTCTTTATCATCCCCAGGAAGAAATTTTTCATGATCACAGCAACAATAGATTTTAAGTATAGTGCTAATTCTTTTAATAAGATATTATATGGGAGTCGGGACAGCAAGCAAAGGTTTGAACTTATGCAAAGCCATCCCAAGCTGCTCTTCCATATCTAGATTCTCTGGCACGACACCATTTGGAAGCTTCCATTCAAACCAATGAATCAATGAACCCAGCATCATATGGAACACCCTTAATCCCAACGACATTCCAGGACATACCCTTCTTCCGCCACCAAATGGAAGCAACTCAAAATCTTTTCCCCTAACATCGACCTTCGAGTCCAGGAACCTTTCTGGCATGAATGAGTCTGGATCGTCCCATGCAACCGGATCACGATTAATAGCCCAAACGTTGACCAAAATTTGTGCACCTTTCGGCACAATGAAACCACAAATTTCCACATCTTCACTTGCTTTGCGGGGAACTAACAGGGGAGCTACTGGGCGTAGCCTTAAGGTCTCTTTCACTATTGCTTGTAAATATGGCAATCGAGTGATGTCCGATTCACAGAGATGATTTCCTTTTCCAATGGTTTCATCTAGTTCTTTCCTTGCTTTGGCGAGTTTGTCAGGATGACGCAGGAGTTCTGCCATTGCCCACTCCAGTGAGCTTGAAGTTGTATCCGTACCGGCTACAAAGAGATCCTGACAGGCCATATCAAGATTAGCGAATATAGAAATTAAATAAGCGAAAAAAAAGAGTATTGATCAACCATTGATCCTCTATCTAATTAAGCAGCCATTAGGGTTAATCAAACCTACTCACCCACAACAAGTGCTTGATGGAAAGTGGATCCACGGCGGCAGCCCCCTCACGATTTTCGTCATCTCCGATGGCCAGAAGCGTGTGGAGCATGTCGTTTGGCGAGACATAGAGCTCATCGGACTTGATCTTTCTCACACGTTCGTCGATGACCCATTGAAACAGGTTGAGAGCATTCTCCAGATGACCCTTCATCCGCCTCTGTATCCCCTGCAAATCCATGCTCGCCAACACGGGGAAGTAATCTCCCAGATTGGGCTTCCCTGCCTCCTCCATGATCCCGCTCACAACCTCCTCAAACTCCCTGGCGGTCTCTGACCTCTCCACGTCCCCCAGATTCAACGAGAGAATGGTGGACGACAGAGAGTTCAGAGTCGCCCTGAACACCGCCCTGCGGACGTCGACCGCCTCTCCGGGCCTATGGGAGGCAGCTCGTCGAACATCTTCCAACAGCTCGAGAACTTTCTCCCTCCGGAGCTCCTGATACGAGTCGAGCTTTTGGGGGGTGAAGAGATAGGAGTTGCACACTTTCCTGAGGTTCCTCCACTTGGAATCCGGGGGGAGAAAGGCCATGGCGAATTTGTGGAGGTCGAGGACTTCCATGGCGAGGACGGTGTGGCGGTGGGAGAGGACTTTGTCGTGCTTTTGGAGGATCTCCCTGGCCACATCTGGGGAAGAGGCGACGATGGTGGTGATTCTGCCCAGCTTGATGCTCATCAACGGCCCGTGTTTCTTGGCGAGATCAGCCAGCGATCTGTGAGGCTTGGCGCCTAGATTGTGGATGTTGCCGATGATTGGGAGCCGGGTGGGGCCCGGAGGGAGTTTGCCAGCCGCCAGAGGTTTTGGTGCGAGCAGGAAGCGGAGGATGGTGATGGTGAAGACGAGGCAGAGTAAGGAAATGAGGAGGAGGAGGAGCTCCATTTTCACCGGCCGGTTTGTTTGCGGGAACAGGTTTTTTTTTTTTTTTTCTTTTATGGGAGGGAACAGGTTTTAGTTATCCTACTGCTATAGTGCTATATATATTCCTGCATGTGAACCGATTTCGAAAATAAAAGAAGAGATTGATTTGTTCCTATTCGTTGATGACTATTTTGTCCAAAAAAATGGGGAAGGGGAATAAATGGACACACAGTGTTTTAATTTACACGGGAAAGTGTAAATCTGTAATTGCTTCTCTTATTTTGAAAGAATTGAGGAAAGGGAATTAAAATTTTAAATCCCAGTGCGTTCAACATAGGGGTAGGGTTTTTAATTAAAAATAAAAATGTTTAAATAGTTATCGTAAATTAAAAATTTAAATAGATCAACACATATTAATTTATTTTATGCACACCATATTAAGATTTCATTGTAGTATTATGAAGCTCTATCACTTACAATCATTGGAATTGTATCGGAGGTCTCAAATTAGAATATTTAATTTGTATTGACAAAATTTATGTTTCTCATAAAAATTTCAGACATTGCATGAATCCTTTTCTGACATCGACAATAGATATATTTATTTATTATAAAAATGGCTAGACGATAAAAAACATCGATTTGTCAACTTGAGCACAATAAAATGATCGATTCACTACAATCATAAAAGTGAGATCATAAATAAGGATATTAATGAGATTTCGAAATTTATATAACATATATGATGTTACCACTCACTTCATATAGTTGTATCCAGATTCCATAGCCACTCAACAACTATGTAAGACTAGTAAATGAAAGATACACTTGGAGGAAACACAGCAGGAGAAGTGAAGTGATAGACGGAAAAGTAGACGATTCCATTTTTCTCCAAGTAATTAAGTGATAAATTATATAGAAGTCAAGAAACCAAATTAGGGCAGAGAAGAAAAGACTATTGGCCGGCCAAGCTTCTCCAAGTGAAGGTCAAATCTTCTCATCTCAACAACCCCATATCCCCCCGATTTCTGTAGGTGGTGGAGCTCCTGGCCAAGATTGTTTGGCCATTACATTAGTGGTCAGTTATTTAGACTTCGCTACCTTTCTCCATTCTCAGTCAACCGTGAAGACTGAAAGAGGTTCTTTAGATTGGAAAATATAACTGGTTATGATTTATACATGCATCTTTTTCACTAATTTGGGATAATGGGAGCAATGTAGTCAAAATTATTGCGATCCTTTCCACAATAGGCTGAGGAGTCAGACTCCTCCCTATTCAAAAGATTTATTTCTCGTTTGGAAGTTGCGATTGTTAAATAGATGTATTGTTGAGAATGCATGTATAATATTATACATGTATTGTCGAATTTGATGCATGGTATGTGTGATTGTGTATGTCGCATCAGCTAAAAGCTGGGACAAAACAATCTCAACTCAACTATCTCAACAATCACAACTAAAAGTTGAGATATAACAATCACTCGAAATGAGTGATAGTTTCTGTCACATCACGGAAACAATCCATGTATTATTTCTGCTAAAAAAACAAAAAAAAATGATGCATTGTAAACAATACATGCATAATGACAATCTCAACAAAACAATCCCAACTTCCAAACGACCCCTAAATTTAATTGTTACATGCCTACCCAAAATTCAATTTGAACTATGATGTTGTTAGCTTACAGAGCTAAAAAGAAAATGCACACATGTTCTTACAATTAAATCATTATGGGTCTAGATGCTTTTGAAAATTAAAACTGAAAATGAAAATCTTGATTAGTAACGATATTAATGATCTGAAATTTTTGGTGGTCTGATTATCACATTTTTAAATTTAATCAGTATTTTAAAAATGGTACACTATTGAAGGTCTGACAGGAAAACAGTCTATCGAAATCCAAGCCGGTTGACAATTTTAGTGATATGAAATGGTTGAAGAACGATTTCAACACAAAATATCATTATTATTATTTTTTGTGCACACTCAGGTACGGTTTTACAAAAACGTGTACAAAATTAATACATGTAATGGAATAGCTAAAATTGAAGCAATCGTAACTAAATTGATGCTGAACAATCAGACTTCCCTAAACCACCAAACTTGATGTTGGGTTGGTTCACCAATTATCAGAAATCTGAAGCAAAACTAAATTTGAATTGATGTCGTTGCCCTACGTTAAAACACGTACACCAGCAGTTGGCAAATGAACACAAACCCATTCACATATGGCCGCCTTGTTTGTTGGGTAGCTGTCGCCGGCGGGAGCGGAGTGTTGGAGTTCCCTTTGTTGCAGAGCTGTCCTATTGTTGACGACGAAGGCAACCCAAAATGTAGGGATGAGGGTCGAAGTATGAGGGCACGTGCTTGACAAAGTATGATTCCTTTTTTTTTTTCTACGCACTTTTCAAAAGACGCTACTAGTGAGTAGTGACGGTCAAATCTTTTAATCTGTCAAGTGCCAAATTTGTCCAAATTCTTACATAAATGATAGAGCCCCACTGCCCAATAATTTCTGTACCGTTAATTGAGACTTCAAAAAAGTTTTGTTTAGAGGAAATTGTCACAATACAGCTTTATTTTCTTGTTTTGGCTTCGCAGATGACTAATATTTAGATATTCTATACCATCATGGTGGAGTCATGAACTTCTCGGTTTTGAAACCAACGATATGTTGGTGGTTTTTCAGAGAAGATATCGATGGATATTGATGAAGTGTCGTATTTCGAACTTGATGAAGTGTCAACTAACGTTCAAACGGACGGGAAGTTGACGATTTGGATATTAAATTGTTTTCGAAAAGGTTTGGCTATTATATTGTTTAAAATGAAAGGTTTGGATATTAAATTGTATTTACCCTAATTATAAAAAAAATATATAAATAGTTATAGTTAATTATAAGTTAAGAGAACTATTCATGTTTATATATTTTATGAACGTCATTTTAATAATTTCATTGTAGTCTGGTGAAGGTGTGTCAAATGTTAATTACAATTATTAAAGTTGAGTAGGTATCGAAAATGAATAAATTTGGGATAAATCGACTTGACGGTAAAAAACATGGATTTGTCAAACTTAATGGAAGACTCGCCATTCGCCAACTGTATGAGAATGAAAGAGAGTCTGGGGAATGCGACGAGATCAAGTGATGAGGGAAAAGTATACTTCCGTTTTTTCTACGTACGTAAGTAGCAACAACTTAGAAAGAAGAAACCAAAGGTTGTACATCAAATCAAGCTAGAGAACAAAAGATAGACTACTTGTTAAGGCAAAATCTTGTCATCAGTCCAGTGCCAAGTTTGTCAAATTTGAACAGTAAATGTAGAGCGCCCACTCCCCAATAATTTTTCTAGGTGTTTCAACTCTCTAATCCGACTAGACTATAGTGCTCATACCATAATTAGTAAATATATACTCATACGGTGAGATTGAAGGCCATGCAGGCACTTTGTACACATAAATTGTTAAACTTAATAATTCTTGTGCTTACGATTCATTTAAGTTGTTAACAAATTAAAAATCATAAATTATATTTTTACAATATTGACTATGAAAACTTAAAACAAAGATGTATAGTTAATGATTGGCGATCCATGCATAAAACTAAAAGGAAATCACACTAAAAGTACACACCATTCATACTACATTTTGTATTTCGTTTTGCATTTTTTGTATTTCTTTTTGTAATTTTTCTTTATTTCTATTTGGTGTATGCTATGTTTGTTATTTTTATTGGATTTTCAAAAGTCTATTATTTATTATGCAAAAGTAGTGTTAAGAAAAAAAATATGTAGTAGGTCCCATCAATTGTAATTGCTAAACTATTGTAGGAATGTAGATGGTTTGAAATAGTTGAATTGAATAATTACTAAAATTAGTGATATGATTGTGAGGTCCATTTATGAAATAGCTAATTTATTGGAGAGTAGGAGATAATTAGCAGGAAATTAAACCAGTCAACCAAGGAAGAACGGACCACTGGCCTTGCTTTTGGTGGGCATGCTGAATTTTCAGCCGGTGAGAGAAGTCTTCATCAAATTTTCTCTCTTTCTCTCTCTCCGTATCTTCTTTTTTTCTTCTTTTCTTCCAAAAAAGACGATTGCTTCCTCTTCTCTTCTCATCTCCGACCGCCACCGCCCAAGAGTGAAATACTTGTTGAAATTACAAAATGGTATATAAATATTATTTTAATATCCTCGACAGAATATTTTATCTACTCTTCGATTATTTTATATCGATTTAACTTCGGCTAATATCTTAAAATATTAGACTTCAGAATACAATTACTATATATAGTCGAGAGTAGTCATCACCACCTTTGCCATCACAACACATAGATTGCAGCATTGGCATCTACAGCTTATTATATCGAAGCTGCTACAACAGCCAGCCTAGCCATTAGCCATGCATGCTCTTATTATTACTATGTCGTCATCTTCTTCACTCCGGCCAGTCGTTCCGCCAGCTGGTAAGGAGCCGGCGACCAAGAAACAGGCAACCGTTGCAGGCGCAGTGGATCGGGTCTCATCAGCAAGCTTCCCTCGCACAGTTTGGGCCGATGGCTTCCTCAGCAACAAAGTTGATTATGTCTCCCACCAGGTTAATTTAATTTATACCAATTATTATTAATTAATTAATTAGTGGCTATTGTCATTTATCTGTTTTAACCCGACATGGGTTTGAGTATCGCATAGGTTCTAACTTCTTACCGATCACTGAATAAAACAGTGATTTAGCGACGGGTCATAGCCGCTAAAACATTTAACGACAGTTAATATAAGGCTGCCTAATCACATACTTGTTTTTTTTAGGTCAAACAAAAGCAACCCAAATACCAAGTTCTAAAGGAAGAAGTGAGGAAGATGTTGATCACTTATGAACCGAAAAGTGGAGATGACGAGGCCGCGATGGCCGACAAGTTGCAACTGATAGATACAATCCAACGGTTAGGTGTTGGGTATCATTTTGAAACGGAGATAGAAGAAGCACTTGAAAAAGTGTATGATAAAGGGGATGGCTTGTTCAATAATATGGATGACAAGGGTACTGATCTCTACCATGCAACTCTTCGATTTCGACTCCTCAGACAACATGAATTTCCTGTCTCACACGGTTTGTCTGTTATAACCATTTGATTAAGTTGATTAATGATAATCTATATCTCCCTTATATATAAAAGTTAATCGTGGATAAGCATGATATTTGTAGATTGGTTTACAAAGTTGAAGGACAATGAAGGAAGATTCAACGAATGGTTATCAACCAATGACCAAGGGTTGTTAAGCTTGTACGAGGCAGCACACATGGCGTTTAATGGAGAAGACATATTGGACGAAGCCCTAACTTTTGCAACAAAGACCCTTAAGTGCTCAATCCTCCCACATACTATCAACCCTAGGTTCCAAAAGCATATCAATTTTGCACTTCGTTTTCCCGTTTGGAAGTGCATCCCAAGGTTACTCGCTAGGTATTACATCGATTTCTACTCCGAGGATCCATCACACAACCAAAAGCTCCTCATGCTCGCAAAGTTGGACTTCAATATGGTCCAGAACATTCATCAGCAGGAGCTCCGTGAAATCTCAAAGTAAGTGCTATTCATGTCGGTTCTTGAAGAAAGAAGTTTGTCCATTCTACTTACTTTTCTAATATATATATAGCTGGTGGCAAAGCCTTCAAGTGACGACCAACTTTCCGTACGCAAGAGACAGAGTCGTGGAGTGCTATTTTTGTATGAATGCTATCTACTTCGAGCCCAAGTATCGATTGGCAAGGACGATACTCAACAAGGTCTTCTTAACTTTGTCACTCGTGGATGACACTTTTGATAACTTCGCTACGTACGAAGAGCTCCAAATCCTCACAGAAGCTATTCAAAGGTGCAGTGCTCTTAACACACACATATGATCATTTAGAATTCAGTTAACTGCTTAATTATATATTCCCTTTCTTGAGTGTAACATATATATGCATATACTTCCTTTCAGGTTTGATGGGGAGGCTATTGAAGCACTACCCGACACGATGAAGAATATTTACCGTGTCATCGTTAACACTTACGACGAAATCAATGTGGAAGTTGGAAAATTAGGATCCTCTTTCGGTGTTGAGTATGCTAAGGCAGAGGTACGACAGTGAACTTGTAACTTAGACGAAATCAATGTGGAAGCATTCAATACTCATTAATTAATTCCCTCCCTCGCAATTGCATGATTGATATATAGCTAAAAAGAATATGTCGATCCTACTTGACTGAGGCTCTGTGGCGCAACAAAGGCTACGTTCCAACACTTGAGGAGTACAAGAAGGAAGCATATATCACCAGCAGTTCACTCATTCTTTCCGCGTCTGCTTTTCTTGGGATGGGAACAGAAATAGCCACAAGAGAGGCTTTCGAATGGCTTTCCAATGAACCTAAGATGATAAGAAGTGTCGCTGCCATTGGTAGGCTCGAAAATGATATCACCTCTCATGAGGTAACCACTAAACATTTACTTGTGCTGTCCATATTTGATGTAAAGCATTGCATAGATCTCCCAAAAGAATGACATAGAACTCCCATATTATATATATATATATATATATATAGACGATTTTGATTCGTCAAAGTATGACGATTTTGATTCGTCAAAGTATAACGAATTACATCTAACGGTGAGATCACATAGAGAAAACCGGTCATTAACATTTACATGATGTGAAGGTTATAACAATATTGTAAATTGGTTCTTAGTTTCACTAGTGTTGATTTGTGTTTGTTTCCTCAGTTGGAACGAAAGAGAGAGCATGTGGCTTCCGCAGTGGAATGCTACGTGAAGGAGAACTTATCAGCATCTCGGGACGAAGCCGTTGAATTCTTTTGGAATGAGATTTCTAGAGCCTGGAAAGACACTACGGAAGAGTACTGTCAAACCCCAACTCCACTGCATGTAGCTCTCACACAACGTATTCTCAATTATGCACGTTGCTCTCACGTGTTATACGAGAAAGGCGATGGCTACACAGATCCCTATCTTTTAAAGGCGCATATTGCTTCATTGTTCATTGATGATGTGCCTCTTTGAAAATAAAAACAAAAAAAAAAGTTATTGGGTGTTGAATTTTGGATGTTCATGGCTATGAATATATGGATGCTTTCCTTAATTATTGAACACCAATAAATAATATGCTTACGGTGTTAAATGTTGTTCACCGCCTGAACATGTCATGATTCATTTTAACGACATTTATGTGTTCACGGTTTATATTTGGTGTCCATCAGTCTTGAACCTCTTAAAATGCAGACCTAGCTAGGACTTGTAGCAACTAAAGGAGCCCTGTCCAACAACTATCAAACATCGGCTTTGATTCTATATAGATCTTCTATCTTGTCCACTTTAGTAAAGAATTCAAGTGCATCGTGAAGCTTGTCCACCTCTTCAATCTCGAAGCTCAAGTGAATTAAATGGTCGTATTTGTCTATGGTTGCTGTTTCCATGAAAGAAAAATTAAGTTTGAAGTGAAAGCTAAGCAAGCAGTGGTAGTGAAGCAGAATTTGAATCATAGCCAAAATCAAAAGCAATCTAAGGGGGAGAGAGTCAAGTTTATGAATTTTGTATCATTTAAAAACCTATATATGTATGCTACGGATGATAGATATTTTTAGCGACGAAATTTTTTGTTGCAAATTATTAGCGACGAATCTATAGACCTTCAGCGATTAATTCTTTTGTCGCAAAACATATTGTTTCTTGTAAATTCTCAAACATATTTTCATTATCTTTGACTAATAAATCATATTTTTCAAAAAAATTATGAATTAAACCACTCAATTTGTGTTTTAAATCTAATATTGATATGTGTATATGTTTTTCCTCGACACTTTTAGATCTTTTATAATATATTGATTTTTCTGGTAGATAATAGTCATAAAACATATATAGTTAGGGCATTTACATTTATTCACAATACATTTTTTTTATTGAAACACACAGTACATTTAGGGTACTCAACAATGTTACAATATTCAAATTTCAAATAACATACTTAGGGTATTAATTAAACATGAAAAACAATTCTACAAAGGTGCTAAAATCTGTGAATATCATAGTCAGGTTACGTGAATAAAATCAAATAACATTGTAGATTCAATGAATCTCAAAATCAAGATCGTGGGCTGTCCCATCTAGTGATAGTAAATTATCTAGAACTACTTATAGTGAAATAGTAGCATAATCAACAATATTAATTTGGAGAACCAAAAATGATTGACTCCGTCCCACCATGGGTCTAGGGTAAGATACATAACTCTTGATTATGCATTATTTGTGTGTAACTAAATTTGATCTCTTACTTTTAAGTGGGTACAGGGCTGAGCTAAAATACATTTTTATTTTTTAATCTACTTGTATTTTTTTGTTTTAACTTGAATATCAATTTTTCTACACGGATGTAACAATTTCCTTGCGATTTACAAAAATATATACATTTTTTCATTTTTTGTGAAAAAAAATTAATACCAATTACCATCCTGGCCGGTAGTACAATCACAATGCACAAATATGTACCATCTTCATTTTTTACTCAAATCTACAAATTTATTGGGGGAGGGGGAAATTCAGGACCAAATATACAACCCTATACCTACCTTACATATGGTGGTAACTCGTGGTAAACGATGGTGAAAGGTGGTTAAAGTGATTACCCTTCAATATTAGTTGGAAATAATGTTTGTAATCAATATGAATGAAGATTTTATGTGTTTTTATGGCGCTCACATTTATAGCATATGGTTACCATAAATTGATGGTTCTAATGGGAATTTCGTAAAAATATTTTTTGGTTACTTTAAAGTGTTTGTAATAGTAGTGAAGAATACTTTTGGTGACCAAATTTATTGGTTTGCAAATATAAATTTTGCGTCTCAATAGGTAAAAAGGAAACAAATTGGTTAGCTTTTCTAGTTTAGAATCTGAAGGTCCCATATTCAAATTCATTAAATAGTAACTTAATCACAAAATTGCAAAACTTATATTACCATTATAAAAAAACTAATTGGTTAGCTTTTATAATATTTGTGACTAGTTGCATGCTTTCACGTGAAGATTTGACATTTTTGTGACCAATTACTTTAGTCACAAAAATTGATTTGTGACCATTATTATTATCGTCACAAAAATTATCATCTGTTGTGACCAAATGAAAATTTTGGTTTGAAAATGGTTTTCTATTCCACCTACCCTTTGTGGTAATGGGTGATTTTAATACAACTCTTATTGAAAGTGAGAAGGATGGCGGGAATCCCTGGAATGCTAATCAGGCTCTTAGCCTCCGTGAGTTTATCCACGATCTGGGGCTCCACGATCCAGGGTTCCTTGGGGATCAGTTCACCTGGACTAATAAGAGGATGGGAGCGGCTTGTATTCGGGAACGTCTGGATAGAAGCCTCTGCTCCCAGATGTGGATGGAGCGATGCCCGGAAACCTTGGTCAAACATTTCACAGATCAAGGGTCGGATCATCGGGCCATTCTCCTTTCTGATAAAGCCTATGCAAGGAATTGTCGGCCTCTATTCCGGTTTGATGCCCGCTGGGCAGATAACCCGGAGGTTAGGGCTATGGTTACTTATGTTTGGCGTGATGAGATTAGGGGATCCCCGATGTTCTGCCTGTGGGAGCGGCTTAAGAGGCTTCGCCACCTGTTATATGATTGGAGTAGGGCGGGGACTACCAATTCTTTAAGGAACATTAATACCCTGCAGGGTGAGATTGGGAGGATAAAGGAGTCCCATCCGATTGATTGGGAGACGGTCCGGGTTTTGGAAGGGGAGTTAAGCCGACAATGGGAGGCGGAAGAGCTGTACTGGCAGCAAAAATCCAGAGTTACCTGGTTGAAGAAAGGTGATCAGAACACGTCCTATTTTCATACAGTGACCAGGACTAGACGAAAGAAAAATTTTGTGGGAGGGCTCCGGACGGAGGAGGGGGATTGGGTCACGGATGAGCCTGGTAAGGCTAGGGTGGCGACATCCTTTTATCAGCATCTCTTTACGTCAGAGAATCAAGTGGAGAACATGGCTGAGAGAGTAGCAGCTCTCCCCATTGCCAGAAGTGTTACTCCTGAGATGAATACATCCCTGACAGCGGAGGTGCTCCCTGAGGAAGTGCGGCGAATGGTGTTTTCAATGGGATCGAAGCGGGCCCCGGGTTCGGACGGATTCACGGGGAAGTTTTTTAAGGCCTTTTGGGATATTGTGGGCACGTCGGTTGTTGATGCAGTCTGCTCCTTCTTTACTACAAGCAGGATGCTACGCAGTTTCAATCACACCTGGCTTACGTTGATCCCAAAAGTTGAGAATGTGGAGACCATGAAACAACTTCGGCCAATCAGTCTATGCCAGTTTGTCTATAAAGTCATTACCAAGATCATGGCGGAAAGGCTGGCTGGTATCCTCCCTGAGATAGTGTCTGATGGCCAGAACGCCTTTATTCGGGAGAGACAAATTGTGGATAATATCCTGATAGGACACGAATTAATGCACTACTTGAAGATTAAGACGCGAGGCAAAAAAGGGTTCATGGCCTTGAAGGTGGACATGGAAAAAGCCTATGATAGGGTTGAATGGCCTTTTCTCCTCGCTGTCCTGAACAAGATGGGCTTTAGCAGTGTCTGGAGGGATTGGATCTATGAGTGCCTCCGATCGGCCTCGTTCTCGGTGCTCATGAATGGGACTCCAGCGGGATATTTTTCCCCGACGAGGGGTTTACGGCAAGGAGATCCGCTCTCCCCGCTTCTCTTTGTGTTGTGCACTGAAGGGTTTGCGGCGCTCTTACGGAAGGCTATTGCGGATAAAAAATTGGAGGGAGTGAAAGTGGCCCCTCGGGCCCCTAGGATCTCGCATTTGTTTTATGCGGATGATTCGTACTTATTTTTGCGTGGAACCCTCCAGGAATGCGAGAATCTGCTGGTGGTCCTCAATGAGTATGAGGAACTAAGTGGACAGAAGATAAACCTGGCAAAGTCTGCGGTTTGCTTCAGCAAGAATATTATGCAAGAGGATCAGGAGTTCCTTGCGGCAGTGCTGGGGGTGGGGGCAGTTGGGGTCCAGGATAAGTATCTGGGCCTCCCTACCCTGGTTGCTCAGTCAAAAACGGCTACCTTCCGGTTCCTGGAGGATAAGCTGCTCGAGCGCCTCCAGGGCTGGAAGCAAAGGACGCTGTCTTGGGCGGCGAAAGAGACCCTAATAAAATCGATAGCAATGGCTCTGCCTCTGCATGCTATGTCTTGTTTTAAGCTTCCTGCTTCCTTATGTCGTCTGCTGGACAAGTATGTGGCAAGGTTCTGGTGGGGGGATGTTGAAGGCCACCCTAAGATTCGATGGATTTCGTGGCGGAACATGTGCATGAGTAAACATGAGGGAGGGATGGGCTTTCGGCGGTTCGAACAATTTAATCAGGCGCTGTTAGCGAAGGTTGGATGGCGCATCCTGACTGAGCCCCATTCCCTGCTGGCCCAGGTCTATAAAGGGAAGTATTTCCCAAAAGGGTCATTCCTACAAGCTTCGGCCCGCTCTCGGCCTTCCTGGGGCTGGCAAGGAATCCTGTTTGGGAGGCAGTTGCTAGAGAAGGGTCTGAGGTGGCAAATTGGTAATGGCAAATCGGCATCGCTGCTAAACTCCAATTGGATCCCCCAGCGCCAACTTGACCCACCGGTCTTTAATCCTGTGATCATTCCGGAAGGTGGTGACCCGCCGGTGGCGACTGTTATGTGCCCAAATGAGGGTCGTTGGGATGATCACAAACTCAGGCAATGGTTCGATCCACCCACTTGTCGGGCCATTAAGGAAATTCCTCTGCCCCGTCGTGATATGGAGGATAAATTAATTTGGGATGGAACATCGGATGGGGTGTTCTCGGTGAAATCGGCGTACCATCTCGCCGTTAATGTGGATAAGCGGTGTGAGGGGAGGAAGGCTACGGTCAGCTGGATGGATAAAGCAAGCTGGGTCCGGGTATGGGCGGCTAAGATTCCCCCTAAGCTGAAGGTCTTTGTCTGGCAGATTCTTAATCGAATCTTGCCTACTACTGAGGGCCTCATTACCCGGGATGTTCCGGTGCTCCCTAGGTGTCCGGTTTGCTGGGATGAATCGGAAACGATGGAACATTTGTTTCTTGATTGCCCGGTGGCGCGAGCTTTATGGGAATTGTCTGGACTGGATTATGTAGGGGAGGGTTTACCCAGGCACACTTTTCCGCTATTCCTTAAAAAGGTGATGGGCTTGATTGACCAGCCCCAGTTGTTCATGGCGGTGGTGGCCATCTTGTGGAGGATTTGGCGTTCACGAAACTGGGTGGTTTTTGAGGGTAAACAGTTTGGTTTCCCGGCCCTTATGCGTCAGTTTAACCAGCAATACGAGGAGTGGGTTCGATTGCCGAGAGATGAGGTTTCCCGGTCGTTGGGGACGGTGGAAGAGGACGTGGGGATTGAGGTAGCGGGGAGGGCCGTTTGCATGTGGGATGGGGCGGTTAGGCCGGGTTCACATTCGGCCGGTGGGATGGTCCTGCTCTCCCCTGCTCGGGAGATAATTTTTGTCAAGGGGATCCACGTTCCTAATGTGGGAGATCCGATGACGGTTGAGCTTTTGGTCCTTCGAGAGGCGGTCTCTTGGTGCCTGGCGAATGGCTTCACTAATGTCGTATTCGAGGGAGATGCAAAGGTAGTCATTGATAAACTTCACCAAGGAGAGACCAGAGACAATCGGGTGGGTGCTGTGTTGGAAGAGGTCTTAATGTATTTTCGCTCTCATCCTGGGTTGGCGGTTCGATTTGTAGGTCGGCGTAGTAATAGGGTAGCCCATTTGGTGGCTAGGAAAGCCCTCTCTGTGTACCCGACCATGGATCGTAACTTTGATTTTCAGGCCTGGCTGATCTCCAGGGTGTAACTATCCTTTTCTTATTAATATAATATATCTTTTGTCAAAAAAAAAAAAAAAAAATCGGGGTGAATATGACCAAAGCTGGTAATAAAAAAATTGATCACTAATTTGTGACTAAAATTTCACATTTAACGACCATCTGTGTTAGTCACAAATACCCATTTACGTTGTAGTGATATGTCTCTTTCTTTCTTTTCTTCTAATGGGACGTTATTTAGATCAATAACCTTACAAAGCTACTTAACATCGGATTTGTGGCTTAGCATTCATTAGCTATCATTTTAACAGTAATTTTCCACACAAGGATTGTCGCCTCCTCATCCTTGTCCCAAGTCCAACTTGGTGTGCTGCCAGCCTGCCAGTAGCAACTAGCAACCCAGCTACCAAATAATGCTTGTGTTGACTCAATTATTTGTGCAATATAATGATCTTCCCTTCTCAGATTGGGATCCAATCCCAATCTCAATGGCATTATTTCAAGAAAGGGATTGGATGGTTGAGTCATTGGAATGTTCAATTGTTGAATTGTTGAATGTTGATTCTCTTACTCCCCTATGATCACCCATTGACTGGTTTTCCTTTCCTAGAAATGTATTTACCTCTACAGTTACACTAAATACTAAAGAGCAAGGGGAAACCATGAAACATATCAAGAGTCCTACGCAACACAGAGTAGGGCTGATAATTGGTTAGGTAATTACTGGATTAACTGCTAACCGCTTGTTAACGTGCTAATTGTTAGGATTTAGGGTTTAGCGTTTAGGGTTTAAGAATATGGCAGATTGGCTCACTTTGTAGAGCATCGTACAAATCTGCTGCTGTTAGCTGTAAATCAATCTGACTAACCACTAACCAAATTTTCATTCGTTCTAATTTGGATTTGATATATGAATTTATGGTTGATGATAGATTGAAACATTTATTTTATTCCTTTAGTCTCCTCGTGATAACAATGCTCGATTATCTTTATTATTTTAAATATGTATTGATTTGTATCCAATTTTATAGCAAAAAAAAAAAAATTGTTACAATGAGTACAAGTTATAGCACTATGTGATTGAATAATTGTTCGGTTACTCCGTAATGGCGGGCCTAGGCAACCGTCCGGCTCGTAGAGGCTACTCGGAATGTTCGCCAATCTACTTGGAACTATACTGAAGAGGTCATCGTTTGCAGTGGGATTAAACACAGGAGGTTTTGATCCTCATATGCCATTTCACCAACTGGGCTAACCCAGCTGGTTTTAATCCTCATAAGTAGAAAACACATAATGTATTAATTTAAGAATTTCATGACTAAAATGATATTTACTTTAGAGGTACCACTAAGTATTATAGATAACAAATTAACAACTAAAAGTCTAAAACAAAATCCTACACCACACCCCACCCCACCCAGCGTTGCGCCGCTCACACCCCCATTCTCTCTTTCTATCTTTTATTTCTTCCTCTCACTTCTGCAAAAATATGAAGGAAACAAATCCAATACGTAGCTAGTATATATAACTTCTCCCAAAAAAATATTTATATATATGATGCTCAATACTCATGCCTCTTCCCATGTTACTGTGGGTCGAGTACGATAAAACCTGTACGGGTACGGGGCGAGAGAGGTCTACCCACTCATACATGTTGTTTGAAAAAAAAAGATATGCAAATTTTGATTTTTACGATATAACGAAGGGGAAAACATTTTATAAATGAAAAATAGTGATAATAGTATGCGTAATTGAATCTAACAAATTGAAAAATCGACTCTAACTAGCAGAAGAAAAATCAAAATAGGAGAAATATGTATAGATATAGTAAGAAATTGGGATGATGGGCCAATAACGGACGGGACGTGGCAAGACGGGTCGGAAGTAGATACTCATACCTGCCACATTCTACTGCGGACCGGGTAATACCCGCCCAATCACGAATCAGGTCGGGTAGTACGCGGGGCGCGTTCAAATTGTAATCACTAATCGTAGCCTACTTTTTTTTTCCCTGACAAGTGCCAATTTTTTTCTAAGTATACAACAAATTATAGAACGAAGCAATTGAAGGTTTTATAGTACATTCATTAAATCATTCAACTAATACAATCCATTTAATCTAATGAATTAGTGGATCCATGATGAATATTTGGTAAATTACATTTGTATCTATATTTTCATGTTTTGCATGATATCTATATTTTAATTTTTATGAAAGTATCATTTAAAATTATGTTTTGGTATGTGAAAGTTTAGTACTTAAAATTTTCAAAATTTACATAATGGTCAAATGTATTCATGTCAATTGGATCCATAAATTTGATCTATCAATTCATGAATTCATCAATCCACCAATTCATAAATATAATCCATTTCTACCTCCAGATTCAAAATATGGTGTACTAGGAATTCTTGCGATCAAAATTTGAGTTATTGGAATTAATTATCTTTTGAAACCGGAGAAACTTATAATGCTTTAAAGTATCGGTGCTTTGATTTAAAAGAAAACCTTTTATGATACAAACTGAACTTGTATCATCACATTAATATAAAAATTTCCTTTTGGAAAAAACTATATTTTACGCTTTAACATTATGATAAAAAATTAATTTGTAACTCAAATCATAATTACTTTACCGCATAGTATAAAAGATTTTGAAACATATGGTCGTCCGTTCAAATTGCGGTGATCTCAACATATTATTAACATGCAAATTTGCAAGTTATGATGAATTGAGTTGTGCTTGAGCGAGGACATAAACCAGTGATAGAAGATTATTTCTTAAACCGGTCTAGATCGACAAGTCAAGTCAATCGAGTAAAAAACTGATGTGAATGTTTCTTTTTCATTTTCTTCTAGTTTTTTTTCACGTGAAACCAGTGATGTAAATGGTTTCTTATTCAATTTCAGAGTGAGAAAAAAAAATTAAATCCCATTTATAATATTCTCTCTCACAAGCTCACTAAAACAAAAATCAGTTGCAAAGTGTAGATTTGGACATACCGTCTTATAGGGCTGGCTATTAGGTCCGGATTTTTTGGTTTTATCTGAAACCGGATCGTATAACCCGGATCGAGAACGGACAGGGACCTGATATCAAACAATCCAATTCAATTTTCGGATCTAGATTTGAGGTAAAAAAAACCGTTTGGGACCGGAACGAAAACCGGATAAAGACCGGATAAGAGATCCCAACACCCAAAATTTAACCTCATCACCCTTTTAGACCTTAGGCCACTCAAATCCACCCTCAGGCCTCAGGCCACTCAAATCCCCACAAGCTCAATCTAAAATCAAGACCGAATTAGGACCATACCGGTTCAAGACTGGACCGAATCAGGACCGACTGTATCCAATCCAATCTTTGGTCCTTATATTCTCGAAAAGATCAAATCGTGACGAATCAATTCGGGCCAATTTAACCGAAACGGACCGTATAGCCACACCTACCCGTCACATACCATGCACTAGTCAAATAAATTATTTACATTATGGTGATTAATATCAAGGGTAATTTCCGCATGATAATCTCTTCAAAAATTGGTGTCGTGACTAACGTAACTAGGGTTGGCTATTTGGTCCAGGCTATTTGGTTTTACACGAAACCGGACCATAACCGGATAGCAAACAATTCATCTCATATTCGGGTTTAGATTTAAGTTAAAAACGTTTTGGACCGGATTGAACACCGGATAAAGCCCGGATAAGAGAGCCCAACACTCAAAACTTAACCAACTCCTCAACATTTGAGGCTTCAGGCCACTCAAATTCCCACAAGCTCAATCTAAAATCAAGACCGAATTGGGACCGGACCGGATCAAGACCAGACTATATCCAATCTTTGCTCCTTATATTCCCGAAAAGACTGGACCGGTACCGGATCAATTTGGGTCAATTTAACCGGACCGGACCCTATAGCCACCCCTAAACGTAACTATGCATCATACGTAACTTAATCAAACTAGGGATATCAATTTACACCTAACATGTTTTATCTAACATGTTTAACCTGTATTGGGAGGCGATGGAGAGGCGAGGAGGGTATGAGTACTCTACTCGACCTGTCCTATCCCAGTTCTTGATCTATTTTTTCTAAATTACATGTAATTTTATTCGAATTATTTATAATTATACTTTTATCACCTCATAACTTACCTACAACTATCATCTAAAATTTGTTTCTTAATTTTGTTAATGAAAAAACTAAATATATTTTTCATGTTTTTCCTTTCAATTACATACTCAACTGAATTAATCTGCCCCGACTCACGTCTCGTGACAAATTATCCAACCTATAACGAAACAAGTACGAGTATCGAGATACACTATCCCATCGTAATTCCTAAATCGATTTCAAACGGTCTGACATCTCTAATAAATGGAAAGATTCGTCATAATCATTCATTCATATTGCCCTGCAACTGCATGCATGCAAAACCATGGTCCGGTATATATAACTAAGAAAAGTACAGTACGTAGCTAGTATATATAACTTCTCCCACAAAAATATTTATATGATGCTTGAACCTGCAACAAAGGTCAACCTTAGCTTCTTAGGATACATGATGGGAACAAGAAAGGAGTGGGAAAAGAGATGCATGAAGAGGAAGAGTGTTTTCAAGGCTTTTCCTGATCCATTGAAGTTTATGACTTCGTTATCATGCTCAGGAAGAGATATTGGCATGATCATCACAACGATAGTTTTCAACTACATAACGCTAATCCTTTTTATAAGATATTTTGTCATCTTCTCTCGGGATAGCAAGCAACGGTTTGAATTTATGCAAAGCCATTCCAAGCTGCTCTTCCATATCGAGCTTCTCTGGCACAATCCCATCTGGTAGCTTCCATTCAAACCAATGAACCAGTGAACCCAACATCATATGCAACATCCTCAATCCCAACGACATTCCAGGACATATCCTTCTTCCGCCACCAAATGGAAGCAGCTCAAAATCTTTCCCCCTAACATCGACCATCGAACCCAAGAATCTTTCTGGCATAAACGAGTCTGGATTTTCCCACACCACAGGATCGCGACCTATAGCCCATATGTTGACTAGAATTTGCGCATCTTTCGGCACGATGAAACCATAAATTTCCACATCTTCGTTTGCTTTGCGGGGAACCAGCAGGGGAGATACTGGACGTAGCCTTAAAGTCTCTTTCACTATCGCTTGTAGATATGGTAATCGAGAAATGTCGGATTCGTGGAGATGATTGCCTTTTCCAACGTTTTTGTCTAATTCTTCTTTGACTTTGGCGAGTTTGTCGGGATGGCGAAGAAGCTCAGCCATTGCCCATTCTAGTGAGCTTGAAGTTGTATGAGTACCGGCGACGAACATATCCTGATATAGGAAGCAAACAAAAATATAGTGATCAATCATTGACCATTCGTTGGTAGACTGGATTTCGTTGTTACTTGTTAGTAATTAAAAAGAAGGCATTATATATATTGGGTTAACCAAACCTACTTACCCACAACAAGTGCTTGATGCAAAGTGGATCCATGGCGGCAGTCCCCTCGCCGTCGTCTCCGATGGCCAGAAGCGTGTCGAGCATGTCGTTTGGCGAGACGTAGTGCTCATCGGACTTGATCTTCCTCACCCTTTCGTCGATGACCCATTGAAACAAGTTGAGAACATTCTCCAAATGTCCCTTCATCCGCCTCTGTATCCCTTGCAAATCCATCCTCCCAATGACAGGGAAATAGTCCCCTAAATTGGGCTTCCCTACCTCCTCCATGATCCCACTCACGTGCTCCTGAAACTCCCTGGCGGTCTCCGACCTCTCCACGTCCCCCAGATTCAACGAGAGAATACTCGACGAAAGAGAGTTCAGAGTCGCCCTGAACGCCGCCCTCCGGATGTCAACCGCCTCCCCCGGTCTCTGGGAGGCGACCCGTTGGACATCTTCCAACAGCTCGAGAACCCTCTCCCTGCGGAGCTCCTGATACGAGTCGAGCTTCTGGGGGGTGAAGAGGTAGGAGTTGCACACTTTCCTGAGGTTCCTCCACTTGGCTTCCGCGGGGAGCAAGGGCATGGAAAATTTGTGGAGGTCGAGGACTTTCATGGAGAGGAAGGTGTGGCGGTCGGAGAGGACTTTGTCGTGCTTTTGGAGGATCTCCCTGGCCACGGCTGGAGAAGAGGCGACGATGGTGGTGATTCTGCCCAGCTTGATGCTCATCAACGGCCCGTGTTTCTTGGCGAGGTCGGCCAGCGATCTGTGAGGCTTGGCGCCTAGATTGTGGATGTTGCCGATGATTGGGAGTCGGGTGGGGCCCGGAGGGAGTTTGCCCGCCGCCGGGGGTTTTGGTGGCAGCAGGAAGCGGAGGATGGTGACGGTGAGCACGAGGCAGAGTAAGCAATATTTGAGGAGGAGGAGGAGGAGCTCCATTCTGATCTCCGGCAGGGTTGGCTTTAGTTGATCGGATTGATTTTTTCTATTTCTTAGTTCTGAAAGATCCTGGCTGGTGCTACATATATATGCATGGGAACTTCTCAGCGGTAATATATATTAGTATTGTGATAATATTATCCTAATTGAATCCATCTCTGCCATTCAATTAGTTTCTTATTATTTTTCTTTTTTGTTGGATGGACCGGCCATTTTCCCTAGAGGTACGTATATAACATCACATAGCTCGGTCAAAATTGTAGTGCGATGAAAGTGTCTTTGTTACCATTATTATTAACGTGGTGTTGTAGGTTTTGGGTTCAAGTTTTTAGTTTGCGCTAGACAAAATTTGGATTTCTCACAAAAATTTCAGACACCGCATGGATTCTCTCCTGATGTCAATAATATATGAATAAATTAGGATAATCGGCTAGATGATAGGAAACATCGATTCACCAAGAAGACAAATGATTCACTGTGATCCTAAAAGTAAGATCATAATTAAGGATGTTAAAAGGAGTTCGAACTTATATAACATATTCAATGTTACCACTCACTACATGTAATATGGTATCCAGATTCCATATCCATTCACCAACTATGTCAGCACGCTTGGGGGAAAGGCAGGAGGAGAAATGATGAGGGAAAAGTATAAGATTCCTTCTTTTCTTTGTCCAAGTAAGCAACAAACCACAAAGAAGAAACCAAAGGTTTTACATAAAATCAAGGTAGAGATCAACGAAGACTACCAGTGGAGGTCAAATCTTCTCATATGTCGAAGTGCCAAATTTGTCAATTTTGTACAGAAGGTAGAGCCCCCCCACTACCCCGATAATTTCTCTAGTTGCATGGTGGATGGAGCTCCTGGTCGAAATCTCATCTCTAACTAGGGTTGCTTAGCATTAGGCAGCTCAAGGAAGAATTTTGTGTTAGATAACACCGTAAGTTTTGCAACAATGATCCTGATCAAGTCGGTCCTCTAGCACAATATCGTCGTCCTTTCATTTCACAAGTAAAATTGATTTTTTTCTTTGCTTTCCCCTTTGGAAACGCATCCCAAGGTTGCTTACTAGGAAAAATTACATCGATTTCTACTTTGAGGGCCCTTCACCATCGCAAACTTCTCGCATTCGCAAAGTTGGATTTCAACGGAGCTCAAAAGTATAATAACAAAAACTCAAAAGTATCAATAACAAAAACTCCATGAAATCTCTCAATAATTATATATAGGGTTAATACAATATATTAACCACAACTATTATGAAGCGGGGAATTGTAGCCACAATTATGAAAATTCAAATTATTAGCCATAACTATTGTTGCAGGTCAAGATATGGTTAACTGTCTGTTACTGTTATTGAATTTTTGACGGAGAAGGTCACGTCATCGGCCACGTAGGAATGCTTTTAGTTTATAACTTCAAAACATAAAATTTTAGTCACTATTACTAACGAAATTGTTAACAGATAGTTAACGTTTGGCTAATAATTTGAATTTCAATAGTTGTGGCTATAATTCCCCGCTTCATAATAGTTGTGGCTAATATATTGTATTTACCCTTATATATATATATATATATATATATATATATATATATATATATATATATATCTATATCTATATCTATAGAGAGGTCCTTCAGGCTCATGGGACGCAGTTTAGGGACATTGAGGATCCAATGGTTGTGGAATTGCTTTCCCTCCGGCAGGCGCTCTATTGGTGTATACATCGTGGTCTTCAGAACGTCCGGTTTGAGGGGGATGCCAAGGTCATCATCGAGAAGATAAATCGGGCTGATACCAGAGATAGTAGGTGTGGGGGTATTTTGGATGAAGTTGTGCAATGTTTTGCTTATCACCCTGGGTTTAGTATACGATTTGTACTTTGTAGGTCGGAATAACTATAAAGTAGCCCATGTGGTGGCTAAAAAGGCCCTTTATTTGTATCCGGCTACCTGTCGTTCTTTTGATTTCCAGACCTGACTATATTCCAGTGTGTAACTACCTGATATTTTGAATCAATATGATTATCTTTTTTCAAAAATTTTATATATATATCTATATATATATGCTCCGTTGAAATCCGTTGTTATAATAATTACAATAACAATAGACAACAACCAAGATTGATTAGAGTTTCTGTAAAGGTTTTTAACTTTTAACGTCATGGGTGTTAGAGAGTGATACAACATAACTTTCTCCCAACAGCTCGAATTATTGGGACCAACTGGTTTATGACATGGTATTAGAGCCGGTTTGACCAAGTGACTGTGTGTTCGAATCTCCACGACCTCCAATTATGAACTTCTGGCATAACATAAATGTACAAATTCTCTTATAATGCATTGGTTCTTCGGGAAAATCAAGTAAATCGAGCGAGTGTTTGTGTTCTATTTCAATTTTCGTATAATTTAACATGGTATCAAAATCTTCTGTTGTGAACACATATATTGAAGCTGTGTAGGCTGAGTCACAAGCGCTAGCTGCTGTTAAAAACTAGTGGCTTCGTTGTTCACTCTGCAAACAGGAGCCGGCCGCTGGGGATATCAGGAAGCGTGAGAAGCACCCGCAAAAAATAAAAAAAAAGGGAAGGGGAAGGGGAAGGGGAAGGGGAAGCGAAACAGTGGGGAAGACCCAAAATATCACTCTAACTCACAAGAGGTGGCGAACGTCCACCCAACCGGCCAAGCTACAGAACAAACCAAACGACTGCAAGCCAAGCACAAGCATACCCACAAAAATGCAATTTTGAGAACTTTCACAAATTTGGCACTTCCATTTAAAGAACCACATACCTTGATTTTATTTTATTTGATGCAAAACTTTTCGGTTTCTTCCGTTTAGTTTAATGGCTTCAGCTAAGTGACGCTCCATAATAGCGACAAAGTTTCTATCGGTTTTGATATTTGGGGATTAGGGTTTATACGAACAGAATTAGGGATTGAGATTGGGATCTGGGGAATTAGAACAGGAAAGAAAGAGCTAGAATGGCCGGCTGCCTAGGCTAGAGAGAAAAGAGAGATTGAGAGAGTTAGAAGAGAGAATTAGGGAGATAATTCTTGGGCAATGTCTATTTTTTACCCAGATCTTTCCAAAATTCTTTTATTTTACCCAAACCTATAGAAATTCTATTTATTATCCAAACGTTAACTCGTCGTCAACTTTTCTGTTAATATTGCTGACTCAACATCACAAATCTGAGTTGACTTCTGACGTGGCGGTCAACATATCATTTTATATTTTAAAAATTAAAAAATTAATAGAAAAAAATTTAATAAAGTGAGTCGTCGTCCACAGCATCCTCCTCTCCTCCCTTCAGTTTCTTCTCCACCATCGCCATGCTCTCGCACTGCAGAAATGTAAAAAAAATTCCAAATCAATTAGCCTCTGTTTTTTACAATTTCTCGATGAAAATGTTGAACTGGGTAATTTAGGGGAAGGGTGGGACGAAGAAGAACTTGGAAGGAGATGTGGTTGCCTTTAGGGTTTATTTCGCTGATCTTGGGCATGCTTTCTGGGTCTTCGGACTGAAGCAAATGGTTTCCGATTCCGTAATCAAACAACCTGCAGGAAGAATAGAGACCCAAAATCGAATCAGAACCCTCTGTTTTCCCTTCGTCAAAATCTCAAATTGGGGGAAAGACGTTTTACGTACCAGGCGCCGTCGAAGTCGTCGGAACTCTTAATCGAACAAGTGTGATGAAAAGGGGGAATTGGCAAGCGGGAATTGCAGAAGGGAAGTGGGGAAGGAAGAGGGGGATTGATGGCAGAGATGGTGGTTCCAGACCCAGCAACCCTCTTCACGAAGGTCGGGGTTGCTCATCTCGAGAACCAAGTGCTCGGCAGACGCCATTCTCCGTTCCTTTCCGGCCGGCGCTCCTGCGCCGCCAGGGTCAGGGCCACCAGGTCCTCCGAAGGGAGCATTCATGGAGAGCGAATTAGGAAGGTTCGCCATTTTCCTTCCCTCCAAAAGAAACAGAGAAAACCTGCCCCTGACTGATTCCCCTCTGTATCGAGCGATTCTCGCCGGCAGACTACGATCAATGGGTTATAAATGCAAAACGCGATTGCTCCTGAGCGACTATGGAAATGAATTTAATTGGAAGTTCATTTATGTGAATTGAATTGGGGGATTGAGTTTCTCTTTTGGTGGTTTTCATTTTTGGAAGCATACGAGACACGTGTTGTATAGGCCTAGAAATCGAGTGGATTTGCAGGGGGAACGGTGGAGTACAGTGGGGAGAATGGCTTATTTATTTAATAATTTTTTATTTTATTAATTTCTGATATGGACGCTGACGTGGTCGCTGACGTGGAGATCCGTTAGTAAAAAATTAACGGTAACAGAACGAATGCCCAGACTATGAACAGATACAATACGTTTGGATAATAAATGGAATTTCTATAGGTTTGGGTAAAATAAAAGAATTTTGGAAAGGTTTGGGTAAAAAATAGACATTGCCCATAATTCTTCTATTAGTTTATGCTTAATCCAAACAAAGATCCCAAAGTACATATTTATAACGAAAGACCGGAAAAACCTAATACTAACCTAATCTGAATAAAAGACTACTAAACACATTAATAATAATTCTAATAATAATCCTAATAAATAATCCTAAAAAAATATTAATGATAAATAATATTATTAATAATATTATTAATGTATGGAGTGAGCTTAAAAAAAAGAAGATGAATTTGTGGGCTTAGTAAATGAGTTCTCAAGGGAGTATGGGCTAGGAGCAATTGAAGAGAAAGCTAAAGAATTTGATGGGCTAACTCCAAGGAGGATCAACTCTAGTCTAGAGTTTTGACCTATCAATGGGATCAGACCTACATGGGCTACCAACATGGAGTTCGAGGGAGCTTGACAAATTTATGCTTAAGAATAGATTATTGTACAAAAAGTACCTATGGATACGCTAAGTTGTTTCGAATAGTGGGCTCATAGAAGTGACATTCGAAGAGTTGGACCAAGTCAAGTAGTGGAGCATGATTGAAAGAAAAGGAAGCACAAGAATGGAGAAGCCAATGCGCGGATTGCAGGGGAGATGTGGAGAAGTTGGTCAAGTCGGTCCACCTTGAAGGAAAGGTTGGTATCAAGGGGGAGTGAATAATAAAAACATGTTTCCTAAGATTTTCTATTATTAATTATGGTAAAATAATTATTGTTAGAGTTAGTAGAATTTGAGTCGTATAAAGATATTTATCAAGGTTTCTATCATCTCGTCCCTCCTCTCCCTAAGGCCGCCCGCCATTCTACTCTTCTTCTGCCCAAATTCTTCTTCTCAATCCATAATCCCCAATTATGTTCTTTCTATCATAAATCCCTAATTCTTCCCTAATCTGATCTCTATTGTATCAAATCTCTAATCATCGATCCATCCCCAATTAATCTTGTAACCAGTCCATATCCTAGATGACTCAGATCAACAGGGTTTCTATCATCTCGTAACCCTATCCTTTACATTTTCATCCTGTCCATTACATGTTGAAGTACATTGACACCGCCGTTGACCCCAAACGCTGCCTCGCGGAGGCTTAATTTCAAAGAGTCGAGCATGATCAGGGGAGCCTCAACATTCTAGACCTTGTCATCCCAATTATATTCATCGCCGCCATCAATATCTTGATCGGTGTTGATGGTCGCTTCTGCAAGGCAACCTAACTGACAATCAATTGGCCTCGAGTTTGGAGTAAAAGATCATGAATCTCAATGTTGATCAATTAGGGGTAAAAGATCAATATGATTGGTATTCTTTTTTCTTGGATAATTTTTTTTCTCTCTAAATTTATTAAGGATAATATTGTCGTTTTCAATTATACTAACGTCATATTACCAGAAAAGTAACGGCAGGGACTGGGTTAGGAAAAAACGAAGACATCAGGAACTTCAATAGACAAAATAAATTGTTGAGGGGCTTGAATAGGAAAAAGTGATAGTTCAGGGGCTATATTGTCCATTAACTCGTACATAAAATGTTTCCTTTGGATACTATTATGAAGTGTATGTGAAATAATTGAAATATTGTCACGAATGTACCTAACTTTTTTTTGCTCTAAAGTCATATTTTAACTCTATTACTTACTATCCACACTACTATATCTTGCTTTCACCTACCTACCCTAACCCTTAGTAATTCATTTACTAAAAAGTTGGAACATGCATAAACATTTCCAGTAAGTTATACATGCATGTGTACTCTTATTATGAGCAAAATTCCAAGTTTGTCAATTTGTACATAAGGTAGAGCCCTCTCATTCCCCAACAATAGGTGGTGGAGCCTGTTCATGCTTCTTTGGTTGCCATCAAGGTTACCAGAGACTTGGCTGAATTTGCTGGCTCCATTCTCAGGCAATTAGGTTCAGCCAAGGGCCAAGACAAATGAAAAACTGTCAGACTGATATTTTATGATTCAGAGTAGACATGATATATATGGCAAAACCTGTCTGGACATGGTACGAGTGATATATTCAGAGTAGAAACAAATGATAAATGATTATATATTAATCTATTTCTCAACCGCTCCAAACAAATATGAACTAAAAAAAAATCTTATATCAACTTCTTGCAATTATAGTATAAAGAGTTAAAATATGACTCATAGAGTAAAAAACTTATGATTATGTTTGGAAACAAGATGGTAATTATATAATATTATTATGGTATCCTCGACTGCAGGGGCGAAGTCAGAATTTCGTTGTCGGTGCTTCAAAAATAAAAAAAAAATTGCGTATTCTTTTGCTTTAAAAGATATATTTGTAAAGTCATATTGCATATTATTTTGGTTAGCTAATTTTCATTATTTACATAATTCAAAATACACATTTACAAATAAACGTAAATATCAAGTGAATCAAAACAAGATATTATCCAATAAGACAAGAAAAAATTCTAATAAAGTGGAATTTAAGTGTAGACATTGAATGTACGAAAAATCACTCAACGTAAAACAGGAAAAGTAGCTAAATTTAAACCTAAACATACAATGTAGAAAAAATCACCCAATCGTAAAATAGAAGAAACAACTATTTTTTTTATATTTGATTTTCTTTTTGCTCGACTGAGTATTTTCTCTACCATTCAACGTTTTATATTTGATTTTCTTTTTGCTGATATCTTCAATTATTACACTTGACAATTTGACTATATATAGTCGTGACTCGTGAGTCCTCGCCACCTTTGCCATCATTGCACATTAATAGTAGTCGTTAGCATTCACAGCTTACTTCGAAGATATAACAGCCAGCCAGCCGCTGCCATGCATGCTATTATTTTTATGTCTTCTTCTTCATTACCACTTCCGTCAGCTGCTAACTCGCCGGCGACTCAAACACAGGCGACCGCCGGAACGGTGGATCATGTCTCATCAGCAAGCCTCCCTCGCACAGTTTGGGGCAATGGCTTCCTCGACCACAGATTTGATTATGCGTCACTCCAGGTTAACTTATTACCTGTGCTGCTCTTGATCGTTTTTTTTTTTTTTTTTTTTTTTGTGTGCATAATTTTTTAGAAGAATTTGTTGGATTCAAAATTTAAAGCTTGCTTAATTATTTTTTTTAGGCGAACCATAAACAGCCAAAACACGAAGTTTTGAAGCAAGAGGTGAGGAAGATGGTGATAGATTACGATGTAAAAAGTGGAGACTCTGAGTCACATATTGCAGATAAGCTACGACTGATAGATGCAGTACAACGGCTAGGCGTTGGATATCACTTCGAGAAGGAGATCGGAGAAGTTCTTGAAAGAGTTGATGATTTAGGAGATGACTTATTTTCTAACATTGGTGACAAAGGTTCCGATCTCTACCATGCAGCTCTCCGGTTTCGACTCCTGAGACAACAAGGGTTTCCTGTATCGCCGGGTAAGTATGTATACATAATTACAAGTTAGTTAGAACAATTTCTATTATATACGATTAATTGTGGATAATCATATGTTAATCTGCTATGCACACATGTATGTGTAGATGGGTTTAGAAAGTTGAAAGGAAGTGAAGGAAAGTTCAAAGAGTGGTTGGCGAAGGACGAGAAAGGATTGTTGAGCTTGTACGAGGCAACACACATGGCGTTCAATGGGGAAGATATATTGGATGAACTCCAGAGTTTTGCTACAAAGACCCTTGAGTCAATCTTCCCACACAATATAACCAACCCTTCATTCCAAAAGCAGATCGACTTTGCTCTTCGCGTTCCTGCTTGGAAATGTGTCCCGAGGTCCCTTGCTAGACACTCCATCGATTTCTACTCTATGGACTCTTTCCACCATGAAAAACTCCTCGCCTTTGCAAAGTTGGACTTCAACATAGTTCAAAAATTTCATCAGCAAGAGCTCTATGAAGTCTCTAAGTGAGCTCTGTTAACCTAATATATGCACACATTGTTGTAATATTGTATTAGTTACTCACTAATCACCTCTCTTGGTTTGGTTTTGTTATATACACATACATAGTTGGTGGAGAAGTATTGACGTGGCGACCAAATTTCCCTATGCAAGAGACAGGCTTATGGAGAGTTATTATTGCGTCAATTCTATGTACTTTGAGCCCAAATACCGGTCGGGAAGAATTATAGCCACCAAAATCTTCTTAATGTTGGCTATATTGGACGACACTTACGATAACTTTGCTACATATGAAGAGGCGCATGCCCTAACTGAAGCTATTGAAAGGTTCTTGTTGCATAATCCACATATGTGTTAGATTGGCTATTTAGGTTAGTTGGAGCGCTTTCTGTTAATAATTGATTGTGGAATCGTATGTGTATTTTATATGAGCATAATCCTACAGGATGGATGTTAGGGCTCTCCAAGAACTACCCGACAGGATGAGAAATGTATATAGTGTCATCCTTAATCTATATGATGAAATCGAGAAGGAAACTGGGAAAATAGGACCCACTTTCGGTGTCCAATATGCAAAGGCAGAGGTACGTAATCTGCGATAAATAATCCACATAGTATGTCAAGAAAAAGATTAGTCAATTAAATCTTCATATTGTTATAACATATTGCAGCTCAAGAAATTGTCCCAAGCCTACTTGGGTGAGGTTCGGTGGCGCAATGAAGGTCGGGTTCCGACACTGAGAGAGTACATTATCAATGGAGTTGCCTCTAGCGGTGTGTCCAAACTTTGCACATCGTGTTTCGTTGGTATGGGAGCAGAGATAGCCACCAAGAAGGCTTTTGAATGGGTAACTAATGAGTCTAAAATGATGAATGCTGGTTGTCTCATTGCTAGGGTTCAAAATGACATTTTCTCTCACGAGGTATTTTCCCCCCTTCTTTTATGAATCTTACAAAGTGCTTAATTAGTTACGATAGTTTTTTTTTTTTACTGAAACCTATGTTACTTGTATTAACCAGTGGGGCGTGTGTTTTTTGCACAGTTTGAACAAAAGAGGAACCATGTGGCTTCAGCCGTGGAATGTTGTATGAAGGAGTATCGAGTGTCGGAGAAAGAAGCTGTTGAATTCCTGTGGAAAGAGATTTCTAACGCGTGGAAAGATATTGTCGAAGAGTATTGTCAGAAACCGACCTTGTTGCCATCAACCGATCTCACGGATCGTCTCCTCAATTTGACACGTCTAATCAATATATTCTACGACGATGGTGATTGCCTCATCAATTCCCACCTTTTGAAGGATCATCTCACCTCACTTTTCATTGATCCCGTGCCTCTTTGAAGAAATCATTGACATTTGAATAATTTACTATACCGATGTTTTTTTTTTTTTTGGTGATGTTTCTTGTTGCTCCTGCTTGCTCTTCTTGCTTTTGGTTCTTTTCTTTTTGCGTTCATCTTGTGTTTCCTTGCTTTCCTGAACAGTTATCATCACATCCTGAAATCGTCAATCTTTCTTACATTAATACGTTGGATTACCCGTACACAAAGTTGTATAATGCCTTCACCTAAGTTTATCTTACTTCACCCATAAACTACCTAGCTAAATGGTTGCAGCTCAACTAAATTCTTGAGCACATCACAATGTTTCGTTAATTGTTTTTTTATCAATCGATATCACGTTTATATTTTAAATAAATGTCATCGTATCCGTACAATCCAAATCAACCGTGATTAGAAAAAGGTAAGCTCATTATCAATACTATAATATTTGAAAAAATATGTAATTAACATGCGATTGTATGGTATTACAAGGAATACTTTTCAAGAACCTGTTGATACCAATAACTCGAGTGATTGGAAGAGATTCAATCGTGGATCATATACCATTAAACAACATACCCCCTCAAACGAAATCCACCATATGTATATGGGCTTGAAGTTTGCATAGATCCAAACACCATGTCCTTAATAAAACATATGGGGTCACCGAGATTTTAACACAAGACCTCTCGATCCAAAAGGGTCTGAAATCATTTCAATCAAACCACATACGCAAATCATGTAGAGAACACAAGACACATAATTTACGTGGTTTCCCTGTTCGATATGAACATGACTACTCCACGAAGAGCGACAAACTATCAGTCAATATTATTATCAACGTAGAATCTTTAACCTAGTTACATGGCCGAACTGATATATATATATATATATATATATATATATATGGGGAGTTCTACGGTACCCCGGGTGAAATTCGGGGTACCGCATACCTTAAGTAAGAAAACGCTATCTAGAACTTGAATTGACTGATCTTTCGGACATTATACTATACTCTAACCCATAAAGATCAAAATCTAGGTCTTAATTCTCTAAATCTTATACCCCAAGATCAATTTAATTAGAAACAATAATCGACGGTTATGATTCGTCCAAATATAGGCAAAAAAAAGTAATGCAGCATCTTAGGATTTATAGGTAATGATTAAGATAATTAGGACCCAGGGTTCACTCATTAAGGGTTAGGGTATAGTATCATGCCCAAAAATCCTACTAATTCGAGGTCTAGATAGCGTTTTCATACTCAAGGTATGCGGTACCCCGGATTTCCTCCGGGGTACCGTAGAAGGCACCATATATATATAGGGTGTCGTATTCGGTGCACCCACTTTTTCGGGGCACTCACTGCACCCGCCTCATAATTGTCATTCTGACCATGCGATTCATGTCAAAACGGTATCAATTGTTGCTTATGATATAATGAACAAGAAGCACATGAATTTGAAAAAAAATCATTCAAAATTTACTTTAATTCGAAGGATTTAGGATTTAGAGATTTAGGGTTTAGGTTTACAATTTGGGATTTTGGGTTGGGATTCAAAATTCAAGGTTAAGGGGTTAGCGTAATGGATTGATTTGTTATGATTCTATGTCATATCATCATATTATATTGAGAGTACTAATTAAAGTTCAAAATTTGATGTATTATGGACGCTTTTAGAGTTGGGTGCACTCAAAGTGAGTGCACCGAAGTAAAAACGTGCTATACAAATTTGTACTTATACTGAAACCCGCTACTTTTGCTAAAACACGTAGGTATTGCCTAACAGCGGCCCAACGCCTTCTTGAACATTGATGTTATATAGAGATATAGGGGTCAGACTGGTGTACTCCTGGAGTATACTATACTTCAGGTACTCCTAGCGAGACATCTCCATCTAGACCATGAATTTAATCGAATTTAGGGTATGATACTATGCCCTGACCTGTAATGAATAGACTTCAGGCCTTGATTCTCTCAACTCAAGTCCGAAGTTCAATTTAATGAAAAATAATAATTGATAATTGAAATTGGTCGAATATCATCAAATCACATCTAACCGTCAGATCACCTGAATTATACTATACTCAAAGTAAACCCGTCTTTACCATGGATATAGATATTACTTTTATTCATTAATGAATTCCATGACATGAACCGCCATTGGCAAGTTACAACATGACTCAAACCATTAACTAAAAAACACTTGAAAACTGCAACAAATATATTAAAAAGCTCTATGAATGCAAACCATGCATGCAAGCATCCATCCATGATCCATATATATAGCTCTCCTCCACCGCCTTCTTTATTTAGTACTACTCCAAGCACCGCTTCTCAAACGCCATGTCGTCATGTCTACAACTCCCCTCGAAACGGCGAGGCAGTAGGATGCCCTTCATCATGGCAACAAAGGAAAGTGGTATACTTCTCCATATACCTATGACACTCAGGACACTGGGTCCAGATGGGTCAGTAACTGATGGGTCAGTAACCCATCAGTAACCCCTTCTATGATTCCCACGTATCAGACACTTTTTTATTTAAATTAAATGTGAAAAGGGCAGTACAGTAAAATTGCACTTTCTCCTATTTATTGTCGAGGCTGACTTTTGACCGTACCACATCAGCGCCTCCTTCTCTCTCCTCACAAAATATTTAATTTTCCTTCCCTTAATTTTTAACGGACGATTTCTCACTCGTTTTAAGTCGAAATTTAATTTTTTTTGCACAGTTAGATCAGATTAATTGTGCTCTTCAAAATGATATCCACTTTGATATTTTTTGGACACAAAAAAATTTGTCAGTTATTACCAGTCTATACCATATGGTATAGAGTGGTAATACCATATGATATAGTGTGGTAATATCAATATATATTTCGTTACCACCTAATACCATATGGTATAGACTGGTAATACTAATATATATTTCGTTACCACCCAATACCATATGGTATAGTGTGGTAATATCAATATATATTTCGTTACCACCCAATACCATATGGTATAGAGTGGTAATACCAATATATATTTCGTTACCACATAATACCATATGGTATAGTGTGGTAATACCAATATATATTACCTAAAAGAAAGGGGGAAAACAAAAGGAAGGAGAGAAAAAAAAACTTGTCTTCTGTCTCATCTCATTTAATCCGCAACCAAAGAACACCAAACGCCAAAAAAGGAGAAAGATCGAAATTAAAACCAACGAGTTGATGAAGAGAAGAAACGCAATTAAAGAGGGTGACTTCAATTTTTATTAGTCGATTGCTAGAGAAAAAAATAAAGATGGAAGAGAGCAGATCTAGATTTGAAAAGGAGATTGTGAGAGAAAAAGTAAGAGAGAAGGAATAGAGAAAGGATCTGGAAAGAGATTGGAAAAAGAAAGAGAGAAGGAAGAGAGAAAGAAGAAAATAGAGTTGCAGAGAAAAGGTTATTCTTTTTCTTTCATTGAAAAGTCAGCCATTGAAATGCGAAATAAAAAAAAATTAAAAATACAAAAACTAAACAAAAATGCCCCTCCCCACCTCCGCGTCCAGCCAGCCACCCGATTGCTCCATCCCCAGATCTACGGTTCCCGTGTATTTACTGATAGGTCAGTAACCATTGGTTACTGACCCTATCCCAAATCCAGGACACTTCATCCCTTCAGTAATCCTCCCCGCAGTATTAGGAAACTCGAACCTGCAACAAGGGTAAGTCACCCCATGGACCTTCTTGTGATGATCATCGTACGCCAGATCGAAACCCTTCACCGGAATCTCTTCCTTCCACAGATCGTACTCCACCAGAGTCGTCAGCAACGTGTTGCCGTGCCCGTTCGATATGATGTTCGACCCTTTGCTCAAAACGGCCCACCCTCCTTCCGTGTCGTAGCTCAGCAGCTTCTTGATCTCCAGCATCATGGGGTCATGGTCGTCGAGCTTGCCCTGCTGGATCTTGCTGAACAGCATGCTCTCGAGGCGCGTCCAGAAGAACCAGATCATGGTCGGGTCCTGCCAGAAGTAGCTGAGCTTCTCCACGGTGATGGTGGCGAGGACGCGGCGGACGAGCTCTTTCTTCGTGCTCTTCCCCACGTAGGCCATTTCCAGAGGGATCCGCGAGGCTACTGCGACTGCTCGGGCCGTGTTGGTGAATTTCCGGACCCATTCTACGTCGTCTCCGCCTTAGAGGAAGATGTACTTGCCGTCCTTGATCTGGATTTTGGAAACAGGGGAGAAAACAGAGGAAAAAACAGAGGAATTTTCAGATTATAGCTTTGCTTTGGAGTTGGGAAACAGGGGAGAAAACAGAGTAATTTTCAGATTTTAGCTTTGCTTTGGAGTTAGGAAACAGGGGAGAAAACAGAGGAATGTTCAGATTTGAGCTTTGGTTTAGAGTTAGGAAACAGGGGATACGATGGGTGGTAGAGGATTTGAGGAGCACTGGAATCAAGATAAATGGGGTTGGAGATTTGAGGAGACACGATGACTAGTTTTATTTATATAAAATTTGAGGATTGATGTTCTGGATCACATATATGTTGACAGTGGATATTGAGTTTTTTTAAAGAGGAACAGGGTCGACGAACAATGAAGCAACTTGTGCTTTCATTAGCTGGGGATGGGTGTAGGCATCTCCCCGCTCATATAACACATGATAAAAACGTGCATAATTGAGAAGACGTTCTATTAGAGCCGCAGGTAATGGAGTTGGTTTCTGATGCATTTCAGTAATGTCTTTCCAAGCTTCAGAAATCTCCTTCCAAATGATTTCAGTGGCTTCCTCTTGTGATTTTGAGTGCTCTTTCATATAGCAGTCCACAGCAGAAGCCACATGCTCTCTCTTTCGCTCCATCTGAGGAACAAGAAATTAAATTAGTGCATAGTACACCGTACAAATCATTTTTTTTTTTAACTATGTGATGCCTTATATAAAATCTCAATAAACTTGGTACCATTAAGATGATTACCTCATAAGATACGATATCATTATGGAGCCTAGTAATGGCCCCGATGGCTCTTAGCATCTTTGGCTCATTAGTAAGCCATTTGAGAGCATCTCTCGTCACTATTTCTGTTCCCATTCCAAGAAATGCATACGTGGGAACGATGAGAGAACTACTGGTGATATATGCATCTGTCTTATACTCCTCCACCGTTGGAACATAGCCTTCAGTACGCCATCGAGCCTCAACCAAGAAGGATCGACACATCCGTTTCAGCTACATAGATTAAGAATGTGAAAATAGAAACATTTAGCTCATTGCTAAGTATCCAAAAGGCAAAAGGAATGGAATAATTAATGTTGCGGTAACATTTTTATTCATAAAAAGGGATCCACTTAAACCCTAATAATCATGAGCATCGACCCAATTAGGATATCAAATTATTCAAGATAGAAGTTGAGTTCTCCTCCAAATCGAATGGACTTACGACCGATCATTAATTTAGATCACCCATGATGGGTGAAAACGAAGGAGGAATGATTTCAAAATTAACATGGTATAGAGATAACCTCGGCCTTAGCATACTCAACACCAAAAGAGCATCCGATTTTTCCAAGTTCCATCTTGATTTCTTCATATGTGTTAAGAATGATATGGTAAATATCCTTCATCGTGTCAGGTAGTGTTTCGAGAGCCTCAATTTCCAGCCTATGTGTATATAGAAAACAAAATTTAAGTACTATACAATATCAAATCAATATGTTAATTAGTTATATTCTAGTAAATGATATATATATGTGTGTGCATGGTAAGAACCTTTCAATGGCTTTTGTGAGAATTTGAAGCTCTTCATATGTAGCGTAGTTGTCATACGTGTCATCCACAAGTATCATAGTCAAACAGATCTTGCTGAGTATCATTCTTGCCCGTCGATATTTGGGCTCGAAGTAAATGGCAGTCATGCCAAAATAGCACTCCACGACTCTGTCTCTTGCATATGGGAAGTTGGTGGCTACTTGAACAATGCTCCACCACTTGGTGATTTCATGGAGCTCCTGCTGATGGAACTTTTGGACTCTGTTGAAATCCAACTTTGCGAATGTGAGGAGTTTCGGGTCGTGGGAAGGGTCCTCGGAGTAGAGATCGATGTAGTTCCTAGTCATCAATCTTGGGATGCATTTCCAAATGGGAAAGCGAAGGGAAAATTCTATTTGTTTTTTGGATATTGAATGGTTGGTAGTCTTATTGTGTGTGACAAGGACCCTCTTGAGGGTCCTCGTTGCAAAACTTAGAATTTCATCCAATATGTCCTCTCCATTGAGGGCCACATGTGCTGCCTCAAACAAGCTTAGCAGTCCTTGCGCATCCGATGACAACCATTCCTTGAACCTTCCTTCATTGTCCTTCAACTTCATAAACACATCTACATTGCGGATTATATAACAAACCAATGTTAATTATCCATAGTTAAAGTGTATGAAAAAAGAAAGTCCGCAAACAATGTGTTCTCACCATGAGAAACTGGAAAGCCCTGTTGTCTGAGCAGTCGGAAGCGGAGAGTTGTATGATAGAGATTGACAGTATTGTTGTCGTCGTCGACATTGATAAATAAGTCTTCTCCAAAAGCATGCACTTTTGCAAGTGCTTCTTCAACCTCCCTTTCAAAAAGATACCCAATGCCTAATCGTTGGACTGTATCTATCAGCTTCATCTTGTCGGCAATCATTGCCTCCTGATCATCATCTCCACTTTTTACTTCGTCTATCACCATCTTCGTCACCTCTTCCTTGAGAACGTCATATCTGGGGTGTTGTTTTTTGTTCGTCTACGAAGATATATAGTTAAGAGAATAAAAGAAAAGCACAATGAATTGTTATTAGAACAAATAGTACTTCTTGCTAGTTTGCCAAGAATATCATTTCGTTTTAATAATTTGACTTATCAAAACCAATTATTAACATGGTTCTTCAACCACACGATATGTTGTCTTTCATCTAAGAAAATAATGCAAGGAAAAAGTATACAAGTACGTATATTACTCAAAGTTCTTCAACAACACCATTCATTGAAATTCCCCACAACACAAAAAAATAACTATTTTTATTTACTCACCCTTTATGTACTATAATTCAAGGAAAGAATATACAGGTACCAAAACGTAATTTTAACAATAAAATTTTTGACATGTTTGTAGAAAATTTGAATTTAAGAAAGAAATTTGTCAAAAAGAAAACTCAACAAATAAAAAACCTTAAAATCTAAAATCCTTAAATTATAAATGAATAACTAAACAATAAATTGGAATTAAATACATGAATTTGAAATTCATTTATCCAAACGCACCCTTTTGTGTTACCTGGAGTGAGAGGTCAACTTTGTCGTAGAAGCGATCGCCCCAAACTGTCGGTTGAAAGATTTCTGAGGATCGACCCACTGCTTGACCGATTTCCTTCTGGTGGGTTGCTGCAAAATGAGCACCAGTTGCCTGAAGCGGTAGTGAAGAAGATGACATTTCTTTTTGTACCTACATATATAATTTTAAATGCTGAGACCAATATGGATGTGTCGTCGATTATTAAAGCACCTCATTATATCGTTGAATTTTTGGATTGTATATGGTCCAACACAAATCCTAGAATATGATAAGTTAATTCATAACTTTACACATAAATAAACTCATTAATAGAACTCATCACTATGCTCTAATTTTTTGGTTTTTCAATTCTCACCACCACCACCACAACCGATCAGTACTCTCTATACTTGTCTCTTTCTTTGCTTCTACTTGGGACGTGGTTTAGATTAAAAATCCTTACAGGCTATTTATACCCAAAATCTTAACAATAACTACAACAGACGACGTGATTTACGACAAAAGGATTAATGTCGGCTGATGCTTGTTCCAATTCCAACTTGGTGTGCTGCCAGTAACAACTAGCAACCCTTATAATGTTGGGTTGGCTCTGTATGTATCAGTTTGTTCAATTCTCAGCCCTAAGGGGTCAAGTCTGCATCAATATCTGCCCCAGGCCCAAGGCCAAGATCATGGAGTTCTTTATTCCAAGTCCAAGTCAAACTCTGAATGACATTACTCCAAGGGAATAAATGCATGGCTGAGTCATTGGAACGTTGAATGTTGAATTGACAGGTTTTATTTTCTATAGATATATTTACCACTACAATTGCACTAAAGAGCAAGGGGAAAACCATGAAACATATTGAGCTCGAATTCGACACTTTATGGTATGGCTGATAATCAACTAGTCAATTCTCGGATTAACTGTTAATCGCCAATTAACGAGTACTTAATTGCTAATTATGAAGGATATGGTAGATCGGCTCATAGTAGAGGTTCCTATAAATCTGTTACAACTTAGCTGTTAATCGATCCGACTAACCGCTAACAAAATTTCATATGTTTTAATTTGGATTTGATATATGAATTTATGGTTGATGATGGATATGAACCATCAATTTCATTCCTTTTAGCTTTCTTTATGATAACGATGCTCAATTTTCTTTATTCCTTCTAAATTTGTATTGAGTTTGTATCCAATTTTAAAGCAAACAAAAAATGTTAAAATGAGTACAAGTTTTATGCTAAGAAGTAAGAATGGCGAAAGGACCTTCCAAAAAAGGGGGGAAACACTCAATGAGTTAGGATAACGGTTCGGTTACCTAGCACATTTGTCATTGTGACGATTTTTCAGAATATATGCACATAATTAAAAATTAGACCTGATATACTAAAAAGCCCTAAAGTCCGGAGAAATACTCTCTTGTCAAAATTTTCTAGTTACGTTGTATTTGAAAAGTCATGCAAAATCTAATAAAAGTTTGCCACGATCGGATATCAATAGACAAAATTATGACAGTTCAAAGTTTAGCAAAATCACAAAATGTCCCATTTGGGTCAACAAATTGCTTTATTTGGAGATGGAGGTGGGCCATAATTTCTCTAGGTGTGGACCTTCGTCATATTTTTTTCTTATTTTGACAATCGACTGAAATTTCATATTGAGGTGGTAATTTGAATCTAATTCATCAATTTAATTCATCCATTAAAATCCAATTAATTTAATCATTTAAATTCAATTCATTTAATCCATATCCAAAGGAACTTCTTGTGGAGTGGAACAGGTGACAAAAGGAAATTCTTCCTTGTCGATTGGAAGACTTGCAAAGCGTCAAGGGATAACGGATGTCTGGGAATTTCTGACCTCGCTTCTTTTAATAGCGCGCTGCTCTCAAAATGGTTGTGGAAATTTGCAACCGATAGAAATAGTTGGTGGAGATTCCTCATCGACATCAAATATAAGAATCAAGGTTCCCAATGGCACACTGGCAGCATCACAGGATGCAACTCAAGTTCTGTTTGGGCTAATATTACACGAGAAAATGATCAGTTCTGAAATCATACCTTTCATCGTCCTAGGTGGAGGCGCTCATGTTTCTTTCTGGCGGGACCGTTGGATTCCGGACTGCTCTACTTCTTTCCCCCGTGTCGCTGCTGTTGCCTCAAGCTCGGAAGCTAGGATCCGAGACATCGCCGACTACTCAGGTAATCCTACAATATGGAATATTAATCTTTCTGTTAATTGAGAGGGGGAGCTGAAAGGGAGAGAGAGGGGTTAATCGAGCTTCTTAATTCTTATGACATTATCAATAAAGCTAACAGTCCATGTAGAATTGTTTGGCAGCCCAACCCGGAAGCAGGGTTTACCGTTAACTCGATGTACCGAGTTCTTGCAGCTAACAGGTTTCCAGGTGCATGCGCCTGACTTTCCATTGTAGATAGTTTGGAGAAATTGTGTACCACCGAAAATCTGTTTCTTTCTTTGGATCCTCGCCCACAAGAAGACGCTGACCCTTGATATGCTTCAGAGGAAAGGATGGAATTTAGCAAATCGGTGTAAACTATGTCGCAAAAACGAAGAATCGGCTCAACATCTGTTCGTGAACTGCCCCTTTTCCGAACAGGTTTGGAAATTGATTGAGAAGCTTGCAGGTCTATCGTCTTCCCATCCAATTATGATCTCAACAATATTATCAGAATGTGGCCGACAGCTAGTCCTGATAGCGTAGAAACATGGTTCAAATATGTTGCTCTGCACGCAATATCGTGGTCTATCTGGCTGGAACGTAATCAAAGGATTTTCAATAATTTTATGATGAGTGCTGAAGGAACGGCTTTGAAAACTCTCAAAATGGGTACGGGATGGTTAGTCGCTCATGGTAAAGCTGACCAAATGCAGGCTTCTCAGTGATTGCAGAATAAACTTCAACAGCTTTTTTGCCCATCATGATCCTCCCTCCGGAATCGGCGTGTTGTTTCCAATTGTTATTTCAGGTGGGCAGGTGCTGTCTGTCCTGCTTGCCCTTGAAGAGTTTTTTCGACAGATTGTTTCCAAGCTTTCCTGCGATGTTATTTTCAGTTGGGGCGGAACAATTGTTGCGTTCCTAGATAGCACCCGGGCAATTTTCGTTCTTCTGTTTTCATCTCGGTCTTGCCTGCCGCGGCTGTACTTGCTGTTTTTGTTTTCCTTTTAAGCTAGCGACTTTAGCTTCCTCTTGCCTGGGTTGAGAAGAAGCCTCTCGACTTGCTTTTCTCCTTTTTCCTTTTTCTAGTCGTTCTCTTCTGGTCACTGGCAACTCTTGTGCTAGTACCATGTCCCCTTTGTACAAACTCTTTTCTTTTTTCCTTTAATGCATTTATCACCTTCATAAAAAAAATTGTATTAGTGGATTCATGACTTTTGCAATAAAAAATTATATTTATAGAAAGACAATATTTGGGGAAATTATAGTTTAGTACCGATTTTTTTATATTTCACATTTGTAACCTAAAAACTTTTTATCAAAATTATCTTTTAAATTTACTTTTTGATACCTAAAGTTTTTATAATTATATTCTAGTACCTAAACTTTTCAAATTTACATAATGGTTCAGTATAGCGATATCACTTTAATCCATAAATCAAATCCACCAATCTAATCCATAAAGACATTGAATTCTCGTCACTAAATCCCCTCCTATTTGAAGGGGAAAATATTGGCGTATGATTATTATTTGTAACAAAACATGCATCATATGTAACTCAATCAAACTCAAACGGTTTGATGTCATCTACGAAAAATGGAAAGATTCATCATGATGATTCATTCATGTAGCCATGCATACATGCAAAAACTATATATATATGACACTCGAGATGGGAACAAGGAAGGGGCCGGGTAGCTAGGTACGTACTACGATCGAGGAGTGGGCAAAGAGATGCATGAAGAGGAAGAGTAAAGCTTTTCCGGATCCATTTGCAGTTTATGACTTCGTTCTCATTCTCAGGAAGAAATTTGACACGATTACAACAACCATAGATTTCGAGTACAGTTTTAATCCTTTTTATAAGATATTATCGGGGGCTCGGAACAGCAAACAATGGTTTGAACTTATGCAAAGCCATCCCAAGCTGCTCTTCCATATCTAGCTTCTCTGGCGCGACCCCATATGGCAGTTTCCATTTGAACCAGTGAATCAATGAACCCAACATCATATGCAACATTCTCAATCCCAACGACATTCCAGGACATACCCTTCTTCCGCCACCAAATGGAAGCAGCTCAAAATCATTCACCCTAACATCGATCGTCGAACCCAAGAACCTTTCCGGCGCGAATGAGTTTGGATTGTCCCATGCCATCGGATCCCGACTTATAGCCCATACATTGACCAGAATTTGTGCACCTTTGGGCACGATGAAGCCACATATTTCCACATCTTCACTCGCTTTGCGGGGAATTAACAGGGAACCTACTGGGCGTAACCTTAAGGTCTCTTTCACTATTGCTTGTAGATATGGTAATCGAGTGATGTCTGATTCACATAAATGATTTCCTTTTCCAATGTTTTTATCTAGTTCTTCCCTTGCTTTGGCGAGTTTGTCTGGATGGCGGAGGAGTTCCGTCATTGCCCATTCTAGTGAGCTTGAAGTTGTATCCGTACCTGCTACAAACAGATCCTGACGGGCCAAACCAAGATCAACGAATATAGAAATGAAATAAGCGAAAAAAAGAGAATTAATCAACCATTGATCCTCGATCTAATTAAGCGAGCAGCCTTTAGGGTTAATCAAACCTACTCACAAACAACAAGTGCTTGATGGAAAGTGGATCCATGGCGGCAGCCCCCTCACGATTGTCGTCGTCTCCAATAGCCAGAAGCGTGTCGAGCATGTCGTTTGGCGAGACGTACTGCTCATCGGACTTGATCTTCCTCACCCGTTCGTCGATGACCCATTGAAACAAGTTGAGAACATTCTCCAAATGTCCCTTCATCCGCCTCTGTATCCCCTGCAAATCCATACTCGCCAGCACAGGGAAGTAGTCTCCCAAGTTGGGCTTCCCTGCTTCCTCCAGGATCCCACTCACATCCTCCTGAAACTTCCTGGCAGTCTCTGACCTCTCCACATCCCCTAGATTAAACGAAAGAATGGTGGACGACAAAGAGTTCAGAGTCGCCCTGAACACCGCCCTGCGGACGTCAACCGCCTCTCCAGGCCTCTGGGAGGCAGTCTGTCGGACATCTTCCAACAACTCGAGAACCTTCTCCCTCCGGAGCTCCTGATACGAGTCGAGCTTCTGAGGGGTGAAGAGATAGGAGTTGCACACTTTCCTGAGGTTCCTCCACTTGGAATGCGGGGGGAGAAACGGCATGGCGAATTTGTGGAGGTCGAGGACTTCCATGGCGAGGCCGGTGTGGCGGTGGGAGAGGACGTTGTCGTGCTTTTGGAGGATCTCCCTGGCCACGGCTGGGGAAGAAGCGACGATGGTGGTGATTCTGCCCAGCTTGATGCTCATCAACGGCCCGTGTTTCTTGGCAAGATCGGCTAGGGATCTGTGAGGCTTGGCGCCTAGGTTGTGGATGTTGCCGATGATTGGCAGCCGGGTGGGGCCCGGCGGGAGTTTGCCCGCCGCCGCCGGAGGTTTTGTTGGCAGCAGGAAGCGGAGGATGGTGATGGTGAAGAAGAGGCAGAGTAGGCAAATGAGGAGGAAGAGCTCCATTTTCTCCGGCAGGGTTGGTTGCGGGAACGGCTTTAGTCGGAGGGATTTTGTTTATATCTTAGACTCTGAAAGATCCTACGGCTAGCTATATAAATATTACGTTGTCTGAGTGTATGGTGAACTTCTTAGTGTATATTATTATGATTATTGTTATTATTATTATTATTATTATTATTATTATTGGGATAATATCATCCTAACTGAATCCATCTCTGCCATTCAATTTTTTTGTTTATAGTTATTTATAATTTGGTCAGTCAACGAATTCCATAAAGAGAAGGAAGTATTGATTTGTTCTTGTTCATAATGGACATGTTTTGTCCAAAAAATGGAGGAAGGGAAATAAATTAAATGGTCACACCGCATGCAAATGCAATGCAAGTCCAACCTGGTGTGCTGCCAGTAGCAACCCAAATACCCAAATAAGTTAACGTTGTCTTGACTCAACTATTTGTCCAATTCGCAGCCCAAGATCAGGCACTTCTTTCCTTTTTTTGAATCCCAATCTGAATGACGTACATTATTTCAAGAAAGGATTGGATGGTTGAGTCATTGGAATGTTGAATTGTTGAATGTTTACGTGGTCACACATTGACTAGTTTTCTTTTCATAGAGATCTATAAATTCAGTATGTTGGTTTTTTATTTGTCTCGGGCCTATCTGTTTCCTCCAATCTTATTTTTTCCTAAACTACCTCATTATTTACTAAAAAAATTGCATAATACCACTCTGCCACTTACTAAAATTTTCTAGTCTACCTAAGTTTGGTGTAAACCGTTGAGGTCTCACAATCAATGGAAAATCACTGAAATTCTAAGTTATTTGGCAAGATCGTTATGGAACTCAACGTTCTTGTCATAGATCGTTTGGGTCTCTAGTGATTTATATCCTTTAGGGTTTCAAATTGCAATAACTTTGCTCTTGATTATCCGATTGAGATTGCATAACTTTTTAAGTACTAAAGCTTTTATTAGGGATAAATTTCAGAATATATGCTCAAAGTTGAAAATTTGACCTGAAAGTATACCAAAAACTCTAAAATTCGAAATGCCCTCTTACGAAAATTGTCTCATAATAAAAGTTGAAGTCCTTTGTGTTTAATATCACTAACATTGAATCTGGAGGTCCCAAATTCGATTCTATTGGGAATACCTAAACACAAAAGGTAAAAGTAAGCAACAAATTATCAAGAAGAAACAAAATGTTCTACATCAAATCAAGGTAGAAAACAAAGACAACTAGGTGTCACTACAAGAAAACTCGTCTATTGCGACTAAAATATTGCAACAAATGCATCATATGTCTCTAAAAATATCAAATACTTGACAATTTTATAAAATGTCTCTAAAAGTATTAATATCTGTCTCTAGAAGTATCGTATACTTGACAGATATGATATGTGTCTCTATAGCTATTATTTTAAGATTTGATACTATTATTAATTTCTTAATATTTTATTTTAGTTTAGATATATGGTTAGTTTTCAAGACAAATTTATAATGATTTCATTGGGGATATATTTAACTGTCGCTATAGGCTTATGCAATCTCTATTTGGAGTTTTCGACGGAATAATAAGAGAAATAATAAAAGGAAATTAAAAATAAAATTCGCAAATAAGGATGCATCCCATTTCAAAACCCTAGCAGTGATCTCTAAATTTCCCCGGCCGACTCCATGTCTCCATCTCATCCTGCCTTCTTCTCCATCGTGGCCCTGTTTCTCTCTATCATATTATGTCGATTGCTATACAAGGAATGGGGTGCCCTCACTACCTTCTCTCACCGAAGGCGCACATAATGGGAAAGAAGAGATTTCATATGATGCAGCAGTTCCCCCATTCTGAGCTCGGTCTGATGCAGCAGTTCCCCCATTCAAATCACGAAATTCCATATATGTGACCTCATCTTCATCTCCAACAGGCTCCATCTATAACTTTCTCCTCAACTGTGTAAGATTATGATGCAATTGAAAAAGGTAATTGTATCCTTTTTAATTGCTTGCTCTAACCCCTTTTGTTGTATATCATCCTGTTGTTGATCTCTTTTTTCATCATGCAATTAATACACCTTCCCCTAAGATTCCCACGTCTCAAATACTTTCAGATCTATTTTATCCATCAACGTTTCCACTTGAGTTTGGGTTTGTGGGTTGTCTGGTTTCAATTGGCTGTTGCTTTTCTATTGAGTGTGGGGTTATGTTTTGTTGGTTCATTCTACAGGTGAAGGTGCTTATATATGGAAAACTAATTGCATCTCTAGGCATTATCCTATTTTTAAAGTTGTACTCAGAGAAATACAGATTAACATGGTAATTCCTCGACTTGTGAGGGTTTTTACCTTTATATGCGTATTTTTGGGGTATTGTGATTAGTTTTTATAGGTGGGTATTTCTCAATTTCTTGTTCTCAAAAGCCAAATTTACCCATACCCTGTACTTGCAAGAGTCAACTGTATAATGGAGCTGGTGAAAGATTACACAATTAGCATAAAGTTTTCAAGGCTAGTGACGGGGAGTCAATTGTGCATTATGTTGATAATGGTGATAGTGATTGGGGAAAGGAACCTGAAGGCACAACTAAGGGGCGTTTATAAAGTTATTGTGTTGTTCAAATTCATAATTTTGTTGATTATCATTGTACTATAGTTTTTATCCATTTAGAAACATTTCTGATGTAAGCACCAAAATTGATTGGCTTCAATAAATGGAAAAAAATGGTGGATTTCATAGATTTATTTTGTTTGTACTAATAGTAATGAAATTGACAAAATATACGGTTATGTTTTTAATTTCAATTAGAATTGAATTGGTAAGTAAATAAGTTGTAGTCGATTATGCTTAAGAAATTTTTTGAGACAAATATAATAGTCTCGAATGACTAAGATTAAGAACAAAACAAATTTACTCTAAAAGTCAAATTGGTGACAAATATTTATGTCGGGAAAATCTAATATATAAACAAAAGAATATGTCTCTAAAGGTGAAATTGGAGACAAATATTTATATCTTTAAATGTGCATATAGAGACTAAATAATCGTCTCTAAAAAAGTCTTTGGAGACTAAAATATTAGATGTAGTTTTCCCAATCAGTAACAAATAATATTTGTCTCTATAAGGCTATTGCAACTGCTCTAGAGGAGACAAATATGGTATATGCATCTAAAGAAGTATAGAGACAAATGAGTATTCAATAGAGACACATTTTCATCGTCTCTATAGTCCATTTTTCTTGTAGTGTGTTCTTGGCCATTAATGGGCTGGTTAGTTAGACTTCGCGCTACCTGTCTCCTTTCTCAGTCAACAAGTGAGGACTGAAAGAGTTTCTACAGATTGGAGAAAGAGATTGAGACGAAGTATACGATGAATTGAACTTATGAATTCATATATATATAAATTCGTAAGTTTGTGAATTCAAGTGATATTTAAAATTAAATAAAAAAAATGACCATAATAACTTTCTTTCACGAGAACATACTTTCTCTCGTTAACGTCATGCTACCCGTCCTTATTAGTAGGGGTGGCTATACGGTCCGGTCCGGTTAAATTGGCCCAAATTGATCCGGTCCAGTCTGGTTTTTTTGAAAATATAAGGACCGAAGATTGGATTGGATACAGTCCGGTCTTGATCCGGTCCGGTTTTGACCCGATCCGGTCCCAATTCGGTCTTGATTTTATATTGAGATTGTGGGAATTTGAGTGGCATAAGGCCTAAAAGGGTGAGGAGTTGGTTAAGTTTTGTACTAAGTGCAAAGGTTTGTGACCATTTATGCAAATTACCCTTAAGTTTTGGGTGTTGAGCTCTCTTATCCGGTCTTTATCCGGTTTTTTACCTCAAATCTAAGCCCAAAGATTGGATTGGATTGTTTACTATCCAGTCCCGGTCCGGTCTCGGTCCGGGTTATACGGTCCGGTTTCCGGTTTTTCATCCGGTCCCGGTCCAAATAGCCAGCCCTACTTATTAGAACACTATATAAGTAGGAGTGAAATCTTTGATCATAGAACGTCTTTAGAAACTCGATTCAATGGTGTAAGAGATCGCTTCCAGCATGCTGACTTGATTGATCCGGTATGCCTCGTCCTCTATCTCATTCTTAGCTTGCATTGGCTGCACATAATGATCACCAAAAACCAGAACTCAAATAGTTACTCATAACGAACATTGAAAGTTTATTCATGATCATGATTGTGGATTTTCGGAAGGTCTTATCGAGAGACTTATCGAGAGAGTGGTATCAATTATAATGTAATGGTATTGCTTTTTTTTTATTGGTATATATGTATTTTTTTCGTATTGGTATTAATTTTAGTTGTATTATTTTTTCGCATTGGTATTGATTATAATGTAATTGTATTGCTTTTTTGTATTAATATTATCATACTGTTCATGTATTGGTATTGGTTATAAATATGCAATGATATTGGTTAATAAATAATATATGCTATGGACATTGGTTAATAAATAATATATGCTATGGACCTATGGTAGTGGTAGCTAGTGATTTTGTGTAGAGTGCAGTGGTAGCATGTTTTTGTGTTTTGGTAATGATTTCTTGTTTTATTTCTATAATGGTGTTGAATATTTTTTTTTACTTGAAGTGGTAGTATTTATTTAATGGATTGATATTGACTTCTTATTTTACTTTTGTAGTGGTATTAATTCGGTTAAACGAAAATAAGGAAAAGATTGAGAAAACAAAAAAAGAGTGGTGACGAGAGATCTGCAAAGTGAGAGAAAGAGTTAGAATTTTAATTAATATTTTTTTCATAAAATATAATTTATCAAAAAATAATTAATAAATAATATTTTTAATACCCAATTTGCACTTAGTAGTAATGGTGACTCTTACTATAGAGTATTCACCATAACCACTCTCCAACTTGACAAATCTTGCGTATAATAAAAACAAATATAGCATAAAATGGAGAGCATGTAGTTTGATACCTTTTGTACATATCCGGTTGTATTATTAAGCATCCATATCAACTGTATTTGGTTAATTAATTGAATGGTAGGCCGACATAAGTTTTCTACCTCTACTGCTACTGTAAAGAAATGGTAAATTTGATTAAATATTGCCTCATATACGTAATTAATTATCTCATTAATGTATTACGTGCATGCAGGAACCAAGTGATCTGTCCGATTGGTGGGCTAGCTTTTCTTAAATACTTATATCATATGTGGCTATGTGAGTGGTGGCCGCTGGGGTCTTGCTTTCAAACCCTAGCCTTTGCTATATATAGATCGAGTCGAAACTATAACAGCCCATTCATATTACCATTATCATTATTACTGCTACTGCTACCATTACTAATCTTATTATGTCTTCTTCATCATCACTACCACTTCATCAGTCAGCTGCGGCGGCGGCAGCGGCCCATCAGAAGAAGGCAACCTCCGGCGCAGCGGCGGATTGTGTCTCGTCAGTAAGCTTTCCTGGCACAGTCTGGGGCGATGGCTTCCTCGACAAAATTGATATGTCTTTCCAGGTTAATTAAGTTATATGGGTTTTATTACTAGTTGTTTTTGGTGTATGTTATTTCCTAATAATATTGATCAAGTTGCAGGAAAGAGTCCCTACTTTTCCGGAGAAAATTAAAGTTAGAAATAGCACATTAACTTCTTGAACAACGATAAAATAAACGCAGTTCACATCTTTTTGCACAAAGTTCAAAAAAGTGTGTTCAATGTTTAGATGAACTACGAGATAGATCTACATTAAATTATACCTACTCTTATTGAGGTTCAGTCAAACCTCCAAAATTATGACAAGTGGTGTCGACTGTCGAGTTGTGATTTTTGCGAACCTCTCTGTCATCTTCACCTCCTATTTTACAGACACCAGAAGTAACTGCGTCGAGAAACTGCTTCACTGACATAGAGTGACGATTACCCTCTCGACTGCTCCGATCATGCCCTGACTACACCAACGGAGGCGTATGCCGATCACCACCCCCTGATCATACTAGAGGGTGATCACCTCATGCACTGGCGTAGCCAGAATTTCATTCAAGGGGGTGCATTAAAAATATAACATAAAATAATTTTTGACAATAATCCATTATAAAGTTTCATGTTTCATATTACCAAATTATTTTAAAACTACAAAATTATTCAAATTATTAAGTTTGCTCTTAATGTTATTTCACCATATCACCATTCACAATTTTCTTTCATTCTATTAGACTGGTCGAGTATTTCATTGCAGAAAATAGTCTACTAATATGTGTATTGACAATAGGTAGTAGCAAATTAAACCTAATTTCAGAAGCAAATACATTGATAGAAACCAATTTTCTCTTCCGACGATAGTTATCGTACAAAATTATTGATTTTCTATAATAATCCACACGTCATAACCATTTTATTAAACTGTATTAATGCAGATATTAGTAGTTTAAATTAATTTATATAATCAATCGTGGCTGGATACTAAAAATTTGCGAATTAACAATAAGATTTTGGGTTCATTGTTCATTATTAGTACTACTATTTTTTTTTTTTTTTTGTGGTTATCCAAATCAAGGGTGTGCCATTGCACCCCTAATAAGGAGCTAGCTCCACACCTGACCTTATGGGGGTGGTATGATGATGACTCCCCTCCCCCCTCAACTATACCATGGTGGTGGGGGTTTTCTTACCATATGCCTCATCTTAATTGTTTTTAATTATTAAAATTAGGTTGACCTTATAAAATCATAATCTCTCATATGTAATCGATGTAGTAAGAATGTGAGATTTAGTGATAAACAGTCACAGACGGCTAATGAGCTTGAAATATAAACAAAAGTCTACTCACTATACTAGCTTTGTAACCAGCCATTGGCCGATAGTTTAAAGTTCTTAATTATTTACTATTATAATTATCTATTTTTTATAGTTAATATCTTATGATGATAAAATTTATACACAAAAGTCTACTTACTATATGTGCGCACAGATCTCCACCCATGCATGTTGTTTTTTTACTTTGAATAACTTGTGAGATAATTTATCAAGAATAACAAACAATTTAGACCCAAAAATAATTTTAAATCCACTAATTCTCAGGCGAAAGACAGATACCCAAACCATGAAGTCCTGAAAGAAGAAGTGAGGAAGATGTTGACAAATGAAGTAAAAAGTACTGGAGATGAAGAGGCAATAATTGCCGACAAGCTGCGGCTGGTAGATGCAGTTCAACGATTAGGTATTGGGTATCATTTTGAGCCAGAGATTGAAAAAGCACTTGAAAAAGTACATGATATGGGGGAAGGCTTATTCACCAACATCGATGACAAAGGCAAGGATCTCCACCATGCAGCTCTTCGGTTTCGACTCCTCAGACAACAAGGATTTCCTGCTTCGCAGGGTACGTGTATATATATATATATATATATATATATATATATATATATATATATTGATTTATTAGTTGTACTTGATAACCAGCTAGCTAGTTCGTTAAGGTCTCTCTTATATATACATTGATCACGGATTCTCATGATTCTTTGTTTTATGTACACACACAAGCACGTACGAGTAGATGCGTTTAGAAAGTTGAAGAATAGTGAAGGGAGGTTCAAGGAATGGGTGTCAAGGGATAGGCAAGGACTGTTGAGCTTGTACGAGGCAGCACACTTGGCATTCAATGGAGAAGATATATTGGATGAAGCCCTAATCTTTGCGACCAAGAACCTTAAGTCGCCATCCATCATCCAACACAATACCAACCCTAATTCATTCCAAAAGCAAATCGACTTTGCTCTCCGCTTTCCTGCTTGGAAATGTGTTCCAAGATCACTTGCCAGGCACTCCATAGATTTTTATTCCGAGAATACTTCGCAGAATCAAAAGCTTCTCATGTTTGCAAAGATGGATTTCAACATGGTCCAGAACTTGCATCAGCAGGAGCTCTATGAAATCTCTGGGTGAGTTAGTTAGAGTGTTAGCGGACTAGCTAATATTATATTACGGAATACTACTAATCACCTTAATGGCTTGTTTGCTTTGATTTTGTCATCTATGCATACAGTTGGTGGAGAAGTTTTGATTTGGCGACCAACTTTCCATTTGCAAGAGAAAGGCTTGTAGAGAGTTATTACTGGAATGTTTGCGTTTACTTTGAGCCTAAATATCGATTGGCAAGAATTATAAACACCAAGATATATCGTACGTTGTCAATCTTAGATGACACGTGTGATAACTTTGCTACATATGAAGAGCTTCAGGCCCTATCGGAAGCTATTGAAAGGTTCTAATTACCGCATAAATCTTACATATAATGTGTGTATTCGATTGATTAATTAGACATAATGGAGCTTGCTTTTTTTCTTAATAATATATATATTGATAGTGTTTAATTTGTATGTACATACATATTTCTTTCAGGATGAATGTTAGGGCTCTTCAAGAACTACCCGATAGGATGAAGAAAACTTATCGTCTCATCCTTGATCTGTATGATGAAGTCGAGAGTGAAATTGGAAAATCGGGACCCACTTTCCCCGTCGATTATGCAAAGGGCGAGGTAATACACTAATAAATAAGCTAGCATATATGTGCCGCACGCATATAGTATACGCAGAGTTACGATTTGGTGTATATCGACGGATCAGAACACCAATTTTTATTTGTTTATTATTAAATCGACCTTAGAAATCCAATCCGGAGTTTACCATTAAAGTATAATACCATTACCATTAAAGTATAGTGCCTTTTTTTTTGTGCATGTGGTAGCTCAAGAAATTGTGCCGAGCCTACTTACTTGAGATTCGGTGGCGCGCTGAAAGCAAGGTTCCAACACTGGAAGAGTACATGATCACCGCACACATCAGCTGCGCTATGCCCATAACGGCCACCTCGAATTTCATTGGCATGGGAGCAGAAATAGCCACCAGGGAGGCTTTTGAATGGGTGACTAACGAATCCAAGCTGATGAAAGCTTGCTCTGTGATTGGTAGGCTTCAAAATGACATTTTCTCTCACGAGGTAAATCATTAATTATTTACATCTTGTATATAGTTTCATGAACTTCACAAACAAATTACCGAAGTATCGGAGTGCATCTCATAGCTACTAGCTAGTAAATAGTAACTACTATTGTGGTTTTGCACATGCAGTGTGAGCAAAACAGAAGTCATCCTGCTTCGGCCGTCGAATGCTACATGAAGCAACATGGAGCGACGGAGGAAGAAGCAGTTGAATTCCTGTGGAAGAAGATTCACAACGCCTGGAAAGACATCGTCGAAGAGTATCAGAAACCAACTCCGTTGCCGGTAGCTCTTACAGATCGTCTCCTCAATTTGGCGCGTTCCTTCAACTTGTTCTATGAAAATGGTGATGGCTACACCAACTCCCACCTCGTGAAGGATCACCTCACCTCAATGCTCATCGATCCTGTGCCCCTTTGAAGAAACCATTAAATGTTCGAATAATGCCCTAGCTAGCTTGTGCTCATGGTTCACAGATCACAGCTAGCTCTCTCTGCTGCTTCATTTGCTTTTCTGTATGTACGCCTGTTATGTTTCTTCCTCTTCTTGTTTTGTTGTTGTTGCTGCTGCTGTTGTTTCATGCTTCCTGTCCTGGACGCCCGGTTATCACCGTTATTGAAATTGTTTCCAATTTTCCTTTTCTTTCTTTTAATCAATAAAAAATTATATTGTTAATCATGGATCATATTTACTGACATACCTCTCTAAAATGAAAGTCGATTCATATGGGCTTGAGGTTTACACACTGATATAATAGATCTGGGGTCATCGAGATTCAAGCAGGAGACATCTCGACCACAGAAGATTTTGATATCATATTAAAAATCAGTTGGTTCAATAAATTAAATTATTAAGACAAATTCTATAAATCATATATCATTTCCTAACACTTACATCTAAACCTTAACTGCATTGTAGCTTCATCCAAAATGTCCTTAGCTAATTGGTATAAGGTTCAGCTCAATTCTTGAGCATTTTCACGATGTTCTGAGTTATTCTAATTAATTATGTTACTGATAAAAATATTAAAAATTCTTATGTATTTACATTGTGATAAACTCGGTAAATGAACATGCAAACATTTCTCATGTGGTGAGTTTTTTTTTATGCAAGTGTGTAAGGAAATGATAGAAATTTTTTTTTTGAAGATCTCAGCGGCTCAAATCCATTGTGAATCATTTTCATTCAAACTTCAGAATTTAGAGAGATTAAAAATTCTTATGCGATCACTCAAATAATTAAAGCAAGCCCCTGAGTTTAAATTTTGACACCTTGTCAAATTATGTATTTAAAACAAATCATTGATAATTTGAGATTATATGAAACACCTTTCTATAAGAATTACATAAATTAAAAACTCATACGTACGTAAAAGCTTATAGAGGGACAATTATTCCTTATGTATTAATTGATCATAACATATTACAAGTCTTTCGTAGCCATAAGTTCTTCCCCCAGTCAATTATAAGTCTTTCGTAATGTCACGCCTAGGCACTGGATAGTGATAAAATGCCTCGTCTAGGTCTTCGACAGAAAATTAGGCGTTCATAACGCCTAAGTGATGCGCAGACAAAAATAGGCAATGATTATTCGGTGTGAGGCATTAAAAAGCTAAGTGAGTAATGCTTAATTGCACAAGTAGATCATGGATTAAAAGAATTGTAGCTAATCTTCCTAAAACGACGTCATTCCTAGCTGCCCTATATTCAATGCATCCTTCACTCATTCCTCAATTTGAAATTTCAATTCTAGGTCATGACTTACTTTGGTTAATGTTGAGAGTTATCTAAGTTATTAACATTTGAAATTGAACTAAAGTAAAAACTTGCTATAAAATTTGTACTTCTACTAAAACCCGCTACTTTTGCTAAAACGCGTAGGTATTGTGTAACAGTGGCCGAACGCCTTCTTGAACCTTGATATTTAATAGAGATATAGGGGTCAGACTGGTGTACTCCTAGAGTATACTATACTCCGGGTACTCCTAGTGAGACATCTCCATCTAGACCATGAATTTAACCGAGTTTGGGATATGATACTATACCCTGACCTATAATGAATAGACTCCAGGCCTTGATTCTCTCAACTGATCAAGTCTGAAGTTCAATTTAATGGAAAACAATAATTGACCATTGAAATTGATCGGAGCTCATCAAATCACATCTAACAGTCAGATCACTACCTGGAGTACACTAAAGTAAACCAGACTTTACCATGGATATAGATATTACTTTTATTGATTAATCAATTCCATGACATGAACCGCCATTGGCAAGTTACAACATGACTCAAACCATTTACTAAAAAACGCTTGAAAACTGCAACAAATATAGTAAAAAGCTCTATGAATGCAAACCATGCATGCATGCAAGCATCCATCCATGATCCATATGGCTCTCCTCCACCGCCTTCTTTATTTAGTACTACTCCAAGCACCGCTTCTCAAACGCCATGTCGTCGTCGTCTACAACTCCCCTCGAAATGGCGAGGCAGTAGGATGCCCTTCATCATGGCAACAAAGGAAAGTGGTGTACTTCTCCATATACCTATGACACTCGGGGCACTTCATCCCTTCAGGAATCCTCCCCGCAGTATTAGGAAACTCGAACCTGCAACAAGGGTAAGTCACCCCATGGACCTTCTTGTGATGATCATCGTAAGCCAGATCGAAACCCTTCACCGGAATCTCTTCCTTCCACAGATCGTACTCCACCAGAGTCGTCAGCACCGTATTGCCATGTCCGTTCGATATGATGTTCGACCCTTTGCTCAAAACGGCCCACCCTCCTTCCTTGTCGTAGCTCAGCAGCTTCTTGATCTCCAGCATCATCGGGTCATGGTCGTCGAGCTTGCCCTGCTGGATCTTGCTGAACAGCATGCTCTCGAGGCGTGTCCAGAAGAACCAGATCATGGTTGGGTCCTGCCAGAAGTAGCTCAGCTTCTCCACGGTGATGGTGGCGAGGACGCGGCGTACTAGCTCTTTCTTCGTGCTCTTCCCCACGTAGGCCATTTCCAGAGGGATGCGCGAGGCTACTGCGACGGCCCGGGCTGTGTTGGTGAATTTTCGGACCCATTCTACGTCGTCTCCGCCGTAGAGGAAGATGTACTTGCCGTCCTTGATCTGGATTTTTGGAAACAGGGGAGAAAAACAGAGGAGAAAACAGAGGAATTTTCAGATTTGAGATTTGGTTTGGAGTTAGGAAACAGGGGAGAAAACAGAGGAAAAAACAGAGGAAAAACAGAGGAATTGTTAAATTTGAGATTGATTTTTGGAGTTGGTTCTTTTTGTGTGTTGTCCATTTTCCTTACCCAGTTGAGGATCATGGGGTCAATCCCATTGACCAAGAGCTCAAGCCGCCATGCCTCTTCCCTCCAAAGAGACTCCTCCCTCAAGCTGGTGAAAGGGAAAGCATTGCTGCCCCAAATCCACATCATGTGAATGGCATTGGGGGAGACAACCCTACCTTGTGGATCAAGTACCACCAAGATAGCCTTGTTCCTGAAGTGCCACTTCTCCCTGATGTACCTGACCACCGCCTTCTCGATCACGCTAGGGTGGCTGACGGTGTACCAGGGCATCGTCGACTGCAAGGTCTCGAACTGCTTGTGCATCGCCTCGGTCCACACGATCGATGGGTCCACGACGGGGATCCAGATCACCTCGTACTGGCTGTCCAGCCTCGTGGTGTGGATCCTCGACTCGTTGTAGATCTGCTCGAGGATCGAGAGCTCGTCGTGGGAGATGTTGAGGTCTGAGATTAGGAGGAGGACATTCTTCCTCCTTAGCACCTCGAGGGTAACCTGTTCCAGACCATGTATCATTGTCTTCCGGAAAAGTTTCATTTTTAGCTATAGAAAATTTTCATAGGCCAAAAGTGGAAGAAACCTTTCTCTTGGTAGAACCATCAACTATTGGCATGGGGTCATCCCTTGCATGAATTAGGGCCTTCAGAATCTTCATGTTGTCAATGTGCGTCATTTCAAATAGCTCCACCAGCATCCTGAATGTCTCCACATTCTTCTTGTCATCTATGATCAATGTAGAATACAGTTATGATCGAAATACTACGTACAATCCAAAATGCAGGTGAAATCAAAATCTCATGTTCAAAGATTTTATCATATGATCGAAACTCGTTCGTAAAGTGTAAGATTCTATAAGGAGGAACACCGATTTTAATTAGCTTGAATTTTGTAATCACTTCTTAGTTCTTAATATCTAATTGAATTATTTCCATGTTTTCATCTGATGCATTGCTGTACTCAAGGTATAGGGCCAAACCTATGTGTTGATAGCAACTTCCCAATTGTTGCTTCAAATGGTCACAAATGTTGGTCAGCTTGTGCTCAAGAGAAGAGAGCTCCCATGCCTCAGTTGTTGAAAGTGCATATCTACAAAACCAAGTCCAAATTAGTACACACAAATTCCATTAAAAAAAAACCCTAAGTGATTTAGATGATAAAGCCATTCTAAAATGAAGTTAAGATAAATATCGGCCATCATATGTTGTCAGCTTAACCACGATAACATGATAGTCAAACTATCTCGCCTGATAAATACCCTTCGTGGATGCTATTCACAAAAATAAAACTCAAACCAGGGATCACATTATCATAGACAATCATGACCACGAAACCAAAATGAACGAATATGCTAGAAACATTACTTACTCGTGTCCCATGGTAGTGAGAAGAGTGATCTGATTCGCACAAGCCACAACACTCCTAATGGTCCAATAAACAGCAGTTGGGATATGGGTCATGGCCTGGGTCAAAGCTGGCACATCCTCAGAGATGTAACTAGGTGGCAGCTCCTTGAACTGAACCATACACCTAGTCACTTCCACCATGGCTTTGATGAGCTTGTTGAGTGCATCGAACCTTGGCTTCAGCGGGCCAGAATGCTCCATGATCATGGGCAGCTGCCTGAGTGTGGCCATGGCCTTGGCAAGCTGGTTTGATGAGTATATCTGTGCAAGGAGCCAGAACTCTCCATAGTGGAGCGCAAAAGCAGCTAGGGTTAGGACCAGCTTGGCATCCCATGGGAAACTTGCTAGTGTCTCGAAGATGGCCACTGTTGTTGAGTGGGCATCTGCTCCTCCTAATGCCTTGTATGCAATCTGGAAAATTTTGTATGTGAAGTTAGATCACAAAATCACTTTCTTATACAACTACCAATTGGGGTGATGTACAGACATGACATTAACCATGGACAATAAAGAACACTATGTAAGTAGCAGTAAAAGCTTTGAGCAGAGATTATCTAACGGTGAACCTCTTTAGAAACTCGATCAATGGTGTAAGAGAGTGCTTCCAGCATGCTAACTTGATTGATCTGGTATGCCTTGTCCTCTATCTCATTCTTAGCTTGCATTGGCTGCAAACAACCACCAAAATCACATAAAATCATTACACATAAAGAACAATGATACTTTCTGCAGCATGAATATGGGATTTTCAGAAAGTCTTACCGAGAGAGTGGTATCAACTTGCAGAGTTGCACGGTTGAGAATGTCTTCCACAAGGACCAGCAAAGGCTTGACATCAACTTCTCTGCCATCAGGTGCATGAGTGGCTACAATCTGCTTCATCATCACATTGTCGTCGCTCATCATCATCATGTTGCCACCACCACGGTGCTGCTGTTGTTCTCCATAACCACCACCACCACCTCTCATTAGCTGCCTGCTTGGAGGAGGCATGGGAGCTCTTGGAGGTGGGAGTGCTTTCTGAGGTGGGAGTGATCCTCTGAAATCCATGGTGATCAGCAAGAGAAAAGAAGGCTGTTTTGATGAAGAGATAGTAAGAATGAGCGAGTATGGTGATGATGCAAACTGGGTTTTTGGCTGCAATTTATAGCAGTGTTTGAGAAAGGAATAAAGTATAAAGCTTCTATTTTTGTGAATCAACTTCCTTGCTTCTATTGGAGTTAAAATAATCCGGAAGACATATTAAAGAGAAAGAGTGTTGCTTTTCTTATTGTCCCTTCCAAATCTGCTTTTCTTTTGCCTGTGTTTGGGATCTGGAGCAGTGTTTTGTGAAGTAGGTGGTTTCTATATAGTTTCCATTTATGGCGTAAAGGCTATGGTAGTGGGGGAGTTGCAGCTGGTTTTTTCTTTGCCTTTCACTAACTTGAGCTCCACTCTAAGTGAAAACATGAGATTCATGTGGTTCGGCAAGTATGTCTACGCCTACAGAGTTACTAACTGCTTCCTTAGTGTATAGGATCTTTTATTGAGTTACCAATACGATATAGAGTTTCGTAGTTTATAGTATCATCGAAAACTCTTTATATAGAGCTCCAGAAAAGTCATCAAAGATGAACTATCAGATCATTACTCAGCTTTTTCAGTTAGTTATAAACTGCCTTCGAACAAGGAAAGGGTATATAACCAATGACTTCATCACCAAGAAAGTAATGAACTTTGACCACCATTACAAGCTTAGGTTCCTGATAACTTGGGAAGGAAGTAATTTACTTTCTTTCTCCTAGACAATGCAGGGAGCTTATGCCTTATGCGCTTGTCCAACCTTTAAACTATCTGCAGTTTCTTGTCATATATGGATCATACTCAGTGCTATGAGCGTATGACTGGGATGGATGGTTTGTTAAAATACTAGTAACCAAAACTAGGACGTTTGTGACAGAAGGTCACTAGTTCAACTTAAGTTGCTTTATAATTTATAAAACAAATACTCCGTGTCTCCGTCTAATGCGTTGTTAATTGGGTTGAGTCAACATGTCCAGGTCACTAAAATTGTCCGATCGTAGGATTTCAGGTTAGTTTGCAGGTTGGCAGAGTGGCTGCAAGGTGGGAGGAGGCTATGGTGACTTGAAAGCCAATGAAATGAAACCAACTAGATGGACGGAGTGTTTAATTACGAAATATTCAATCTTGTTAGCATTCTCGTTAGATTTTCAGTTTGTTGATTATCCTGTTTCAAACCCAAGTATTTCACATGGCATAAAGTACACAAAGACAAGTGAAAAAGGAAGCTGAAAGATTGCTCTACCAAGTGACACATGATTGAAGAAGGAACTCCATAGGATACACTTTCCATATGTAGCAGCTTTGATCAACATCAAAGCACAAATGCTTTATTCATTAAACTCAGCTAGCCAGCCAACCCCACATAGTGGTCATTGGCAATGTCAAGAAGAAAATCTCGATACAACAATCAAGATAAAGCAACAAATCATACCGATAAACTTTATTTAGTTCAAGTTTCTAAGAAGAAACTTCAGCATCTCTTTAGCAACAATTGCAGGAGTCCTAGAACAGCGATGACTCATGAGGATTTCCCACATCGTGGCAGCAGAGGAAAGTAGTGTATTTCTCCATTGTCCGATGGCACTCAGGACACCTCATCGATTCAGGAATCCTCCCAGCAGTGTTAGGAAACTCGAACCTACAGCAAGGGTAAGTCACCCCATGGATCTTCTTGTGGTGCTCATCGAACGACAAGTCAAATCCTTTAACAGGAATGTGCTCCTTCCACAGGTCATACTCAATCAGAGTTGTCAACACAGTGTTCCCATGTCCATTTGATATTATGTTTGAGCCATTGCTCAAAACAGCCCACCCTCCTTCTTTGTCGTAGCTCAACAGCTTCTTGATCTCCTGCATCATTGGATCATGATCGTCAATCTTCCCGAGCTGGATCTTGGAGAACAGCATGCTTTCGAGTCGTGTCCAGAAGAACCATATCATGGTGAGATCTTGCCAGAAGTAGCTCAGCTTCTCGACTGTGATCGTTGCTAGGACTCTCCTGATTGCCTCTCTTTTGCTGCTTTTCCCCACGTAGACCATTTCTAAGGGAATGCGTGCTGCTGAAGCAACTGCTCGGGCTGAGTTTGTAAACTTTCGTACCCATTCTACGTCGTCACCTCCATACAAGAAAATGTACTTCCCTTCCTTGATCTGAAACAAATATGTGACATGTAAGCCATCTAGCTAGGATGTGATTATTACCCGTAAGTAGTGATCCTAACTGTAATTTAACTTTCATGAGATCTTCAATCAAGGGACTTAATAAAAGCATAAAATGAAATAGTACTGCAAGGATATGTTCCTTGGTAAAAAGATCATAGTATAGGTATGCATTTGTTAGAAGAGCATCACGCAGGAACTAGAAATTCATAGGTTTCTGTCTTTTTACCCAGTTGAGGATCATTGGATCAATTCCATCGACCAGAAGCTCGAGCTTCCATGATTCCGTGTTCCACAAGTCTTCTTCCCTCCTGCTTGTGAAAGGAAACGCATTGCTTCCCCAAATCCACATCATGTGGATGGCATTGGGGCTGACAACCTTGCCTTGCGGGTCAAGTACCACAAGGATGGGCTTGTTCCTGAAGTGCCACTGTTCCCTAACGAACTTAACCACTGCCTTCCGGATCAACGAAGGGTGGTGCACCGTATACCATGGCATTGTGGATTGCAGGCTGTCGAACTTTGTTTGCATTGCATCGGTCCACTGGATCGAAGGATCCACTAGAGGGACCCACACCACCTCGTACTGGCTGTCCAGCCTTGTCGCATGCAGCCTCGACTCGTTGTAGATCTGCTCGAGGATCGCCAGCTCGTCGTTGGAGATGTTGAGGTCTGATATCAGTAGGAGGACATTCTTCCTTCTCAGCACTTCAATGCTGACCTGTGCAATCAAACTCCAAAATTAACAACTTGAAGTAAGTTCGATTTAACTGATGAAATTGAAAGACCTGGTTAACTAACCCTTCTCTTGGTAGATCCATCGACAAGTGGTTGCATGTCATCCTTGCTGTAAATCAGTGATTTCAGCACCTTCATGTTGTCAATGTGGATCATCTCAAACATATCCACCAGCATTTTGTACTCTTCAAGGCTTCTCTTCTCATCTGCAACTCACAAAAAACACTAGTTTTACATGAATTTTATTGATCCTAACATATAAGCTGATCCTTGCACAAGAAGCAATCAAAAGAACCTATGTGTTGGTGGCATGTAGCTAACTCCTTCCTCATATGCTCATGTATGTTGGTGAGCTTGTGTTCCAATGTGGACAGCTCCCATGACTCTGTAGTCGTAAGTGCATACCTAGGAAGCAAGTTTCAAAGAGAGACTCGTCAAAACTTGACTTCTGAATTGAGGTGCCAAACAGTTAAGTTTTGAGGGTTCAGGAATTAGATGGATTGGTATTTGCCACCTTTAATTTGGAAACAAGAAATACTTATGATGCGAAGTTGCGCAAAAAAGAAAGCCATACTCATGTCCCATGGTGGTGAGCAGAGTAATCTGGTTCGCGCAAGCCACAATGGCTCTCACAGTCCAGTAGACAGCAGCGGGAACATGGGCCATGGCCGCTGACAATGCAGGTACGTCTTGGGAGATATATGAAGGTGGAAGCTCCTTGAACTTAACCACACTCCTAGTAACCTCCAGGATGTTCTTGATGAGCTTGTTCAAGGCATCGAATCGAGGCTTCAATGGACCGGAATGTTCCAGGATTGTGGGGAGTTGCTTCAGGATGGCCATGGATTTGGCAAGCTGGTTTGAGGAGTAGATCTGTGCAAGGAGCCAGAACTCTCCATAGTGGAGTGCAAATGCAGCTAAGGTCATCACCAGCTTAGCATCCCATTGGAAGCTTGTGAGTGTCTCGAGTATTGTCATGGTTGTGCCGTGTGCATCTGCTCCTCCAAGTGCCTTGTAGGCTATCTGAAAACAAAGATTCCCGACCGTACATAGCGTTGAGTCATCAAGGATATGATTTACTAAGTACGAGTCGAGCCAAGTAATGAATTTGGACGACAATGGCACAGTACATGGACTTATTTGTTACAAGTCGCAGTACATGGACAAGTGTTGTTTGTCAAATTGAACTGCAAATACCATTCATAACCCTATTTTGATATAGTCTCCTCTTAACTAACCTCACAAGAAATTCTGTCAATGACATAGGACAGAGCATCAAGCACTATGGAGTAGCTGATCTGGTGGTTCTTCTCCTCCATTTCTGCATGTGCTTGGCCAGCCTTTTTCCGAACGGAAATAAATACAAAACTGATTAGAATACCATAGAAACAAACAGACATTCAAACTGCATTCATTTTCTTGAGAAGCTGTTAACTGATGGTATACCATACCAGCAATGGCGGTTCAACTTGAAGGGTGGCGCGATTGAGGATGTCTTCAACTAGGTGAAGAAGTGGGGCCACATCGACTTCTCTGCCGTCTGGTGCATGAGTCGCCTGCACTTGCTTCATCATCACGTTATCGTCAGACATTGATAGCATCCCGCCACGGTCACCCTTGATCAGCTGCATGTTTGCACCAGTAGCTGCTGCAAGTGACCTCAGAGACATGGTGACGAAATGAGCAAATGGAAACCAACGATAGAAACTTTGGAAGGTAATCTGTAAATGTGTGAGTACCCACTAATGGAAACTCACTAGGCCATTTATATCCAACAAAGAGATGGAATAAAGTTGTCTTCTTCAATCAACTTCCTTTTCTTCGGAGTTAACATAATCTTTCAGCAGAAGATTGTACTTTGGATGTCCCTTTAGGCATCTTTTGGTAACTGCTAACCATTGTTTGGCAATTCAGCATGGCTGCTAAAAAGGGATAGCTCATGCCTACTCAACAGTACGAACAAGAATCACACGGTTATGATACGTGCTGGACGCGAACGTATCAAAACCGCTCATTTTTTCACCTCATCCAGAGCTCATCACTATTGTCCGATTCTTCATCAGACAACTAAGCACTACTCTTTCAACATGATAGCCAAATTCATGGTTCGGTATGAAAGTTAGGGATATACAGTAACATGGATTACATACTTACTAGAGAGAGAGAAGAAAAACAAAAACAAATATTGTAAAGCCATGTGGAGCATGCTGAACTACCACTCCTGTTAGTGGCTTCCTTGCTTGATTCCCTTCCCTAAATGTGTCCCAAGACTTCCTCTTTCTTAATCCCAGAAAGAGTGAAGAGATGGAAAAAGTTCAAAATGAGATGCTTTTGCTCTTTATGGAGCTATCTTTTGAACATTCTTATTCAAGACCCCAGCTAGTGGCCCCTCAAAAAGGTTCTTCAAAATATATCCTATCCAGCCTTGTTACCTCAAGTACTATAGACCTATGATTAAACCTGGTACTAAGATTCCTAAACACTAGATTTCTGCTAATTGATTGATTATTATTATTAATAGTCAAGACAGTGAAAGAAGCCATACGACAGTAACAAAGCTCAACAAGAAACCTTCTTTCAACCCACTAGGATGGAACAAGGGAAAAGCATGAGGAAGATCATGATGTTATATGCTTTGCTTTTATTACAAACCTTAAAGCATCTCTCTCGAGGAAATAACTACTTTGTTCCCTCAAACAACATATCTCCTAATTGATTCCAAGACAAACTTTAAATCAATTTGTTCTTTTACAGGAAAATATCTCATCATAATTACACTTCAAAGTTCAAAGCTTAAATTATCTAGGGAGTCTTCCACCGAATGTGATCCACCAATTAGCTCATACATTTGAATATGCCTGCTACAAGCTGACTGATACATGACCATTTGCAGCTCCCAGCCTCTCACAATTTCCTTGGGGAAAACATATTTGCCAGAATTTGGCTCGAGTTATGAGTTGTATGTTAATCTAGTGCCACCAGTGATCTCGCTATTGGATCGACACGGGTGGCATTGTTTACAAGATTACCACCGCATGGATCCATCAGCTGAGATCACAGGAAGCCATGATCTAACAGTGTCGGAAGCACTATTAGCTTACTGGTGATTGTGTACGTGGCAACCAAATTCATGACCTAGATAGACCATTTGGTCAGAAACTCTATAAAATATGCATCAGGTCAGGTGACTCGTAATCATGAGGGGATGTGAGATCTGATACCAAACCCTCTTCTTTGGTGCTAAGAGAGCATCTTCACTTGCATTGCTACTTCCTACAACAGGGGACATTGGACATGGACCACTCATGAAGAAGAAGGAACTGTTCTTTGCTTCACACATTTATCTCAGAACCATAAAGAAAAAGTGTGAGGTTTACTTAAGAATACAGATTTGCTGGAGCTACAACTGACACAAGTCATACTCTGTTGTATGGAAAATTAGTGATTGAAGTGTGATTAGATTGCAAAGTAACTAGGATATTTTCCCCCCTCCCGATATTAATCTATAGAATGGATTGCACTTCACATGTGAAGGTGACAATCAACAAAGCATTATAAGATCTGCACACAATATGAAAACAGAAGAAAGATAGACTTCGACTAATCCAACGAGATCCAATAGATATATAATCCTAAAATCTTCGGCAAAAGATTGAGATTTAGTTCATCATCCAAGAAAACATATGACTCCCTATTAAAAATCTATCTCTCTACAAAATAAAGGAGCAACAAAAGACTTTGATCACCGTCTTCTTCCCCCTGGCAATATATGAGACTTCCCCCAATCATTTCTGCTCCCTCTCAATATACATGGGTGCAGTGACAGAAGGACATAACTGCAATAGTAAGAGCCCACTGCAATTTGCCTGCACCACATGAAAGTCGACTTCTATATTACTATTATCATCATTGTTAACTCAACAAACCTTCTGCAACACATTAACCCAACCAACCTAACTAATATGCACAAGGAGCACCGTAAAAATCGTCTTAAAACTACATTCTTCTTGCAAACGTTTTATTCAAAAGGGTCGAGAAACAAGAAAATATAGGCATGTGGTTCAATTTGATGAATTTGAAAGAAGTATTAATGCTCACATAAGGCAATCTGGGGTAAACTAAGTAAAAGGTGGGTCATTTTTTGCTACCTGATGATCCTAATCGCCTCTCATATATGTTGTGGTCTCAGCATGATATAATGCAAGCTATAGACTTGCAAGCAAAAAGAACAAAACAAGAAATCGTAAGTTTTCGGCTCAAACCTCACATAGGCTGCTAACTATGTATGATCAACTCACTGTTGAACTCGATTAACAACATTCATCCAAGCACTCATTTCCCGTGTTTTAAATATCCAAATCAGATCTCAACATCCATTCACCCCCTACATCTAACAAAGCAATCTATCACATTCTGATCTTAACATCTAAACAGTCAACACTGCCACCTCAAAAAGTGAAAGAAGGGTACCTCCGGGCAGAAAACTAAGGCCTGGAGGAGGGGCCAAATGGGCTTGGTAAGCCGTAGCTGCGGCACACTAATTCCAGCCTCTGGCTAGTGTGCTTATACGCCCTCTGCGCTTCGGCGACTGCCGTCTCTAATTCGGAGAGCGAAGCTTCCACATCCACAACAGGGGTCCCCGGCGCAGGAAATGGAGGGAGCGCTCCCTCGAATGGCCCGATCGGGCACGTGTAGCCCTGACTTCGGGAAAAGGCTTCCAACACGCGCTCGGTATCCTCGAATTCTTTCCATATCTCGGCGAGTTTGGCTGAACTAGCCGCTATCCGCTCCTTGTAGCTCCGCTTCTTCAGCGGTGCCACGGCTCCCAGCTTTTTCATTTGCCCCATGGCTGAAATACCACCACCACTGAGGTCGATTCGCTGGCGGTCTCCGGCGATGCAGCGACGTCTGTGATCTCAGTTGCCCTTTTGGGGAAGGAAAGGAAAAAGCGAACAGAGAAGCCCGCGATAATGCAATCAGAATTTATAAGTTACCTATAGGTACTAGAAGTGTTTGAAGTGTTCCGAAATGATCCTCACTTTCATCCATAGTTTCAATTCAGACTCAGAAAAGCTGCTCCGTTTGAGCTCCGGCGGTTTTTCAACCCAAAAATCCGTCCAGCTCAGTGGTCAAGCCGAAACCAATTTCTGGTTGACCTCGCTTGATCGGGGTTAATACTGTTTCGGTCCAGAGCTCAATCAAATGATGTTAACATAACTGATTGTATTGTTGTCTTAGAAAATTATAAAAACTATATCCATGGAGACTATTGTCGGAAGATTTCACTAAGTCCAATCTTCTATTTTCTTGGCCGGCCGAATCTGGGAAGAGTGCCAGTATACTCTCCCTACTTAAGCTAGTAGCCAAAATTCAACGCTGGGAAAGACGGAGGCCGGAGCAACTAAACCACTGCCCATCGAGGGAGAAGCCAAAGATGATCGATCGATCGAGAAGCCATTTTTAAGCCTATAAAAAGCTTGGAAACTCATCTGAAAGAAAGCACTGAATGAGAAATATGAAATACAATGGGGCACTATTACTCCTCATATCCTTCTGCAGCCCCAATGATATTCATAATCACACTCCTCGTCGGGTTCCAGAGCGCGGCTACTTCCCATAAAAAGATCTGCAGCACCGTTCGGGTGGACGACCCGACGACGTTCTCCGGTTTCGTCGATCAAGCTCTCAAGATACTGGTGGTATTCACAAGTTACCCTTCGGTTCAGGGAAGACCCACCGGCCGTGTGGTAACCTTTCCTCCGACGTCGCCTCGTGGTGCTGTTGAAGGCCGGTCCACTTGTGAGGATGGCGTCATCGGTGCCGCTTGCAATCGATGTCTTGCTCATCATGCGCGGCATTTGCAGAAATGCAAGAACTTTACTCGTGGAAGATCTGCCTATGAAGGTTTGTGTGACCTTGAATTCCATCAAATCTGAATACTCTGCCTCTGAATCTGATGTCAAAGCTCGGAAATATGAAAGGCCACGGTTGCTTACATCCAGCCTGATAATGCATACAACTAATTCAAGCTTGCTGTACACATAGCACGCTTCCCTTGCAAAATGACAAGAGCAGACTCTGCTTTGACATGGTAATGGTTTGAGATGATACCACTTACCTCAGATAAAAAGCAGCAAAACTTCCAACTTGAATACATATACCCTCTAGTAGGTGACTATCACTCATGAGATAACTATCTTTCTCGAGAAGCATAATGTGCTATGGTGCTAGCCCGCTAAATTGATTCACTATCAGTGTGACAAATCGAAATAACTACCTGGTCTGGAAAATGATAGTCTAACTCAAAACCACACTAATCTCCATCGATCCACCGCTCGCTTCGATATACATGGGTGCCGTTGAAGGAGGGCATAACTGCAAGTAGGCATCACACGATAGTTGACTTCTTTCATTACTATCATCATCATCATCATCATTTCAACAAACCTTAAGAAGCACAGCAAATGAACCAACCAACTATGATGCACGAGCACCCTAACAATCGTCTTAATGCTACATTCTCATTGTTTCAAAAGGGTCAACAAACAAGAAATAGGTCAGGTCCATGTGGCTGAATGTCGAAGAAAATGTTAACCGTTCATTTGGGATAATCTATGGGTAAATTAGAAAAGGTGGATCATACTCTGCTAGAAGATGATCCTAATTGTCTATGTTCAGTTAAGTTAGTGGTGCGTGAGCAATTCAATCTCAACATGATATCATGCAAGTTCTAGACTTTACAACTTACAAGCAAGTAAAAGACATCCCACAAGAAGAAATCATCAGCTTTCGGCTCAATACCTCACATAGCCCGCCAATTTGACCACGATCAACTCTCTCTTTAGGTTTAATTCCAAAACTCCCAATTCAATCTCACCATTTATGCAAATATCTCCAAATCCATTCACCCCCTAAATCTACAAAACAATCACATTCTAATCTTAAATCATCTACTACAGCACTCAACACTACGCTCAAAGTGGAAGAAGAGTACCTTAGCACAGAAACTAAGGTGTGGGATCGGCGGATGACTCCTCTGCCTTAGGGTTGATGCATGCGCCTGGAAGAAGCCCCAATTGGGAATGCTAACCCGAGGCTGCGGCACATGACTATCACCCTCTTCTCCGTGTGTTTCATTGCCCTCTGCAGTTCGGCCATTGCCATGTCTGTTTCGGCGATCGCCCTGTCTACGTCCACTATAGGGGCCGCCGGTAACGGAGGAAGCGCTCCCGTGAAGGGCCCCAATGGGCACGTGTAGCCCTGGCTGCGGGAAAAGGCTTCCAACACTAGCTCGGTTTCCTCAAATTTCTTCCACATCGCCGCGATTTGAGCTGAATTAGACGCTATTCGCTCTTTATTGCTCCGTTTCTTCAGAGGAGCTACGGCCCCCAACTTCGTCATTTTCCCCATGGCGGAAATCGCACTTGGTTCGTGGCGGTACTCGCTGGTGTGATGTATTCTGCTGCGGTGGGGTGATTCGAAGGGAAATCGTCGGGGAGGCAACGAAGACGACGACTGATTTTAGGGATTTGGGGGCAGGCGCGAAGATGGTTTGGAAAAGGGAAAAAAGGGAAAGCCGTGGCCTAGGGCGGGAAGCACGTGCAACGGTTTGGTTCGAGTGAACCGCTCCAAATTTGATATAATATAACATGGTTTCTTGATTTTGATATAAAGATTAAAGACGTCGGTTGCTTATAGGATTTTAATGATGTATTAAATTCATATTTGTTGACTAAAATGAGGTTGTTCTAAATCTGTAGGGCCCATAAATGTGGGATTATTTTTGGCTCAAAATCGTGGACCCCAAAGATTATAAAATTCCACCTTATGAGCTAGAATTTTGAGAGAAGCCAAAATCAATGGACCCCACTAATGATTAAATGACAAAAATAAGCTTTATTAAAATATAAAAATACTTTATTAATGATATGAATAAGGATATGATGATAAATTCATCATGTAATCCATAAATCCATTATACTAGAATCCATTTTGAAATCCAACAAGCAAACATGCAATTTATAAAATTCAACACAAATCCAAAATAAGAAAAACCAACATATTCATTTACTCTCAAAATCCAAAGTTATACCCAAATCCCTCATTTTATAAAAATCCAACAAGCAAACTACCAATATAACATGATTTGGTTCGTGATGCATACTTGGTCCAAATTAGGGAGATCTGCGGGGCTTGGGGTCCAGTAGGAGATAGAGTATAGGGTTGGATCATGGGTTGGGATGGGCTATTTGACGTGGCAGGTTGTGTTTTAATTTTTCGGTTAAAATTGATTGATTAGGAATTTATGTTTGCTATGCCATCAAAAAAACTGATTTCGTTAACAGAGATTGACGGAAGGTAACGGTTAATGACCAAACTTTGAGTGTTGAAGTAATTTTAGTGACAATGAATGGAATAAAATACTTTTAGTGACCAAACGTGACTTTTTTTAGTAGTTTCAGTGACCAAACTAGAAATTTATCCTATTAATTGAGAACACAAGGGGTTTAAGAGTTGGGTAATGACTAATACACCCCTACCGAAAATCAAGGGGAAAGACATGATTTTTTGAATATTGAAAAGTTGGTAAAATTCTATCATCTTATATTCTATTGATGATTTAAAATTTTCTGTGTGAACCAAAAAGCTACTTGATTTAAGATCCGACCGAACTTTTACTATAGTTCGGTGAAACCACGATAAGAGTTATGTCAGACCGTGTTTCAAACTAAAAAACTGTTCAACTTTACGATCAAGTCGAAAACCAATTTCATTTTGACCTACGCTCAAACTGGAAGGTGACCTCGCTTGATCATTGATATGCCTCACATAGGCAAATCGGATAGGCTCAGCAGATACGGTGGGAGGATTCTGATTCAGTTTGTCATCCCGCCACTACGGATTGATTGTCCCTACCGCTAAGAATAGCTAGTACAAGAGCTAGTGTATATTTGGAAACTTTTCTATTTTATTGGACAAATTAGTTTCGGTTGAGACCTCAATCAAACGATGTCAACCCTTAATTTCAGAGGCCAACCGAAATCGATTAAATATATTGTTTTCTTGATAAATTGTAAAGGGTAATTAGATCATTTACGTATTAAATTACCGACGATGGTAGTCGGAACTCGGAAGATTTTACTAAGTTCAATTTCTATTTTTTTCTCTAAAAAAAATCTATTTTTTGGCCGATGGAATCTGAGAAGAGTGTCAGTATACTCTTCCAAATTAAGCTAGTAGCCAAAAAAACAAAGTTGGGAGAGAAGGGAGAAACTAAATCACTACCCATAGAGGGAGAAGCCAACAATGATCCATCAATCGAGAAACCATTTTTAGCCTATACAAAGTTGTCAATTTGGGGGGTCGACCCTTCTATTGACTCGTGACCCAATAAAAAAATGGGTTACACATATTCGCGGGTTGATTCGTTAGAAAGTTATCGGATTGGATGTCACACACGTAGTTTTATTTTTGCTTTGTGAAATATGTTTTTTTCCCCGGTTTTTCTCTTCGCCTAATTCTATCTTTGGAATTCTAAGTTGAACATTTGAATATTGATGTTATATAAGTATGTGTGAATTTTCACTATATGTTGGATCCAAGTATGATATGTTAGTTTGGTATAATTTTATATATTATTACTCATTTATATTAGATTTGATATAATTTATAAATATATGAACAATATAATACTTGTTTGCATATACACGAGACTCTTACCCACCTGCTTGATCAGTCCAATGAGCTAAAGTGGGTTGACAACCTTGAGGAGGCTATAAAAAGCGTAGAAACTCATATGAAAGAAAGCACTAATGAGATCTATATACAACTACAATGGTGTACTACTACTACTCATATACTTCTGCAGCCCAGATGATATTCATAATCACACTCTTCGTCGGGTTCTGGAACGGCAATCCCCATGAATCTCCGTTCTGCAGCACCGTTCGGGTGGCCCACCCGAAGGCGTTCTCCGATTTCGTAGATGAAGCTCTTAAGGTACTGGTGGTATTTACACGTTACCCTCCGCCTCCGGTTCAGGGAAAACCCACCGGCCGTATTGTAATCTTTCCTCCGACGGCGCCTCGTGGTGCAGTGAAAGCCTTGTCCACTTGTCTGGTTGGCGTCACCGGTGCCGATTGTAATCGTTGTCTTGCTGATCTTGAGCTGCATTTGCTGAAATGCAAAACCTTTACTCGTGGACAAGCTTTGCGTGAAGGTTGGTGCAGCCTTCGATTCCATCAACTCTGAATACTCTGCCTCCGATGTCAAAGCTTGGAATCAAGCAACTATAGAAATCAAAGAAAATAATGTGAGAGTTGACAGTGGACCATGGCATCGCTTTTCATCATGTATTCAGATCTGCATACAGTGGCATTATAATCTCGAACGTAATATTGAAGAGCTGTAGATGCATCATACTCACGCTTGATATATATGTAAGTGAAATTTCTCTCGGCATAAAGAGTTACAAAACCTACACATGGTAAGAGAAACGAGAAGAGAGAGACCGACCGGATATCCATCCAGACTTCACACAATAAGAACACGAGAAACGATATACCCATGTGAAGGTGATCACTCCACATCAAACACTGTAAAACTCAATACAACGATGACATAAAACGAGAAAGTACAGACCCAGACTCTTTCATCCAGATTTCTATAGCTAAATCCAGAGGTCAATCACCCGTCGGAATCAAAGTTCATGTGTCACGGAGGAGAGCCCAGCTGGGAGTGGTAACCCGTAGATGCGAGACATCACTTCGACCCTCTCCACGGTGTGCTTAAATGCCATCTTTAGTTCCGCCATTTCCCTCTGCATTTCAAGGATTGAAGCCAGAGGACCCACCATTGTGCCCGCCACGGCAGACAACGGCAGTGGAGGCAGCCCTCCCTTGAAGGCTTCCAGCTTCAATTCGGCCGCCCTGACTCTGCTGCGTAACACGGCGAGATGAATTGATACAGTGGCTACTTGCTCTGGATATGATTGTTTCTTAGTCTTCTTCTGTGGTGCTACTGTGGCTGGCGCCCTCTGCATCTTGCCCATGGCGAACAATCAACAGGCAAGACATTGGTAGAAGTAGCGGCGATCTTGTGATGATGGGTGCCTTTGGGACTTGGGAGACGGATTTATAGGAAGCCTGATAATGCATACAACTAATACAAGCAGATCATGTGGAGTTAATACAGAAGATCTGATCTTATCTTTGCTCCATTATTTTGCTTACATTTATAATTCTTGTCCCTATGTTTGTTTCTTTTCAAGCTCACTGTACACATACCACGCCTTACTTCTCAAGCTGCTGTACACATATCACGCCTTTATTGCAAATTGATATGAGCAGACTCTGTCCCTTCGCGGACATCCGATATGAGCAGACTCTGTTTTGCCATGGGAATGGCTTGAGATGAGACCACTTAAACTCAGGTGAAAAGCAGTAAAATTTCCAACTTGAACACGTATACCCTTGGATATTGTGGCTAGTTTCTTCTCCTTCAGTGCTGCTTCTAGGGGAGTTAATACAGCAAGATCATGATCTTAACTTTCGTCCATGATTTTGCTAGCCTTTATGATTCTTGTCCCTATGGTTTCTCGTCAAGCTTACTGTATACATACTACGCATTTCTTTTCAAGCTTTGCTGTACACATACCCACCCTTCCTTACAAATTGGATAAGAGCAGAGACACTGTGCTGTGCAATGATAATGGCTAGAACTTCCAAATCCAACAAGCAAACGAACCTAATGCAGGTGAAAAGCAGGAACTTCCAACTCGAACGAATATACATACCCTCTACTACCTTACTACGATTAATGAGAGAATTAACTAACTTCATAACTTCACTCTCGTTTGAATCGACAATTGTGACAAGTGTAAGGGTGTTCAGTTACCGGGATTTCTCTCAATGTATTAGCCAAGAAAACTGCAATTTGGAGAGAAAGTGATCAATCAACACGAGGCATTATGAAATCTACACATAAATAGGAAAACATAGCATAGATAGACCTATCCGTTGCTACATTGCCCAAAGTCCTAGAAAATTGAGATTTAGTTTATCATCCAAGAGAACATAATTTATCTATATTAAACAGCTATCTTACAGGAAATAAAGGAGAAAAGAAAAGTCTTCTTATCCCCTTTCCAATCTTCCCCAGAAGATATGAGCCTTCCCCAGCCTTTTGTCCTTCCTCCTCTAAACTTCCACAATTGCCAGGAATGCAGGGGGCAGAGGATGCAACTGCAATAGTAGCAGCCACTGCACTACATGAAAGCTGACTTCTCTGTTGTTGTTACCACTATCATTATCTCAATAAACCTTCAGCAGCATGTCAAATTAACAACCAATAAAGATGCACGGCAACTCTAACCTTAATGATTTGATCAAATTAATCGACCTAAAATTACATGCTTGTGAAGATAGATTCCGAATGGTCATTATACTTACGGGTTATGTAGTTGAATGTGATGAATTCGGAACAAAGTGTAAGGCTCAAAAGGGGATAACAGCCATACCATATAGTTACATGGTGATCCTAATTGCCCCTATCAGCTTTAACTGCCTAATACTACCTCAGGTATAGAATCATGCAAGTTCTGGACGTACAATGCAAGCAATACCGCCCCACAAGAAATCATCAGTTTTAAGATCGAAATCTCACATTGTTCTGCTGCTGTTTATGTCCATCCATTAAAATCGATTAACATTCTCTTAAACTTACCATCTTGAGACAGTATCATGCAAGTTCTAGTTTACAAGCCAAACCAAACCAGCACGGCATAGAACAAGAAATCATCAAATCTTTTGGCTCAAAATCTCACATTAGGCTGCTACTATTCTCTTGAGTTCGAAAACAGCTCACTTTCGATCCCACAATTCATGCAACCATCAAACACAAATGGCTATACTTTCAAGCATTCATTCTCATATTGCATCCACCCCTAAATCTACAATGTCTCACATTCCAATCTTAAGAACATCTAGACATTCAACAACAACTAACAATCCCTATACACTACAGCTGAAAGTAAAAGAGAAGGAAAACTACCTCGTGAAGAGCAACTAAGCCCTGGGCGCCACTGGGCGTGCGCAGCCATTGATGCGGCACAAGGCTTCCAATCTCCTCTCCATGTGCTCCAAAGCCCTCTCCATTTCCGACACGGAATCATGCGTAGCCACTAGCGCGGCCGGAGATGGATAAACCACCGCCCGCCTGAATGGCCCGATTGGGCATACGTAGCCCAGACTGCGGGACAAGGCTTCCAACCTGCCCTCGGTACGCTCGTATGACCTCCATATCGCGGCGAGTGAAGCCGATGCAGCAGCTATCGATTTCGATTCCGGAATCGTTCGTTTCTCATCTGTATCCGTCGTCCTCGCGCGTTTCTTCAGAGGCGCCACGCCTCCTGCCTTCCTGATCAGACCCATCGCTGAAATACACCGACTTTTTTTTCCAGGCGAAAACAAAATTGGAAACCAGTCTCCAGCTGATTCAAGTCCCGCTATCGTGGGCGAAAGCGCGATTCGAAATGGGACCGGCGATGAGTTGGCGCCGTGTGATTTTAGGGTTTGCGGGGAAGGAGCTATCGAGGAAGAAGAGAGATTGGGAAGAAAGCGAAGCCCGATAATCCGTTTTTCCGGGGATATTCTTTTTTTTTGGCCACGTCGGGTTTTTTGGCGGGATGGGGTGCGGTTGGTCTTTTCCTTTCCCGCCATAATTCCAACTCCATACCCAGTTTTCCGTGTAAGCAGCAGAAATGGTCACTAAGCCATGAACCATGGTGAATGTAACAAATTGGTCACTAGAATTTACAGAAGTAAAAGTTGATTATTTACTTTTATTTCATACAAAATAAATTATTTGTAACATAACAAAATAATATTATATTGATAGAATGATTGTCCCACCAAAATATGATAGTGTCTAGTACAGTTTCACAAACAATACTTTCAATACGATTAATTCCATTCAAAATACCGGTTTTACATGAATTTATACTTTAATGATGGTTTTATCACGATTCTACGGTTAATCAGTGAACCAGCAGTCTTATCTATCTATATTCAATCTCAGTACAGTTTCACAAACATGACCATACAATCAGTTACAACTTTGATGATGAACTCAATAACAGTACCTTTGACACCAGCAATTTACATGAAAAACAGACTCATATTTGCATAAGATCACGCACCATATATCAAACAAGAGCTAAGTTAGTACTATGCCCCGCACTGTTTACTCATCGCAGCATTGATACATAATGAACTTCTCCATAGCCCGGCCACACTCCGAGCACACCACCCTCTCCGGCGCGTTTGCTGCAGCGCCAGGAAGCACGAGACGGTTGCAGTGGTGCGGGCTGTGGAGCTCCATGAGGTGCTGCTTAAGTGCTGGGAGGAAACCTGTTTCTTTAACTTGCTTCTCCCACGATGAGAACTCGGTCAAGCATGTCACAAATGTGCTTCCTTTGGCTCTGACCAAGTCTCCTCCTGATCCTCTGCTGAGAATGGCCCATCCATCATCACTGCCGTCGTAGCTAAGCAATGTCATGATCTCTTGCATTATGGGGTCGTTGTCGACCGTTTTATGGAGCTGGTTCTTTGAGTGCCACATGCTCTCGATCCGAACCCAGAAGTACCATACCAGGGTCAAGTCCTGCCAGCAGTGGCTCATGTTAGCTGCTGTTATGGCCGTTATGTTCTTACGAACTCGCTCTTTTGGGTTGCTTTTGCCCACGTAGACCATCTCCAGGGGGATGCCTGCTGCGTTCCCCACTGCATGTAGCACGCTGGTGAATTTGCGGATCCAATCTGTATCCTCGCCTCCATATAGGCAAATGTACTTATCTTCAGACATCTGTAGATGAGAAGATACAAGGAGATTGGGTTTAAGACATTGTAGTTGACTTGTAGTATGGGTCGGATTTGTAGAAGATTGGAAATAAGTCGATAACAATATCACGGTGAATCAAAGAGAACATACCCATTGCACGATTGTTGGATCAATGCCGTCTACCAACAACTCGAGCCTCCAACTCTCTTCCTTCCACAGGGCTTCCTCCCTAGCAATGGTGAAAGGGAAAGCTGCACTCCCCCAGATCCACATCATGTGCAGTGCATTTGGGCTCATGACCTTTACTTGAGGATCTAGCACGACGAGAATAGTCTTCTCCCCGAAGTTCCATTCTTCTTTCACAAACTTGATCGCTGCAGGGTCGATAATCGATGGATGGTACACTGAATACCAAGGCATGGTTGCCTGCAGGCTCTCAAACTGCTTCTGCTTACCGTCGGTCCATGGGACAGCAGGGTCGAGGATCGGGAGCCACACAACCTCATACTGAATGTCATGTCTCGTTGGATCGATCCGAGCTTCATTGTATATCTGCTCGAGGATAGCGATCTCCTCTTGCAGGATGTCCAGGCCTGATATGAGAAGCAGCACCATTTTTCTCCGTAGGACATCCAAATGAGCCTGTCATTGTCAACCACAAGGATAACTTCTATTGGAGATTTAGCCTTTAAGGAAGAAAAACTCACTATATTTACTGATTCAATGAGGATTCATCCTGGGTAGCAGGCCTATTTACAGTATAATCCTATAGGACGATATGTCCATGACCAGATATCAGGATTCATAGGCCTATAAGGTTAGCATAATTATCACTCAATTATTACAGAGACTGCAAATAGAATTGTCAAAATTGAAATCAGAGAAAGAGAATCAGAGAGAACCCTCTTCTTGGTGGCACCATCGACAAGAGGCTGCAGATCATCCTTTGCATAAATCAATGCCTTGAGAACCTTCATGTTATCGATTTGTGTCGTCTCAAACAAACGGATAAGGCTCTGATAAGACTCCATAAATTTCTTTTCATCTGAATCATATGGTGACACCTCCATAATCAGTGCTTCTTATTCTAACTTCCATGGTAGATAAAATGTAACAGAGAAAAGCTTACCAATGTGCTTATAGCAAGTCCCCAGTTGAGCTTCGAGGTGGCTGCACATGTTGCTGAGTTTGTGACCCAAGCTTGACAGCTCCCAGGCTTCTGTGGTTGCCGCTAAGTGTCTGTAACCAAAAAGAATGAGATCAAATACTCCTCAAAATTCCTGTACTATCATCCGACAGGAACTTATAACTTCGAGCAACAGCTCGTACTGCCAACGCATAGGCTTCGTAGATTGAATGTACTTACCCATGCCCTAGGCCTACGAGGCCAGTGATCTGTGATGCACAAGCCACAACACTTCGAGCTGTCCAGTAGACAGCAATGGGTATATGAGACAAAGCCGTGGATAGTGCTTCAACATCAGAAGTAATATACTGAGACGGCAGCTCCTTAAACTTAATGACACACTTGCCAACGTCCAGCATTGTTTTTATGACACTTCTCACAGCATCGAATCTCGGTTTCTGTGCATTCGAAAGCTCTAAGATCTCAGGCAACTGCTTGAGGATCGCCACTGCTTTCGCTAGCTGATTCGAGGAGTAGTTCTGTGCGATGAGCCAGAACTCTCCATAGTTCATGCCAAAAGCTGCTAATACTATCACCAACTTTGCATCCCATGAGAAGTGGGCAAGCATGTTCAGTATCGCCATTGCAGAACCATGTGCATCCTCACTTCCCGAGCATTTGCAGGCAATCTGTGGTGATAGCAGAACTAAATTAATGAAAGATAAACAATCAATCAAGATCGCCAAGGCCAAAATATTCAATCACAACCATCATAGCAAACCTCTGTAGCAACTCGATCAATCACAAAGGCCAAAGATTCAAGAGCATCCCTCATGCTGGCTTGCAGAGCTTGGTCCTCCAAGGCTTCACCATGAACTGGAGTGCCCTACGATCAAAACCCGCAACTAAACCATGAAAAAGGAACACCAATGCAAAGGAAACTATAATGCAAGCAGCAGCAGCAGCAACAAAAAGGAATTAACATCACAACCATTACCGGGCTAGCAACTGGCCCGAGAGTTGGGTCAGCATGAACAAAGATGTCCTCAACTACACGGAGTATAGGTTTGACATCGATCTCCTGCCCATCTGGAGCATGAGCAGCTTCAAGCTGCTTCATCACCGCAACATCGTCGGAGCTCGAGTACATCAGGCGGCTACCCTTGGCCGGTTTCTGCATTCTGACTGGCGCTCTTCTGAACGACATTCTTCAACAGTAAGGGCAGAGAATGAGCACAAGAAACAGTCGTTTTTAGGGCTTTTCTAACTCAATATATCCCAGCCCCTATATAATCACAATCAGAAAAGCAGAATCAACTACCTTTCTTGCGGCCTAGTTTTAGTACCATATTAGCTACAGAGCGAAGCATTGTCTCTTTTCCTGTTCCAGCCCTGAAAATTGCTCCTCGATTAATGGCTTGCTGGGGAAGAGAATTTTGAACTGAATCTCGCCTTTGCGTCCCTTGAACAGGGTTTTCCCCCGTTCTGCGTTCTTGAAGGAATCCATGAAAGCTGGGAAGAGTAGACAAATAAGAGAGGAAAGTATAAATTTTGATACTTGCTTGCTCTCTCTCTCTGTTTCTCTTTCTGTAGCTTCAATGGGGTTCCGGCGCAACAGTCGTCCATTTTGGTGGACGTGGCCACAAACTTGTGCTAACGCGCGCCGTTGCGTTGGAAGACGTCACGGCGGTCGGTCGGGTCGGGGGAATACCTCCCGTCATGGAATTGGATAAAACGGAAAAGGGGGAAAACTGTGCGTTTAAAGACTTTACCGGCAACTTGCTAATTTTGGGGCGGAACTTTGTATTTCCGTTTCGCTTCTACAGATTTTGGCTGACCTCACTGCTCATTTCTTTTGCTCCCTTGTTCCGGTTTTCTCCCGCCATCTTCCACGGCACCGACTGGGCATCTAACGCTTCTTCTCGCCGTCCGACAAACTCCCCGGCCAGGTCATTCATCCTCTACCTCTGCGTAATTGTGAATCTTGTTTTTTCCTTCTTCATCTGCTTATCAGGCATAGGCATTCATAAGGAAAAAATTGCTTCCGGAATCTGAGCAGACGGTGACGAATTCTAGGGTTTTTTTGTATTTGATGTGCTTTTCGAGAATCGGAGATCGCGGCTGCCGTTATGCTCCTTTTAGGATCGAATGCGCGTCGGTTATAAAAAATCGTTCTTCGAAAAGAACAAAACAGCGTTTTTTTCCTTTGTCTCGGCGCCAAAAATTGCGCGGCTGTGGCGCCAGGACCGGTTTCATGTGCCGGAGAATCGGAAGGGCTGGGGAGATATTGAGATTAACGGAGTTGGAGAAATTCTCTGAGCATCAGTGACTCTATTTTTCTGGACCGATGATTTTTGTTTTGTTTTCCTTTTCTTGATTGATGATTTGTGCAGTGGCTGTTGTTTCAGGATGAAAGAAACTCCAGTGAGTCGGGAGGATGCACAGACCAAAGAGGGGCCAGACTACTTTGCTTACTATGCATCTCAAGTTAAGGAGTTGATCTCACAAGAGATAGATTTCCCTTTATCAACCATTGAATCAACTGGAACTAGGACTGGCGAGGGGGTAGACCATGATGTGGTTGAGCAGCGTGGCTTCAGTGGTTCACGTTCGTTGTTCAGCAACAGCATAGGAGCTGGAGTTTCAGAGTACAAGAAGGAGAGGTTAAATGCATTGCTTCCACAGGCTGCAAGCGCTCTTAAACCCGAAGTGGATGAGGTATGGCAACCAATCGGAACGGTTTAATTCGCTACACTTTTCGCTAAGGTTCAATCTTCTTTCCCTTATGCTGTCAACTGTAGTGGATAACAGAAGGATGTGTCCCATGGTGTGCAGCGTTAATTGTCATTTTGATACTTTGCTGCTCAAGAGTCGGGATCGTCTTCATCTCTTTCCATACAATAAGTTCAGTACAGAATTGAAGCATAAAGCGTTGATCTGATACTTGAACTGTGAATATTGTAAATATCACTGTGAGTGTTTGTGTTGTGTATGTGTGTCTGTTGGTATAGTCAGAAAGTAGCATGACTTGAACCCGAAAATATCTCATGTTAGCGTATTGAAAGTTTCTATGTCTTTACTTTCTTGCTTTTCTCTGAGCACTGCCTAGTTTATATGTACTTGCATTCATATAAACTGAACCGTATTGGTATGCGGATCTACCCAGATGCTCGATCCTGTTATTTCGATGCGTCAGTTACAAGAGAAACTGTGGAACAGAGATTCTGCTGCAGGAAAGGAAGGCACAAAATCTGATGGAGAAGAGATTGCTGACAACATACCTCAGGTCTCATCTTCATCTTCAAGCAGTATCACTGCACTTGTGTGTCCTATCGATTCTAGGTCCTCTGAAGAGGTTTATCTTTCTTAACATTTCATATATTCATATTCTTTTCTCTAAAAGTAATTTTAGTATTGTTTATCTTAAGATGGGATCAGTTAACATATCTTTTCCGTGTTAGAGAACTCTGATACGTTATCTGGAAGGAGCAAAAGGTCATTGCATATCCACTGAACTGGTTCCTGTATTTCTTGTTTTAGTAAAGACTGTTCCATGGGCAATCAAGATTGCCTTGGTCTTTTTCGAAGATGGAGCTATTTGAGGCCATGAAGTTTCAGATTCTTTGTTTGCATTTGTTGTTTAGACCATATCCATCCATATCTGTCTGCTTTAGATGTTTGTGTCTCCTGACCCATCGATGAATGGGGCAACCATTTTACAGGGGGATGATGATCTGGAATTCCTACTTGGGACTGACAGCACTCTGGTTGAAGAGAGTATAAAGAAGTATTCTGATGAATTATTGTCAACTGTAAGTTCTACAAAAGTTTGGCTTCTCTGCCATCTAGGCCATCCTTTGTCGACCTGTGGCTTAATGTCAGTATAACTGGATAAGTTTCATACTCCAATTGCTGATAATAGATAGCTGAAACTGACTTGTTCTCAGCTAGCCCACATGGAGAAAAAACTCGAAGAACTTCTCGACTCTGTAGCTTCTACTTGCAGGTATCTGCGTTCATGCTACACATAAAATTAGGTTGCTTCCTTTCTTATTGTCAAAATTATATGAGCAAGTTCAGAATCAAATATAGAGAACATAGCTTCACAATCTAGATTTTGATCACATTGTCTGAAGTTCGCAACTTGAATCTTATATAGACCCATGACCAGCACAGAGAAGCAGCAGCTTCAAAGGATGATCCGGAACCTGCCACCAGCAAATTTTGATCGCATAGCTGATATCGTCCAGCGCCACAAGCCGATAGAAGCGCAGCAATGTGAAGAAATCGTTGTTAACATGGAGCAGGAGGTAAGTAAGAAGTTATAGCTGCTAAATGATGTTATATTCTTTTGTCAGAATGGTATTGACACTTCTCCTTTCTTTCCAGGATACTACTACACTCTGGAGGTTGTATTACTATGTTCAAGTAGTGGAGCGCGCTAAGAAACTCGTACCATAAGCAGCTGTTATTGTCTTCCCGCTAGCTGAGAATCCTTTTGAGAGTGTCCAATTCTTGACTGTTCATAACTTGATAAATAGGTATGATAAAATTTGAAACTATTTCTGGGAGGTTGCTGAAAGCCATTTCTCATATTTCCTTTGCATCATTGCATTCTTGTTTGTGACATCTTACTGGAGATCAAACTAGTGACCAACGGTTCAATATTTAATGCCAAAACCATGCTGAACCATATAATAGCGTTACAAAACTATGACATATATCTAACCATCGGTTTATTCATAAACAGGTTTGAAATTCTTGTAAGCAATGACAGCATAGAAGGGATCTTTTGACGAACCGGACAATAATTCGAGCAACCCCATGTACCATGGCCTCTCTCCTTCTCCTCCCTTCCTGCCACCAGGTGATTTCCTGACGACCTCAGCCCCAGTGAATCCTACCACAGACTGGAAATACTGTACCACAAGCTGCACTCTGCTGTAGTCACTGCCATCTCTCCACGAAGTAATAGCCTTTTCATAGAACATTCGATTGCTGAAACTCACTATGAACACTCCTCCTGGTCTCAGCGCTCTGAACACTTCGGCAAAAACCTGAAAATGTATTCATACACAAGAGAGAGATGTGTTGAGTGCAGTTTTGGTGGCTAATTTTGGTAGCATCTTTAGTCATTGATCAGACATTATTTCTTCGTCTTATGTTTCTGTGCCCAAATATATTCGACATTTGAGTGTAATCATGTATATGCACACAGGGTTAATACTGATTTCGTCGTTGATCTTGCTTATGTCAGTTCAGCGTTCGATGTCACACACACGACCAAATATATTCAAGTATCTACCTGCTCTGGATACTGCAGATATTGGACGCTGACAGTGCACAAAACAGCATCAAAGCTCGAGCTCTCGAGCTCGAGCCTCTGGTCCCGATTAAGATCCTTTACGAAGAAGTAATCCAGACGAGGATTCCTCGCAAGCTCCTGGGCGTTAAGCCCGTGACCCACCACTCTCTTGAACTCCATTTCTTCTGGCAGATGGCTGACCCACGAGCTCATCAGGTCAAGAACCTCCGACCCGGATTGCAGCCTCCGCCTGTAGAGCTCCGTCAGCGCCGAGATGAACCCACCATCGACGTGAGTGACGAACCTCGGGTAGGCGTAGAAGTCCCTGTCCGATCTCAGGTCGAGCTTACCCCGCCCCTGCTGGGTCAGAACCTGGCGCCTGATTTTGCCCGGTTGAGACCTGTTGTCGTCCTCTTCGCTTGCATTCGTGGTGGAGGCTGAAGCTCTCGGAAATTTCAGCCGTGGAGGGGTGTTTTTGTGGGGGAAGGCCATCGCCGGCGGTGACAGCGAAGGTGGCTGCCATGGGCGGAGCATTTTTTTGGTGGGAATTGAGTTCCCGGGAGAATTGTGTGATGGGAAAATGATAACAGTTGAACGGCGGTTAGAGGAAGGGACCATAGGCCCAACTAAGGATGGGCTTTTATGGCAGGCCGGATACAAGTTCAGGCCCATGAACTGGATCCATTTTGTTCGAATATTTCTTCTTTTTCTCTCCTTTCGCCACCTTTGATCTGCCACTGCGAAAAAGCTGCAATCTTTGGACTTTTTTACGCGCGCCATTATCAGATTCTCCCCCAAATTACTTTCATTTTCCAATTGATTCGTAGCTCTCTTTAGTTCAATTTGTGCCTTCCTTACTGATCATCCATCCGCTACTGTTGTTTCTCCAGGTTTGTTTCAGTGAATTATTTTAGAAAAATTCAGTATTTTCCGGCTGGTTTCTTCTTCGGATTGTGTAATTATTCTCTCATTTGTCGATTTAGGGTACTGGGTTCTATTCTCCCTTCTGTTTTCTGGTGGAGGGTGGACGAATTTGTGTTTTGGGCTTTTCTAGAACTGCACCAAATCTTCACCTCCAACTTTTGGTGATGGCTGACATGCCTAGCAGAGCATTGGTGTTGTACGGTGATGGATTGGCTAATTTTGTTGATTCATCTCACGTCCATCTCCACTCGCTTGCATCTAAAGCTTCTTGTGGCTTCCTGAGCCTCCCTAATGCCCCTCCATCAGGTTCAATTTCACTCGACCCTTCCATTTTTTTTTTTTTTTTTGTTTGTCATCCCCTGCTGATGAAGGAATTTCTGTATTCATGACATTAGATAGGGGACTTGAAATTGCTGTATTTGTTGCGTGCATTACGCTTCATTTGATTTTTCAAAGATTGAAAATTTCTAATTTCATGGTGGGAACATAGGTTTGGAGATTCGAATGTACTGGTTTGCATTCTGGTTAAAGCTATTGGTATTGTAACTGTCTGAGACTTTTCTGGTATTGGGAGTGCAGAAACTGAGGATGAGAGGATAGTTAGGGAATTCGCTTTGCTTATGGACTCTTGGGATGCCGCTTACAAGGGCACGGTATGATCTCTGGTCTTGGAATTCTGTCACTTCAATGCTGCAAAGGGTTTAGTGACAAATTGTTGGTTTTTTCTTTCAGAATAACGCCTCAACTCCATCCATTTCAGATAGGTATCGTAGCATTCGATTTACAATTTCCAATTCATATCAAAATACTTAATACTAAATCATGTCAAAAATACCCGTGTTTGCCTCTTGCTCTTCAGGTTCATGGGAATGAAGGCTGCCATAGTTACCAAGAACCCTTCTTTGAAATCTTTTGGTGTTAAACTTGGCTTCACTTTACTGCCATCGGATGATGTTTCGTCGGATTCTATGGGTTTAGAGTTGATGAAGCTGCTGGGGTTTCAACAAGGAAATGTGGCAGACACTAATCAATTTGATCTAGTGTTTGTGCACATGGGTGCCGGGGAAAGAGAGGGTGGTGATAAAGACGATTTTGGTGCCAAGACTGTTGCTTTCATTGATTCTCTAGTTGCTGCAATAATGAATGCAGCACAACCTGGTTCAGCAATTGGCTCACGTCTACACTTGTCACTTGTGATGAGCTATGGATCCGTTTCAGAGATCAACAGTGCTGAAACTTCGGTTTTGATTTCGAATAATGAGCTGAATCCCAAGCTTTTGGGGCTTTTTCCTCGACAGAGTTACACCATGAGAGGGGAACAACCCCGACCTGATGTCAGGTACGAACATGGAAGTTTAAAACACGTCTGACAGATTTTTCTAGTTTCTTGCCCTTGTGAGTTAATCATTATATTTTATCTAATCTGCATTCATTAGGCACAACGGCCCAATGTTAGTTGCTCAATTGCAATATGCTGTGACCCGAATGGACAAAGCGCAAGTGTTTGCTTTTAAAGATTTCAAAGAGGTATGTCTGCTGTTACTTTGGTTTTAGAACGTTACTTGATTATCTGTTTCCAGCTTTCCTTATTGCTCAACATTGCATTGCCTCTTAGCTTTTGGATTGCCTTAGGTTTGTTAGAATGGCTAGTGTCCTGTAAACGTCATGGCTTCATTTTGCAAGTTCATTTTCCAAACTAGTGCTGCGTGCATGCACTCTGGCATAGTCCTCGTTTGGGTGTGTCTAAGCATATGTTTGTTGGCATCATAGCACCATAGTTCTGAACCTACACCGTTTTGAGTTCTGGTAGGATATTGCGATGAATGTCCCATGTTTAAGCTTGATGTTTCTTTGTTTTGCAGCATGGTGGAAACCTCGTAATACCAGCTGATCGGTTTCTCCATGAAGTTGCATTTAAGCTGTGGAAGGCTCCAAAATATGGAGCTTGATCTGGGCTTCCCCTCCCAATTCCAGTTGTTAGTCATATGACATCCCCAGTGCCTTTAACATAAGGATCTTAGTTTAGATATGCTGTACTTTATTTGGTCATTTGCTGATGCATCCTGTTCTTGTAACTAGGGGTGGGCATTGGGTGGGTCGGGTGGATTTTGACCATAAAATGCACCCACCCGCGCTTAAACGGATTGATAATTTTTAACCCACCACCCACCCACATTTAGTCTCGGGTTGGGTCGGGCGGATGGTGGATGATGCGGGTGGGTTTGTGGGTTCACCCACATCACAACGTATATAATATAAAGGAGTCAACTTGACATGATAATAGGTGAAGAGAATCATCGAGGGAAACAAGAAGTTGAAATAGGGCGAAAAATGTCAAATTAGTTCTTAAATTAAATAGAAATTCTATTATGAAAGAGTTTTCTACAGATTGAGACGATTATTAGGTGCAAGGAACTAAGTAAAATAATTACACAAAGGAAAGAGCGGTGATCTAGGCACAAGAATTAGAGGAAAAAGTAAAGGGAAGAAGAGGGGATCTCTATTTGGAAGGTTGGCTTTGAGGTTCAAAGTCCAGGAGCAGTCCGAGTTTATATCTAACGTCTCCACTCTCCTCTCTCTAGCGCCAAAGACGTTGATCTTTTTGTTGTTGGGTTGAGCGGGTCACCCGCACACTCACCCACAACCCACCCACCACCCGGCGGATGGCTCCCAGCGCAACCCGTCACCCGCCCACAGACCCACCCACTTAACAAAATTCGTGGGTCGGCCCAAACCCGCGAATGATCCGCCCGCATGCCCAAGCCTACTTGTAACCAATAACTGCTCACAGAGTTCAAAAGAAGGAATTCAAATTAGAGTATCGAAGCAAAATCACATTATGCTTTGAGAAGATCCATTTCCATGGTACATGGTACTCATTCATCATCAAACAAATATGCAAAGAGGAGGAGGAGGAGGAGGAGGAGGAGGAGGAGGAGGAGGAGGAGGAGGAGGAGGAGGAGGAGGAGGAGGAGGAGGAGGAGGAGGAGGAGGAGGAAGAAGAAGAAGAAGAAGCCACATAATTTTGCACCATAGAGTTAAGGAAATTCTATCCTTAAACCCAAATTGTTTTTTTTTTGCCATAGCCTTAACCCAAATTGGTTACGCATATGCTTTCAAGAGGAGTGATGTGCAATGTTATGTTAGATAGGACGCTAGAGATGGACATGATCCAATTTGGTATAAATTTGAATTGAATTGATATAAGGACCAAATGCAAAATAAGGAGATGGAAACCAAATCAAAAGCACGTTTGAACCAATCTGGTCTCGATTAGGCGATTTTATTTGTATTTAATGGGGTTGCAATGAAATTTTGAACAAAAGATATGATGGATTTGGTGGCATTATGGATTTGACCAAGTCTATTGTTTGCTTGTTGGATTTGATTATAGATTTTGTTTGAATAGATTTGTGGATATGAAATTCAAATTACCTTGTTACCCTTATCTTATCTAATTATATTTCTATATTATAATCCATAAATTTCATTAAAAAAATCTAACGCATACAATGAAATTTTAAACTATTTACCACTATGTGGACTAATAATTCAACTACAAATATAGAAATGTATTATAGTTTGGCACCAATTAACAACTCATCTAATAATGTACGCAATATTATGTATCAATTGCAACCAATTGCTCGCTTTATTGCTACAACTCATCAACTTCTTGCTAACTCCCCGATTTTGGAATCCGACAATCAATCAAATAATAATGCACAAGACGAGCATAAGATGTTTATAGTTGAATCTAACAAATCACATATACATTCATATTTAAATAAACTATGATATTACAAAACGAAATGAAAAATTCTCATATATATAAAATACGACATTATAAAAGTTTATAATTGCATGACCATTGAATTAAAGTAGGACAACTTTGTAATTAAAGTAATAAGTAAGGGTAGAAAGGTAATTTACCATCATGGATTTTAATCCATCACCCAAATCCCACCTCAAGAGGTGGAACTTCCAAGTCCGTGGGGTCCACGGATTTGGAACCCCAAAAGCGGCGGGACCCACAAATTCCATCTCCCTAATTCCCTAAGGCAAACGATGGATTTCCGTTACAGCTTGTTTGGATATAATTCTGTTGGAAAATGAATTCCATTTCTTGTGAGAATCTGAATTCAATTGAGAATTCATTTTAAAATTTTATGTTTGGAACAAATCCAAAAGTTTGGGAAATGATTTCATGTTTTTATGTTTGGAAAAAATGGAAATGATTTCTTACAAGTGCTTTTACAATAATATCCTTGGTATTAGTGATTTCAAATCCAAAAGTAGTAAGGGCTTTCTTGTAAAGGTGAGTCAAAATTAATGTGGGGTCCACTAATTCCATCACTCCCTCCACCAATTCCGACCACTTTTGGTAGGAATTAGAATTTCCAACTTTTTGCCTTTTGGAATTTCATTTCCTTTTTACTTTTTACTTCCAAACATGAGAATCATGGAAAGTTTGGGAATTGGAATTCCATTTCCTCAAAATTTAGCCTTTCCAAACAGGCTGTTAAAGTCCATGATGGATAGATTTCCATGACCAAATCCATCACCAAAACCCTCAAGCAAATAACCCGTATGTGTGTACAAGTCGTTTGATTGAGGAATCGTACATTTTATTGGTTCGGTGACATAATAGCTGGCAACTCCATATATTTAACAAAATATCACCATATTGTATAGAATTGTATGTGTTCTAGAAATGCCAAGATGAGATTCTGACCAATTTAGAGATTTCTAAATTTACATTGCATGAGGCAAACTATAGGGACAAGTTCAATGCCTCTTCAAGTCCTTAGCAACCACTTTCTTCACGAGGCCCTTAATCGAGTACTTACAACAACACGATCCCACCAAAGTCCAAACCACCAAATCATTTGACATTGCACGAGTGCCATACTCAAAACAACTTAAAGCCAAACCAAATTCCCCATTTTTTCTTGCCTCCTCACTCCTTTTTGTTGAAACCATAAGAAAGAGGACCCGACAATGGTAGGAAGAAACGAAACAAGGGAGGGAAAGCACAATCATGACAACAGACGTACACAATATTTTATGATCCATGAAGCTACATGCGGTTATACAATAGGTTGACAATTTTCTTTTGGTCGGACTTGCATTGAAGTCATCCCCATCAAACACAAGCATATAGCCAATAACTTTGCGTTTGTTTTAAGTGGGGTTTTCTTCTATGGAGGGTTAGGGTCATTTGACTCAAAGTTGCAAGGAATTTTCAGTTGTTGTGTTGAGATTGGTTTCCGTGGTGGAGTTAGAAATTTGAATGAGGAGATTAACTTAAATCATGATAATTGGGAAAGGGAGATTAAGGCCTTATAAACTACTATATTTTCTAAATTTGTTATGAATTATATATAGAATTTTATCAATATTCAAATTTGATAGAGGGCTATAGCCCTTCCTGACTTCAAACTACATAGTATAATGCAATGAATAGGATTCAAAGGTCTAGTTTGTTGAGTTGAAGATGAGATCAAGTCTCCACTTTATGCCTTATAATTTATTTAACTTTTATCTGTTAACATTTTCTCTAGATTATCTATCTTTTGTGTCTTATATTATGCAATAACCTTTGACATGAGAGTCCAGAACATGTGTCGTTCTCACTTCTCCATAGATTTTGTTTGCATAAAAACAAAAAAACAAAAGATCGTCTGAATATATAGGTTGAATCGAAATTCAAAATATATTGTGATTGGATATCTTAAGTGATATGACCAATACTCATTTCTTCTTTCTTTTTAATGATGTCGATTTTTGTTTATAGTAAAATTATTTTATCGTGCCACGGGAATCAATAAGGCTAGAAATCGTACTTTATGTGTACATGACATGCATGCACTATATATGCACCCACATGATACATTATTCCAAAAGGAACTTATCACAAAAATCGTACTCTCTTAAGTAGTATCCTACCTTCATAATAGTTTCATGTACTTGGAAATACTTTTTTGGTAAGAAATTTTCACTTGGATATGATAAACACCTCACACTGTCAATTTATTAAATTCTAGCTATATATATCCAAAAGAAAAATGTACACAATGGATACTCCAAATCCTTAAAATAAAGTATCTACTTAATTTCTCACACTTTGAATACCAATTGATTCCATTCCTAACTACACGTTCTGTGACCTTTTATGTACTTAGACCCGAAAAAATAGACACTATTTTTTCCTAATCAATTCACATTATCATCAAACTCTTTTCTTAAATAATCCAAAATCTATCACCAAACTTTCCTTAATAACAAACATATATAAATTTCTTGCCCCCTTTCAAAGGGGAGACACAAACAGAACAGAAGGACCACAAGTTGTAGTAGCGACAAGTGAGAGAGAATTTCTCTTGTTCCAATTTTTCTGAATCTCAAAATGGATATGATGCCTCTTGATCTTCCAACACTCTTTCCTCTCCTTTTAGCCCTTTTAGCGACGGCTTTACTCCTTCTCCGTCGCCAAAAACACCCCAAGAATGTTTGTTGTAATGTCCCTAAAGGCACCATGGGATGGCCCTTCATTGGAGAGACTCTCGAGTTCCTCAGCCCCCATAGATCCAACTCCATTGGCACCTTCCTACAACAACGTTGCTCGAGGTAATAATTCCAAAAGCCATGATTATTGTCATATCATCAATTGAAAAATAAACACCATCAATTTCCATTAGGGTCGGTCAAAAATGTGATATGTGGTGTGGAGATTTTGAGGAGGCGAAGGTAGGCAAACACATATTATGAATCATATTAATTGACTATGGGATGGAATGATTTTTGGATAGGGCAACCACACACATATGTGTTTTACTCTCACAATTGTGAGTAGGCTGTGTAGTATTAATCTCAGTCACCATGATTTTAGTTTTTTTATTTGTTTGTGCAGATATGGCAAAGTTTTTAAGTCACATTTGTTCGGGTCGCCAGCTATAGTGTCGTGTGACAACGAGTTCAACATGTTCATCCTTCAGAATGAGGGAAAGCTATTCCAGGCCAGCTACCCTAAGGCCATGCAAGGGATTCTCGGGCAGTACTCGTTGTTGATCGTCTCCGGGGAGCATCACAGGAAGCTTAGGGGGATCGCAGTGAGCTTCAGCGCGATGTCCAAATCTTCACCTGTGTTTCACTCTCGTATTGAGAAGCTCGCATTCTCAATGTTGGAGTCGTGGAGAGGGCGCAAAGAGATTGCCTTTCTCGAAGAGATGAAAAAGGTAAAAAAAAAAAAAAAAGTAAATTCCACAGCGATTAATATTGATCATGGATTCCATTTTTCTGATTGATCTCTCTAAATTTTTTTGGTTACAAAATCTTCTAAATAATGGTTTTTCAGTTCACTTTGAGTTTGATGGTGAAAACCGTTTTGAGCATCGACCCGGAAGAACCAGTGGCCATGAGGTTTTTGCAAGATTTTAGAACTTACATGAAAGGCTTCATATCCTTGCCACTAAACGTTCCAGGATCTGCTTATGCCAAAGCTGTCAAGGTAACAACCCCCAAAAATACTGTGTTTTTAACGAGTAATCCAATTGCAACTAAAACTAAGATTTAGAGTGTTCTTAGGTGGTTAACCAAAAGGAAAAACGACAAGATGCGAGATTTGTGCAAATCTTTTCAACTTTCAGTAACGAGGAATCTTTGTCTTATCTTATTCAATGAGCATGTAGAAAAATAGAGAAATTATACCACGAGAGAAAACATAGAGATCATGACTTGACGTTGTATGCGGGAAACCACAGAAGAAAACATCCACTTTGAGATTCAGTCACTCTATTTTTAAGATTCAATATTGATTCAAATTGACTCGGCACATACTAATTTAATTGCTCGCATTTTTATGGTGTCGAGAGATCTCGTATATGAAATTATCGGAATTTCTTATCAATTAATCTGTTATTCGTGTTTTTATGATGAATAAAAAACAATTGACCAAACACAACATATAGTTGGATTGTGACCAATAACTTAATCTACTCGAACTATTGTAACAAATTTGATTTTCGCACTACGAAAAAGACAGTTCCTAGTGACGAGAGTTTAGTGACCACAATACCAAAATTCTCGAATAAAAATGACTTTTTATATGATAAAATGTAAGTTGTAAATACCGTCTATATTTATTGTGATAACAATACGTGTGGTCGGTAAAGATTGGATTAGGATTAGCGAGGGGAAGTTGCGGTGAGTAATGACCTTTTATTTTTAGTCTCTCTAGGTAGGTAGGATGCTGTAATTATACTAACCAAACGCCCGATTAATGTAATTTTTACAGGCGAGGGCAAGGCTTTCGAGGACGGTCAAGGAGATAATAAAGCAAAGGGAAATGACGAATACTACGACGACCTCGTCGGGAGAGGAAAATGGGGACTTTTTGGAAGTGATATTGTCGAAGCACAGCAGCATAAGGCAAATGAATGATGACGAGAAAGTGAGCAGTGTTTTGGACATTGTCTTGGGTGGCTACGAGACCACTTCCACCCTCATTTCCCTCGTCGTCTACTTCCTCCACCGTTCACCCGCCGCGCTCCTAGCTTTCAAGGTACACGGTCTCGACAATTCGAATTATTGAAAACCAAGTATATATGGGGTTTATCAAAATATGTGTGAGAATATCAATTATATTAGAGGGCTAGTTATGGGTTGGATAAATCATGAATCATTGAACCATGTTTTCATAGTTTGATATTTTAGTAGAAACAACAAATGGGTGGGTTGGGGTTGGTTTGGTTCAAGGTTGGTTCGTTAGTGTTGCAAGTTAATTAGGCCAAGTGTTCAACCAGGTTATAGATAAATCAAATTAAGGGGGTGAGTCGGGTTATAAGTTGATCGGATTACAATTCCCTAAAAGTTGGGCCAATTGCGTTTCGCTAATGGGGTTTTCCCCAACTCATATGGCAATTGGATCAAACCGGTCAATTTGTTACCGTCATAACTCGATAACAATAACTATTAACATTGTGTATGATATGGAATTGTTGAAACGTGTGCAATATTGCAGGAGGAACATGAAGCTATAAGGAGGAACAAAGGCAAAGGGCAGCCCTTGGGGTGGGAGGATTACCAGAAAATGGACTTCACCCGCAATGTAATTATCAATATTTTTATTATAATTACACTAATTAATTCCTGGAGTATTGTCTGCAATATTCCCTTTGATTTCATCCTCTGTATATTTAATATTATTGATCCAATATTTTGTGACTGGCTGCATGTATGTAGGTGACGAAAGAAGCTGTGAGATGTGGGAATCTAGTCAAATTTTTACACCGCAAGGCACTCCAAGACGTGGAATTCAAAGGTTGGTTAATGTTTAATAGTTGATGTAGATCATCATTTACCAAAAGACTCGTATATAATTTGGCAAAACCTTGGGGACTCAATGGTTGGATGTCAAAAAAAAACTTTTTAAATTAATAATATATTTTTACGCTCGCAGGGCATTTGATTCCTCGTGGATGGAAGGTGCTTCCTGTATTAGCAGGGCCAAATCTCGACCCGTCTCTTCACCATGACCACCTTCAGTTTAATCCTTGGAGATGGACGGTAAATGCCCTTAGATTTTCACCTCTACTCACAATACATACTAGCTACTATATTGATCGATGCATGGTTTGATCTAATTTTCAATATGTTCATTTTATAATCTTTGGTGTTCAAAATTAAACTCATGCATAGATCATAACTAACACATGTTCGAATTAGAATACCTTATTTTGATATCATTATAATTCATTCCTTGGTCTATCATCTTAATCACTATTATCATATGTTTGATGTTTATTATTTTCTCTTTTGGATTATATATAAAAGGAGGACAAAGAAATAGGGAAGAAGACTATGGGGTATGGTGGTGGACCAAGGGTGTGTCCAGGATCCGACCTAGCTAAGGTCATGGTTGCCTTCTTCCTTCATCATCTTGTCCTCGCCTATAGGTACGTAATTAATTAACCCCCCTTCTCTTAATTAATCTAATTTCTTCAACTTAATTTATATTGCTACTCTAGACACATTCATTTTTGTCACGATTAGGGAATGACTTACCTTTATTCCTTTGGTGGTTTAGTACATCTAATCATTACTTATATGACCCACATCTTGTACCTCTAGCTACTATTTATGCTTATATCACTTAGCAGCATGAATAATTGTGTAGGTATCATGGTGTTCGTTTGTTGTTGTTCTAGCTAGTTCTATTAGATATTTCAAATGCTTTTGTTGTTGTTCTTATTCATGCTATAATATGTTTATTTCTAAACGTATAGGTGGAAAGTGAAAGAAGATGAGTACCCAATTGCTTATCCGTATGTGGAGTTTCGAAACGGACTTCACGTGGAGATTGAGCCGGTAGAATCACATGTTTAGATCGAGGATTAGGCATACAATAGAAAGAGACTATGTACATTAGTTTCGGTATGTGGTATTAATTCGAGTTTTTACCCTAAGTTTAATTCTCTTAGAGAAAAATAATTGTAATTTTCTATAAATTGTTTGATAGATGCATCTTGAAGTATGTAAACCAAAGCTTTTTCCTGTTTTAGCCGTGCTTTTGTACATTTTCTTTATATGGGAGTTTGATTTATTTTTGGGAAAACAATCGACATATTTTTGTTTCTATTTCTAATTTTCTTGAATTTAAAGGTTGATTAAACATAATATGTAACATATATAATTTCTTAGAGGTTAGTGCCACAAATATCATTTATTTATAGATGGCCAGCTCATTAAGTATTGATTTTTGTGATGTACATTCCATCCACAATTTGGTATGAGAAAAATAGGCTAGGAATATTGTCGTATTGGTCCAAATTATATGATCATCCCAATTACATTGATTTAGTAATTAGTATGGGGCATCATATGGGCTGCAACATAACACAATCTAGCTTGCTTTTCACAGGCCACGATAAAAAAAAAAATCCACGTCCGTGGATATTCGTTGAAATTCGATATGCGGTCGAGTTTTTTCAGATCGGTTGAGAGACCAAAAAAGTTGTGACCGAACTTGAATGACCAACGAGAAATAGGAAACACATGCTTAATATAATCGAGTATACGAAGTATTGGTCGGTGAGACTCTAATAAATGTATAATGGCTCCACTATTAACCAGAGCCGCACATGTGATATTTTTACGTGAATATTTTTGTATATGAAATGAAATGCTTGATTTGTCTACGGAATTATGATTTTGATCTCTCTTTCCAAGCAACTACACAAACTTGGATTGAAAGTTTTTTTTAATAATAAAATTTGGATTAAAACTTAAAAACAACATTTACTTTACTCAATGATTGTCAAAACTCAGAACTATTTTGACCGTCCAGCCCATATAAAGGAGGAAGAAATAAGAGCATGGCCATGGCCCATCGGCCTTCTGGTGCAAGTCCAGCCCATACAGGAGAACTTGATTGAAACAAATACTAAATACAGATATCAATCGTAACCTCCCAAAACTAATAGGCACTCAAATTGAATATTTTCCCAAACACTTTTCTTCTTTGCCAATCCAGCTTCTTAACCCATTAAAGACCAAAGAAGAAAACCCCGAGAGCTCGATCCTTTCTTTTCCCCTTCTCAGGCACGCCTCCGATCGCCCTAACTTCACTTCACACTTCACCGGTTAGTTTGCTTTGTCCTCCTTTTCCATTTGCGTTGTTTTGGTTTTCTTCTGAATCCCTAATTTTCTTTCTCATGTTTGGTTTCAGTTCGTTAGTCGTCAGAATGTCGAGTTCGTCGATTGTGGAGGCGCCGCCGAAGGGTGGGTTCAGTTTCGATCTCTGCAAGAGGAATGAAATGCTCTCCGGGAAGGGCGTCAAGCATCCGAATTACAGGAAGACGGGAACCACCATTGTCGGCTTGATTTTCCAGGTTTGTCGTTCTTGCAACGCTCGTCTCGTGGTATTTGGTTCGGACTCCATTCAATTTTTTAGCTGGAAAGATGGGAGTTTTTTTATGCTTAGGGTTGGTTTGATTTGAGCTGATTTTAATGGGTTGCCCTCCTAGTCACTTGATCTAGTTGTGCTTTATTGAACCTTTGATCTTCTTTTAGTGTTTGCTATAGCCATGTGAGTGTGAATTTTTGTTGTTGATTCTCATTGCTAGAATGCATCAGGGATATTTGAGGATTGAGCGGTGAACATGCTCAAGAGAGATTCTCTCTTTGTTTGATTTCTCTAATTTAAGCTGGTGTTGCCACCCTTCAATTGGTGTATAGGATGGTGTCATTCTTGGAGCAGATACTAGAGCTACTTCTGGACCCATCGTCTGTGATAAGAATTGTGAGAAGATTCATTTTATGGCGCCTAACATTTACTGCTGTGGAGCAGGAACTGCTGCCGATACTGAGTCGGTGACAGGTATGTTTTCAGTTGTCAAAGTTGTTAATGCCTGATCGCTATATAAGTCTTCTTCTCCATTAGCTCTTCAACTACCCCAGTTTAATGTGTGGCTTTGGATTGATTTTTTGTGTAGACATGGTGAGTTCGCAGCTGCAGTTGCATCGTTACCATACTGGCCGAGAGTCGAGGGTTATTACAGCACTTACTCTCCTGAAGAAGCATCTTTTCAAGTAACCTGTCTTCGACATTGAACTCTTTCTGCTTTCTGCAATGACCTTTTTTTAAGGCAAGTGAGTTTCTTATTCTGCCTGCACATTGTTCTTCAGTTACCAAGGTCACATCTCTGCTGCTTTGGTGCTTGGTGGTGTTGATTGCACTGGGCCTCATCTACACACGGTGAGTCTTCTTCTGTTCAGCAGAATGTGCATGGCATTCTTTTTCATATGACTTGTGAGGAGACTTGATGACGTATTAACTTCTGTCCTTTGCAGATATATCCCCATGGATCAACAGACACTTTGCCTTTTGCCACAATGGGTTCTGGTTCTCTTGCTGCAATGGCTGTGTTCGAGTCGAAGTACAAGGAAGGCCTGAATGTAAGTTGTGTTAATGCGAGGTGTATATACCAATTTTTACAAGCAATTAGCAGTTGCATATAATTACTGGTTACCCTACTATAATCTTGATCACTTAAAACTTACTGAGTTACTCATTATATTTTCAGAAGAAGGAAGGAATAAAGCTTGTGACTGAGGCCATATGTTCTGGTATATTCAATGACTTGGGAAGTGGAAGCAATGTTGATGTTTGTGTCATTACAAAGGTGGGCAAATTATTACCTGATATATTTCAGTTTCTAGGACGATCCTTCAGTTTGTACCAATTTAACTTTGTCCTAAATGGTTGTGGAACAGGGGGAAAAAGAATACATGAGAAACCACTTAAAACCCAATCCACGCACATACGTCAGTGCGAGGGCATACACCTTCCCCAAGAAGATAGGTTGGTATCATTATCCCTACTTCAACAAATAAGCATATAGCACTATCTGGAGCCATGTGCTTCAAATTCTTGTTTCCGCTCTTCATTGAAACAGATTAGAATTTGGAACAGTTTCTCCTATCGTCTCAGAGTCTGCATGCTAGTTTCATTTTGTTATTCTCAAATTGGGTGGTGACATGTGAAACTTAAACCTTGATTTGGTGACCTGGATGTTGTGATCTAAGCAGCTGTTCATAGCCCTTTTTTTTCCAAGTACCATGGTATGGTTATATTACAAGTATGTGCAAGCTATAAGTACTGGTACTTGGTGTAACTATGCGTCTATCACAATCCCATCAGGATTTTGAGTTTTTCCGAAAATCATGTTCAACTACTATTCATGCTGAAATGGAAGGAACCCTTCTATGCCTGGTTGAATGCGATCTGAGTTATTTTTACTGATTTCAAATCACTTATAATTTACATACTGCTATTGATATGTGTTGCAGAGGTCCTCTCAACGAAGATTACCCCACTGAAGGAGTTAGCTCAAGTGGTTGAGGCTGGTGATGCTATGGAAGAGTGAAGGACAGAATGACAGAGCTTTGTTTGGAGATCACTGTACTTTTACCGATTAGTTTCGAGAACTTGAGGACCCAATGTGATGTCGTTATCGCTGAATTGCAAATGCTCGGGGATCTTTTGGAGACTGTTTTATGTGATGAGTATGTAGCATCTTTATTTTCAGTTCTCTTGTTCTCCGACTCTCTTGAATTTAGTTGGAGAATGATGAAATGGACTCGAGAAACCAAGGTGGAGGTTCTATTATATCTTTGGATCAATTTCTAGGATGTTCATTTCCAAGTGCATCCATAGCATGCATTTGGAGCTACATTTTCAAACTGATTAGCATAGAAAAATTGTCTAGTTAGTCTTATGCAATCGCAAGCCGAGATCAAGAAGTGAGTATCCTCAACCATTTGGTTTTCGATATTGATTCATTATGCTCTCTAAAAGTAAAAGCTTATCGATCCACAAAGAAAAAGAAAACCAAATTTAACTTCTAACAAATTTGTTATTGTCATGGAGAAATTAGTATCAGTCAAACCAATTTCACTCCACATTACGCTAGTTAGTGATTGCAATTTGAACCCGCCTCGCGGCTATTACCGACCTTACCCGCAATTGGGCGGATATTACCCGACCCACACTAGCATGTGGCGGGGCATGAGTATCTACTTTCGACCCGCCGTGCCTCGTCCCGCCTGGTTCTTGGCCCATCCTATCTCAATTTCTTACAAAATCTATGCATATTTCTCCTCTTTTGACTTTTTTTCAACTAGTTATAGTCGATTTTTCAACTGGTTAGATTCAATTACTCATTCTATTATCACTATTTTTCATTCATGAAGTGTTTTCTCCTTCGTTTTATCGTAAAAAATGAATTAGTGTGTTTTTTTTTAAATAACATATGAGAGTGGATCGACCCGTCTCGTTCTATTACCTCCCGTAATAGCGTGGGGCGGGACATGGGTATTGAGGTACCCGCCCCACCCCGCCCCATTGGCCATTGCCATGGTTCCCGATGATGCTGCTTGAGATGAACTTGATGCGTTTGTTAAGAATCGAAGTTTAGCCACCAATAGCAAACCCAAAAAACTTTTGATGACCATTTATATAATTAACCAATCAACTTCTTTCCCGGGGAAAAGAAACTGGCTGGAAACAAATTCTGACGTGGCAAGCATTCATAGGTCATCACACCGACTTGCCTCTATCTCATTGGCCAGCCTACACAACTACACGTATTACCCAAAAAGCAAGTCGTTTTGGGTCCCGGTTCGACTCACTGACTTGACTCACCACCACCATCAGCAAGCAAGCAGACTCCCCGAGTTTCAGGAGACAAAGTTCCCCTCGTCCATTGTTTCCCAATTCCCACCGCACCAAAGCTTCAACCAGTAGCAGTAGAAGGAGAAGGAAGGAAGATCTCCAAGCCGGTACCTTAGGACTTTCGCCGACGACGGTGGTCGGAGAGATCCAGCCTCTCTCCCTCGTTTCTCCTCGTAATGGCGCACCGAGCAGTGAAGCTCTTCTTCTTGCTATGCGCACTGTCTTACGCTCTCGTCACCATTGCCGGGTACGGTTCTTTTAGTAGCCTCTCCCCAATTTTTTTCGTCTGAAATCAGCTGTGGGGAAATCAAATTTGATGATTTTGGATTTTGAGATGTCGCAGGAAGAGCTACTACGATGTGTTGCAAGTGCCCAAAGGTGCGTCGGACGATCAGATCAAGCGAGCTTACAGGAAGCTGGCGTTGAAGTATCATCCCGATAAGAACCAGGGGAATGAGGAAGCTAATAAGAAATTCGCAGAGATTAGCAACGGTATAGATTGGATTTGGTGGACATTGTACTCTCTGTATCCATCTGCTCTTTTTTCAGATTGAAATTGGTTTGCTTGAATCTTGAGCGATTTTGTATTCCCCTTGGTTTAGCTTATGAGACGTTGTCCGACGGCGAGAAGCGGAAGATTTACGATGCTTATGGGGAGGAAGGGCTTAGGCAGCATATGGCGAATGGAGGCGGCGGTGGAGGAATGAACATGCAGAACATTTTCGAGCAGTATGTTTTTTTCTATTCTTCTCGTATTCTCTGCTTGTTTTAGATATCTGGAGTCCTGACATGGTATTCTTTGCTCTAGATTCTTTGGCGGAGGAGGTCAATCGGAAGAGGAGGAAGAGAGAATCCAAAAGGGTGATGATGTCATTGTTGATTTGGACGCCACATTGGAAGATTTGTACATGGGTGGTTCAATGCAGGTAGGATTAGGCATTCTAATCTATGCTTCTAACCAGCAATGCGAAATGCTAATGAGTTCTATCATTGTAAAGGTGCTAGCTTTTTATAGGCCATGCTTACTAGTCTCTGTTGTTGTACTTAGAAAGGGAACTTCCTTCCTACAGATGTGTTGAGTAAATCAGTTAGCCGCGGCTAGCAAGCAATGGACTCTATTTCTTCATCGGGTGTAGGGTCGTTGATTTGCGTTAGAAATTTCTTTATCTTGTGTAACCATGAAGCAGAAGAAGAATTTTTATGGCTTATGTATCATGCATTTCTCTATATCTTGCTATTTAAGAAGATGATTGGGTAAGTGTGGTGGTTACGTTCTCACCATATTTACTGTGTTTTTCGGTAGGTGTGGAGAGAGAAGAATGTTATCAAGCCAGCCCCAGGGAAAAGACGATGTAACTGCAGAAATGAGGTCTATCATAGACAAATTGGTCCAGGGATGTTCCAGCAAATGACAGAGCAGGTATATGATGGCTGGAGAGTCTGTTGGATTACTTGTTACATTTTCTTACAAGTGATCTAAGCCGCATGCTGCTAATGGAGTTCTGGCAATTGGATGCTTTTTCTTCCTGTAGAATGCTTCAAGTTTCATATGCATCTCTTATTAATTTCTTGCAGGTCTGTGATCAATGCCAAAATATCAAATTTGAGCGGGAAGGGTATTCTCTCACAGTTGATATTGAAAAAGGAATGCAAGATGGACAAGTAAGTTTCAGGATGTAAATAATTTTCCTTACTGGATGTATGGCTGGAGAAGAGTATTTGACCTGCTTTCTTACTTTCAGCAGTTTCCACTACCGATCACCTATTTAGGGAAGTAGTCTAGTTTAACTTTTGAGTTTTTCCCTCTTCGGATCCGTAGAAGTCCCCTGTGTCATCCTTTTCTTTCTCTCTTAGTAAATGCAGTTTAGGAGACTGTTGAACTTTTTGGACTATTTCTTGTCCAGAATGAACTTTCATGCACTATCATTTCCTGGTACACATAGGGCTTGAAGTTGGAGACTTTCTGTAAAACCATCTTGATTCTGTTCCTAGAATGGAGCTGTTTCATATAGTGGGACTCTTGCTAGTTAGGGCTGGAAGATCATAACTTCAATCATGATCCTACTTATATTCTATTTGTATTGGAATTGTGCTACACTTCTTGTGTGTACATACTAGTACATCAGTGGATTTGTAGCATTGGTCCAATTGATTTGGATGTAATGTGTGGATGGATGACTGTTGCAGGAGGTTGTTTTCTATGAAGATGGTGAGCCCAAGATAGATGGGGAACCAGGAGATTTGAAGGTTTGTTTTCTCAACTGTGGTCTTCTTCTCTTTATGCAGCAGCAAAAATTCACCACTGTCCTATCATATTTTATACAGTTCCGCATTCACACATCACCTCATGACGTTTTCACAAGGAAAGGCAACGACTTGCACACCACAGTCACCATCACACTGGTAATTCTGCGACTAACTCAAGAGACGTCGTCTTTTCCTTCCTTTCCCCTCTAAGATCTTTCTATTTAACTGGGGAAAGAATGCCTGAAATGTATCCCACCAGGTTCAAGCCCTCGTTGGCTTCGAGAAGAAGATCAAGCACCTCGATGAGCATCTGGTCGATATAGGCTCACAGGTAAACCACATTATCAACTCCCCCTCTTTTCATTTGAACCCCAAATCCTGGAGTCTGCTAGCACGGAACATTAACTCATTCCCAATATGCTCTCAGGGAATCACTAAGCCAAAAGAAGTAAAGAAGATCAAGGGCGAGGGGATGCCTCTGTACGCAAGCAACAAGAAAGGCGACCTCTATGTGACGTTCGAGGTTCTCTTCCCTAATTCATTGACGCAGGAGCAGAAGACGAAGATCAAGGAAGTTCTCGGCTAAAAGTATCGTTAGGAATTTTATGCCAGTCATTCCGAGGTTCCAAGTTCCAACTATAGTTTTTAACTGTAACATGTCAGATAGAAGAACCTTGAGAGGAGGGAAAGCAAGTTTTGTTTCCTTGATTTGCCGCCTCTGTTCCCTGCCTTCCCCCAATTTTTTCCCCAGTAGTATACCAGAAAGAAAATTGAATTAGCTGTTTTTCCACTCTTGCGTACCAATTCGTATGTACACTTTTAAGAAACCATTAATCGATAAGCACACCAAGCTGCTGCTGAGGTTATTGAGGTGTACTTTGAAATTTGACTGTGTGGAAGATTTATTTTATCAATGCAGTCATAAGTGTATTAGATCATATCTAATTGGAGGAAGATCAAAGTTGTTAATGTTAAGGCAGAAAAAAGGCAAAAATGAGACGCCCACCGTGGGGCTCGAACCCACGACCACAAGGTTAAGAGCCTTGCGCTCTACCAACTGAGCTAGACGGGCTATTGATGTTGGGAAAGCTTTATACTAAAATAGTCCGATCGTACATATCACTAACGGGCTTTTGTTGTTGAGAAAGCTTTATACTAAAAGAGTCCTATCTTACATATCACTTCACCATTTTACCCCAAAAAACAAGTGCTGTTTGATTTTAGTGATGGCATAAGTTCGTTCATAAAGATGCTTAACACTTGTGAACTCTGTCTGTAACTCACTATAGGCTCGGAAAACAAAGAGAAGATGTGTACGAACGCCAATGAGGGTTTCCTATCCAAGGAGTATCAAACCCTTTAAACTTCACACTTATGTTTCTCTTAAAATTTTGTATTACTAAATATTATCTTCACATATTTTATATTAAGAACTAACTTGATTTTCGAAAGTATAAATCAAGTCATTCTCATATTTTTATAGATTCTCTCCACTCATAATGGTTGAAAGAAGGTAACATAGGTCAAGATTCACATCTTATTTTTTAGCCAAACAATTATTTGGTACAAGTAAACACCGAAACTCAAATAGCCTACTTTCACGATAAAAATTTATGAGGAGATTAGTCTTCGTCAACTTTTTGTGGCTTCCTTTGAAGTAATCAAGTTGCATTCAAATGAGATATTTTGTTCATAGTTGTCTACTTTAAATCGACAAAAACTTAAAAAGACCACATCAAAGAATCGAGACACAATACTCCAATTACCCAATGGATAATTGTGCATTATAGTAAACCAAGTAAGAGTTTCACCAATATATTACGTTTACATCACTCTTCTTCTACATCCGACCAACTCCAACTAAACATTGTAACCTATTGCCAGGTTGAGAACTCCCCAGTCCCAAGTTTCAGAATAACTGCCCTTTTCACTCACACTACATTTGTCAACCATCTTCAAGAAAGCCCTCGAAATTCGGATATAGATGCATTCCCTCTTCCTTGTCAAAATCGCAGTGCGTAAGGAAACCTGAAAAGAGGTAACTTAACCCACAAGGCACTTCGGAAACTGCGTTCAGGCGTTTCCCAGAAAGCTGCAGACCTCATGACAGCAACTGAAGGGGGTACCAAAGATGTCACCCAGAAGAACCCCCAAACACCTGAAGAAAACAGAAAGCGGCTATCAATGAGCCTTAGGTAGCAAAATAAATATTACATGGGAATGAATTTTGTTGGGTGGAAGAAAAATGACTTACTCCGGCCAGGACATCCATAGAGATTTTAGATTTCTTCTCCTCTGCTTTCTCAGTCACTGGCTTTTTCTGTGGCATTCGGCGGATTACCCTTGGTGGTTCTTGTGCCTTTTGCTTCTGCAGAACCAATGGGAAGAAAAAGGTATCGTGAGATGGTGATGTAGTGATCAAAGATGGTTTCTTTTTTGATAATTATTTTGATCTTCATATTGCTCCACCTGACCAAACTAGGACAAGGTCTCGAAAAACATACTACTGAAATCAGCAGCTACCAAACAGCACCTACACTAACTCCCTACAGACGCCAGAGCCTACTACAATAGAGATCACTGTCACTGCAACCAACTACCGACACTAGCTTACAAAAAGTAAGTTCATACTTAATCTACATTATAGGTTAAGCCAAAACTAGATCTATCCCCGATGGTTAGTAAAGATTGCACATTTTTTACCTTCTTCAGCCGTTTTTCTATGTTAGTAAGAGCGATTGATTTCTCAACTTTGGAGAGATAGAAATCGCGTTCCCTCTTTGCAGCAGAAAGTTCTAAAGCTAGCTTCTGTTCTCTGACGGCTCTCTTTATAGCTGCATTTCCAACGGGATGTGAGCCAAAGACAAGTAAAAGAACTCAGTTTGCAAAAGGAAGAGGAAATGAGTTTCATACCAATCTCCTCTGTCAGATCATCCCACTTGAATTTACTCAAGTACTTGATGTTCCACGTATCGAAATAGAACTGCGATCTCTTCTTCCCACCTGAAGAGGACAACAAAGGGAGTAAAAATGTGACACTAAATCTTCACATGTAAAATGAAAGATGTAACTATCGATACCATTACTACCATACTGCTCTAACATAACAATATAGAGATAATGAAGACAGCAGATGTATATATTGAATCCCTTACCCATTTGTTCGCCGTTTAACATGTTTGCAACTCTTTTTGCCACAACTTTATCAGTAAATTCCACCCACCTGCAACGTAAAAAAAAAACATAAGAATTTACATCTAAATCACAATCAACATTCCAAATTCAAGAAAATGTGCGAAATAAGAAAAACAATCTAGTTGGAAATCAACAACCCCATCAAGGGATTTATTCAAACTAGAATGCTTAAGATCAAACATACCCTTCTGCGAATGATTGCATCCTATGCTTAGCAGCTTTCTTCTGAAAATGTAGCGGATTTGAGTCTGAAAGCAGATAGGGAAAAGGAAGGATTCAATCCAAAAATTCACCAGAGGTCGAATGCCATTACAGAAACCACAGAACGTAATCAACACAAGCAAAAAAATGAACAGAAAGATCAAAGTGCAGAAAATTCAATCACCTTCTGGTACAAGATAGATCCTCTGGATTTCACCATACTGTGAGAGAGCATGACGGAGCTTTGCAGGATCCATGTGAGGAGGAATTCGGCTCAAATAACAAACTCCACGCCTATCAGCCTTGGCTGTTTCCTCTAACAAACGCTGCTTCTTCTTCTCTCTCTTCATTCTCTCCTTTTTATCACCAACTAACGACTGCTTTCGCTCATTGTTCAGAGATTCCGTAGTATCATCAACGGAATCTGGACCAATACCTCCATCGACATCATTCTCTCCCTCCTCATCCCGTTCAGTTTCTTCTAATAACTGCTGTTTCTTTCTCTTGCTCCCCTTCTTCACCTCTTCCTCACAAGTCTCATCACCACCAACTTCGGTATTCTTCATCATTTTCTTCTTCCCACTTTTCAGCCTTGTTCGGCTCCCTTCAACATCATAGTCTTCTTCGGTGTTGTCACCATTGACATGTTTCTCTACTTCAATCATTCCAACCTCTTGCATCCGCTTCTTCTTGTTGCTTTTCAATCTGTTCGACTTCCCCTCACCCGGACTCATATCTGCACCACCCTTCAAACTCATTCCATTAGCTTCGAGCTCTTCTACCTCCATTCTGGCCAAGAAGAAACTGAGAGTGGCAATCAACAGTTCCACCAAGTCAGAATCCAACACAATGATAGCAAAAGTTAAATCATACCGATGACAGGAAATATCACTAAGCACGCCAAGATACAAATCTTTCACTAAATATAAACGCAGCAGTACTTTGGATGAGTAACAATATTCGGATTCTACGAACTAAGAGCAAGTTTCAGAGTCCTAATTAGTTCTACCACAAGGTTACAACCATTACAAATGATTCAACACAGCACAGAGATAAACCATTCAGCCACAAAGCAAAGACCTTGCATCTTTAAGAGTCTAAGGGAAACGAAATACAGAAGGAAGGGAAGGAAAGCACTGTAGTTTGGATTCCAATTCAAACCCCGGTTCAGAGAATGTCAGAGGCAAATAAATTGAGCTGGCAATCACAGAAAGAATAATAATCTACCTTGTTTCTCTTTCAGGGAGTCACTTCAATCGTTAGCCGGGAAAAACTCGTTCGGCAACCGCCCCCTACGATTTTGCTGAAAGGCGGCGGCGCGTATAAGCACAGACAGCAGCTAAAACCTGGTCGTCCACCGCCGTCGAGATGAGGAGTCTAATGTTCAACAAATAGCAGACAGGGGAGGAGGGAAAGCGATCAAAGGAAGAGTTGCAAGGGCGGCCGAGAACGGCGAACAACTCCGACTGAAACTTTCGGGGGGGCGAAGACGTTTTCGCTCTCGCGCTGGTTATGGCGGAAGCTGAAGGCTTTCCCTTCAAGTGACTCCAGAGTCCAGACCTTGCGAGAAACTGGCCGCGCTTTTGGTGCGCTCTTCTTTTGTTAGTTAATGACTTCTTGGGTCATTTTTCTCGATGGTTTACCAAATTACATCCTTGTATTATGAAATTTTAACAAACAAGTTCTCATATTGCTACTACTTTTATTCATTAGTTACTAACGAGGTTCGTCACATTTGATAAACACATCATCCCAAATCACAAGTTGCACAAGCCAAGAAATTCGTCATTGAGAGAGAATACAAAAGGATCGTACTTGAATTATCCACTCTTCTCCGAATAAACTCAAACGATAAACTAATGCCCTTCTTCAAGCAATCAAAAAGATTCACTCCATTCAGAGTCACCATTGTCAAATGCTTCGTAAGAAACGAGAGATAAAATTCAAGAGTCGAGTTGATGCACAAAACATAAAATTTTGATTCCTAACTGGTATGGAAGAGCATCAATCAACCTTATCATGGAACTCCTACATAAGTTATGTCATGTGGTGTTTCCTCCTTCCAAAAAGGGCTACAAGGAAAAACAGTCCGGTATCTCTGTGAAATTTTCTTTTTAAGTGGAGCCAATAACGAAGACTTTTTATCCACTTGCGTCATGTAAAGAGGGCCTATGCTTGGTTGGCTTCCGTTACTGAAGAGGATTTCTGCTCCATTTCTGGCTCGGCAGTTCTCGGAGGCCTATTCGTCGTAACCGCTGGTCTTGGCCCGAATTTGACAAGCAGATTGTCATAAGTACGAGAAACGAGCAGCAGCCTAGCATCATCTTCAGGTATATCCCGTTTCTGAAAGGGGGGAAAGAACAGTAAGAAGATGAAGCAGCACAGAGGAAAGTAGTTATGCAATGGAAAGATTGATTTGGCAATGCATCATAATACACGAGAGAGAATAGCAAGAGGGAAGACCAACCTTCAAGCCTTTGTAGTATGCTTCCACGGCAGGGAAGGTGGGTATCATGTTACGAGCTTGCATCAAGTCCCATATGTAATTGGCAGTCGTGTACCCACCGGTCTGCAAAAGGAATTCATTTGAAGGTAAGAAACCGATTTATGAGTCGGAATGGTGTAGATAGCGTTGCAATTACCTCTTCACCAGCTGCTACAAGAAGGAGATCGCTTCCGATTTTGGGATTCAAGAAGTAATTCTTCTCGGTCAGTTTTACCTGCATTTTCCAACCAAGCATGGGGTGTGAGTGAAATTCGTAACATCGACAAAAACTAGCAAGCAAGAATAAAGCGATTTATGTACCAGTGTGTCTTGTGCAAGTTGCATTCCCTTGGGAGTATATCCTACCATGGCTCCCTCTATAAGAGTCTACACAATCAAAATCCAGAGAGAAAAAATCAAGGGTTAATGATGCTTGCACCATGACATAGAAGGCTTCCGCAGCGGGAGGATTAAAAATAAGACAGGGAAGACAAAGAAAATATAACTAATAATAATAGGAACATGGATATAAGCAACAAGTTCAGATGCTCTTGCACTGCTATCCAATTCCTACAGTTTCCTATCTTCCCACAAGGAAATCAAAACCGAAGCTTGTCTTCATCGGAATGTCCACACTTTGTTTCTAAATAAGCTATTGAAATTGTCCCAGAAATAGTAAGGAAAAACAGTACATAATAAGAACAATTGAAGATCCATACTAAGGGAGATATGACAAAGCGCTCCTTGTGTTATAGGTACTACATGTATTGAAACTCACCAAATAGAGCTCCATCATATTAGGTTTGCCAGAATTCATGTACTCTTCAAAGATAGCAAGACCACGATCCAGATCGCCACATTGTAGATGGCACCTAGAATTAAAAAAGAAGGAACGTTTTTCGAAAATGAAAAGGAAGGAGCAAACAAGATATTTACATTCAGCTGGTAGACAAACTAAATGAAAGTGCACTTCACTTCAGCTAACCAGTATATGGTTCTAACGTACGAGTTAATATACCTGATTTCCTATAAACAAACTTACCTCATTGTTTGCATTAGAATGAAGACATCAGGAGATTCTTTGTCCTTCTGAAGCATCTCCAACAAAACTTCCGTAGCCTATGAGGACCGAATCGAAAATATCAAGTGAAAGAAGCTCGTGAAAGTTTGGCTTTGGCTTAGTTACTGAAAGAATATTATGGTGTATTTGCAGACGTGGGATATATACCTGTACGTCTTTCAGTTCTGCACAAGCATGGAGTGCAACATGATACACAGTTAGTTTCTTGTTCAAGAACCCTCCACGCCGATGAATGTATTCAGCTGTTGGCAAATTATATAACTCCTCTTCAGATACACCCCTCGCCACATTTTCAGCAGCATAAGTTGCTCCATCAACCGATGACCATCCCTTTGATTGCTCGACTAACTCAATAATCTGCCATTAAGAGGAAAGACATTCAATTAAAATAGTTACAGACATCATAAAGAGAGAGGCAATTGTGGATGACAAAAAATTACTACAACTACCTTGCTGGCTGTATCATCTCCACGAGGTGTCTTGTTAAGATGAGCAGTTATTAGTCCTGCATAGCAGAATTTGTTCAAGCCAGCGCCAGCTGCAGTCATATCACGGACAATTGCATACCTATACCATGTAAAATAAATAGAATTGTGCTTATGAAGTATGAACCTTGATACAAGCTTTTCAACTACTGCTCAGCCCAACAAATTATTGGGACGAGAGTTTACTAATCAAATATCATTTCAACAACTTTGCTAGTGGATTGGCCCATATACAACAAACTGCAGCAAAGAAGCACCAAGTAAATTACTAACCTTACAAACTAAGCATCAGTGAAATGGAGATATCAAACAAATTGGAAAGAGAGATCCTCGTGCTAACATAAGGAAAGAATTACATACACACGATCTAGCCGGCCAGTTGCTGCACAGGCATTGAGTAGACACACAAAGGTTTGTCCATTTGGCTTCACTTCGGATCTCTTCATTTCTTCTAAAATCTTCATCAAAGATATGGGTAAAATGATTCGGAAATGTCAAATACAGCCCAAGCAATGGCTAGTGAGCATAAAAAGGGTACAAGAAGGTTAATAGGCCTTGCTAGAAAACTCACAACAGCATCAACCAACCTGAATTGCTTGGTCAGAGTTCTTGCACTTGCCACACATCGAAATTAAGAAATTGTACACCGCTACCTACAACATAGAAAATCGTAACATCCAATCAGTCAAAGAAATGAAACAATGCCGCGTTCTACTCCAACATATCAGGGTGGGCTAATACAGGTTCACCTAACTAACCATCATGACATTTAGTATCAGTTCAAGCTCCAAACTTCAAGGCAAGTATTATGAAACGATAAACAATGAGATAAGATGATCTAGAGAAGATGTAGAAAACCTACATCGGGAACCAAGCCCATAGCTTTCATTTCATCTCTGAAGTAGAAAGCATCCTGCAAGCGAGCACTTTTCATGGTTCCAACAATCAAAGAATGGAAGACATCTCGACCCGGCTGCACTCCATCCAGCACCATATCATCGTAGACATCTCTCAACAAATAACCCCTTCAGAAAAAAAGGAAATAAATTTCTCACAATGATTCAATTCCCAACAGACTGATTCAGACACGAAAAAATAAGGGGGAGGAGGAGGAGCAAGGGAAAACCTCCGCTGAGAAGTGAGGGAAGCAACGACGGTGTTGTATTCGGAGACATTATTGGCATAATTCCGCTTGGCGTATTCCTCCGTAGAAGCGGCTGCGGCGAAGTACCGGCGGCCCAGAGCTCGGATGACCGCCGGCCGGGCACCTGCGGGGGTACACAACATTGGAGATCAGTACTAGACGGAATGACGGAACGAAAAAACGTAGCTTTTATCGGATTTAGTGCAAGGGTGTACCGAGAATGGAACGAAGGGGGAATTTCATGGATGGAAGAGCGCTGTCAGCTGAGCTCTGAGTAGGGTTCTAGTCGTCGGAGCTAGAAAGTAAAAACCTTTCTCGTTTTCCAGAGAGTGAAAGGACGTGGAACTGGGAACAAAAGTGATAGCCGTATCTACCATCTACAATGTACATCCCCAATGTTTTACGGTAAGTCATTTTAGCCCTCTTAACTTTACTCAACTCTATACTAAGACGCACTAGAATGCGTATATTTCTGTGCTACCATTTCAATTTCAAAATATTTTGCTTGTTGTTAAAAAATGTGTGTGCTTAACCTTACAGTTAAATGGGCCTGAACACTGGACAATTCCAAAATATCTATAAAATTATTAAAGGGCTTTTAGAATTGAGCCCATGCCACGTACTCCGTACTGAAAGCCGAAGGTGTCCACGTCAGACACACTTTCATCCCTTCCGCAACCCTTCTCTTTCTCTATTCCTTCTACGCTGTCCAAATACCCCTTCATAACCATTGCCCAAGTCTGCCGTATGCTTTCCTGCCGCCGCTTCTACTTTCTCTCGGTTAGCGACACTTTCCTTCCCTCCCCAGATCTGCAAACTTCTTCCGTCTACCATTTTGGGTATTTACAACTCAGTTGTTGGAGTATTCCGATTGCATTCTTTGGGACTTGAATCAGTATCTCTCCGCCCACGCGGATAATCGCTTCCTCGAACATTTCGATGTCAATTTTGCATGGCAATTACAGTAACCGACGGTGATTTCATTCCTATCCATGCCCACCAATTTCCCCCAATTTCAAAGACAAGTTTGTGTTCCCAGTCCGTTGCTCTGACCGCTCAGAGGTGCCACTTCTGCTATCCCACAAGCAGGTAATCTTCCATGGCTGTTAATCTAAATTGTGTCGGCGATTCGGAGTTCTTGACCAATTAGAAGCCGCCATTCCTAAAGGTAAATTCTTCTTCTTGCATGATTCCTTACGTTGGGTCGTTTTTCGCTCCATTATACTGGATTTGCCATACTTTGTCCTTTTGCTTTCTGATTTGAAGCCAATAGAATAATGAACTATAACTACCCTGATGCAACCTTTTTAAAATTAGGAGTACAAATCGATCATGACGCATCGTGAAAAGTTGATAGGAGTAAGCAGTTAAAGTAGTATTCCAATGTACTCGACAAACTCCAAAGCATGGGCAAGCACAAGGTAATAACTGTCATGCATCTAAGTTTCTTTATGTATAATTTTGTTTGGAGCCCGATCGATAATGTTGACAATAAAAACTGGAAGTTTCGGATTGGATTTTGATGATGTTGTGTTGACGATTGAAATTGGATGTTTCGATTGGATTTTGATGATGATAGTTGTGTAACTGTGATACCAATGTTGAATCGTGGATAAATTTTGAAATCTTCATGGATAAATACATCACGTTGCTGTGAATTCGTAACAAAGAAATCCAATTATAATGTGTTGCGAAGTCATCAAAATAGCATGTGAACCCAGTGAGCCAAGCCTTTGGTGTTGATTTGTTGAATGTCTTTTGTCAAGTTCGACATTTTTTTTACCGTTGTCCCCTATTTTAAACATGTTGCTTCACTTCGCTTCACTTCACTTCCTTATATGATTGTTTCCTAACCCTGTTTGTCTTTGTTGTTATTTGCTCTTATCCCAACATCCATTTCTCATATTCTTTTAATATCTCTTATGTCGGTTTCTATGGAGGAAGGTTCTTTGATCACTTCATGACAATTAGATCTCGCACCCATGAAGAGACGCTCCTTCATTATGTCGTCTACTATAAGCTAGCATGGATAAAATTAAAATGACAGATATCATGCATATTTCACAGGACAATGACATAGAGGCTGAAGACATGATCAATATGAGCAGCTCCAAACCAAATCTACACTGAGTGAGTGCTCTGACACAACATCACCCTGCCAAAGACGGTGAAAAAGGAACCTGAACTTGCATTCGACCCACCAAACAACAATGTTGTGCTACAAGCCAAGACTACAACACAAATTATATCAACGGAAGCACTAAGTTCCAAAAAGTGCAAGATTAGTTTGGTTCTCATATTCAGATGACCCATGCAATATCATGCTTACTCATAAAGCCCAGACAATGCAGCGTCAAGATCATGAACTTTTCTACAAAAAAACTACATGGAAAATAACAGTCTCTTGAACAATTTTGCCATTGTTCAGTTCTTGCCTTTCCAGATTTGACATACACAAGTAGCCAATTATTTTGCGCACCAAAGAGCTGAACAACAACAACAACAATCAACCCGGCCAAGGGCCGGGCACATATCTAGTATTGTTTAAGAGTTTTGAAGCAAGTTAAATATCAAGATTATGGTAATAAAGTAAGGCAACATCTAAGTGTAATATGCTGAAGCTAGTCAATAGTTAATACATATCAAAGGAAAAATTAAAATCAATTTTTGAACCGTGAGTTTGTTACAATATCGACATATATCAACTTTCGAATTAACTTGATTCCCAATTAGTAATATTAAATATCTAAAATAATATAAGATGGTTTGAATTGAAGATACATATTAGGGTTTTATAGTTTAACATGAACACTGGAGTAGGAGGACTAAACTTATTTTTTTTACCATTAAATTACTCGTTATTCACTAAAGCTTAATATAGTTTTGCTATAAAATCAAATTAACAATTTGGTCATAGTTTCGCTATAAATATTAATATATTTTCTTAAAACCGAATAAATCTTTCACGGTTCTACACTGTTACATTCGACGTTAAAATAATTTACGGTAATTAAAATAGTTAGTGTAGTGTTAACGGTAATCATTTCCAAATTAATACTCATTAATGAATTAGACATTCCTTAACTAACATTGTTTCCAAACCAATGTTGATTGATTGCTCTCACCCTTTGATTAAGGAGTTGAGCAACCCTTTAATAGTAGCAACTTCCAATTTCATTTTCTAAGCATTATTGCCATAACTCATATCCCAAACCTTTTCAACCCAACATGTAAACCATTGTTTTCGTATGTATTACAGGGTTTACTATCATATCTTCAGGGCAATAACCAATCTTTCTCTACAGACAGTCAGTCATACGACGAAACGGTAAACTTCTTTTAACCAGCCAATATCCAAGTCCAACCCAGCTCCACGTTTTGCAAGAATTTGAACCAAACCGTCCTTCCATCTTCCCCATCTCTTCAATCTCCACAAGCCACTCTCCCACTTTCCAGTAAAACAAAAAAAAACAAAAACAAAAATACAAAGGCATTCTCCACTCACTTCACTTCCGTCCATCACCATCACATCCATTTTGAAAAGGTTAAAACATTTTGAAAAACTCCAACTTCCCTGTTTTCCTCACTGTTCTTCCCTCTCTTCTTGTCCACCATTCTCGTCCTCTGATCTCAAAGCTCCACCAAAAGAAAAAGAAAACAAACGAACCGAACGTTACCACTGTCACAACCATGACCATTCCTCAAGTGAAGAAAGAGCAGGTTTTTATCATTCTTTCAACACTACTATGTTATAGGCTCTGCATATATAAAGCTTTGAGCCTGATTCTCCGTTGTTCTGTTGCAGGAGAAGAATGGTAGGCCAGGGAAGGTAAAGGTTTCTTCCTCTAACAAACAGGTGAGAAACACACTCACCTTCTCTTCTCCTCTCCTCGTTCTCTCTTCTCACCACTCTCTGCTCTATTTCGCTTCCGTTTGGTGATTCCTCACTGCCCTTTTGAGATTCTTTTTGGCTGCTCCCAGAAAGCTGTATTTTTCACCATTGAAAGACCAAAGATCATAACTTTGGTGGTTTGTAGTCACAATGAGCTGCCCTGTCCCAACAAAACCAAAGTTCTTGGTGTTTTCCCTGCACGGTCGTCACTGAAATCAGCTGGCTTCTTAGTTAAAAGTTCATGAATCAGCTACTGGGTATTAACACCTTTTGTTTGAAGGAAGTATCACTTTAGTGTTAGAGTGCGAAAGTAGGAAAAGCAAAATGGTTTTTGAAAATGCTTGTTTTGGCTATTTGCTAGACTTTTGGAAGGGTTTGTAGGCTCTCGGTGCGTTGGATGATAGTGAGGTGATGAAGAATAGAGAACACATTCATTCCGTACTTAAATTGGGCGTTCTATTTTCCTTGAGCTCATCAAATTCGAAAGTAATTTACTGTTGAAGCTTATGACAGGAAAGAGGGATTGTTCCAACCAAGTCTGGCTTCAAGAGGGCGACCAGCGAAACTGTGTATGTTAATGGCGAAGTTAAGGATGCTGTAATGAAGAGAGCACAGGAGTTAGAAGCCAGTCTACCAAGAAACTTCCCTGCCATGATAAAGCTTATGCTCCCTTCTCATATCTCGGGTGGGTTTTGGCTGGTAAGTGAGTGCTATCAAAGTTTGACATTTCATTATGCTACAAATCTTGACGTGGGTAAACTGTTAGTGTTGTGGTATATGATCCACGATTGAACCTCTCCCAATAACCCGAGTTATTGGGATCAACTGGTTCATGACATGGTATCAGAGCCTTCTGTGATCGAGAGGTCTTGTGTTCGATTCCCGGTGACCCCCATTTGTTAAGCACGTGGTATTCTTTGTCTTTAGACCTGTGCAAACTTCAAGCCCTTGTGAGTGGCTTTCGTTTGAGGGGGCGTGTTAGTGTTGTGGTATATGATCCACGATTGAACCTCTCCCAATAACTCGAGTTATTGGGATCAACTGGTTCATGACAGACCAATTGGTTTATGACATAAACCTTACAGTGGATTCTTTGCATTGCTCCAGGGTCTTTGCAAAAAGTTTTGCGTCAAGCATTTGGGTGAAAAGGACATGATGATGGACTTGGAAGATGAGGATGGCAAAGTCTTTCCCGTGAATTGTCTAGTCGGAAAGGCAGGACTTAGCGGGGGATGGAGAAAGTTCTCAACCGATCACAAATTGGTCAAAGGAGATGTGGTAGTTTTCCAGCTAGTTAAGGCAAACAAGTTCATGGTAACTTGGTTTGAACTCTTTTGATTAAATTTCTTGGCTTGAAGCTTCAGTTTCTTCCTAGTTAAAGATAAAGAGTTCATCAGATCAGCACATTTTGACTCTCTTTTGCCATTTCTTTAGGTCTACATTGTGAGGGCACGTGATTTCGAGCAAAATGATGTTGCTCTTGGCCTTCTGAAACTGGAGAAGACTAGTTTGGAAGAGAAATCTAGCTTAGAGGAAGTGGAGGGTGCTCTTGACCTTATGGAGCTGGATGGTATTTTGGAAAAGAAATCTGGTAAACTTCTTTTTCCCCAACCCAAGCAAATTACTTGTTGAAGTGGCTGAAATTGGGTAGAAGGAGAATGTGCTGAATTTCTTTCGTACTTGTAGTAAAAGCTCTGATCCTTTTATTTCCTCCAGCTCATGCAAAGGATCTGCGCAGAAGTGGCAAAGCAACTGTCACAAAGACTGTTGATGAGTCTGATATTTCTTCTGATGATAACTATGAACCAGAGGATTCTGAGAATGGAAGTGATGAAGGTTTCGGATTCGATGTCCTAGATGGAATCAGGATGTCTTCAGCATCAGCTGTTGATTTCCAGCAAGTAAAAAGCTTTGATGACTTTGACATTATAGTGAACGGCTTGGTGATCAACTCTGAGCTCTCAAAGCACCTCCAGCTCAAATACTATGAACTATGCAGCAGCCAGAAGTTGTTCCTCCATGAACAAATCCTCAATGGTCTCAACTGTAAGCTGATAGCGGGAGTAATTGCCGAGACCATTAACATTGCTGATGCCATAAGAGCTTCAAAGTTCAACGGTGGGGGTAATGATAACGATCAACAGAAGGAAGACTTTGTGACTTGGGAGAGCACATTGTTAGCTTTTCAGAAGCTGGGAATGAATGTGGAGTTCATACTCACCAGGTTGAGGCAGCTCATGCGGCTCTGTGACAATGCCAATAGGTGTAAGAGGTTGAAGACTGAGAGAGTCGAGGTAGGCAAGGAGGTGAAGGTTCTGGAGGCGAAACTCGAGGAATCGGTTCGAAGAATGAGAAGGATTGATGAAGAGATCGAGAAGTTGGAAATTGACGATGTGGAGGATGTTGAGGTGAACTTCAGAGAATTGGCTAAAGCTCCATGGTCAGTTTGACTTGGTAGTAAGTAGTAAAATAGGTTATTCATTTTGTTGCACAAGAGTTTGGAAAAGGAAGCTCTTGAACATGGTGCATTGATTATTTTGTATGTAATGGCTAATTGATAGTCGAGCCTGGCCCTTCAACAAATGAAGTTGGAGCTAATAGAAGTAAGGTTTTAGTTATCTAAGGAGACTTGTGGTTTTGGTCAGTAGGCTTGCTTTTGAAGATTAGAGTGTGATTAGCAGACATCTGATAATGGTCTAACTATGTTCTACACGTGTAGCAGTATCATTATATGCATTTCATAACATAGAATATGCTCTCTTGTCAAGATCATCTTCCATGGTAACATTTCCATGTTTGAAGACCTAAGAAAGAGAGGCTTTCAACTCTCTAGCTTTGTTTATAGATTAGTCACATGCTCTTGTTCCTTGCAATAAAAGGAAGGATTAGGATCCAGAAGCTCTTTATTTGGGATTGTGACCTGTGAGAGCCCAATCCTGTCCTGAGCTAGCCCAATATGAAAGCCCAGCCCGACTTTTTCATTTATGAAGAAAGCCCAACCCAAAAGCACATGACTGTTTCATTTCTACTTTCTGTTCTATTACTGTTCGTGTTCTATTCTCCTTCCCCTCTGGTTCTGAGCTTCGCTCTGCAACTGGAATTGCTACTGAAGAAAGAAGAAAGAAGAACGAAGAAAGAGAGAATTGCTACTGGCGTTATCAAATTCTACTGCAACTAGGACCATGACCATCCTTCAAGTCAAGGAAGAGCAGGCTGAACCCATTTTCCAAAGACCTTCTCGTTCGGTAAGTTTACTCTCTACTTGCAAAGCTGTAACTTTGAGCTTCACACCCCTCTCTCCTTGTTTGAATCAATCTTGGTGTCTTTTTCTTGCTTCGATTATGCTGCAGGGTGAGAAAAGAAGCATGCAAGAATTCAACGATGGGGTTGCTCTGGTTCTCTCTCTCTCTCTCTCTCTCTCTCTCTCTCTCTCTCTCTCTCTCTCTCTCTCTCTCCATTATTCAGTCTTTGCTTACTGGCCTTCGTTCGGTGGTTCTCATTAGTCATTCCCCTTTCGAGATTTCTTTAGTTCGCTTCAATCAAGTTCTTTAGTGGTTCCTTTGCATGGTCATGACTGACAATCAACTGGTTGTAGTAGGTTTCCAGTCAAATGGTTTTCTTCCTCCTAGGCTAGAAATCCCAAACTTGAGGTGGCCATTCCAAAATTTCCGTGAACGTATCAAATTTGGGGAAATTGACTGTTTCATGCTTATATAACAGAAAGGAAGCTTTGTTCCAATCAAGTCAACTGTAAGGTCAGCCAAAATCTCACAATTTTAATACTCTTAAGCTGCATCACTTCTTCTTTTTAGATGGTCATGAAGATCTTCTGAACTTCATGCCTTGCAGCTCTTACGAGCCTAAGAATGATGTAATGAGAAAAGCACAGGAGATTGTATCTAATCTACCTGCAAACTCTCCTTCATTGATAAAGGTCATGCAGCCTTCACATGTTAATAGAGGAGCTTCTGTGGTAAGCCTATTGAAATTCTACATGTTTTTTTATTACCATCAATGATTTAGGAATTTGGATGCTTGTTAATGTGTACGTTACTGGATTGCTGCTGGGCGCTGGCATGGCAGCGTCTATTGGCAGAGTTTTGCCACAAGCATTTACCTGAGGAGGACTCAATGATCGAGTTGGAGGATGAGAATGGTGAAGTTGACACGACAAAGTATCTAGCCTATAAGAACACTTTCAGTGCGGGATGGGCAGCATTTGCCAGCAAGCATGATTTAGTTGAAGGAGATGTTCTGGTTTTCGTGTTACTTAAGCCAACCAAATTCAAGGTACTATTTAAACTTTAAAGTTTCAGTTCCTTCTGCTTAAGAGTTCAAAGTTTCAAGGAACCACATTTTGACTCTACCATTTCTTAAGGTCTACATTGTGAGGACAAGTAGGTCAGAGGGAGTGGATGGTGCTCTTGATATGGGGAAGAAACCTGGTAAGACTAAAACCCTCTTCCTGGCCCCCAAGCAAGTTATTTATGATGTTTGTTATGGCTTTGGGCAGGAACTAGCTGAAACTGAATAGAAGGAGAATGAGAATGAGGTAAACTTCGTTCGTACTTGTAGTAAAAGCTTGCTCCTTGATTTTCTTCAGTTTACACAAACAATCGGAGTACAAGTGGCAAGTCAGCTTTCAAAACTGTCCACGATTCTGATCTTTCATCCGACGATAACTACGTACTTGATGAGTCGAAGAATGGAAGTGATGAAGATTTTGGATTCGATATCCCGGACGGTATTAGGATGTCATCAGAATCCACTGTTGATTTCCGACAAGTGAAGAGCTTTGCCGACTTTGACATTATAGTGAATGGCTTGGTGATCAACAGTGAGCTCTCTAAGCAGCTCCAGCATAAGTACTATGAACTATGCAGCAGCCAGAAGTTGTTCCTCCATGAACGCATTCTCGATGGCCTCAACTGTAAGCTGATTGTCGGGGTAATCTCCCAGACCATAAATATTGCTGATGCCATAAGGGCTTCAGAACTTGGTACCCAACAGAAGGAAGAGTTTGTGACTTGGGAGAGCACTTTGTCAGCATTTGAGAAGCTGGGGATGAATGTGGAGTTCATACTAACCAGGTTGAGGCGGCTCATGGGTCTTTGTGGAAATGTCAATAGGTTGAAGAGATTGAAGACTGAGAGAGCTGAAGTGGGAGAGAAGGTGAAGGCTCTAGAGGCGCTGCTCGAGAAGTGGGCGAGAAGAACGAAAATGATTGATGAAGAGATCGAAAGGTTGGAGCTAAATGACGTGGTTGATGTTCAGGCGAGGTACAGAGAATTGGCAAAATCTCCATGGTGAACATGACTTGCTGACTTAGGGGTAATTGGTAATTCACTTTGTGCACAAGAATTTTTTTCAATGTGCAGAGCTTTAGAAAAGTAAGCTCTTGAACACGGTGCATCGATTTGTTTGTAATGGCTTGTTACTAGTTGAGCACTTGAGCTGACCGACCCTTCACCTAATGAATTTGGAGCCGCAGAAGCAAAGGTTAGAAACTCTGAATGATGCATATGGTTAGACTGTAGTCAGTGTAGTGTATTCTCTACTACAATATAACCCCATTTAGTCTGTACATACCCCGCACTCTTTCACATCCAAACTAATCAGACTTAGACATTGCCGGTTTTTCAACGATTTACAATAACCGCTGATAATAATGTGATAATTCCGTTACAAACTCGTAATGATTAAACTTCAACGTGAATTATTGTAGTTTTACATCATAAATTTGCTACCATTTGAGGGTCGAAGTAGCAAATCAAATCTTAAACGACAAAATATTGTAAATGAGTAGCAAATACTATGGTTACCTAAATTAAATTTACCACGTCGACTGATGACTGAATAAGACGAGTTGGTAGGGCTGCAAATGAGCCAAGCTACTCGCGAGCAACTCGAGGCTCGAATCGGGAAAAACTCGTTCGAAACTCGATTCGTTTACTGACGAGCCAAGTTTGAGCCTAGCTTTGTTCAGCTCGTGAAGCTCGCGAGCTAGCTCGACTCGGTGGCTTGTTGAGCTCAACTCGTGAGTTGGCTCATTTAGAGCTCGTGATATGTCTCAACATTGTGGTTTGAGGGCCAACTTGATCACTGACTTATGGACTAATCGATCTAATTTGGACTTTCATAATTCATAGGATTGTTAAATTATATATCTCACATCATGTGAAGTTTAACATGTTGAACAAGTAAGAAAATATGCCTTATTTTTAATTCTATAAAGAAATTATGTACAAAATTATTTCGATACTATGAAATAACATAATTTGAACTAGTTAAAATTTATTAACTAAACAATATGACACCTAAAAGTTATAATATAAGATTGATTAATGTTGAACATTTAATTATATTTTTATCGCTACATCAATCACATGTACCATACACGACATACAAAATGAATGTATTAAATACAATCTAAGAATTTTAGTAAACAAGCCTAGCTCGAACTCGACTCGACTCGGCTCGCTAATAAATGACTCGGGCTCGAGCTCAGCTCATTTGTTAACGAGTCAAGCTCAAGCTGGGGTAAAACTCGGCTCAGCTCGGCTCATTTGCAGCCATACGAGTTGGGTATCCAAGAAGTAATTTTCCATATGCTTGTAGCTAGCCAGCCGATATAGAAGCCCAACCCAACGTTCTTCTCGGATAAATTAGCTGAACCAATCTTCACATGACTGCATTTGTTTCTCTTCTACCCTTCTGCTTCTGGTCTATGAGTTTCTATGTGGAAAGACTGCAGCTTGGAATTCCTGCTGCAGCAATCCATTCATCCCCAAAAGAGAAGAAGAAAGAATTGCTAGTGTGGTTAGCATCATGACCGTTCTTCAAGCTAAGAGATATCAGGTCGAACCCAATGCTAAAGACCCCTTTTTTTGTCATTTTACATTCTTGATCTGCTGCATGAGTGAAAGCTTTGAGCTTGACAATTGACGGCTGATCGCCTGCTCTGATTTTGCTGCAGGCGAAGAAGAGAAGGCCACGGGAAGTTTGCGACGGGGCTGTTTCCTGCAGCAATCAGGCGAGAAAACCGACTCCGACTCCGCTTCCGTTCTTTCTCTTTCTTTCAGTCTCTAGTCTACTCTAATGAGCTTTGTTTGGTGGCACTCATTGCCCTTCTGAAGATCTCTTTAGTTTGCTTCAATTGCCCTTTTGAGATTTTTTTCTTTAGCTTGCTTTCATCCAGTTGTTTGGTGGTTCCTTCCTTGCATGATCATTACGGAAATCAAATTGGGTCTGGTGGGTTCTTAGTGAAAAGCTGAATGCATGAGCTATTTACCTTTTTTCTGAACTTCGAAAGAGATGTTTAATGTAGGGGTTGTGGAGAAATAGGAAGGGAAAGGAAAAGGGTTTTGAAACAAAGGAAGAAAGCTTGAATATGTATGTGCTTGGTCTACCTCAGGTGAAGAATTTTGATCTGATCTGGTCGACCCGATTTAGTAATTTGCTTTCATTAGTCATCATTCTTTCGCGATTGTTTATGCATTGTCAAAATGATTCAACCTATTTAGACAGGATTCGAAAGCATGATTATCCCACTTGAACATTGTTCCACAGTAAACTAATTGACTGTCTAACAGTACTTATAACAGGAAGCAAATATAGTCGCAATCAAGTCTCCTGTAAAGTCAGTCAAGAATCAGAAAGATATCTTCAGTTCTATGGGGAAGAGGGCCTCCATGGAGAATCTGTATGTAAGTGGCGAGGTCGACAATGCTGCAATGAGAAAAGCACATGAGTTTGCTTCTAGTTTACCTGGAAACTTTCCTACCTTGATGAAGCTTATGCACCCTTCACATATTGGGTTTTCCTTGGTAAGTCTATCGGGAATTCGATGTGGCGTTTTGTCTTGTCAATGTCTTTTCCGCCCCGGGAGTGTTGGATGCTTGTACCTTTATCTGGATTGCTGCTGTCATGACAGCATCTTGTGGCAGGGTTTTGCTACAAGCATTTGCCTGACAAGGATAAGGTGATCGACCTAGAAGATGACAATGGCAAAGTTTATCCCGCCCAATTCTTAGCTAGTAAGCATTGTCTTAGCGGCGGATGGAGAGCTTTCTCCATCCATCACAAGTTAGCTCAAGGCGATGTTGTGGTTTTTCAGTTACTTGAACCGACCAAGTTCAAGGTGGCTTCTCTTTTTTTCCCTACAGCCTAAAGTTTGCGTGTCTTCTACTTGAAATTAAGGGTAGAATATTTGACTGTTTTGCCATCTCCTTAGGTCTACGTAGTGAGAGCAAGTGCCTCAGAGCAAGCGAGTAGAAGATCCAAGAGAAAGGTCGAGCCAAGTGCCAAAGAAGCCGAGAAGACCAGCATCACCAACTGCAAAATTATAGTACATAAAGACGAGCCCAAGAATGGAAGCAAGGAAGATTTCGGTTTTGATATCTCAGATGGGATAATTATGTCATCAGATCAACCAGCTGTTGATTTCCAGCAAGTGAAGAACTTTGATGACTTTGACATTGTGGTTAACGGCCTAATCATCAACTGTGAACTCTCCAAACAGCTTCAGTACAAGTACTACGAACTATGCAGCAGCCAGAAGTCTTTCCTGCACCAACATATTCCCAATGGGCTTAACTGTAAGCTGATCGCCGGAATAATCGCTGAGACCACTAACATTGCTGATGCAGTAAGGACTGCAAAGTTCGGTACTCGACAGAAGGAAGAGTTTGCAACTTGGGAAAACACATTGTCAGGATTCGAGAAGCTGGGAATGAATGTGGAGTTCTGTTAGAAACACGTTTTCTAAGGAAAACGAGTTTCTATATTATCATTATTATTAGGTTTTATTAAATATAGTTAGTAGTCTTTTAGTAGAATTAGGTTTAGTATTAGGTTTTCTTATCTTTCGTTATAAATATGTACTTTGCGTTTTATTCAGGAGGAGGCAAGATCAATTATTCATAACAGTATCTCAAACCCTAATCTCTCTCAATTTCGTCATCTATCCCTAGGCCGACGGCCATTCTTCTCCTCGATCCCCAATTTCCTCTTCTAAATCCCTAATTCCCAATTCTGTTCTTCCCCAATTCTATCTCAATCCCTAAATATCTATCAATTCCCAATCTTATCATTCAAACGTTAGGACCCTAGAAATAGGTTTCCTACATTTGGTATCAGAGCCCGGTTTCGAGAATTGAGTTCACCACAACTCTCAACCGGGGACGATTTCTACAACTGGTTCGATGATGAGCTCTTCAAAGCTCTCGAACCTGTCGTGGGCAGAATTGCGGGACAGAGCCCGTCGCATCGGCCGCCGTTGGCTGCCCGAAGAGCCGGCGGTCGAGCTGTCTGGCGCCGCCCCAATCGCGCCCCCTCCTTCGTCAGCCGAGACCGCGCCGCGCGCTGGAGGAGGTCGGGCCGAGCAGCAGCGCCCCGCGGTAGTCGAGGCCGCGCCGCGCATGGGAGAGGAGAGGGCCGAGCGGCGCCCCGTGGTGCCCGCCGCAATCGGATGTCGTGGGCTGTCCGAAGGGTCGCGGACCGCGCAAATAGAAGACGGCGGGGAGCTTTCCCACGCACCGCCGGAGAAGGAGTTTCGTCCGGCGGAAGAAAAGAGAGAGACGGAGGAAGAGGGCGGTGGTCCCCTGTTCCTGACCGACGAGCAGGCCAAACAGATGGCGGCACCGCCGGGAGAGGGAGTGCAGGGGGCGGAGAAAGGGAGGACGCGGCTGGCGGAGGGTGACGCAGAAGAGGGAGCCACCTCTCTTCTTGCAAACCCTAGTTTGCCTTCTTTGGGCCAAAGAGCAGAACAGGAGCAGCACTTTCAGTTGGGCCGAGTGGATGGGCTTGTTTTAGGCCAAAGGGATTTGCAGATTGGGCCGCAGCTACAAAATAATTGGGCTAAGAAGGGGCATGGGTGTGTGCTAAAAGGAGACCAACAAAGATGGGCCGAACAAGTAATTCGGTCCGGGCTCAATAATAAAATGAACAGCTGGGTTCGAAGAACAGATGAGTCAAGTCTTCAAGAAAGAGTTGGGCTTCAAATGGGCCCCTTGGTTAGATCACTTTTATATGAAGTGGGCTTCATTCGAGTAGTGGAGCACGATTGGAAGAAAAGAAAGCGCAAGAATGGAGGAGGCAAGACGTGGATTGCACGGTAGACTTGAAGAAATGGGTCAAGCTGATCAACCTTGAGGGCAAGGTTGGTCTCAAGGGGGATGGGATGTTAGAAACACGTTTTCTAAGGAAAACGAGTTTCTATATTATCATTATTATTAGGTTTTATTAAATATAGTTAGTAGTCTTTTAGTAGAATTAGGTTTAGTATTAGGTTTTCTTATCTTTCGTTATAAATATGTACTTTGCGTTTTATTCAGGAGGAGGCAAGATCAATTATTCATAACAGTATCTCAAACCCTAATCTCTCTCAATTTCGTCATCTATCCCTAGGCCGACGGCCATTCTTCTCCTCGATCCCCAATTTCCTCTTCTAAATCCCTAATTCCCAATTCTGTTCTTCCCCAATTCTATCTCAATCCCTAAATATCTATCAATTCCCAATCTTATCATTCAAACGTTAGGACCCTAGAAATAGGTTTCCTACAAGTTCATACTCACCAGGTTGAGGCAGCTCATAGGGCTTTCTGACCATGCCAATAGGTGCAAGAACTTGAAGACTGAGAGAGTTGAAGTGGGAGAGGAGGTGAAGGCGTTGAAGGCGAAACTAGAGAAATCGGTGGGTAGAATGAAGAGGATTGATGAAGAGATAGAGAGATTGGAAAATGAGGAGGATGTTGAGGTGAGGTTCACAAAATTGGCTGAAGCTCCATGGTCAATGTAACTGGATGCTGACTTAGTATCTAGCTTAGAGAGCTACTAAGTTCAAACCATTCTGTATGAGGTTTGTACGACTTAGCTTGGAAAGATATAAAGTCACCATCTCTGTAGCTATGAATGACTTGGACGGTCCAAGTTCTAATACGATCGACCTGATGATCGAAGATGATGATCGAGATCTTCGAGCAGCAAGAGTGATTAACCGAAGGGATTTGTATCAGCTGAATGACCAAATGCATACACGAAACTAAGTTGTAATGTAAGATTCCCTTGAATTCGATTACCTCCTGTGTAAATTACCATCAACTGGAAAACTGCAAGCACGGATGCACATGGATGCCAGAAAACCAGATGGGTCCATATCATCATACCCAGTTGGGCAAATGCATGGTATTTTTCTACAACCCCATGCCTCATTCAGCCATGCAACCTCACATGGAGCATAAAGGAATGGTGACTGGTACAGGACAAGTAAGAAGAATATAGAACTGGCCCATTAACTAGCGCCATTCTTTCTGCCAAATACACTGCATACCCACCAAATATCAACTCCTTATATTTGCCTTAAGAAGTAAAAGTACATAACTTCTTCCTCATGTAATAAATCACAGAACTTTCAAAATCAGTACATTCAGACACCACTGAATTCAGTCAGCCATTTATTTCTACCCAGTCCAATGAAATCAGAAGGATTACAGATGGGGAAAGTCAGAAAAGAAGGTATTTCAAAAGAGGAGAAACATTAGATTAGAAAGTAAATTACACTTGACACAGATAGAAGATTACACCATGTAATGACTACAGACTACTAAAACCGAACCAATTTCAACAAACACCAAAGATGTTCAAATCTCAATCATGATTGAGGAATCCTGGGGCTAAAGTGAAAACCAGGAGGAGTACTATTGTAACTTTTCTGCAAGGACTTCAAAGAAGTGGGATTGATCTGCAGGAAGAGATAGTTCCCAGCAAAGAGATCACCAAAATGAGCATGGCCTTCTTTCAACCTCTTCAGCACTTTCCTGATGGAAGCTCTAACCATCCTCATCACCACTCTCTTCCTCCTAATCAAGCTCGAAACTTTGACCCTGATGAAGCCTGGTGATGATGGTGATCTCCTTCTCCTCCGCCTCCATTGCACCCTTCTGAACCTGAACAAGTTGCTCCTAGCTGTTGGCCTTCCAATGAAACTACCATCAAAATGGCCAATACTTCCTCCATCTTGTGACTCTTCACCACCGTAGTCCAGCTTCTGGTAGCTGGAGAGCCTCCTGGGGAAGAAAGACTCCATGGTTTTTTAGAGGGAAGTTGATCAATGGAAAGGAGAGGAGTTGAGAGAGAGGTTATATGGAAGGAGAGACAGGTGTTGGGTGGTTTCTGGTGTTATGGTAGCTGGCTCAAGATGTAGCTACATGCCTAATGTGATTGCTTTGGCCTTTTTGGATTGGATTCATAATGAATTTTTGGGTCAGTTGGGGTTGGGTTTGGTGATTAACAAGCAGTTGAGAGAGAAAGGGAGGAAGAGCATTTAATGGTGATGGTGGTGAAGAATAAGATGGTGGGTGGCCTTTCTTGGTCCTCGTGGTGGGGGATTCTTTTGGTTGGTTACAACTTCACAATAATGACACACGAAGAGCTAAGTTTCACAGCTCTTCAAGCAGCTTTACTGCTACATCTCTCATTCATAGCTCTAGTCCCTTAGTAGTCCAATTTCCAAGCCAACCGATGCTAGATTAGTTTAGACACAACCGAGTAGCACGTTTGTGATGTATAGGCAACTCCATCACCCTCAAGTATGTTAACTCATGAAAAACTAGGAGGAAGGGAGCACTATAGACCAAAATGTCACCATTTTAAGAATAAACATGCAAATTTTTTTTTTTTTTTTATAATGGTGCAAATTTCCTTTTTCTTTTATAATAAGGATTTTGTTATAAAAAAAAGTATAAGAATATACATGCGCCTAGTTATATTTATGATAAAAAACACTTTGTTGATAAAAAGGAAAATCTATACTGCTATAATCTCGACGCATCATGACCAGTGCTTCTAGTAAGTCAAGAGGTCAACGTACACACCTAAAATAATCTGACCACTGATTCTAGTAAATGACATTCTCCATCTTCACACAAACACAATTACTCGCTTAAAATCAAAGTTGATAAACCCAGAATTGCATCATCTATCACTGCATGTACATGTGTAGAAAGAAAGCACAATTCCAGTCCTAGTCTACCCTAACTACACATGGAATATGGCATGGGATAATTATTGATACTAGTATCAATACCCCCAGTTAGGCAGTTACGCCGCAGGAACATAGTATATTTAAAAACAATATAATAATAAGAGAAATAGACTTTAGACATAAAATCAATCCACACCCACATTGTCGTAGTAAAATTTCAGCTATCTTTAGTTGTAAAGGATAGCAACATTCAACGCGTGTACAAAGAATTGTAGTAGTGAAAAAAATATGGGGACAAAACTCACTGAAGTACTCTGCCCAAAAAGATATGTTACTGACAATGGAAGTAAACACTTAATTGATAAGGATACCTAAGCAAACTCATAATAAGATTGAGCCTGCTAGTTTCGACACCACTCTGAATTCTCGAGCAGAACCCACATAGAGACAGACATAAAATCCATGTGCTATAGAATCTCCAAAGGAAGGCTATGTAAGAAGCTAAATCCAAATACGGAAGAGAATAGATCCGACTCTAGGCCATAATGGTCATTGGAATGTACTGTTAATCTGTTACTATTAGATTTTTCTCGCCAACTGATAGGACCAAGGACACTAAGCAAATACTGGAGAGAAGATGGCCGACTCTAGAACATAATGGCTCTTGAAAGGTACTAAAATGTAGTTATCTTTTGTAGCCAACTCATGAGTAATGAGACCAAGGTCATTGAACAAATAATGTTTCTTTGAGCGCAATTAGTTAATACTTTCATTGGACCGACATTATTTGAGTTTTACCTTGAAAAGTAATCACATTTTGAAGTTAGAAACCCATTTTCGGTCACTCGTTATCGGTTACTCTTCAATCTCAAATAATATTGACCAATATCCATTTAGCATTCTCGTCCAGTTCAATACAACCTAAAATCACAGAGTCGATAAACACTTACCAAGCAAATAACATAAATTCTAATATCACCTTTGACATACATGCTCCATCACTTGGTGATTTTCCAAAACCAAATAGGCAAACCTGAAACCAAAATCTTATTACTCTCCGTAGTTTATGTGTCCTTCAGTTCATATGATGCATAAACTATTTTATAGGATTTGAAATCCAAGGACCATGAGAATCTAACGTTGGGTTTGATTTTTTTTTTTTTGTCATATAACCCAAAATTAGAGTACTAATTGAAGTTAGGATTATTTTCCTGCCTCTTTCAACATTTCGACTGCATTTAAGTATAATCCTTAATGACAACATTTCTCTAATACAAATTGACCATACTGGACCACTATAAAGTGACTTTCATTGATCTGCAGCTAAGTAATCAACTCAAAAGACTCCATGAGTATAGCTAAATGTATTTAACATCTTTCAGCAAAACTGTCAATGTCACTTGCAAGTTGCAACTTTCTGCTTGAGCAAGAACTGTCCAAACTCCCAGTCGAAGCTGCTAGATATGAATTGGATGATGTAAAGTCCTGTTGCATTTCCTTCCTCTTCAAAATATATCGAATTTCCCAACATTGGGTGGACTTGACTCCTTATATGGAAGCATGGAGCAGAAGTTATCACTTGCTTTGGTGGCTAAAATTTTTGAGGAAGTTCAATCATCAAATGAGTGTCACAGTTGACTCGTGACTGTACTAACCTTTCCCATAACAACGATACAACAATGAAGTTGATTATCTTTTCTGAAGTAACTGGAAGGCCTGCTCCGCATATGAAAACTCAAAGATGAAGCAACGAAACTTAATCTGCTCCATAAGCATCACTCCAAAGGATAATGCACCGAATTTGTCAGAGAGCTTTCACTTGAAGCATACTCGAGAGCCAAGTATCTACATAAAAACAAAGCAAATGCATGAACAAATTGAGTTCAGAAGAGTTTACTATAATATTCTCCACTTCAAAAAAGAAAAACTTCTTAGAACATTACCCGAAAGTTCCCATCACCCTGCTTGCGTAAAGTACATTGGCTTTGAGCTTGAATCCAAGAGTACGTTGGCTGCCTGAGTATCATGATGAATGAAGCACATGTTTCTCGCAAATGATGACTGAAACCAATCAATTAATAGACTATATGTGGAGAAGCACCAACCACAATCAAGTGACATATAGTGCACCAAATACAGAGACGATGAAGTTTATAAAGAAAATGAAAGCGCATGGACTGTACCAATACTGTTGTTGCTTATTTTCAATGTCCAAGAGGTTTCTCTTCACCAATACTTTTGTTTCTCATTTTTAATGGTCAAGAGATCCGCTCACACTATGCCACCACTTTTGATTTCAACACCTGGGTTCTTGTCTTCAACCCATTTAGTTGAACCTATCTGCATGTTTAGAGTAGTAGGTTATGCTTTTCCTTCAGCATATGCCACATTCACACACATAACCAAGATAGAATGAAAAAAACAAAACAAAACAAAAAAAGAGTAGAGACCATGCCACGCCTAGGTTCTTGTCTTCAACCCATTTAGTTGATCTTACCTGCATGTTTAGAGCAGTAGGTTATGTTTTTCCTTCTACTTATGCCACATGCACACATAACTAAGATAAAATGACGGGGAGGAAAGAGTAGAACCATGCCATACTCCTCTGTATCTCAAATGCAAAAGATAACTGTCGTTCGAGGTTTCCACTCTTTCTTCTGCGCTTTCCGAGTCTTTGAGGAATCTATGTTTCTTTGAGCAAGTCTCTAGTGATGTTGGAAATTGTCAATGTGATAAAACCACTGGTGGTAGAGCAAAAGTGGAAGTTGTAGGAGGCAGTGTTTTCCACCCATTCCAAACTAGTGAAGTTCAAGAAAGACAGCAAGGAATAGTAATGGGCCGAGAAGAAACTCTGTGTGGAACATCAAGGAGCTGCAGGACTGACATAATGATTGAAAATAAGAAATTCACTAGGGAACTCTAATCAAATGTTAAACAATACCGAAAAACTACCAAAGAAAATTCATTCATTAGAATTGCAATAAACCATGACATGAAAGGAAGAAGTTACGTCTGGATCCTAGGAACTGAAATTGTCCATACTGAGTTCTGACTAACCATGAAAGCAAAATCAGATTGGAGATCATTACTAGCCGTTGATTCCAAATTTTCCATGCAAAATTCATTCAAATCATGGCATCTTCACAAACCTGTTCCAACAACATCATACATAATGAGAATAGATTGATACTAAGGACTTTTAAATAGACTGCGAAGTAAATGTATCATAATTGGTAGCAGGTTGCAGCTTAATCAAGTAATGCAATTATACATAGCAATACACATATCCACGGCAAAGAGAATGTCAAACTTCAGAATCAGGCTCTACACACACTGTAAGGATATAAGCAATCAAAAACCAAAATTGTGACCGCAACAGGTAAAGAACATTCCAATCATATATATTACTTATAAGTTGTAACGGGTCAAGGGGAACTCTTCCAGATTTCAACTACATCATTATTTCCACTCTCTTTTGACAAAGAAACAGTGTCATTAGCTAATGAATTGTGCTATGATGGTAGATAGTGTTGAAGAAACAAATTCACGAAGTAGCATTGCAAAAATACTACAAAAAGCTGTAACCACCAGAATCCACCTGCCACCTTTCTATATGTGGTATTTGTTCAGAACTTTTCGCGAAGTAGCATTGCAAAAATACTTTCGTCGATCATTGAACTCTACTTTAGGAACCACAACACCCGAATTGGCTGCTAATTACGATCCACTATCAATAATTGTTTCTACCAAGATAATATGGATGTCTACTTCTTGTCCCCCCTCAACTCTAGCACCTGTGATAAGTAGGGGTGTTCAAATGATTACCATGGTTATAACTTATAACCAAACCAAATAAGGCTAAATTCCATTAACCATATAATACAATATCATAACCAAACTGTCTAAACTAATACAACAACCAAATTAACCAAACTAAAGTTTAATCTGTTTGGTTATTGGTTAACCAGATTAACCAATATAAAATCATATTATCATTGACGATGAAAATTTTCCGGTTAATGCAACAATTCGCAATTTATATAATGAATAAAACATAACAATCAACACGTAGTTATAGTTGACCCTTAACAAAAATACATGCAACTAAGACAATTATCTTACGATTAGTATAGAAGTATTCACCTAACAAAAATTTATGACAATGGTATGGGTTAATGAATTGTTGTGTTTGTGTAAATTGACTTAGTCTCTTAGCAATTATCATAGGCTGGAAATGACCTTCCTTTCAAGTTTTCATCCATCATAATGTATGAAATTTATCCAAATTAGGCGTCCATATGTTGTGGTCTACATTTTACATATACAAATATACACTATATGAGCAATATTGCGCTTTATATTTTATGAGTCTAAAAGGGATGAACGTTATCTCTTGAGTGGTTATGCAAAGTATTAAGTATGTGTATATAATATATGTTAGATATATGACTAATTATTCAACTGGTTAATTTGGTTTGACTGGTTAGGAGTGTCTGAAACCAAACCAAACCAATTATCCAAATTAACCAAACCAAACCAATTATCCAAATTAACCAAACCAAATTATCCAAATAGTACCGGTTAAAATGGTTACCATGGTAACCAAACCGTTTGAACACCCCTAGTGATAAGATGAGAAAAGGAATTCTTGTTACGAAGATGCAGAACATGACTATTGAAAGGGTTACATGCCTGAATATATGAAGGAAAACTACCCTTCTAGGAAGTTCATTATAAATCCGGACAATTAAGCATTTGCCCTAGCGTCCTCTCTAATCTCTGAATGTTGGAACGAACCAAGTTCTTCCTAGCAATGTTTTTAATCAATTGCTTCAATTACTTGACCAAATGAAGCAGCTAAATTGTCAAATGGGTGGTTAAAAATTGAGTGTTCACCACAGCTGTCTTTCCGATTGTAGGAGTTGAGACATGACCAAGACGGAGGTCTTGCATTGTTTTTGGTTACCGAATCAACACAAAGCTGGGTGGAAAATGATAAAAACAGGAACTTCAATTTATATTGAGAAACATATGGGATTTAGTCCTGGACCTTATATTGGAGGTCGGAATTGGTTTCAATGTAATTTGGATACAACATTTTGGTATTGCCATAATCCTTTCTCCTGAGTGCAGGCACTGGATTGAGAATAGGTGAATGCAGTCAACAGAGATAAGAAAAAGAAGCAAGTCTAGTGCAAGTGGTGTCACAGAAAACATTCTTTTCTAAACATGAGCTATGGAAGCAACTGATATTTGTGTGTATACTTGTGGAAGAGAGTAAAGAAGATTATTGTCTGCAAACTTGGAAGTGGTGGCCACTCCACACCAATTGGATTGAGCGAGCAACCCAAGTGAAAACATAAAAGCTTATCTTCTCCCAAACTGATCCTCTGTCATTGAGCCAACAACAACGCCAAATATAGAACTCTCATTAAATCAAACATTTCACCAGCAATGAAATCAATCAAGCCCACTTGGCCACAACCCGTCATGTCCCCTTAAGCAATTAGTTGATATCAAGGATAAAGAAACAAGGTTGAAATATTTTGGATTTTCTTTTCTTATTCTGTTCCAAGTTAGCAAAGTGTTCTTCGGAATGATTGTTTTAGTTGGGACATTATGTGAAATGAAGAGTTGTGTGATGAGCAGGAGGAACAATACGAAAGTGTGCTTTGTGTTTTTAGTTGGGCTATGAAACAACGACAGATCTAGTATATAGTAGAGCACTGGGCCGCATTTGATAAAGAATTAGATATTATAAAAAAAAATATAATAACTATAGTGTTCATTACAGTGAAAATTGTAAAGAACGGTCTTTTAACTTAGCAAATTCATCAATAACGAGTCTTCAACCGTACCAATAGCATACTGTCATCAAAGAAAATAGTTAAGAAATCAGCGAGAAATTGGTCACTCATTTTATTGTGCAAATAAGTTTTCACACCTTCCATTGTTTAAAATGTTCTCTCTCTAGTAGACGTTGAAATGGGACAACGTTGACACTATACGAATCAGTCGACAAATCAATTTGTATCATGTATCATCCTTGTTTCCACAAGCTTCTCTAGTAATTTTGTGAGGGGAGAAACTACATGAGCGACATAATATCCTAGCTCATTCTTCAAACAATTCATCTCATACCTTCATAATCTCGAGGATAAAACTCTTCAAAAAGTTTGTAAATATTTTCTTCATCAAAAGACTGGAAATATGGTTGACCTTCATTAGAAGGGACTTCTTTAGTCTGCAACTTTTCAGATTTGTTACGTCGGTTTCGCCTTTTCATTTGGTACTTGAGAAGATGTCATGATGAAGTATCTTCACAGATGCATAATCAATTGATCATAAAATGTTGTTTTACCTTCTAACTTTGCAGAGGAATTCATTCTGGGTCCATTCGTCTCCTTATTCTTATTTTGTTTTGGGGGGATCAAGAGAACTTTTTGAGTTTTGATAGGGGATGGTGAGCTTTAGTTTAGAGATTTTTTATGTCAATGAAAATTTATGCTTTTATTCTTTTACGTTTTTGGATTTTTAGTGTCATTGTTTTTTTAAGGAAAATCGTTGGGGCTAGAATTTAGAGTAGTGATTTGGATATATTCATCTGGACCATTGTCATAGTTACACAAAATCTTATTACCAAATGATACAGGACCATCTTGTAAATAGCACTGGGCCAAACACCTAAACACGAAAAATTTAAACAGTTAAACACGAAAATTTTATAAGTGCCAAGGTTGTTAACCCGCGGTTCGACCCTCCGGTTGGCCCGCTTTGACCCTGACCCGATGAGAAAAATGGGCTATACACACCCGTCGGGTCGACTCGCTACAAGGTATCGGATTAGAGGTCAAACGATGGCGTTTTTCCTTTGGTTTGTAAGATGTGCTTATTTTCCGGTTTTGCTTTTCGCATAAACCAATCTTTGGAATTCTAAGTTAAACATTTGAACATTGATGTCATATAAGTGTGTGTGAATTTTCACTATATGTTGTATCCAAGTACGACATGTTATTTTGACATAATTTTATATGTTATTACTCATATGTTTGATGAGATTTTATATAATTTATATATGTATGAACAATATAATGACTTTTACCATATGTCCGGGCTAAAGCGGGGCCCATTAACTTATTTACTTGAAGGGCCAACAGACTTATAAACCGCATTTATTAAGTGCTAACTAGTTTTGTAGCAGGGGAAGGCTGGTCGGGGTCCCCCCTTGGATCCGTCGCTGCCATGAAATCAAAATGAGCACACGATAGTACTACATGCATATATTGTGGCTTGTTGACCAACTACTAATGTGAGTATTAGTTCTTCCTCACTCTTCTCTTCACTGTTTCCCCTTTTTTCCCCTTTTCTCTCCTTTTCTCTGATTGTAAGCTTCATTGAAGAGCTCAATCCAACCAACAGCAAGGAGAAGCTAGCATATTATAATTTTCTTTATCAACCACGTATTTTTTGGACGCACGCAATGTTCAAGAAAGAAATGATCAAGAAAGCAACAAGTAAGTTTTCCATTCCATCTAGCGGGTTCTGATTTATACGAGTAAAAAATGAGTTTGAGGTTTGTTTTTGTTAAAATACTATTTTGATGAAATGAAAACAAGAAAAGTGGCACTTTCAAGCTGTTCTTTTTTTCACTTGTAGTCCATCTAGGCACTTAATGTTCAAGTCCAACTAACAAGTGACCGCAAGCGATCCTAACATATAATATTTTTTGATTCATGGAAGGATGAAGTCGGTCGCTGTGTTCTGTTTATTTGTCAAAATGTCAAAAAAAAAACCTTAAAGAATAATGCAATCATAATAAAAAATATTAACAACTAGGTTAATTAATTTCCAGTTTCAAATCTTCAACATGACTGTCGTGGGCTTTCCTTTGGGATGGCTGTGGCCCTTCATCATTTCCTTTTTTATTTGCTTGTTTCCTTTTATATTCCCTCCCCCTGTTTTTTTTTCGTTTGTCTTTTCAGCTTTCCTTTTCGTCTTCTTGCCTATCTTTGGGGTATTCAATCTGCTCTCCTTCTGAGATGGATGACTTCACTTCCAGCCTCTGCTTATGAGTTAGTGGCACATCATCTTTTTAGGCTTATTAGGTGAATCAACTCATTTATGTATAATCTTTCATGATTTTTTCTTTTATTAAAGCTGGTACATGCACATTATAGAATTATAATATTTATATGGATTATTATTTGTTTACATATTTTTTTCCAGTTTTTCTTGCTTATTTTGGACAAATAAGATTAATATTCATTAAGATTATTTTGGACAAATACAACTATTCCCCCAGAATTTTATCTAACTCATTTTCTTCTTTCTCTTACAAAATTTTTCAAAGATGCGATTGGTATTAAGAAGAAAAACACTATAAGGTTGAATCAGAGTTGTTCAAGGTCTCCGACCAATTTCCAGTTTCAAATCTTCAACATGGCTGTCGTGGGCTTTCCTTTGGGATGGTGGTGGCCCTCCATCATTTCCTTTTTGATTTGCTTGTTTCCCTTTATATTCCCTCCCCCTATTTTTTTTTCGTTTGTCTTTTCAGCTTTCCTTTTTGTCTTCTTGCCCATCTTTGGGGTATTCAATCTGCTCTCCTTCCGAGATGGATGGCTTGACTTCCAGCCTCTGCTTCTGAGTTAGTGGCACATCATCTTTTTAGGCTTATTAGGTGAATCAACTCATTTATGTATAATCTTTCATGATTTTTTCTTTTATTAAAGATGGTACAGGCACATTATAGAATTATAATCTTTATATGGATTATTATTTGTTTGCATACTTTTTCAGTTTTTCTCGCTTATTTTGGACAAAAAGATTAATATTCATTAAGATTATTTTGGACAAATACAACTATTCCCCCAGAATTTTATCTAACTCATTTTCTTCTTTTTCTTACAAAATTTTTCAAAGATGCGATTGGTATTAAGATGAAAAACACTATAAGGTTGAATCAGAGTTGTTCAAGGTCTCCGGCCCATGTCAGCTCGTCTCGTGTCAACTCAGTTGCATGACCTTCCTGCGCCTCATTTTTTCAATCCGAAGAGAACTATAGTGAACCAAGATCTTCTTTCCATCACCGACACTACTACTATAATCCTGATGGCGGTGACGACGACCACAACAACGATGATTATGACAATGCCTCCGACGTCGCCAGCATAGTAGATAACCTCTTAGACAAGACTATTGAGGAGTTTTGTGAACTTCTTGCCGATCAACACACTCGAAGACAAGCTAACAACACTTGGGATTGGTTTCAAAAGGGATACATGACTGTTGTGCGGTTCAAGAAGCAACTCAAACGCTATAAGAAAATGCCTAACCTCAAGCTTGCCTTGGTGGAGGCCATCCTCAGACATCAAGTGAAGATTTTAAGGAAAGATGAACTCATTGAGGAAATCAAAGACACCTATAAAAAAGTGAAGTTCTTTCAAAGGAGGCTGCTCCCCCGTCCACCTTTTGTTTCGGGAGGGTAAGTTTTCATATACCCTACACTATTTCCGGCTAATTTTTGGTTTATAATCTGAAATCATTCTCATTTGTTTAGTTTTTTTTCTTGTTTAGTTCCTATCTAGAAATTGATGGTTCGTTTAGAGATGGCTATGTCTACATTGGAGTGGTTGTGAGAGACGAGCATGGAATGATAAGGTGGACTGCCACATTAGTCGAACATGAAGATAATATGCCAATTCATCCACGGGACATACATGCCATGGAAGAAAAAGGGATCTTTATGGCATGCCGTAAACTCAAAGCAGAGGAACCAGAATTGGTCAACGAATTTTGATACCTTAAAGTCATTGGCGATTCGAAGAAATTGGATGAATGGGCTTCTGCTGGACTGAGGGAAGTAAAGGGTTTGTTGTATGGGAAAAGGTTTATATGGGGATTGGGGAAGCTCCTCCACGAAGCTCTTTCACCAATTGGCACTAAAAGACAGAAAGTGAAACAGTAACGAAAAAAAAAAGCAAAAAATGTAGCCAGCTTTTATATACTAAAAAAAAGTTTTTGTTTCTTGACCCTCAAACCACCAATCTCCCTTTACCCATTAATCCACGCGTGGAAAGAATGAATGGTGATTATTTGGGTGCTTGAATAAAGCTTTTCCTATCATTTCCACGTGGCCAAAGGAGGAGAAAGTAAATTTTTTTTTACAAACATCTTGTTGTCTTCTCTTCCTTACACATGGCTCTCTCTTCATGCAAAGCACTCCTCCCATTGTCATACTCTTACACGTGGAAGGAAGGTGAAAATATTGCATTTAAAGAGACATGGCATTAACCAGTTACCACCCACCATCTCATTTACATGGGCTCATAAACACTTGGTACCTCATCAATTTCCTTTCCATGTGTAAAAGCTAATTTGATTGATGGTTGGAAAATGGCTTATGATACCCTGCTAATTACACGTGGAGCAAAATAAGAGACATATTTGCCATGTCACTGTGTGGTTTCATAAGCCCTCAAACAATCACATTGGCCCACCTCCCACTACTTATATACGTGGCTTAGTAGAAAACATGAGGTGGATGATTACTTGATTAATCATCTAGTTACCTACACTAACCAAACCATCTCCCCACTTACTACACGTGGAGAGGGAGAAGAGCAAGGTAAGCAATTTTCACCCACTCATTTAAGTTAAGGGTCATATGTGTTTCTTTCTTTATTCGATACAACCAACCAACCATTGCTCTTTACATGGACTAGTATCAATACCCACGGCTACGCCGCGAGAGATTTAGTAGCATAGTGAAAACAGAAAGAGTTGGATGTTATACAAAAAAATTAAGTACCATTTGTATTGTTAGGAAGTTAGACATTCTTGTTACGCACGACGAATTTACTAATTCTTATAGTATAAAGTTCTAGTAATTCTATATAATATAGCAGGCCTTCCATACAAATAACTACTCAGAAATGACAAATTCAGATGATCAACTCAATTCTTTGCAAAGTAATAAGTTCCAGCCATTGCCTCCAGCTTAAAGGGGACACAAAGTTGTGACAAAATCTTCTCCTTGCTGTGATATTCCCTCTACCTCCTGTTAGTAGCAACTAGGGCTGTTAATGAGCCGAGTCGAGCCGAGTTTTGCCATAGTTCGGGCTCGGCTCGTTATTATATTTCTAGGCTCGAGCTCGGCTCGTGTTCGTCACGAGCTTTAATATTCAAGCTCGAGCTCGGCTCGTGTATGAAAATGAAAGCTCGAGCTCGGCTCGTCAAATAAGCTTAACGAGCCCAAATTCGAGTTCAGCTCATAAAATGTTCATGATAGCTCAAGATTGACCTAGAACTGCGCACAAAATTACATTCAAACCTGTAGCAAAGTCGAGCAAAGTAAAACACAACATTTATCCCAATTTCAATACATAAAATCCATGAATTCTAATATTTTTATTATGCCAAACCATTAAATGAGCTTGTTCGCGAGCTTTCGAGCTGAACATGGTATGGCTCGAGTTCGGCTCGTTTAGTTAACGAGCTTGTTCGCGAGCCGGCTCGATTAAAACAAATCGAGTGTCGAACGAGTTTTTCTCGAGTCGCACACCGAGCCGTTCATGAGCGGCTTGGTTCATTAACAGCCCTAGTAGCAACTGCAAGTCAAGCCATATTGATGTGCAACGGCATAATAAAGAAGAATCTGAGAATCTAGAGAAGCCTCCCAGATGGTGATCCAGCATAGTTTCTTCTGACGCCTGCAAAACGAAACATTGTTTAAGAGGAGCAAAAACCAAATTAACTTCTCTAATAACCTACTTAACCATGCAATTGTTGGGGCATTTTTGAAGCTTCAAATTGCTTGGGTGCAACTTACACCCTGTTCCATTTTCAGTTCCCCCCCCATCCTCATCCTATTATGTTCTTCATTTTCTACCGAAATCACTACCAGAGCAACCACTAATAACCTTCTTAACCATGCAATTGTTAGGGCGTTTTTGAAGCTTCAAATTGCTCGACTGCAATTTACACCTTGTTCCATTTTCAATTCCCCCGTCATCATCATCCTGTTATGTTCTTCCTTTTCTATCGAAATCACTACCAGAGCAACCTGGATTTCATTGTGACAATGTCTATGAGAGAAGGGAGAAATCATTAAATAAAATGATGCTAATGATGAAGATTTTATAGTGAAGGTAAACAATTAGAAGACTTAATATTTCAAGATCTTTGCAAATACTTGAAACAGTTGTTTACATGTTACCAATATTTTTTTGTAAAAATATTTGTTTAATAGCTTTACCACGACAGAGAAAGGTCATAAAAAAACTTCTGAATAATTGGATAGTTGAGTTGATTAATTACTTATAAAACTATTGATTCAGTACACAAGGTGTGTCCATATTTATGAGTGCTTTAAGTTTTGGTGTTAGAGATGAAATGCTTTCCAATTAGTTATGTAACACATTCTAACATAAGAATACAGAAACAAAATTTTACCTCAATAGCAGCATCTAGTTGTAGAAGTACAAGAAGTTCTTTCAAGATGAGCAGCATGAGAAAATTGGGGTAGCTGCTCCAGTGGATCTGAACAACTGTTTATTGGTAAGGAATTTTTCGTCTAACAAATCCAAGAAGAAAACTCACATTAAACCATTACAAAAAAGGGAAAAAATTATTTCAATAATCTATCAAAGTAACTCACTCTCAAATGACCTTCCACACTTTTAATGCTTTAATGCAGCATGACAAATGAACATTGTAAATAAGAGATATAACCCAAGCTAAATTCGAATTTTGATGAAGTGAGCAGACTCAACATATCCTAGAAGGAAAAAGTAAAGCACAAAACAGACAAAGGAAACCCTCAGCACAGACCAAAAGGTATAGAGCTCACAAAGAGTGGTTGAGTTAGAGAATGCAAAGTTAATTACCATTTGGACACAATCATACAATAAACCATGTCCCAGAAAACTAATAACAATTTTTAAACGAACTATCATTAATGTTTACTTTTTATGAGAATTAGCGATGGAACATAGGAGTTACAATTATCCATATGATAGATTGTAAACAGTGTCAGTAGAAACACTTGAACCTTTGCCTAAGAGTTCAAACACAGTAGAAATATGGCTAACTCTAACAAAGCTAAAATCTCATCTCAGCAAAAATCTCTAAATAAGTATAAAACCCCAGGAAAACCCAGAAAGTCCCAATAATCCGAAGACTCAGTTTCACAGGCCACAAAAGCCATCAGGTTGCCGAAGTTAGCACACCCAAACCATTAAATTAGCAATTAACCACATGAACCTACCATAAGCAAACCTTAAAAGATTAGTAGGTTCCAAGAAGAATATAACCTTAAATCCCTTAGTACTGAAACCTGCAAAACATGCATCCAAAATCAAATTAAACAAAAATGAAGAAACATCATAATCTATTCCTAGAGATAGGGGTGGTGTTTACTGTCAAAGATAACTGTGTGTTAAGAGATAGAGAGGAGAAGAAGAGCTGTTATGCTAACCTTGGGAGTGCATTATGTGCTTAACATGATATTGATGATATGCAACATGGATGAGCATCACTCCCACCAAACTTGGGAAAATCATACGTCAACAACCGAACACCAAACTCTTCCATGAGTGAAGCGTTACCTCCACATAGTCCTACATTTTCATCAACAAATAGAAATCAGCCAAGATCATACCTATAGGTTTGAACCATGGACTACCATACCTGTATGGCTGGACGACAGAAAGTTGTGATGCATCCTCCCTTCCAACTTCGAAAACGACCCAACATTCAAATCTACCAATTGCATCAACCAGAAAGAGAAAAGAAATTCCCCAGTGAAGATTCTGAATATTATCCCGCTTTTATCATATGGTATTATTGAACAGTTCCATGGCTGGCGTTGGGAAAAGAGAAGTAGGTTCGAGAGGCAGAGAAGCAAAGTCCAGGTGGTGGTACCGGTTCCGACCAGCCATCCCATTCGTCGCACACTCCTGAGGCGTCAGCTGCAGACTCGTCGTCGACAGGGAGTACAGACCCCGGAAGCGGTATATCCTCTTATTTATTTGTGCAAACTTGTCGCCGCCTTCAGCAGCGTCATCGGAAGCATATCCATCGAACAGTTTGGTTGTGAAGAAGATATGAAAATTGAAGGGGAAATATTTTTTAAGTATCCATGGACTTGGACAAAAAAACTGGAAAAGGTAACAATACAGAGCTCACTAGGAGTCTCTTCTTCGACGTTGCAAAGGCGACAATCTTTGATAACAACGAACCCATTTCCTCTGCTGTTGTTTTGCGGGATTTTTTGTTGGATTGATTTTACGCTTTGGTCAGTTCTCTTGACCCTTGCTGTTTCTTCTTCTTTCTTCTATGTTTGCCTGTGTTCCATTTCTGCTCCTTTCCATATTTTGAATGAAAGCTTCACCTTCACGCAAAAAGTAAACAATCTCAAAATATAGAACTGTAGTAGAGATGAGACAAGAACATGGAGGCAGCAAGAACATGGAGGCAATGGGAGGGGATCATACCATTCATTCTCAAGTTTGTGGACATGTGCACAAAGACCTCCATCAACCGTGGTGTAGTCATCGACCGGAGGAGGAACCGAGAATTGGAGGTGGCAGCTGATTTATGTATGGATTTTTCTGAGCTCATTTTGGGGAAATAGGTAAGAAATGAATGAGAGCTAGGCAAGGGTTTCAGACTTTTGGTGGGTAAGAGGAAACATGTGGAATGGAGGTAAATGGACCGGAGAGGCAGAGAAGGAAAGGGAGAGCTGATGGTGCAGACTGGAAAGTTATTTTTCTAATTATGGAAGAAAATTGAGGCTTGAGAGTGGGAGTGATGTAAATGGACAGTGGAGAGGGAACCGAATGTGTGAAGAGATGATTATGGAAGAAATTTTGGGATTGGAAATGTGTAGGAAACAAGATTTCCTACAGGTTGGGAATTGGGGAATTTAGCTAGATCAATTAGGGATTGATCTAACTAGGGATTAGAATTGGGGATTTTGAGAACAAGAAGAGGGAAGGGAGGAGCTGCTGCCGCAGCTTTTGGAGCCAAGAGGGAGAGAGAGATTTCGCAGGAGAGAGGGAAGAGAGAGGTTCAGGATTTAGGTTTTTGGTTCTGTAATTGCTTAATCCCAAAATAAGACCCTATTACAGATTATATAACCTGTCTAATTCCTAACTGCTACCCGAATAATAAAACATAACAATTAACTCCCTGTTTATTCCCCCAAATACCCAAATAATACCCCAATCAATAAAAACCGACTCTAATACGAAATAACCAAAAACTGCAAATAATTATGTTTCCCACATCCCCTCTTCCTTCGAAAAACAACCTTGTCCCCAAGGTTGTTCCTCCAGCTCACTAGGCATCTTCCTCTCCATTTCCTTCATCCTCAGCTTCTTCTTCTGCTTCATCTTCCCAGCGCCCAACCAGCATCATCAAATCCGGCTTCGGGCATTGATGACCAATGGTGAACCGGCCGTCACAGTTGAAGCACTTGCCCTCCCGCCTCTTTTGCTCAATCTCTGCCGGCGTCAGTCGCACGAATCCCTTCGGTATGGCCCGCTGCCCCATCCTGGCCACCGGAGCTGGTCCTCCACCGCCCGCATTGGGCCCAGTCGAGCCGGCGGGTGCCCCACCTGTGCCGCCACTAGCACTGCTGCTTCCTCCTCCTCCACTTGGCTTTGAGAAGCGGCCAATGGTGCTTCTCCAGCTAGCCAGTTCTTCCTCCTTATGACCTGCAAGACGAAAAGCAGTTTTCACAGAATCGGGCTCAAACACCCTGACTGCCGCTGCTATCTCGGGTTTGAGACCCGCCATGCACAGCCCCACCAAGGTGTCCTCCGAGACTCCCTTGCACTGGTTCCCCAACTTGAAGAACTCCGCGCGGTACTCTGCCACCGTGCCGGTCTGCTTCAGCTTTGCCAACTGCTCAGGAGCCCACCCATCTGACTTCCCAAACTGATAACGGAGCTCCTCCTGAAACATGGGCCAGGTGATCAAGGTTGCTGCTGCTGCATAGGATCTCTCCATCCACTCCCACCACTGGAGCGCATCGCCCTCCAGATAGAACGATGCCAGGTAGGCTTTCCTCTCCTCCGGAATTGGGTGATTCTTAAACCACCTCTCAACTGCATACAACCAAAGACCTGCATCCTCCTGCCCATTGAATTTGGGAAACTCAATGGTAGGAGGCTTAGCTCGAAAGACTATCCCATCCATTCCCTCATAGTTCGGATACTGGGACCCATACCTGTCATTTCCTGGTGTCCTCCATGGCTGCCCCCACTGAGAGCACTGCATCTGGTTAGGATTTCCGTGTCCATAGTCACCCGGATAGTAGCCCGGCTGATTCGGGTATTCCCCTGTGACATGAGGCGCCTCATAAGGACCCTCTCCTTCTCCTGGACCCCTGCTGTCCGCCCTCCGGTTCGGCTGGTTAGTTGGACTCGGTCGATGCCCGGTTCGACCTACCTCGGGTCGACCCATCCCGGTTCGCCCGGGTCCGGTTCGGCTCAACTCGGTCCGATCAGTACTGGTCCGACCAATACCGGTCCGCTCCGGTTCGGTCCGACCCCCTCCTGGCCCGCCCGCCTGGCCCGGCCCAAAAGGAGCCGCCCCGCCTGGACCTACCTGGTCGGCGGCCCTGCTCGGCCCACCAGCCCCCTTCTGGTTCATCTCCTGTTCAGCCCACTGGGCCTGCTGGCCCGCCAAGCTTAGTTGGTCATACTCGGGCCCATATTCCTGGTCCAGCCATCCCAGCCCGTTATGGACCCTCGTATACTGGCCCATCTGTCCCGGCCCACCATTCATAGGAGGCCCATTTGCGTCATACCCAGCCATCTTAGCCTTTCCCTTTCGGGCCGCAATTTCTTGGGCCGTGGGGGTCGGTAACAGGCCCGAGCCCATCCCCAATGGAGTCCGATCAGCCCTGGCCGGCCCGGTGTTCGCCACCCTGCTCCCCTCGGCCCTTTCACTCGGCGCGCCCGCTTGAGCCGCCGCCGCCCTCGCCGCACCCGACCCGCCGCCGGCTCCGCCCCCGGCCCCGGCCGCCGCGGCCTTCGCCCCCGCCGGCGCCTCTAGCGCCGCTGCCGCGGTGCTCCCACCGCCCGCCGACTCTTCCGCCGCGCCAGGTCCGCCGCCTCCCTCGTTCGCCAGCTCCTCCGGGTTCGGCGCCCTCTCTGGTCCGCTCCCCCTTGCCTGCAGCGAGGTAATTGCCCTCATCAGGTCCTCCAGTCTCTGACGCAGATCGTCAGCATCCTTCTTCGCATCAGCCTGCACTCTTGCCAGGCCTTCTTCGAGCCTGGCCAGCGCATCAGAGTGCTCGTGCACCACCTCCTTCACCGCCTCCAGCTCAGTGAGGTCCTCCATCACCACCTCGTCGCGATCAACGCCGCCCGTCCCGGTGCTCTTCTCGGCTGCCTGCGCCTTCTCCTCCGCCGCCTTCATCGATTTCGTTGTCACCATCGTTGCCTTCCCTGGTTCAAGAGTTCAGATGAACTCACTCTCGAGCCAGGCTCTGATACCAGATGTAGGAAACAAGATTTCCTACAGGTTGGGAATTGGGGAATTTAGCTAGATCAATTAGGGATTGATCTAACTAGGGATTAGAATTGGGGATTTTGAGAACAAGAAGAGGGAAGGGAGGAGCTGCTGCCGCAGCTTTTGGAGCCAAGAGGGAGAGAGAGATTTCGCAGGAGAGAGGGAAGAGAGAGGTTCAGGATTTAGGTTTTTGGTTCTGTAATTGCTTAATCCCAAAATAAGACCCTATTACAGATTATATAACCTGTCTAATTCCTAACTGCTACCCGAATAATAAAACATAACAATTAACTCCCTGTTTATTCCCCCAAATACCCAAATAATACCCCAATCAATAAAAACCGACTCTAATACGAAATAACCAAAAACTGCAAATAATTATGTTTCCCACAAAATGGGAGTGATGTAGATGGAGAGGGAAGAGTGTACGAGAAGGATTTGTCAGTGGGAGGCAGAAAGAGAGGGGAAGGTGAAAGTTTTATTTTGGAGTAGTTCAACGTTTTTGTTGTTCTCTTTTTTTGACAGTTTTGAAGGCTTTTTTAGTGAGAGTTGGGAAGAGAGAACTCACTAAAGTGTATCCAGCTTTTATCTATAAGGGGTAGTTCAACGTTTTTGTTGTTCTCTTTTTTGACAGTTTTGAAGGCCTTTTTAGTGAGAGTTGGGAAAAGAGAACTCACTAAATGACAAAAAGTGAAACAGTGAAATTGAAGCTTTTATCTATAAGGGGTAGTTCAACGTTTTTGTTGTTCTCTTTTTTGACAGTTTTGAAGGCCTTTTTAGTGAGAGTTGGGAAGAGAGAACTCACTAAATGACAAAAAGTGAAACAGTGAAGATGAAGTTTGGCCAATAAAGTGTATCCAGCTTTTATCTATAAAAGAATTGGTTGGGTGCTCTAGTTTTTTTTTTTTTTTTTTTTACACTCACTCCAGCATTGCACGAAATATATTGGTTGGGAGATAAAAGAATATTATTTTTTACACGCCACCCACGTCAGAAGCATGAGACACCTATAAATAGGACACTCATTATGCTTTCAAGACAGTTCATTTTGGAGTTGTTCTCCCCTGAAGATTACAACACAAACACTATTCACACATGATTAGAAAAATTATACAAATAGTTTGATAGCATGAAATTCAGAGATACCTCAATGACATAAGAGACGACAACCAAGAACTGAAATCATAACCCAAAACACCATTTGCCCTAGCCTCCTAGTTTTATACATGTAGAAAATATGCTACTTATCAAACTCCTTGGACTACTCTTAAAAGCTGGACATTAGACAGTGAAGGCAACACAAGCCACAGGGGATGATGAAATACAGCCAAGCAAGCATTTAATGAGATGACTATGTTGCCAAAAGAATACCGCATCTACAGTAAATTCTGTAATCAACATTCTCACATTCTCAATACCTGCTCTCTCGCTGGTTTTTAAGCTTCTATCTGTTTATATTCATTCAGAAAATAGTACTCATAAGAAGGGGAACCAAATTGGGCGTTAGAGATCTTGAAACTGGAGAAAAATGGTTTTCCATTTCTGTATGTACAAATTTCAAGCCTACAACTGAAACCAGCAGATCCAAAATAATAACATTGAATAAACGAATTGTAGTATTACTGGAGAAAGCCACACATTAGTTACAAAAGGCAGGCAAACCCTTCATCCTTCGTCCCACGGTTTAATAGAGCTTTATCCTTGTGCTGATTGGAGTCCGGCAGATAGGGCACAGTTGAAGGTTTGCGTTTTCGCCACACTCGCGACATGTCTGAAGCCACACAAAAAAAAAACATCAAACCCAAATATCAATCAACCTCCATTCAATCTCAAGTTTCTCACAGATAAAAGCACAAAGAAGAAGGAACTACTAAGAAAAAATACACACTTGGTGCCCACAGCCGAATGCCAGGTCCTTCGCGTTGCTGAGGCAGATAGGGCAAAGCTGTACAGTTAAACAGACCACAAAAATGTGTGTCATTTGAGGCTGCCACTGCAATAAAAAAAAACTCTTGGTTATGCGGAAAAATTGGCCGAAGCATAAGTAACTAACCTGGTTTTCGTAGGTTGAACTTGTGACTGGCGGTGCTGAGCTGATCGGATGGGTGTCTGGTTCATAAACCGGTACAGTAGGATTAAAGCTGGTAGTAGGCTGGAAAGATTTGGAGCTGGTAGTAGACTGGAAAGATTTGGAGTTACTAAAGGATGAGGACCCATAGACAGGAGGTGGGAGTGCAACCCTCTGAGGAATATTTCCCTTTCTACGACTGCAGATTTGAAAGAAAAAGAATTTAGTACAGAAAACAATAGATGAAAGAAAGATGTCTGGAGGAAGGCATGGAGGGGCATCAATTATATCTTTACAGGTGTCTCATTGAGGGGATTCCGGTAGAGGCTTTCCCAACTCAGTCCATGAAGTCGTGATCTTTAACTCAAAATACACTCATGTATGCCCGAGCGGACAAAAGGAAAGAAGAAGCTCATATATAGGAAGATAAGAATTAATCCTGCCAAACAGAGAAGCAAAGAAGTAGCTGAGCCGTTACCCCAATAAACCAAGCTCCATCGTTGCCTTGTATTGAGGAGGAATTTCCATGAGAGCAGAAAGTGCAAACTGTGTCTCCTTGCGGGATTGGTCCACGTTCTTCAACATAATCTCCGTGAAATTTACAAACTACATGAATAAAAGTTGAGATTTTTATCGTTTTCTGAAGATGATCATAATGAGTGGGAAAAGAGAAACTAATGGAAGCGATCCCATTACCTGGAAATTATCAAACTCTCTAGCAGGGATGTTATCATCAAACTCCTTCATCGTGTCCCATGGGCCATCCCCAACCCCTACCAAAACAATAGACAAGGGAAGCTTGCTGCAGAAGAGGAAATCCATGATCAGGAAACAAGTGGCACATTCCACTCAACAGTGAAACACAGGAACATGTATAAGGAAGGAAAATAACAGAGGAAATCATGTAACAGATTGTTTACCTGGCTTGTACAATGGCATCAACTGTCTTCTGCTCCTGTGGACTTAGCCGCCCATGCTCAGTGTCAACACTTCTAGTAACCTGTGACATGGTAAGAACGTGATTATAAACTACAGATTCTCATTGACAATTATTATCTGTTATATAATTTTTATCATATACTGAGGCGAATTACCTGCCCATCTGCTATTATCAACAATACATGATACTGGCCACCACTCTCCTCAACAATAGTCATTGCCTTCTCAATGACGGGTGCAAATGAAGTCGGACCTGTCAAAAAAAAAAAGATGCATAAGCTCCAAAAATAAATTACTGTAGTAATTCTATCCATGGAAAACAAATATGACTCGGGGAACATGTAACCCAAACCTGCAAGTCTCAGGCTTGGAACAATTTCTCTGTATCGGCCTAAAACTTCTTCAAATCCATTACAGAACCTCTCATCCTGATAGAAACTGAAGACATCCTGATCGTGTGTCGTAGCTGCCAACGGATAGTAGTATTGTAGTAACTCTCAGTAACACAAGTTGCGTTGTAATTCAATTATAGAAAACAATTCTTAGAGTTGAGACCCTACCGTCTCCAAATCCGTAGCAGGGAATCAAGTTGTCCTCATCAAAGGCAGCTAAAGTCTTCCCAATAATAGAAATTGCTTGCTCGTAGGGATTCAAGGTATCTCCAATGTGATGCAAACTTTTTCTGTTGTAAGACTTTGCACCTAGTGATCAAACCATATTAAGCAGCATGTTCACAATGCAAACCTAATTTACACATCAAAGCATACAAGAGAAACAAATACCCGTCCACTCGTTGCTCTTCGTAAAGTCAATTCCAACAATGAGATTTGATGATTCAAGTCCAGCACGTGCAAGAGCTTCAGTCACCTGCAAAGAACCATACCAGTATGATCAGAACCTATATTACCACAAACCAGGAGGTAAGATAATCAAATCCCATGCATAGCCAGCCAATTCTCATCCAATAACATCAAACAGACAAACATAAACTTGTAAACATTTACCTGGTCCAAGGATTTATAGTCATCGGCAATTATCGAATACTTTCTATCAAGCCGCCTTCTATCACCACCTCCAACTTGAGCTGGCGGTGGATAGTTTGGCTGTGTGGGAGGTTGCTGGGGTGGCGGATAGCCATATCCATAGCCATCTTGACCATACGGCTGCCCATAATAAGGTTGTTGAACATAATCCCATGAAGATGCCGCCGCAGACGAGGAATCCGACCTCCAGCTCCCTTCCCTCGAGTTCTTTGCTCCCATGAAAAATTCACAATACTCTGCAACAAAAATCAACAAAGGCTCTCTCTTTATCTCAAAAACTAAACAACCCACAATACAGAAGCCCCTAGCAAGTCAAATGTCCTCCAAAAGCACGATATGAATGGCGGTTTCAACTTGCAGAGAAATATATAATAAGATGTTTTGGGGTTTTGGTAAAATAGATGAAACATCGAGGAAGCATCCAAATTAGCTTACTTAGCAACAAAGAATGACTCTCTTCAAGAGGCTGCTGGCTGCTAGACTCGCTCACGTAACTCGGCTTCCTTTCTCTACCCCTCACCGATTTCTTATCGGTTAAAGTTCCTTTTTTGCGCCTAATATTTCTCTTTCCCCTTTTGTCTCTCCTGTCAGAAACGTTATTACTGCTTAAATACAGAACTAGCGGGCCACAGCTCCAATTTTGGCAGAATGCCGAAATTGGCTATGGTAGCTTCGCCGACAATCAACTGCAATCCACTGATCGGAAAATGATGACCGATGGATTGATAAAACCCAACCGGCATTCCTCGAGATTATTATAGGAGACCTAGGTTTCGTACATTTATCCTGACCTCTGTTTACGAAGCAGGTCGGAGAGGAGGGAGATGGTGTAGCATCGTCTAAGAAACTTGATGCGTGGAAGTATCAGTCTGCCACAGTGGATTATTTGTGTTGAGTAGATCAGTAGCAAACCGGGAGATTCTGCAAAGGCGGATCTGAATCGGATTCCGGAATCGAGACTTTCTTGTTTCTTGGTGTTGGTCTTCCGTGAAAGGGGAAGAAAAGGAAGGGTTAAAGGGGAGCGGAGGAAAGTGAAGAAGCTTTTTTGGCCGATAATGGAATTTGAGGTTTTTATGTTTTGGGTCAGGGAATTGATTAACAATGGCGGAGTGGCAGGCATGCGATGATGGCAAGGATAGAACTTAGAAGGTTCGCGGCAATGGTATGCCAAGTAAACACTCCACGATGGTATTTTTAAATAATTTTTTATGCGCTTTCTAATTATTTTTGTTAACAAATGCATTTGTTAAAGATTCCAAGTTTAACTTTTTCAAGCCAATATTAATTTTTTTATGAAAAAATAAATTTTAAGTCAGAACTCGGGCGATATCATCCGAACAAATGAGTTAAAAGGATAAAGAGTACAAGACACGGGTTGAGAAGAGTGTAACAGGGTAGGTCGGTCATAAGGAAATTTGTTAACTAAAAATTAGTGTGTGTCTAAGTGAGAATAGTTGATCGTGAGGTTTTGCGTTTGAACCTTGGCAACCGCATTTGTTAATTACATAGAATTCAGATTTGTTCAAACTTCAATTTCATATAAGTTGACTTTCTTACGAGGATGTGTGTTAGTAAATACTATAAGATTATATTATTCAATTTCTCTCAACAACTCGAGTTATTGATACTAAATGTTCTTGGGGAAAAAACCACCATGTTTCGAAAGGAACTACTAACTAAATTGTGAATAATTGTTTGGTATAAGATTAATTACTAAACATCTCTCAACAATTGGGTTATTAATACTAAACGGTTCCTGATAAAGAACATCGTTCGAAAGTGAACAACTAACCGAATAACGAATAACTTGATAGTTACAACTACTAATGCATTTTAACTTACAAATTCCAAATATAAGATTGTTTATGCGATTTGAATCGAACTATGAGCCGCTACCATATTGGATTTGGGTTAGATTTAGGAAAAATACTATAAATACTTCTCATACTCCTCTCTAATCTATACGTATCTCCTCGAAGTATAGTGAAATTTGCTCTCTCTAGCCCGTGGACTAGCTAACACACATTGTGTTAGTGAACCACATAAATCACGCGTCGTGTGTGTGTGCTTTCGTTTTTCTTGCATTGTCGAATACTCCAATTTCTCGATCCGCAAAGAAACAGTCATGACAAAGATAATATCACGAATGATTAAAAAAGTTAATAAAATCTATTTCTCATGTGTATTTTTTCCAAAGTGGACTCACCTTGGACGAAATTTTGGCTACGCCCCTAATAAGACATGAGCATTGATACAATGATATGGATTTGATTGATAGTCACTAACTCAGTGTTACAAGTAAATTTATCCATCTCATGTGTTATTCAATGTTAGTGTACCGTTAAAACGAAAAGAAGGATGTTGGGATCTTGGTGAACTTCTTGTTAGAGATAAATCAAATGACTGAGTGTTTGGTCGTGTCACGTGTGAAAAAGAGCATTACGTGAGATTCATGTACCATTAGTTACTTACTTGTTTAACAATACAAAGTAATGGATAATTAAATTTTGCAAGTAATCATGAGACACAAGCTTCGAACAAAAGGATGCTCTCTTTCAACATATTGTAGCCAAATCAATCCTTAAGTACCATTAATTAGTTATATATGGGTAATGCATCCATAATGAGATAATTACAGTAGAGAAATCAACGATCAATAGTTTGATAATTCCATTATACACATGGTTGTTGATATCCAAATTCCTACTAAAAAAAATGTCACCTTCCCTGTACATTATTGTATGGTATCCAAGTCTACCCCAAGAGAGTTAGAGAAAAGCACTTGTAGTCGTCAACAGCACCACCCCTGAAACAAAAGCAGGTTACTACACCATGATAAAAATGAAGAGATTTACATTTACTGATCCATATCAATCCAATGGACTCTAGACATCAATGGGCCAGCCCACCTATTTGGGCCTCACTGGGGCTGGCCGGCTTTATTGAATCAAACCGAAACGTCAACCAAACCAATTCCTCCACTCGCACCACTGAGCTCGACCTCACCTGATTCTTCCCCGCCCTTTCAGACGACAAAACAGTTCAGTGCTCAGTAGTAGTCTAGCAGAAGCAGACTAGTAGTAGTAGCCAGCCCAGCAAGAAGCAAAGCAGCTGAAAAAAGCTCGCAGAAATCAGATTCCTTTCTTACCGGTTCAGTTTCAAGCTTCCAATCCACCAGGGCTTTTCGAATTCAATTCATTTCCATCGAAAGTTCAAGTCTTTTCAGTTTTAACCCTCCACCGATTCAATCGGAACGAAGAAGAAGAAGAAGAATGAGGCAGAAAAGCGACCAGCTTCGGTCGTCCAAGCTAATCACTTACCTTCTCCTGATCGTCATCCTGTTTCTCGGCCTACTCTGTTTATACTACGGCTCTTCCTTCGCGCCCGGATCGGACCCAGAATCCCTCCGCCGCGACGGCTCTGACCCGGTCCTCGGTTCACTGCCCGGTCCCCAGCACTTCGACGATGACTCCCTCCAGAATCTGGAACTACCCAGAACCATTCCGGTAAGTTCAGTTCCGTTTTCCCTCGAATTGGGGGATTTGGATGTCGTTTGATGTTGGAGAGTGTTGGCGTGTTTGATTGTAGATCTGTGATATGAAGTACTCCGAGCTGATACCTTGCTTGGATAGAGAGCTAATTTACCAGATGAGGTTGAAGCTGAACTTGTCGTTGATGGAGCACTACGAGCGGCACTGTCCGCCGCCGCAGCGGCGGCTCAATTGTCTGATTCCGCCGCCGGCTGGTTATAAGGTTAGGCAGGATAAACTGGAGTGTTTGTGTTTCGGAGAGTTGGTTTGGTTTTAGTTGTCGTGATGAAATGCTGGCATTTAGAGTTTCAGATTCCGATAAGGTGGCCGGAGAGTAGAGATGAAGTGTGGAAGGCTAATATCCCACATACCCACTTGGCGAGCGAAAAGTCTGATCAGAATTGGATGGTTGTTAAGGGGGATAAGATCAATTTCCCTGGTGGAGGAACCCATTTCCATTATGGTGCTGACAAGTACATTGTCTCTCTCGCTAGGGTAATTATGATTGATTGTGCCCAGAAAGTTTTCATCTTTCCACCCTCTCTTTATTTGACTTGTTCTGTCTTATTTGTTTGCTGAGAAATTTTGAACCTTTATTCTCGTTCCTTCAATGCAAAGCCACAAATTCGACCCCACAGACACCACAAGTTACTGTCGTTTTGTTACAATCTCTTCATTCAAGATCATATGACAAGCTACCCTATTCATGTAGATGCTTAAGTTTCCAAACGACAAGCTTCACAATGGTGGGAACCTCAGGAATGTCCTCGACGTGGGCTGTGGAGTGGCAAGCTTCGGTGCCTATCTTCTTCAGCACAGCACCATAGCCATGTCCCTGGCACCAAATGATGTTCACGAGAACCAGATACAGTTTGCATTGGAGAGAGGGATTCCATCGACCCTTGGTGTCTTGGGGACCAAGAGGCTTCCGTATCCGAGCAGATCGTTCGATTTGGCTCATTGTTCAAGGTGCAGGATCGATTGGCTGCAGAGGGATGGAATCCTGCTGTTGGAGCTTGATAGGGTGTTGAGACCAGGAGGCTATTTCGCTTATTCGTCCCCTGAGGCGTATGCTAAGGATCCGGAGAACCTAAGGATAGGGAATGCTATGCATGATCTTCTGAAAAGAATGTGCTGGAGGGTTGCTTCCAAGAAAGACCAAACCGTGATCTGGCAGAAACCCACGAGCAATGGTTGTTACTTGAAGAGAGAGCCTGGTACTCAACCGCCTTTGTGTAGCACTGAAGATGATGCAGATGGTGTGTGGAATGTGCAGATGAAGGCCTGCATTTCTCAATACTCTGCACGTAAGTACCCGAAAGTTGAACTTAACTGAATCATGTCCTTCAATTGCATTGAAATCAAGTTCAGTGCCTAATTTGACTTATACCACACAAGTTCAGTGACCAAACTTGGTTTGTTAATTCCAAGAGCATTCACTAGCCTTTTGCTGAAGTTATCAATTCATTTTTTTGTTTTTTCTTTTAGAGATGCACAGGGAGAAAGGGACTGGATTGGTACCATGGCCGCAGAGGCTAATCACACCGCCCCCACGTTTGGAAGACATTGGTGTTAGTCCCGAAGAGTTCCATGAAGACACTGTAAGGCTTCCTGACTCGTTGCTTAATTTGTCTAACCACCTTCTCGATATTTTTTATGTTGATAGCTAGCTTACTTCTTTCCATTTTATTTTTGCAGCGTATATGGAAATTTAGGGTGAATGAGTACTGGAAGCAGATGAAATCCGTTGTGAGGAAGAGCTACTTCAGGAATGTCATGGATATGAATGCAAATCTCGGAGGTTTTGCTGCCGCTCTTAAAGATACAGATGTCTGGGTGATGAATGTTGCTCCAGTCACCATCTCAGCCCGGCTTAAGATCATCTATGATCGTGGCTTGATTGGAACGGTTCATGACTGGTAGCTCATTCATCCTTCCTCTCACTCTTTTAGCATCAATGATTCCCAGGGTCAATACTCAGTAGTATTTATAATACCTGTTTTTGGGGGATATCATTGTATAGCGATAAATATGTTATCAACCTTGATTCTAGCTTTACATTTAATGATCCTGATGGAAACTTGTGGCCTCTGTCTTCACTCAGGTGTGAATCATTCTCTACATATCCGAGAACATACGATCTCCTCCATGCCTGGGCAGTATTCTCGGAGCTCGAGGAGCGAGGCTGCAGTACCGAAGACCTGCTCGTGGAAATGGATAGGATCCTGAGGCCCGAAGCATTCGTCATCATACGAGACAAACCATCGATCATTAGCTATATCCAGAAGTCATTACCGGCCTTGAAGTGGGATCGGTGGGTGTCAGAAGTTGAACCGAGCACTGATGCTCTCTCGGTGAGTGAAGAGCGGGTCCTGATTGCCAGGAAGAAGCTATGGAGCGATTAGTAGAATGTACCTACAATGTGAATACGGTATAACGTAATTACCATCTTCTCTGCGTTTCTTTCTTTTCACTCTTCCTTTCATTCTTTCTGCAGCACTTCTTCAACAGCCATGCTTCCCTTTGTGTCCATATGACAGGTTTTGGGGAGCTGTTAATTAAAAGGGAACTGCAAATTTTACACTACTCATAGACAGAATTCTTTCCACAGAAGTTTGCTTAGATTTTTTGGCCCGAGTGAATGTGCTCCAATTCCATACACAGGAGACGTGGAAGGGAAACCAGATTGCTAAGGTTCCATAAGAGAAGCATGATTATGGTTAATGATTCGTTCTTATGTATATGTATCTGAACTGAGATACAGTGCTGAACTTCTGCTGGCCAAACTCAATTTAAAGTTTTTACCTTTTTGCCTACAAAATGTGGGGAGGGAGAGGGGAAGGAAGCCATGTAGTGAAATTTTACAATCTGTTGAAGCTTTCATGACATCCCTTCATTGATTGATATGCAAGCTTAAATGATTCTTTCATGTAGTCTAATTACGGGTGACCTTATTGCATGGTTCAAAGACAGTAACTTTACATCATGAGCCCCAATTCTTTGTGTAGTCCGGTACATTTTGCTTTGTTTCCCTCCAACAACCAAAACCTCCACATTGATTATGACTCTTTTCTTGTTCGAATTTCTCTATAGGAGACTCTTTCTTGTTTTACTAATGGTTTGGACGTTGGAGGGTTTGCAAGATCAAGAGCCCTACGCAATTTGTTTAGCATCACAAACTAAACCATTTCGTTTAAGAAAATATGAGTAATTGGCAAAAACAAATACAAGTTTGCGTGACACAAAATTATTACAAAGTCATTAAAAATTAAAGAGAAAATTTACCGTCACAAAAACATTAAAAACTAACAAAAAAATTCATATATGATATATGTATATATAGAAAAACAAAATGGTGCTTCCGTCCACAGCTTTAAAAGCTGACTATAATAGTTTTTTCGTACGACACATCAACAACCCAATTAATTCGTAGACGGAATTACGAAATTAAACGTAAATGCCATTTTTCATTTTGATATAAGTTTTTAAAATTTTGTGACTGTTCTGTTAAACAGGCGAAACTTATATGACCATTCTTGGGACCGTTTTGTTAGCATAGGATCATTATCAACATTTTCTGAAATTGGATAAAAATAAGTGAACATTCCAATGCTCTGTTTCAGCTGCCGAACTTAGATTAGAAAGGAAAAAGGAGAACTCATTTTTGCACACACACGGATGAATATTTTACACACATCTTCTCTTTCTATTGCCTCTCTGCCATATCCTTTGCACGAAAATGGCCGTCGCCGCTCTCAGCTGTCTCCCGCCCTAGAAAGCTTGCAATCACTGCCCACTGACTGTTGGGTTCAAAAAGTTCAACCCTTTTTCACTCCTTTACCCCCGTTTCGTCCCGATTGTTAATCGAACTCAGCTCTACCAACAGCGACAATGGCGTCCACGCCGCCGCTCTCAATCAACGCCCAGAAGCCTTATCACAACAACCCGCTAACACAAAACAACTTCCAGACCAGCAGCCACCGTCAGCACCAGCATCACCACCACCACAACCACCACCCGCAGCAGTACCGCCAGGTACCCAATCAGAAATTCTGGGTCCCGGGCACGCGCAGCGCCGCCGCCGCCGCTTCTTCCTCCGCTGCTACAGCTCCCGCCTTTCCTTCCCTAGCTCCCCTTAAGTCACCCGATTCCAACCTCGCCGCCAACTTTTCGGGTCGCAGCTCGACCCGGGTTGTCTCCAAGTTCCACCTGGGTCGACCTAAGTCAACGGCGGGCTCCCGCCACACTCCAATCTCCGAGGAGGCTCTCCGCCAGGTGATGAGTTCAGGAAAAGACGAATTAACCCTCGAGAACGTTCTCCTCGCGTTTGAGTCTCGCCTCTGCAGCTCCGACGACTACATTTACATGCTCCGTGAGCTCGGCAACAATGGCGATTGGGGAAGAGCCCTCTGCTGCTTCGAGTTTGCCATCAAGAGGGAGAAGAGAAAGCTGGAGAAGGGGAAGTTAGCCAGCTCCATGATCAGCACACTCGGAAGATTGGGCAAAGTGGAGCTGGCAAAGAGCGTCTTCGAGACAGCTTTCAATGAAGGGTATGGCAACAATGTGTACACTTTCTCTGCTTTGATTAGTGCTTATGGGAAGAGTGGCTACTGTAATGAAGCTATGCAGGTCTTGGAATCGATGAAGTACTATGGCCTTAAGCCGAATTTGGTCACTTACAATGCTGTGATTGATGCTTGTGGCAAGGGGGGAGTTGAGTATAGCAAACTAGTAGAGATTTTCAACCTCATGTTGAAGGATGAAGTGGAGCCTGATCGAATTACCTACAACACTCTGCTTGCTGTATGTAGTAGAGGAGGTTTATGGGATGCTGCCAGAAGTTTGTTCAGTGAAATGGAAGGTCGAGGGATCCAACGGGATTTGCATACTTATAATACCCTTCTAGATGCTGCTTGTAAAGCTGGGCAATTAGACATAGCATCGAAGATTATGTCCGAGATGCCTGGAGAGAAGATGTTTCCAAATGTGGTTACTTATAGCATTATGATTGATGGTTATGCTAAAGCTGGTAGATTGAATGATGCCCTGTTGTTGTTTAATGAAATGAAGGTTAAGGGGATTGAGTTGGATAGAGTTTTGTATAACACATTGCTCTCGGTTTATGCTAACCTTGGTAAACTTGAGGAGGCTCTGGACGTCTACAAGGAGATGCAAGCTTTTGGATTTGGAAGAGATGTTGTTACTTATAATGCACTCATAGCTACATTTGGGAAGAAGTGCAAGTACCATGAAGTGAGAAGAGTGTTTGAAGACATGAAACTACGGCGTGTGTCTCCAAACTTGGTAACCTATTCGACTTTGATCGATGTGTATTCCAAAGGTGGGTTTTATAATGAAGCCATGGAAGCGTTTAGAGAGTTGAAGCTAGCAGGATTCGAGGCTGATGTTGTTCTCTACAGTGCACTTATCAATGTGTTGTGTGTTGTGTTGGTGGATTCGTTGAAACTGCTGTTTCTTTGCTTGATGAGATGACAAAGGCTGGTACTAGACCTAATGTCGTAACTTACAACTCGATCATCAATGGTTTTGGTCTGTCATTTGATTCGGAATCTGTGGTGGTTAATGATGCTGAGAAGGGCGATGAAATGTTGCAAGTTGGTCCTTTAAGGACAATTATTGCCCAGGAGGCTGCTGGCTTAGATGAGCTGATGGAGAAAGGTGATAACAAGATCATGAAGATATTTGGGCAGCTTGCCGCGGAGAAGGATGGGTTATCAAAGAATGGCGAAAGGAAGGAACTTTTGTGCATATTGGGGCTCTTCCAAAAGATGCATGAGCTGCGAATCAAACCAAATGTTGTCACATTTTCAGCCATTCTAAATGCTTGCAGGTAACCTACGCTATTTCTTGGCGTTATTGCTTAGTTACATAAGCTCTTGAACTGATGGAGAAAACCCAGCGTAGCATATTCGATTGTGTAAGTTTACCTTTTGTTCTGATGCAGTCGTTGTAATTCCTTTCAAGATGCCTCGGTGTTACTCGAGGAGCTACGCTCATTCGATAACCAAATCTACGGTGTAGCTCATGGACTCCTGATGGGTTACAGAGGAAATGCTTGGCTGCAGGCATGCTCACTCTTTGACGAAATGAAGTCTTTGGACGCTCCCACTGCATCTGCCTTCTACAACGCGCTAACAGATGTTCTGTGGCATTTTGGGCAGGTCAGTTGTCACTCCCTTATATACTATATCTTAGCACGAGAGCCTGCTGCTAATCAAGATATTCTTGCCAATTCATATTAACAGAAACGTGGGGCCCAGCTAGTTGTGGTCGAAGGAAAACGTCGGCAGGTATGGGAGACCGTGTGGTCAGACTCTTGCTTAGATCTGCATCTGATGTCTTCTGGCGCTGCTCTAGCCATGGTTCACACATGGCTGCTTGATATCCGATCCATTGTGTTTGAAGGCCGAGAACTGCCCAAATGGTTGAAGTATGCATCCTACCATTAGCTCTGGTCAATTACGCAAATAATCATTGAACTACTCTGATTTTTAACAAACTTGTAGATCATGTTGTTAGTGTCATAAACCAGTTAGTGCCAATAACTCGAATTGTTGAGAGAAGGTTATGTTGGATCTTATACCACTGTCTAACAGTTAGTAGGCTAAAAATTTGCTGCCCTAAAGGATACACTGTTTCAAGCAGCTGCTTATATACTCATGTTACTTTTTGTTGTTGGTTTCTTGCAGCATCCTGACTGGATGGGGCAAGCATAGTAAAGTGGTAGGAAACAGTGCCCTAAAGAGAAATGTGGAAGCTCTGCTTACCGGAATGGGAGCCCCATTCCAACAGGCGAAATGCAACCTAGGTCGGTTCATATCATCAGGAGCTCTCGTCACGGCATGGCTGAGAGAACCCGGCACCCTAAGCGTGCTCGTTCTTCACGATGCCAGAACACCAGACGTCGCAGACAATGATGTTTCGAGATCCGGTGTTGAAATGCAGATGATTGCTTTGTAGTGGTGGTAGTAGTAGCTGTTTCATTGTTGTACCATCATCATCACCCTATTTATTTTGGTCTTAGGTTCCGTTCCATAAAATTCTGCTCAAACCATTAGTAGGTTGGAGAGGGGACTTAAGCTACATGTAGAGGTCTTGTCCATGTAAGACATTCTGCTCAATCGATAGAAGTTTTTCAGAGACAGAGAACTGTCTTTTGTTTGAATCCCCTTTAGGTGGGGGGGATCTTCTGTATGTAATTTGGAATATACAGTGTTTGTAATATTTGCAGTCCAGTCCATAAAGGTTCTTTCTTTTGCTTCAGCTTTACCTGTTTACCATATGTTGAAAGTTTGAAACAAACCGGCTAATGAAGAACACCGAATAAGGCGTGAAAAATGAAAAGAAAAAAGTTTAAATGCCGTAACACAAAAAATATTCATATTTTTCAAAACCAAACTCGAAATGCGATAAATTGTCGAGCCAAATAGGTTGACAAGATCTTTAAAATGAAGAAACAATTGCTAAAATATCAAAACATGAAATTAGTAAAAAGATCCGACTTGCCGGATTCGAACCAGCGACCTAAGGATATACTGATGGCTTTGCCCACTACAGTCCTCCGCTCTACCAACTGAGCTAGAGTCGGATACTGACTATTAGAATACCACTTTCAGTAGTAAACAATATTCAGCGAAGAGGGAACTGTGTTTGTGACACTTTGTGATCCAGGTTTCCCGCGTCTCTCGGTCAGCAGTTCCGGAGTTCATCTGAAAATATGGAAAGGAAACAACAGAGACTGGACTGATATGGAAGCAGAATGAAAAACCTGAAGGCTGAAACCGATTAATAAGAAAGAAAATAATTGAAAATCCATTCTTCTCACCGAATCTCCATTCCTGCAAACCAACAGATATCTTCCGTTTCACCATGGAGAAGAAGAACATTAACGCCTCCAAGACCCCGACTGCGGCGGCAGCGACAGCAGCAGTATCCACGGCAATGCCGGCTACAAAAGATCCTCCCTCCGTGGTGCAATCAAATAGTAGATCACCTTCGCAGCCTTCACCGACAAAGCACCTGCCCAAGCAGCCATTCATGATCGGCAATTAAATCCCTTCCCTATCGCTGGTTTCTCATTTTCCCGATCTGGGATTTTGGCTGAAATCACTCTCTGCGTGTTTTCAGGTGTCGCCGGCGGGACTGCTTCCGGCAAAACGACTGTCTGTAATCTGATCATCTCCCAGCTCCACGATCAACGAGTCGTTCTCGTTAATCAAGTGAGAATAAAGTGATCTCTTTTCTTTCAGGAATGTTGTTTGAGATTCTGGATCGAAGGAATCAATGGACTTTCTCTTCTTTGCAACTCTGTCTTTTTTTTCCTTTGTGAAAGGATTCATTTTACCGGTCCCTTACACCTGAGCAACTGAAGAACGTCAAAGAATACAACTTTGATCATCCCGGTAGCTTTTCCTTTCCTGGGTTAGCCTCCCATTTTTCTGAGTACTTGTTCAATGCTGAAATCAACTAGTGCTGGGTTGTTTTCTATTCGTTTGTTGCAGATGCTTTCAACACAGAGCTTCTGCTGTCGTGCATGGAGACACTGAAGCGAGGGGAAGCCGTCACCACGCCGAACTACGACTTCAAGACCCATCAAAGCGTGGGACCTGGGAGCAAGGTGAATTGATGTGAAATTGGTGGTGGTTTTCCTTTTGTTTGGTGCAGTCAACTTGTTTGTGTTGATGTCTCAGCTAAGTGTTTTAGGGGGGATTGAGCTGTTGCAGGTGAACCCTGCAGACATAGTGATTCTTGAAGGGATCCTAGTTCTTCACGATGAACGGGTGCGTGATCTTCTGAACATGAAGATTTTCGTCGACACAGGTTGTGTTCTATTCCCCTCATCTACTAGATTGATCAGGAAATCAGATTGTACAACTTTTCTAGTCCTTGTGATTCACATAACCATTCAAGACGTTCTCGAATTGTTTCACCAGTGCAGATTCTGACCTACGGCTTGCCAGGAGGATTAAAAGGGATACAGTTGAGAGAGGGAGGGATGTTCAGAATGTGCTTGATCAAGTTAAGTTCCATAACCTCCCTTGACCTAGTTCAAAATGTAGCTATGTCTTGGACTGGGGTTGTGTTTAGATTATCCTTATTACCTTACTAATGTGGCATAACTTTAAAATTAGATGACATCGAGCTGAAAAACCAGACATTTGAATCGCGTTGATGTGCAGTCAAACCTGCACCAAGTGTTTTTGATCTGCAAATATGGCCAGTTAACCAATTTGCCAACCTGTGATGTTGCAGTATGCTAAGTTTGTGAAGCCTAGCTTCGACGAATTCATACTCCCCTCAAAGAAGTATGCAGACATTATCATCCCACGAGGAGGAGACAACGAAGTTGCCATCGATTTGATTGTACAGCACATTCATACGAAGCTTGGACAGCATGATTTGTGCAAGATATATCCAAATCTTTTTGTTTTCTTCTCCACATTTCAGGTATTCATCAAATGCTTTCCTTTTGGATTAGAAACTAAGCCTTTCATTCTTTGCTGGCTGATCATATCCTTGGAAGTTTGATTCCAGATTGGCGGCATGCACACGCTGATAAGGGATATGCAGACTACAAACCATGATTTCGTGTTCTATGCAGACCGGTTGATTCGTTTGGTGGGTAAAAGCATCCCACTTGAAGCTGAATTGCTGACTGGGACAAGAGAGTTACTGCATTGTTACTTTCTTTTCAGTTACGGTGTGAATAGTTTGAAAGTTGATGTTTGCAGGTGGTAGAGTATGGTCTTGGGCACCTGCCATTTACAGAGAAACAGATCATTACTCCAACAGGTAAAAGACAGAACCCTTGCCATTTTCTATTTGCTCTCTCCCCCAAGCTTGAGCACCAAGAAACACTGCCAGAAACTCAGTTTTCTATCCATCTCTATAGTTTTGTTCCATTTGTTCGAACTATTACATGTTTTAGTAGCTAAAAATTAGTGAGGATTTTAAGAATTTCCTCTGTGCAGGATCCATATACCCAGGAGTTGTCTTCTGCAAGAGATTGTGTGGCGTCTCAGTCATCAGGAGGTATGCAAGTAACTTTCTTCCGCATTGAAATGTCAAATGGTATCAAACCAATAACCAGCATCATTCATTATGATACGAATAAGCAGCGGGGAGAGCATGGAGAATGCGCTGAGAGCATGTTGCAAAGGAATCAAAATCGGCAAGATCCTCATCCATGGAGAGCGTAACGATGGAAGGCAGCTGATATACGAGAAGCTACCTTCGGACATCTCTAGCCGCCATGTCTTATTGCTCGACCCAGTTCTTGCTTCAGGTTCGTCACAAAAGCCTTCCCTGGTACTGATTAGTTTCCCAGGAACGAGAAAATGTGTTTAGTTTTGACAAAGAACGATGTTTTTCAATGTGGTGAAAAACAGGGAACTCTGCAGTGGAAGCTGTGTCTTTGCTTCTCAGTAAAGGGGTTCCAGAATCCAACATCATTTTCCTCAACCTCATAGCAGTAAGTGCCCCCCAATCCTTTCCATGTTCGTTTTGGTTCTTGCTCCATCCTCGCAAATCGTGTATGCTGATCTACCACAAGTGCAGGCACCACAAGGAATACATGTCATCTGCAAGAAGTTCCCCAAGCTCAAAGTTATAACGTCAGAGATCGATGAAACGTTGGATGATGATTTACGTGTGATTCCAGGCATGGGAGAGTTCGCAGACCGTTATTTTGGCACAGATTGATCCTTCAACTAGAACTTCCAACAACTAATAATAATGTCTCTCATTCTTTGATCAAAGTCGATAGTGCTCTCCCTATATATCTCCATTCTTTCATCTCTATTCATGTAACGGAACCAAACTGTAAGAGAAATTTTGACAACAGCTGTTCTTTCTTTAGTTGTTTCCTCTAAGAAAAATGTTCATAGACCTCTCAAAGGAGTTGTACCCTATTTGAGTCAAGTAGAATCATGAAGAAGACAGTTGCAGGTTAGGTGCTAGAAAAGGATTAAAAAATTCAATGCCCAAAACTGAATGTTTATCAGAAACTTGTGGTAACGAATCTTCACCAGTTAGCTCCTAGAAGAGCAAGGTACAAACTGAAAGAAAGGAGGTAACAAGGGGGGAACTCAAAACTTGCTAGAGCTACAATAAGTCAACAACCATTTTCCCTATTCATCTTGGATTGCGAAATTGAATAGCCTATAGGAGTGTCGCAACTACAAACCGAGCAAATAAGTTGAATTTTCGCTCATCATCAGCTTTGACCGGAAAGACTAGGCTTTTGAGTTCTTTTTACTCTTCTTCTTTCTGGGTGCATTGCTGCTGGGTCCAATTTCTATTGCCATTCTCTTTGTTCTGCAGAGGGAACATAGCACAATTACTTCAGAACTCCTCAAAAGTCAAAACTAAGCTATCAAGAACAGCAAATCAGTAGTGCAAACTGAAATACAGGGGAGAAATTGAGGTTGGATATACGAACACACCGGCAAGATAGGTCATCAGACTCCTTGCTTACATCTTCAACTGCATCATCAGAAACAAGAATTGCAAAGACATGAGCTCAAAGAAAGCATAGAGTTTTCCCACTCTGAATGAAAAACACCTTAAATCTGAGCCTATTCCAATTTGTTCCTCCATAGAAGAAGATATCAAGCAACATGCCAAGCTCAGCGCTTTTTCTGTAACATACCTGCTTCCATTCCTTCCCCGTCCTCATCCAACTCAGCCTCTTCGTCAGAGCCCCACCGATCATCTCCATCTTCGAAATCCCACCGTGCTCCCTTAGGTGGCATCCAGAACTCAGCTTCTTCTACCTCAGAATCATCACTCTCCCCATCAGCTGGAACATCCCTGATTTCAGTCACGATTTCTTCAACAGTCTTTGCCTTCTTGTCCTTCTTTTTCTTTTTCTTCTTCCTCTTCTTCTTATTCTCCTTATCATCACCATTCCCATCCCCATCCCCATGTTCCTTCTTCTCTTCACCTTCAGCTGATTTCCCATTTGGAACCAATTTCCCCATTTCCTTTAGTTCTGCTCCCACCGAAAAGAAAACCACACTCAATATCACAATTTCTCCCCACTTCCAACAGTTAAACAAGGAAAAACAGAAGAACACAAAAACAAACGAACCTAATTTGTTGAGGAACCGCCTGCCATTGATGTGCTTCCAGATATGCTCCTCGGTCTTATTCACTGTATCCCCAGTCAACTTACAGACCAATTTCGACCTTCAAAAGAAGAATTCACAGCAATCCTCTGTAAAATGTAAATACTTTACGGGAAAAACTAAGAACCCTAATAAAAAAAATTAACAAACGGAGAAGCTGGTGAGTTATTTTGCCATTTCTAGTGATACCTGTTGAGAGGGTCCTGCTTGAACATGTTGAGAGGAGCCTTGCGGGTGGACAGAGCATGGTTGACGAGACCCAGCCGGCACCGTTTGCTCTGCGAATACGATTCCTTGTCCTTGGAGAGGACCTCGTGGCCTGTCTCGACGCACTTGAACCTTCCGTTCTCGAGCTCGGTGAAGGAAGGCGGACCGAGCAAATTCTCCCCTTCTTTCGCCGTCGTCGACGTCTCTTCTTCCGCCATTTCTTCCGACGGCTTCAAGCTAACTCCCGTTACTACGGCTGCCGCCAGCGTTGTACCGATTGTCCTATGTCATAACTCATAAGGGCCCTAGGAGTGAGTGGGAAAGCAAAAGCCCAAAAACTCATAAGCCCACAAAGATTTGGGCTTTTCATTACCCGGCAACTCTAAGGTGAGAATTCCGAGTGTTCTCTCTTCTTTCCCAGTTGCCGTCCGGCGAACTAATCCACCGCCATGGCTCAACGTCTGAATTTCTCCTCTTCCATTTCCACCTCGCATCTTTCGTCTATTCTTCCCTCTCAGAATTCCGTCGCTGCTGCTTCTTCGAAACCAAATTGGAAGCCCCTCACTTCCCACTTCCTCCCTCATCCTATCCCTCTCATCCGTCTCTGCTTACGCTCCACCAACTACTCCGTCTGGCGTCTGGCTGTGACGGCTCTCTCTGCCGATGCTTCGGGAAAGAAGCCGCTGCTCGAAGTCAAAATTTTCAAGGCTGTGATCGCTGAAACAGGACAGGAAATTCTAAAGGGCGTCAACCTAGTCGTGAATGAAGGGGAGGTATATTGACTGATAGTGTTGGATAGTTCTATCAATTTCTGGAGTTTGGTGGTCAACTTAAACAATTTTCATATTTTCCGGCGAGGGATAGGTCCATGCTATAATGAGCAAAAATGGTTCCGGGAAAAGCACATTCTCAAAGGTTCGTATATGATCTCACTTACTCGATACCGTTCGCTGATGATTTATCAATGTGGGCTGCCATGCTGCTTTAGATGGCACCAGTAGTGGTGGGAATGTTATTGGAACAAGAATGATATTGTTGTTATGTCGCCTGGAAGCTGTTCTTTTGATGCCCATGTTCTTGAGATCATTTCTTGGTTGGTTTGATTAGATTTGTGTGTGGAGTTCTGATCATGAATCATAATACACATGCTCAGGTTTTCGTTGGCCATCCACATTATGAAGTTAGGTGGCAGCGTGATCTTTAAAGGAGAGAACTTGCTTGACATGGAACCGGAGGATAGGTCCCTTTCAGGGCTTTTGAGCTTTGAGTCCCCAGTTGAAATCCCTGGTGTCAGCAATATTGACTTCCTAAACATGGCTTACAATGCTCGAAGAAGAAAACTTGGTATCCCTGAGCTTGGTCCAATTGAGGTATCATTCCCTTTCCAAATGCTTTCCGCGAACTGTCTTTCGTTTGACGTTTTGTCGTATGTCGTTGCCTTTGAGAACATGTAAGTTGGATTAATCTCGATAGAGGTGACAAACAAGTAATCCAGTTCATTGACGAATTATATTTCCACTTTCTATGACATGGATCCTGTAAATCTTCACAGCCCCATTAGTTTCGTTCTGCCTGATATGTTTGTACGAAAGCGAAGTAATCTTGAGATATACTTATTAGTTTGCTCAACTAACTTCTGTTGACCTATCTTTTTTTAATTTTTTATTGCAGTTCTATGCGTACCTGTTTCCCAAGCTTGAGCTTATGAACATGACGAGTGATTTTCGAAACAGAAATGTTAGTGAAGGGTTCAGTGGTGGTGAAAGGAAGCGGAACGAGATTTTACAGCTTGAGGTAATGTTTCGTATCTGAATCTGTGTTCTGCTGAACTAAGTTCTATGTGATGGAGTTCTTTCATAAAAGTTTACATGGTTAAGCTTCCTTTTTAACCTAACGAATCAAATTGTTATATACTTCATTCAGACATTTTTTGGGTTGTTGCATACTCTATATTTGGCATCAGAAAGCACTTTTATGCAAGGTGCACTCAGGGTACTGTGTGCATGGATAAATGTAGGATAGGATATTTGTGGATTGGGACTGTATGTGATGTTCGTTTACATCATTGTAGAACTAACGAGAGGCCCCTTTCTGAGGAAACTTGGTAATTTCATGATTCAACAATTCGCTAGCAGCACAATCCCCTGATGAATGTCATTCTTCTTTGTCTAGTATGCCAATGCCTTCCTGCATATCTCAGGTTCTGGAAGCAGATTTGTCTGTATTAGATGAGATTGATTCTGGTCTAGATGCCGATGCTCTCCAAGATGTTGCAAAAGCAGTTAATGGACTCTTGACGCCTAAGAAGTCTGTTTTGATGGTTACACATTATCGACGGCTGTTGGAATTCATCCAGCCTTCCTATGGTTACACATTATCTCGTTAACATAATTTTGTTAAAATGACCGTCTTTCTTACAGCATCACCTGCATCCTATGGATTAGTTTCTTCCTCATGTTGATGTCTTCTATGCTTCTGTTAACTTTGTGAATCATCTTAATGTTAGCTAATGTGTGCTTGGTACGTATTCGTAGGAGGATGGAAGAATCATAAAGACTGGGGATACTAACATTGTAAGTGTTCTCGAGAAGGAAGGTTATAAAGCAATGTCTACCGCCTGAACAGTCAACGTATCGGGGAATAACGGTAATGCTAAGTGTATGGCATCTCCCATCTCTGTACTTGTTCTTGGGGATTCGGAACTTCACTGTTCATCAGTGTGTTTTATGTTCCTGGTGAAGATTGCTGTAAGTTTGCGATTATCTGGGAGCTCCATTCCGATCTTAGGTAACGTTTTGTAGTGTATACACACATATTTCTAGTACTTTGCCTAATATAGAATATAATGCAGCTTTTCTTTGTTTTCTTTCATCTGCTAGTTCGGCTGGTTCTTTTTGTCGGGACCAACAATGAGCCCACAATTGCGATCAATTCCTGCGTCTGTCGAAGTCTTCTTCTCTTTGCAAAAAGACAAAAGGATCAGAGGAGAGAAAGAAAAGGGATAAAGAAGGCAATTCCAGAGACCCGAAACATTTGAATAGGTTTTGCCAATTCACACTCAAGTGGAAAAATGACTATGCCGATCGTGTAACACGAGGAAGAAAATGGATATGTCACTCTTTCGTATGGATTACTCGCATACAAGTAAATATTACACTGATTGACAGACAACAGGCCAGTTAGACTGCTACCAATGGGACACCAATTTGATCAGTTGACAACATCTGAGAAACCAATCTCATCTCTGGCCTAGCCTGCGGATTGGTGTTCAAACATGCTGCAGCGACCCTCAAGACGTTCTCCAAGTCTTGCTTGATTAGAGCTGAAGGAGGAGAGAGACGCTGGTCTAGCAGATCATCCAACGGCAATGCTATGTCTGTCAAAGAGGAGGAGGCGAACGATAGCACGGTTTCCCCAGGATGGTTCCCTTTGATCACTTCCAGTGCCAACACTCCGAAGCTATACACATCGCATTTCTCCGTCACCCTCATTGTATACGCCAGCTCTGCCACAAAAAAATGAGAGTTGAAGCTCATCTACAATACTACTGAAAACAAAAGCAAAAAAGGATGAGAAATTGGGTTTTAACTGAAGGTACCTGGAGCAAGATATCCACGGGTGCCAGCCTGTGCAGTCCAATGGGAGGTATCAGTGTTGAGAAGCTTTGCAGTCCCAAAATCCGAAACTCGGACTTCGTAATCGGTATCCAACAGCACGTTATTGCTGGTTATATCTCGATGAACGATGGGTATGGTGCAATCGTGGTGCAAGTAAGACAAGGCATGAGCCACTCCTCTCACAATGTTGACCCTCTTCCACCAATCCAACTCCACGGCTTCCCCATCGTGGCTCAGAACTGAAGCTAAGCTCCCTCTCTCCAGGTACTCGTACACCAAGAAGGAGTGTCTAGAGTGAGAACAGAAACCATAGAGTTTCACAATGTTCCGGTGCCTTACCTCGGTCAACACTTTGATCTCGCTCAGGAACTCCCTCTGAAGCGCCCCATTGCTGTCGTGGAAACCGTGGAGCTTCTTCACTGCCACGTTGATTCCGGATGGCAGCCTGGCCTTGTACACCGTACCATAACCTCCCTTCCCAATGCAGTACCTGGAATCAAAGGTCTCGGTTGCTTTCACGATTTCAGAGTACATGATCTTCCCATCGAACCCAGGGGTGATCAAGATGTCCTCTTCCTGCTGCTGCTGTAGTGGTTGTGTTTCTGCCTCTCCCCTGCCATTCCGGTGAATGCAGAGCATTCCCAAAGCTAATAGCACAACAACCACGGCCAAGACAGGCAGGAAAATGACCAAGAACAAGAACATACGGCTCTTTTTTCTCGATGAACCGGTTCCTGGAGTAGAAGAAGGATTGCACCGCTGTAGACCCTCAATACTTCCACACAAGCCACTGTTGCCCTGTACATCTTCAATCGAAGCGTTTTGGAAGCTTCTACTGTTTGGAAGAGGACCCTGCAATCTGTTATAGGAAATGTCAACGGCGCGCAAGGGGATTTGTGCTAACCCATTTGGAATTGACCCAGAAAGGCTATTCCTTGACAGGTTCAGGAACTCCAAGCTTCCCAAGGAGCTCAGCCTCGATGGGATTGGGCCGGTGAGCGAGTTCCGGCTGAGATCGAGATTTGACAGATGAATCAGATTGCCCAGTTGATCTGGAATGCTTTCCCCGAACTGGTTGTTGCTGAGATTCAAGTAGTTCAGCTGAGAAAATTCGCCTATGCTAGCCGGAATTGACTGGTTGAACCTGTTAGAAGACAAATCGAGCAGCTCCAGCTCAGTAAATGATCTCAACTCTGGAGGGATAGGCCCTGAGAGTTGATTGCCGTAGAGTGCTAGCCTGACTAAAGAACTCAGCTTTCCAAGCTCTATGGGAAGTTGACCAACCAATTGATTGGAAGAAAGATTAAGCCCCTGCAGCCGAGAAACGTTACCAATCTCCGGCGGAATCTCACCCCTGATGTTGTTCTCAGAAATCAGAAGTGTAGCCAAATTGGGGCACGATCCCCAGTTGGATGATATCTCACCGTAGAAGTTATTCCGGCTGAGATCAATGTACTGCAAATCTGGGTAGACCCCGAAGTCATCAGAAATATTCCCGGTGAACTGATTATCTTCCAGACGAACCCGGACGAAGGTCGGGCAGGTCCTGAAGCTTCTAGGAACAGGGCCGGAGAAGTTGTTGGCATTGGCGGTGAAATTGATCAGCGATTGCTGACCTCCGCAGAGGTTCTCAGGTAGAACGCCGGAGAAATTGTTGCTGTCTAGCTGGAGAACCGTGAGCTTGGTGAGGTTCGCTATCTCCTTAGGGATTGAACCAGAGAGACGGTTCACACGAAGATACAAGATTTCCAATGTGCTCAAATTTCCAATTGAAGCAGGAACAGGGCCCGTGAGTCGATTCTCGCTCACCTCCAGATCTACAATGGACTCCAAGTTCCCCAGCTCTGGTGGAATCCCGCCGGAGAGCTGGTTCCCGTAGAGATGGAGCTGGACCAGGGATGTCAGCCGGCCAATCGACGGAGGAATTGGACCGGAGAGGTTGTTTGTATGGAGGCTGAGGAACTGGAGCGACCTGAGGTTCCCGATTTCGTCAGGAATTCGGCCGGAGAGTGAATTCATGAACATGTAGAGAGTAGTCAAGTTGGTCAATTTCCCGAAACTTGCCGGAATTGGACCGGATAACTGGTTGGTGTCGATGAAAAACTCGGTGAGTTCGGTCAAGTTACCGATTTCCGGGGGAATTGGACCGGAGATTGCATTGTCGTAGAGGTACAAGCGCTCCAATCTGGTCAAGTTCCCTATTGAAGAAGGAAGCGGGCCTTCGAGATAGTTGGTGTAGAGGGCGAGCTCGGTCAAGGACTCCAGCTGGCCGATCTCGTTGGGAATCGAGCCGTTCAGCTGGTTGTCAATGATGTGGAGGGTTTCCAGCTTTCTGAGGAGGCCGATTTCCGGCGGGATGACGCCGGAGAGCTGGTTGAGGGACACGTCGAAGTAGATGAGGTTGGCGAGCTGGCCGATTGCGGGTGGGATGATGCCGTAGAGCTGGTTTATGCTCAGCTCGAAGTAGGAGAGGCTGGGGAGCGAGGAAAAGGGGAAGTCTTCCAGCGTACCATTCAGGCCGGAGTTGGTGAGATTCAGCCGAAGCACGCTCCCGGCGGCGGTGCAGGAGACTCTGACGAAGCGGCAGGGGGTGGCGGCGGCGCGGGTGGCGTTGACCGGCCAGGTGGAGATGTTGGATTGGCGGAGGTCGTTAAGGGTGGAAGCCCATCGGAGGAGAGCGGCGGCTTCGGATGCGGAGTCGGAAGCTGCCGGGAGTGGTGAAGTGAGGAGAAGAAGGGAGTAGAGGATAAGAATAGGAAGAAGCTGAAGCGGCAGAGGTTGTTGGGTCCTCCTGTTGGAGGTTGTTTCATCAATTTCTTCTGCCATTTTTTGGGCTTTTGTTTGCTGGGAAACGTTGGTTTTTGGCTTTTGCTATGTTCATCTATTTTCCGGGAATGTGCTTCAAGCCGCGATGGATGGATGATTGCTTGCTGTTCGTGAAAGCAAATGTTGATTGGTCAACAGTCTGCCATTTGACAAATGGGATGCATTCCGATGGCGCGTCTTGGGCTCTTGGCTGAATGCTTTAGTTGACCTCGGAGTTTGTTCATACATGTTTGATCAGAAAGCACTAACGGAAGTTATGTGAAGGAGACTTCCACGATATGAGGTAATTTCAACACGATCGTATTGCCAAAAGATTTATCGATTAGTATTGAAATGATTTTCGTATCATATAGAAGCAGATGTTTATTTTAATGGAAATAAAGTTTTAAGTTCTTGACCATGGAGATTTGATTGGAAAAATTGAGTATGAAAATACATATCATGGGATGGTCTCCATGTGAGAACATCTTGATTTTTTTCCCTAATATAAATATTTTTTATAGAATATAAAATGTTATACGCTAACAAAATCAACTAATATTCCTCTAATTCATAAACTAATATAGAATGAATTAAAAATTAACCTACTACATGTACTTTCTCCAAACCATGACAATACATTACATGCCATGCCTAGTGGTAGGTAGCGAAATCAAAATATGTCAGTCGTCATGCAATTTGAAGTCAATGATCCTTAAAACTTACTTGTACGTGGCAAGTCATTGTCCTCTATTCTAAGTTTATTCTAGATCTATAATGCCTTTAGAGATCGTTACGATGAAGCAATTCAGATATTTTTACAAAACTAGTCATTTATAAACCATGTAGTATTGCTTCTTGTGCTTTTGCTATCTTGTTTGTACATTATATATTTCTAGTTTATTTTTTTTTATAAAGATTCAACTTTTATTTTGAAGGGTTTCTAAATATTGCATACTTGTTAGAAAATATTTAGAAGTATCCATTAAAATTGTCTTCTTCTTTGTTAATGAAAAAAATGAAATAGAAAAGTGAGAAGGAGAGAAAAGGAGACATAAATAAAAAATAGAAATTTAAATGATTTTCATAATCACAAAAATACTCTCAATTTTACCTTTGGATCTATAAAACTTGATCTAACGGTTGGAAGAGACATAGTCACTTGATCAACGACCCTTCTTAATCATGAAATCCCCACCCAAACTTGTTGGATGCAGATCTTATGACCTTTGCACATCACCCTTTTTCCTTGTATTTGTTTCTCTAATTTTGTATGCACTCCGTTTCGGTTGATGCTATGTTTATAGCATCTATCCTCTTTTTTTTTTCCCTAAAATTTTATCCTGGTTAATTAATAATACTGAATCACCATTATAAAAAAATGAATTGTAGAAAAATATTTTTTGGTGTATTTTAACTGTATTCATAGATTTTTACTAATGGGTATTTATTGAGAATCTATCAGAACATGTACACATTCAACACAAATGAGAGATATAAAGCGAGTCTGGATAAAATCCGAACTTGAATGCCGGAGACACAAGGCATGAATTAACTTATACTATTAGTCAACTCGCGCTTGTATATGTATATGTGTATAATTATATACTCATTTATTATTTAAAATTATAAATTATGTATTTGAGGAATATAGGCATTGCATACAATCACAACGTACCAATCTTTTGTTCTATGTAGGAATTCCATCTAGACAAAAGTTGAGGGTTCAAATTGATAAGTCCCGGTTAGTCCAATGACTAAATTAGATAATTAAAAGGAGAAGAGGGACTAAATTAGATAATTAAATAGAACCGCAAAACTGAAGCCACTAGCCTCTAGGTCTAGGCCATTCTAGCTTACTCTGCAGGCAAGCAACCGACTGACATCTCTTCGCTCAGCACACGCCGCGGCTTTTTGGTCACGAAACGAATCCTCTTTCTTTTAGATCGTCATTCTCCTCCTCCTGCCACCGCTCAATCTCGGAGCTAGCCGGCGATCGGAAATTAGAAGTTCCCATATTGACGACGATCTCTGTTCCGATTCAGATGGAGGGAAGAGGGAGAATGCTGCCGCTGCTGGCTCTTCACGCCGTCGCCGAGTACTACAGACTGCCATGGAAACCTCCCGTCACGGCGGGACTAATCGCCGCCAATACCCTCGTCTACCTGAAGCCCGCTTTCCTCCGCCACCTCCTCCCTTCCATCGAGGAGGTCTGGTTCAATCCCCACCTCATTCTCAAGGTAAACCCTCCTCTGTTTTCCCTCAATTTGCGCATAATTCTTGCTCGCTACCTGTTTGATTGATTGCCCGGGAGATACTTGTTTCAGATAATCCCATGAATTGCTTGTGAGATTAGTTAAGGAAATAACTTGGCTGCTTCCCGTTGAGTCCAAAACCTGAACATTTGGGGTTCTTCATTTTGCCCTGTTAAGTGAACAGAACAAGGATGCGAGGCGCTTCTTCCTATCACCATTCTACCACATCAACGAGTCCCACTTGGTCTACAACATGATTTCACTCCTATGGAAGGGGATCCAGCTGGAAACCTCAATGGGAAGTCTCGAATTCGCATCCATGGTCGCCGCACTCCTCACCATGTCCCAAGGGATCACGATGCTGCTGGCCAAGACCCTCGTCGTGTTTCTCGACTACCCCAAGCCGTTCTACTCTGAATATGCTGTCGGGTTCTCGGGAGTGCTGTTTGCGATGAAGGTTGTCCTCAATTCTCAGTCCGCAGACTATGCTCACGTGCACGGACTGGTGGTGCCATCTCGATATGCTGCTTGGGCTGAACTAATTCTCATCCAAATGTTTGCCCCTGGCGTCTCGTTCCTTGGCCACCTTGGTGGCATTCTGGCAGGGATGCTCTATCTCAAACTCAAGGGCGAGTACTCGGGCTCGGGCTCAGGCTCGGGCTCGGGCTCAGACCCTTTGGTTAGAATGCTCAGAGGTCTTGTTGGCATAGCGAGCTGGCCACTGAGGGCTGCAAGAGGATTGTTTCAACCCAGGAGGATGCCACGTGTCTCCGGGAGGGGAACAGTCGGCAGGGAAACGAGAGACGGGTTGTCGGGTATATGGAGATGCCATGCTTGTACATTTGATAATTCGGGTTGGTTAAGCGAGTGTGAGATGTGTGGAACAAGGCGTGGAGGCTCAATGGATGAGATTGGGATTCAAGAAATGCGTATGCGGAGGATTCAGAGATTTGGTTGATATCAAGGCTCGGTAATAGGTACGACATACTCCTTGTTCGATACAGATTTTGATGATGTTTCACAGTTGCATAAGGATGTAGGGTCTGCTGGATGTTCAGTGTAATGCTAAGTTGAGCCTTGAACAGCGTATACATCAAACAGATGGCCGATTTACTTATCCTTACAATTGTTTTATCTTTTATGGTTTGTATATTTGAATGCAAGAATAGCAAAAGCTGGATATGACGATATTGGAAATGCAGATATCTTCTGCAGACAAGTAGCCCTAGTTAGTTGATGGTTCAAATTCATCAGTTCAATTACTGTGTCTCCTTTGTGTTTCAGCACTAGAGTATGATGATGGCCTCTGGCCTCCGCGATACCTTAATGCGTTAAAACATCGTTAAGAATTAGTCCAATGAACATTGTACAATAGCATCCAAGTGAATACCGTTCTGATTTCCACCCCTAATTCTAATGCATGTTAGTTTCAGCTGCTGATCTCATTTAGGATTAGTGCCTGTAATGACAAATGAGTCAATCAGCATTGCAATTGGCAATTCATTGCTATTCAGAAAGATGCCTCCAACGGGCTACAATATCACTATATCAGCAACTATATTTCCATCTCCCTTTTTGTGAAACAACTTATTGACCGCCCTTAAAAGATGAACAACAAGAACAAGAATTAAATAATCAATCAATGAAATAAATCTAACATGATTAAGGAATGAATAGAGTGGATGCAAGATTTTTGGATTGTAAGGTTGCATGCACTAAAAATTTGTTTAAATGTTTGAGAAAAAGTTTTGAACGATATAACTTGACAATTAATTATTGCTCATTTTAAATACAATGTCGACTCTTTAGTAATTAAAGGTTGGATCTTGAGTTGCTGATAATTTAATTGTACATCTTCCCTACACACGATGTATTTTGGGTGTTGACTAGACAAAGCAGTCCGGTCCTAATAATTTCATTGTCATCAAGTTGACCTTTTTGTGACCGGTCCTCTTTCTCTTCCAATGTATATAATACTTTAATGTTGTTTCTTCAAATGATTTCTCTTGCAAAAAATTCTTGAGTTTATGGTCAAGATTTTTAAATATACCGTCAAGTATATATACAATTGTATTTTCCCAAGCTTTTTGGGCTATAATTTGAGATGAACTTACTTCTTAATGAATTTGCCAACCGCATAAGGTTTCATGTTCTTTGAGATTATAGCTACTATCAAACTTCCAGCTTTTTGTCGAAGTAATTAAATAACGTCTTTCCAAACATGTCTTCTTGATACTTAACTTTGTTGGCGTCTTTTATATTTGCAAGGTTCTCATGTAAGAGACAAATTTTCATATTTTTCTCTCTATATCTTATTTTTTTATGCACACAAGTTCAATATTTTTCATGTGATGAAGATGATAGTAAGCATGAGTTATAGCTCGGAAAGAATTGGGAATTGTCTATGAAACGCTACATGAACATTTATAAAGGTTTAAAACAGGTAATTCTTATTTGTTTATGAAGTCATAAATCATAATGATGCTTACTGCTTAGGGTAAGTATTAAAATCAAGTTTTGATCAGTTGCTTGCCGCTGTGGCAGCAACAGAACAAATTATACGAAACAGGGGAAGTTAGTTAGTTAGTTAGGTTTAGGGGGCTTCGCGGGTTGATTTAGTAATTATTTAACTTCGATATAAAACCCACAACCACAAAGTGGAACACTTGAATAAATCCTAGAAACAAGGCAGCTTCTTCCTCCGCCGCTCGCTCAAGCTCAATTCCTCTGGCTTTGACGGTTGCAGTCTGTAGCAGAAAAACTGCCATGGCGAAGAAGGAGGCGGGTGTGGAAGAGGATGACGTGGATTCTTTTTTAGCGAGTTTGGATCCTGAATGCGAATACTGCCCTCCCCAGCTGGTGCAGAAGCTGTTTGAGTCGAGGGCAATCGGTTGCATCACCGCACTTCTGGATCGCAAAGTCGCTCACAATCAGCTCGATCTCCGCCGTCGGCTAGCAAACGGCCAACGGCCGATGTGCTATGCTGCTAAGCTAGGGTTTCATCAGGGGTTACAGCTTTTTCTTCGCCATCGGATTCATCCCACGGATAATTTCTTGCCGGACGGTTCGGATTCCTATTCAAATATTCCTAAGGATGAATATGGGGGTGAAGTCATCGACTTGGCATTCGAGGCAAGTTGCGAGGAAAGGAAGAAGAAGCTGGGTGAAGAAATTACCCTCTCTCAGTTGATCCTCTGGCTGCCGGAATGGATCTCCGAGCCCGGCAATTTTGCCTGGTGGCACACCGTGAAGCTGCTGGGACGCACCTGTTCCATTAACATCGAGTCGAAAGCCTTGGAGTATGCAGTCAATGGCCAGGCGACACAGCTGCTCTGGCTTCTGCTTGTAGTCCCTGATCGAGTTCTCTCCCCGACATTCTTTCGCGCCATACCAATGTTTAAGGATCGTCTGGAGCTTTTCTCCCTCCGCGATTTCCTTACCGCTCAGCTAGCAGTCGTGACCGCTGACAGCCTCAGCATTCGACACCACGATCCCAGCCAAATGAGCAACAAGTCGTCGTCTTTGGAGTTGAAGAGGTTGATTCTTGCCACTTCCCTGCGATTACTTGAAGTCTTTCACAGGGCTGGCCCCCAGTTGACTTTCTTAGTGGCAACCTTAGAAAAGGAGCATCTTTCGAATACCCCAATTGCTCAACAGGTCAAGACTGTGTTAGAGGGAGCTGGGTTCCCCTTGACTTCTCTGGATTGGTACTTCTATCAACTTACCCCGCACCAGCTTCCACTTGGTTGTTTTTATAAAGTTTCAATCTTTATGACATAATAATCTCTGTCTCTGTGTGTTTTTGTTGCCTTGACAGCCCTATTATATCACATCCCTATCATTCAGAGATTAAAGACTATGCCAGGTAACTATCCCAGCCTTATAACTGTAGTAACCAAGAAGTTTCTATTCCCAACACCACCAGTCACAGCAGCCTTGCATTCCGTTATACCGCTTCCTGTTAATCACTTGCATTGTCTTGTCTGTCTTGCTATCTCCCTCGCATTCAGTTGGGATTGAAGTTGTAGGTTTCTGTCTGTGTTAGATGTGAAAAGAACGAATCCTATGTTCAAGGTGTCTTTTCTTACTGTTTATGCATTTGACTTGTTCCAAAGTTAATCGCTGATTGGTATTACCGTGTAGTGCAAGCCATAAAGAAGCATATCTCGAATTGGTCTTCTTGATTCGACCGGTGCATGTTTGCAGAAGTGAAGTTCTTGGTTCACGATTCAGTAGGGCTATTGGGAAGTTGTGGTAATTCTATTCACTACTTGGTTTTGTTATGCCATTCTCACTTCTCAGTACAGGCAAAACTTACACGTTCCATTCTGGATTTAGTGCTTGAATACCATGCACAAATGTGTCTATGATTCACTGTTGTTTCTTGGCCTTCTGCAGCCATCATCCTTATCTGAAGGAATGGAGCCCCCAAAATTCTGTTTTCAAGTTGCTTTTCATATTTTGCCTCCCTGACTTGGTTTGAATTTTCCTCTTGAACTCGTTGTGTCTCTCAATCCTTTTGTGCCACAATAGTTTTATGGGAAACATTTTTTTTGCTTTCTCATCTATGATGTGCTATTCGTAACACCTACAGGTAGAAAAGATGCAATGCATGCTGCAGTTACAGCTTAAGCATCGTAACCCTGCCAAGGTCATCTGTCCCACCTATCTTGCCGAATTATGTTTCATCTATATGACAGAGGGGCGGATTGTTGAGTTCACAGCTGCTCTAATGGCCGTACAAATTCTTCTTCGGCTGGACCATCCACTAATTCCTCAAATGTCTTTCCATACAGTGGGCAATAAAAAGTCTCCCCCAACTGTTTATGAATATTTACTGCATCAATTGAAGAAAGTGCTTGACGAAGAAATCTCCTTAACCGGAAAAAGCGAGGACAGTGTTACTGTTCAGCTTGTCAAGGAGAAACAATCGGTGATTTCTTCTGCATTATTATTAACAAAGATATTCGAAAGGTCTGCACAACATATAAATTGGTATCTTCACTCAGCAAGATATGAGGTTTGTATCTTGTCCTTGCCATTTCTGTTTAATTAAGTGTTATAGCTTGTTGCCAAAGGTGCAACCTTCTTGTTTTTTTTTTGCTGCTTATAACTTCTAACAGGTAATACAAGAACGTGGGGATTTGAAACTGATTGTAGATGATGTTGCTTCCTTTCTTGAAGACTCGGGCTTTTTGTTAACATCTCAAGACATTTGTGTGAATCACATGGAGTGGTAAGCGTCGGTTGTTCTTTGACGTCTTCCCCCCTCTCGACTGACGATTTAACATGTTTGGCAACTCTTGTTTCTATGATTCTCCATCAACCTGTCGTAGTTTCCTTTTGTCCTTCCAACTAAGTGTTGCAGTTTCCTCAATGTCTTCTCTAATTCTGTGTTTGGGTGTCTGTGTTAGTTTCTCAAGCAAATCAAGTGTTAGCAAAACTGAGTTAAAAGGAGATTCATGGCTGTTTGGGCCACATATGCAGAGAGCTTCATGTGTAAAGGTCTCTTGAAATCTTTGTACAATCTTGATTTAATATTAAGTTCCCTTCCCTGCTTCATTCATCAGAAAACTGTGAACATCCTTGCTTCTTCAAACATCTCTACTACCTTCATTCAATATGAACATTGTTGCTTGGTTGTTCCATCATATGTAATTGTGCAGGAGAAGAAAGCAACTGGAGTGTCGAAGGCAATAATGTCAGCCGAAAACATTAAATCTTCTTTGCTTGTTGGTTCATCCATTAACAAGCTTTCAGCACGCTCTTATCACTCATTCCCAATGCTTAGGTATGGAGCATCTAAGGGCGTCTTGGTGCCTACACAAGATGGGGTCAATTTGTTAACGAAAGGGGTCGAGTCTGCAAGATGGTCAGATTCTATACTGAGAAAGAGCTCGAGGTGTTTGACAATGACTAGGAGAATAATTTTGCGTCTGTAACTCTACCCGGGGCTTTACTCGTGTTGTAGTAGTAGTCATTGTTACTTAATAGACTTGTAGTCATTGTTACACAATAGACTTTGAGAGTAGAGCAGGTTGAACTATTGTTCCTAGAACATCAGAAAACTGTGCCAAGACTTATTTTCTTCTTCTTCATCATCATTTCTGCATTCAAAATCAAGTCTCATGTAAAAGTGAACGGCCTTTGTTCCTTCTCTTCTTTTGTACCCTGTGTATCTTCTCTGATATAATCGAGAAATCCTTTTCTTGTTACTGTTTTCAAGGCAAATGGCAGAAAATGGAAGGAGTCCCCTTTGTTACTTGAATATGGATACTTGCAATTTGGTCAGAAAACTGATCGGTACTGTTTTAGTATAATGGTAACCAAGACCCCCCTGCAGTAGAAGAATCACTACCCAAACCCACTCCAAGATAATCATGCAAATAAGGCTTATCATAAAGGGCTACTCACCAATCTGTTTCCAGTATCCGCACAACGGTTTTGACAGTTGTGTTGGATTGCAACTTACAAAGGTGTAGTAATAATTCATTGACTTGTCTTTATTGGAGCTTCCTGCATTGGGATACAAACTGCAAACTGAAGATTCTTGAATCAATGTAGCTTGTTGGTACATGGCAGAGAGTAGTGGAGTGCAACTGTGCAAGGTCTGATTCTGTGAAAGAAATCAATAAGGGCGGTTATAGGACATGCTAGATAATTGAACAAAGCATCATATCACATGGGATTCATAAAATGTACCATATTACACTCGTCAACCTTAAAGTTGACATGTCAACTCCTCACTGATTCTCTTCCTTATGCTTGCTCCATCTTCTTGATGCACTCTGAGTATGTCCCATGAAGAAATCAAATTTTCAGCAAATGACAAATCGTTTAATCAGTCACTGATTTCCGACTTTGATGGGGTCTCTTATGCCTGGTGCAAACACTAAACGATTGAAGGAGCATCTATTTTGGTAGATGGTGTACTGTCACAACCTTAGAAGGGGTATAAATCATCATCGTGTAGAATCTATAATATGGAACTACATGAACACAGGTCATACCGTGAGTATGAACCACAATCATTACATGTTCCTTCTCTGACAATCAAGATCAAAGAGGCCTCATGGTTGGTAAATAAGGCAACGAGTAAAACACTAGGACATGCAATGAACATGGAACCATGATCATAATAGCAACAATAATTCATAAGACAGTGCAGAGCGAAAAGACGTAATCATTACAGCAAAGTTTGTAAGCGGGGACATGATACCACCAGTACCTCTAAAAGCTCCCCAGTGTCAAGTAATGACTTATCTTGGTTGTGGCAGGAAGCTGGAAGGACGTAGGAAATTGAGCTGATCAAATACCAAAATATGGGAAATAAGATCCAAGTCTAATCAGTTCGGACTTGTTATTGAAGGAGGACCATGCAAACTTAATTGGAAAACTATCCTTCACACAACCAATACTATTATAGAATCGACATCTTGCATGCAAATCCTGGCATCCATTTCCCTCTCCTCATCTTGCAAGTTTGCAGAGCAATATTTGAGATTTCTTTTGACCAAGAAAGTTGTTGCTATTGTTTCTAACCTTGTATTATGCTTTCTCAACTTACATAACTTGTCTTCCATCAAGGGAATGGAATCAGAGAAGGAGATTTCAAAATTTGTTATAATAAAGAAAATTGCTGACCATGGGAAGTTCACGAGGCAATTAAAAAGATACAGAAGCACTCAGTACTTACTCAACCCCTTGACCACTTTCGTCAATACATAGAGCACGGATGACGGATTCCCTAATCCTAGATGCCAAAATCTCTTAATAACACAGTTCATTGAGAAGAAAACAACGTCAAGGTAGTCGACGTCCCGGGGAAGATGGTTAATCAAAAGCTTTTGCAGAAGAGAGACAAGAACTCTTTTCACATTTGTATCCACCTCTCCCCACTTCTTTTAGAATCGGACTGCTTCACTACACATCTCAATAGTAGCAGTAAGATTCTCCATGGGTAGCCGAGAGACCAACTGATCAAGTTCACAATATCAGAACTTAGGATGGATGTCATATCAGAGGAAAATCAACCCCCACCCCGGACTCTATATAGAATCAGTTTAAAAACTGCTATGTCATTTCAAATTGCTGGACTGACCGTTTGCAGACCAATGTCATGTATAGCAAGCTACTCAGCGACCAGATAATGAGTCACTGGAGTACTATCATCTTCTACCATCACATATATACCACTAGGGCTGGGCATGCGGGCGGATCATCCGCGGGTTTGGGCCGACCCACCCGCATTTGACCCGAATTTCGTTAAGTGGGTGGGTCTATGGGTGGGTGACGGGTTGCGTTGGGAGCCATCCGCCGGGTGGTGGGTGGGTGCGCGGGTGACCCGCTCAACCCAACAGCAAAAAGATCAAAGTTGTCGGCGCTAGAGAGGGGAGAGTGGAGACGTTAGACATAAACTAGGAATGCTCCTGGAGTTTGAACCTCAAAGCCAACCTTCCAAATAGCGATCCCCTCTTGTTCCCTTTATTTTTTCTTCTATTTCTTGTGCATAGATCACTGCTCTTTCCTTTGTGGAATTATTTTTCTTAGTTCCTTGCACCTGAAAATCATCTCAATCTGTAGAAAACTCTTTCATAATAGAATTTCTATCCATTTTAAGAACTAATTTGACATTTTTCACCCTATTTCATCTTCTTGTTTCCCCAGATAATTCTCTTCGCCTATTATCATGTCAAGTTGACTCCTTTATATTATATACATTGTGGTGTGGGTGAACCCACAAACCCACCCAAATCATCCACCATCCGCCCGACCCAACCCGAGACTAGATATGGGTGGGTGGTGGGTTAAAAATTATCAATCCATTTAAGCGCGGGTGGGTGCATTTTATGGTCAAAATCCACCCGACCCACCCAATGCCCACCCCTATATACCACTATGAAAGCAAGAGAACCCACCACAAATATACCACTATGCAGATGCCAAATTCTCCTCCTAGTATCTCAACATAACTAATTTACAACACATCTGACATCTTCCTTTACTGGACATATGAAAGCAAAGGAATTGGGAAACAAAATTAATGCTCAATTGCATGTAACGGGTGTAAAACATAAATCACAACTTGGGTTTCAGCTTTCCTGCTTGCCCTCCTCAAATCACATATCATCATGGCAAACTTTGTAACTACTTGATTTCAAGAATATGAAAAATCAAACAAGATTTAGACCCATTATGACAAACTTTGATTCTGAAACTCGAATTCTTCCTGCTCATTTGCCTCCAATATAAACAAACTTCGTAATTGGAGTGGAACCTCGATGTTGCATTTCCAACAACCACCACACGATCAATCATTGAGTGAAAATCACATAACTATCTTCCTCATCATATAACACCCGCAAGGACACTTTATTCAAGCACTAACATAGAAAAACAACAAACTTTCTCACCAGCGGTGGCGACCGCCCTTCTGTTAAGCAATAACATGGGGGATAACATTTCCTCTGCGCTTATATGCTCCTTACATGCCTATTCAAGCACTCACTTTACACCCACCAATACGTAATTTGAGCAAACTGCAATGAAGTGGAAAAATTGAATACCAGCTGCTGATTAATACCACATGCATTTGGTCAGTAGAAGGAAAAATAACCTGGGGCACAAAACTTTTGTTGTGTGCTGCAATCACAATTTTCCTTGCAACACACTTCAACTACTACACTTTCTGTTCAAACATAAGCGATGAGATGCAGACAATAGAAGTAGCCACCACTACAAAATAAATGGTCACTACATGCAAGAATTGAGCTTCCCCTAAGATTTCCATAGACCACGCATCAAAAATGATCCGAAATGAAAATTATATTATGAAACAAAGTCTACTCACTGCATTCTGAAAGGGGAGTAAAAACTACGACAACCTTTACAAGACACCCTGCCTAGTAGTAAGGGTGTCTTCACCGTAGTCTTTAAAGGATGTTTATATTGATCTCAAAACAAATGAAACAGTGTCATACTTTATTCAGTACAGTGACCAATTGAGTAACCCCATTGAAAAGCAAAAATATTACTTCAAGTTCTGTGTCTCAGAGAACTACACATTTTCTTGAGCATTGCAAGCGTCCTAGAACAGATTTCACTCCACAATCAGAGTCAACTATTATGCAAGTTGAAGAGACTATTCAATAAAATTAACCTGTTTATCAAAACCAAGGATGCTGTAGATCAGGACTCAAGTAGAGAACAAAAGATAATATGGTACATGGACTTGAATAAACAATAGATCATTGTTTGCTATGGGGTTCTTAAGTTCTCTTCCAGGATCTCAAGTCCTAAACTACAACACAATGAACTCCCATCAGAATGAATGAATCTTGCTAAAATAAACTGACACCATATATAACCAATTCCCAGGTTGCCTTCTAGGAGCTGCCATGTCATCTCAGAACATTCAAGTCTACATCTTGCTTCTGGAAAAAAAATATGGATAAAGCACATCTTGGGTTTATGTACCTGACTGCAGAATACTGCATCGAGCACTTCCAGTCCACAAAATATTGTGGAAATTGGTGAATCGGTCATGGAGGGGAGCATTGTTGTCATATCGGCATCTTGCTTCCAGAACCAACAAGGACAACACAGTTTCAAGCTCAGTTGTGGTATACTAATGTAGCACTACTTATTTCCTAGTTCTGCACTTAAGACTCCAAATATGACTTCAAATCTACGAAACAGCAGATAACCATCAAATTTGACGTGGACAGAAGGGAAAATAGAACATAAACATTCCAATCTTAGTTGCTGTTAGAACTGGACATAACTTTCAGTTAGAAAAAAAAAATTCTTTAAGGACTGCCAATCCATAGATAACAGTCCCCAATCACGATTTCGATTTGAGGGAAGGCAACTAGAATGAATGAACAAATGAACATATCAATTCAATTATAAGCCAAATCCAGACACAACTTTTAGCACCCTTGTTTTGAAAGAGGGGCAGTTGGAATCAGTAAATGATCATATCTGATAGTTCCCTTTTTGAAGCAAAAAGGGTAGTATGAATGAACAAGTGAACATATCAATTCAATTATAAGCCAAATCCAGACACAACTTTTAGCACCCTTGTTTTGAAAGAGGGGGCAGTTGGAATAAGTAAATGATCATATCTGATAGTTCCCTTTTTGAAGCAAAAAGGCAAGGAATCTGTTATTGATCAACTCAAAGTTCTAATTTAGGTCTCCATTTAGGAAATGGAAGAACAATTTGAAATACAGTAAGCATTTGATACAGAGCAACTGATATGACTAAATGATCATCCATACACCCCAAATCACAATTCCTTCTGGAACCTCAACCAAACAACTAAAGAAACACTGCAATATGTGGGGGAAAAAGATCAACTGCTAATTCCAATTCTAGGACAACAGCAAAATTGTAAATGGGACATGATCAAGCTGCCTTTTAAGACCCCAATAGAACCATCAAAGGCAAAAAAAAAAAACATTTTTACTAGGATTCTGGAGAGTGATTCACAATAGGATCATAAGACAACAGTTAAGTGAGGTGTCAAGTAAAAAAAGCTGAATTTTCAAAAAGAATAGCCATAAATAAAAAGCAACCATTTTACATAGTTACAGCTCTGGGAGAACTTCAACACATATAGCAGGTCTACTTTCTTTAAGTTGCAGAAAAAAGATATCAACTTTAATGAATTTCAATCCATTATATGCTCTATACAAGAACAAAAGGTAAGTGTTAGCACCACCTTAACTCCGGCAATATCATATCAGCATCCGTCTAACAAAATTTCTGGTGTAAACTAGCTAGCAAGGCAACAGTATCGTAAATGGAACATGAACAAAGCTAGCAAAGCTTCCTTTCAAGAAGCCAACACACTGAATAAAGCCATCGATGGAGAATTGAAAAAAAAAACTGTCTTACTAGGGAATCCGTAAAGTAATTCTCAATAGATACCAACAAAATTGCAGGGCACTAAGATCAATAAAGCCACAGCTGTGTGAGGCATCAAGTAAAAGGTTGAACTTCCAAACAAGAACAACCATCAGAATTCAGAAGTAACCATTTACAGAGTTGCAGCTCGAGAGTTATAGTAAATGTATGGTCTAATCTCTTACGTTACAGGAAAAAATGTCGACATTATGAATTTCAATCCATCATATATAAAAGAACCAATCGGTAACTACTAGAAGCACCATAACACTAACAATATTAGGTCAACATCCGTTATCCTGAATTTCAGGTGTAAACTAGCCTAGAAGACAGCAAATCCAGCTTATAAACGAATCAGACATTACTCCTTCACATCCAGATATGCCTCCAAAATCAAACGGCTTTAAAATGCAGCAAAACTAGAGAGCATGAGGCTCTAGAATCAATATTCTGTTAATCGAATGGAGAAAATAAGGAACACAATAATTTGGTACGGTTAAAGAAACTATGTATTTCAACTTTCCAGAATCAACAGATGGCTCAATATCAAATCCAGACAGCCTCAGTTCGACATGGCCAAACTGTTTTCTTGATAAATACCAAATTTTCAGTCATCACTCTCACAGACCAACACTGCAGTCGGACTTTGAGTTCATAGCATATGATAAGGCTCAACCAAATAAGGAATTTGATATCGGCAACTAGTTTTTTTTTTCTTCATTAGTAAGTATTCCCCACTGTTATACTATCAAAGAACTCTTTTCAAGGAGCAGAAGGGCAACTCTTTTCTTGGCAAATACCAAAATTTCATACCAACGCTGTATTCCGAATATGAGTTCATAGCATATGATAAGGCCCAACCAAGTCATTACTTTGATATCAGCAACTTGTTTCTTCCCTCAGTAAGTATTCCCCACTATTATACTATCAAACAACTCTTTTCTAGGAGCAGAAGGGCAACTAAGCCTAGTCATAGTTCTCATCTAGGACCCCATTATCAAGCTTTAGAGAGTCATAAAAATTCATAGAAGCGGCAGAAGAGCAACTAAGCATTACCATGGTTCCCTTTTAAGACAGCATAAGCATATATCTCAAAGAACCCATTACAATGACAGACAAGGCAGAAGAGCAACTCCGACTAGCAGAGTTCTCTTCTACGACCTCCTTGCCATGCACCACCTTAGAGAACCATGGAAAAACCGACATTTGAGGGAGAAGAGCAGTTGCGACGAGCCACAACTCTCTTTTAGGACCCCGCTTTATCATGTTAAATCTTATTGACATTAAGACGGAGCAAGAGCAAACTTGTGTAAAAAGAGACTCAACTATACAAACTGGATTTTTTTTTATAAATCAATTGTAGGAACTAGCACGGATCACCTCACTGTTTCTCAACCTAGACACCACACGCACCGGCAAGAGCAAACATGTGTACAAAGGGACTCAATATGCGACAAGGTATTTCATAGATCATACATTCAACGTAAGTACGTAACTGGACTGTCCCAAAATCATATAAACCAGCAAGATCGCAGCCGTTCCGAGGGGACAACAAAACCCTCAAAGTCCCATCTTAATCCCTCCCAGCAGAAAACGAAAAGGGTAGGTCGGAAACATACCTCATCCGGGAACCAACAACGAATTCGGTCAGGAGTGGTGGCAAGTAGGCTCGAAGCCAAACATCACCCGTCGTTAGTCACTAGAGATATGAAGTATACATAACTGTACCACCATGGCGACCTTTGTAACTACTTGGTTCTGGAAAAAGAAAAATCAAACCAGAATTAGACCCAAAGAAGCAATAGGACAGAATGCCATGATGCAGTGTTCTCAAGTTATTTTGATAAGAAATAAGAGTTCTCTAACTTAATTTTAACATCATTTCAAAAGGCCAGTGAGCAAGCAACTCTCTAGTGGCGGACTGAAGGGAGCCCTTGAATCAAAACTCAAATTCTTAGTTTACCTCTAATAGAAGCCAAATCCGTATTTGGTGCAGTACTCCAACAACAAACACATGATTGATCAGTCACTGAGTGCAAATCACTTAACAGTTAACAATCTTCCTCATCAAATAAACCCTCGAAGGCATTTTATTCAAGTACCACCAAAGCAAAACAACACGGGGGTAGCATTTCTGTTGCACTTATATATATGCTCCTTATATTCTTGTAAGTGCACTCACTTTGCGCCCCCCTTTAGGTAAGAGTTTTAGCAAACTGCAATGAAGTGGAAAAATTGAATGCCAGCTGCTGATTAATACCACGCCCATCTGGTCAATAGAAGGAAACATAGCGTAGTGCCGAAAAACTTTTGTTGCATGCATCAATCACAATTTTCCTTGCAAGACTTCAACTACTACACTTTCGGTTCTGACATAAGTGATGAGATACAAGCAATAGAAGTGCCACCGAGACCAGAATAAATGCTCATTACATGCAAGAACTGAGCTCCCTCCAAGAAGATTTTCATAGACCAAGCATCAATGATAACCCAACATGCAAAGCATAACGTGAAATGAAGTCTACATACTGCATTCTGAAATGGGAGCAAACACTACTATGGCAACTTTCCAGTCCACAGAATACTGTAGAAATGGGTGTATCAGGCAAGGAGGGGAACATTATTGTCAAATTAGTATCTTGCTTTCTGAACCAACAAGGACAACACATTTTCAAGCTTAGTGGCAGTATACCAGTGTAGTAGTACTTATTTCTGAGCTCTTCTCTCAGACTCGATTTAGGACTTCCACTCTGCGGAACAGAAAACCAGCAAATTTGAGGTGGACAGGGCAACTAGTGGAACACAAACATTCCAATCTCAATTGCAGTTAGAACTGGGCATCACTTTCAGTAAGCAAAACTTGCTTTAAAGACTGCCAATCCATAACTTACAGTCCCCACCCATGATTGAGATTTGAGGGACGGATGCTAGAACAAATCCATGAACAAATGGATCATCCCAATTCAATTATAAGCCAAATTCAGACGCAACTTTTAGCACCCCTAGTTTTGATACAAAGGGACAGTTGGACAATGATTCTCAAAAGGTATCAACAATAAATGGCAAGGCAACTTGATTAGAAGACAACAGTTACATGAGGCATCAAGTAAAAAAGCTGAACTTCCAAAAAGAACAGCCATCAAAAGCAACCATTTTACATAGTTGCAACTCTGGCAGAACTTCAACACATGTACGGTCCAATTTCTTTACTTTGCATAAAAAATCTCGACTCAATGAATATCAAATTTTAATACATCATATTCTAAAAGAATAACAGGGAAGTGTTATCACCACCTTAACACCAATGATATCATAACAGAATCTGTCTTCCAAAATTTCTTGTGTAAACTAGCTTGTAAGGCAACGGTATCGTAAATGGAGCAGGATCAAGGCTAGCAAAGCTTCCTTTTAAGAAGTAACCATTCAAGAGTGACAGCTGGAGAGTTTCAATTAATGTAGGGTCTAATCTCTTACTTGGAAGAAAAATATATCGATTTCATGAATTTCAACATCCTTCTTCTTGACATCCTAGTGTAAACTAGCTTAGAGGGCAACAAAATCTAGCTTGTAAAATAATCAGACCTTAATCCTTCCAATTTAGATATGGCTCCATAATCAGACTAGCTTTAGAAGGCAGCAAAACTAGAGGACATGAGTCTCTTGAATCAAATTCTTTTAATTGAAGGGAGAAAAAAAGGAACACATGGATGTACAGTTAAAGAAACCATGATTTTAACTTTCCAAAATCAAGAGATAGCTCAGTATTAAATCCAAATGCCTCAGTTCCAAATGGCCAAACAAACATTTGGGGCAGAAGAGCAACTGCGACTAGTCATAGCTCTCTTCTAGGACCCCGCCTTATAATGTTAAGCCTTCTTGACTTTAAGTCGGAGCAACCACCATGTGTACAAAGGGACTGAACTATGGGGAGTGAATTTATAATACCGTAGAAACTATTTCTCCATGGACACTCTACAAAAGTATCCCAATAGAATAGATCTTATATTCACCATATGCTCATTAAAGAACCATAGAGAAAATGGTAGGATGGGGCAAAAGAGCAACCAAGACTAGTTTTAGTTCCCATCTAGGACCCCATTATATTCACCATATGCTCATTAAAGAACCATAGAGAAAATGGTAGGATGGGGCAAAAGAGCAACCAAGACTAGTTTTAGTTCCCATCTAGGACCCCATTATCAAGCTTTAGAGTCATATAAAAAATCAAACATGGTAGGATGGGGCAAAAGAGCAACCAAGACTAGTTTTAGTTCCCATCTAGGACCCCATTATCAAGCTTTAGAGTCATATAAAAAATCAAACATGGGGCAGAAGGGCAACTAAGCCTAATCATGGTTCTCTTTTAGGACCCCATAAACATATATCTCAAAGAACCAATTACAATGACAGACAAGGCAGAAGAGCAACTCCGACCAGCAGAGTTCTCTTCTAGGACCTCATTGCCATCCACCTTAGAGAACCATGGAAAAACCGACATTTGGGGCAGAAGAGCAGCTGCCTCGAGTCATAACTCTCTTCTAGGACCCCGCTTTATCATGTTAAAGCTTCTTGACATTAAGACGAAGTAAGAGCAAACTTGTGCAAAAAGGGACTCAACTATGCCGACTGATTTTTTTTTTTTATAAATCGATTGTAGGAACTAGGAACGATCATCTCACTGTTTCTCAACCTATACACTATACGGACCAACAAGAGCAAACGTGTGTACAAAGGGACTCAACAACCAACAGCGTAACTCGTATATCTCACATTCAACGTAACCAGGCTATCTTGAAATCATATAAACCAGCAAGATCTCTCAAAGTCCCATTGTAAACCCTCCCACTTAGTATCCAGCCCAGAAAACAAAATGGATAGGTCGGAAACATACCTCAACTTGGAACCAACAACGAATTCGATCGGAAGTGTCGGCAAATAGGCTTGAAGCCAAACATCACCCGTCGGCAGTCAGTCGAGTAACAAATAGGCAACAGATGTGGAATCCACGGGGCAACTACTTACAGGCGGCGACCAGCAGCGAATTAATGGGTTTTCTGAAATCATCTTTCCCTTTGCCTTCCTCAGAAGGCTACTTTCGATTATCACCGGGGCAACATGAGAAAACTCAAGCAGGCGGTAGCGAAATAGAAACCCTAGAAGGAAAGAGTACGTGACTTTACTTACTTCTCTTCAATCCCATTCTTGGAGAGAGATGATGAAGACGTTGCTGGGTGGAGGGAAAATGAATAACAGAGCATCAATTGGTATTTATAGATCAAGGCGGAGCTCTAAAGGCGGTTAGCTAGGACGCGTTTTTGCCGCTTATAGCGTTATTTAGCCGTTAGACGCGTTTCAAACCCGTTTCAAACGCGTTTCGAACACGTTTCACTATTCCGTGTACCGTTATTTCCGTTGGACGCGTTATTTTAATTTCAATTGCCAGGTAAAATAAATTGACCACCAGCTGGACTTTTTTTCGGTAAATAAGTAGGCTGGATGAATAACAATACCAGCCCAACAATAGAAAGATGGTCCATCAGAAAATAGCCCAATAGTTATTTATTACAATTATGCCAATACACAATTTTTAGTTTAAAGCAAGGCCCAGTATCCCTATCTCGAGCCCAATTTTATGATTTTTTTATGGCAGCCTAATGTTAGGATTTTTTTTATAGAAGCCTAATGTTAGGATTTAGGATTTTTTTTTTTTTTGAGAAAATGTTAAGACTTAAGAATTATGATGACCATTAAATGGAAAATTTAGCGCACACACTATTGAGTTCGTATGAACTACAAGAACTGAATCACTTTTATTAGTTTTTTCAATCATCTTTTTATCGTAATTTGTTTCTCTATAACTTAAATGGAAGCAAAATTTATCACATATTTGGGGTTTTATGTTTAGTAAAGTTACACATAAATATAATTTCTATTTTATTTTTGGGTCTATTAATTTATGAACATGTTTTACATACAATTGAAGTTTGGTAACGATATTTGAGATAATCGAAATACTAATGAATATCAAAATATAATCTAGTGACCATTTTATCCCTCCCAACTAGGCTTCCTTATTCACGGTTACCTAGTGGCAGATCCTGAAAGGTGTCATCTTTTAAAAATTAAGTTAAACTAATAATTAAATAATCCATAAACCAAAAAATATCCAATTAGTAAATTTTTTAACAAAATGTGATAACATGTCTTCGTATTCTGGAAAAAAACATAAAATAAACTCGGTGTCTACATCGCTCAACAAATATGTATGTCCTACTAGACAATAATTCACAAACTGACCCCATATTCGATTTCTAACTTTGTTGTTGATGTAACTCAAAGTTGAAAAGATTCTTTCAACACTTGCCGTGTAACCATAAATTTAATTCAAATTTAGGTAGTTCGTAATTAGGTTAATTGTTAGGTTTTGAAAATAGTTGGGATAAGGAATAACATTATTACTATTACATAGTGCTTAAAATAGAACAACAAATGAATTGCAACCTAATTGATAATATATTTAATAATAGTAGTGTCCTAGGTTGAATAACACAAATCACCACTTGTATTTTTTTAATCATACGTAAACTACTACCGAGGGTCATTTTTTAAATTATAGAAGTATCCCGAATTATCAATTATATCTTTTTAACCATAAGAAACTACTATCGAGTTTAGATAATCGTTTTCTCAAATTTCAAAAGTCTTCCGGACACCCCTAAAATCCCGTATATCCGCCCCTGCTACTACTCCAACTTCATCCGCCAAAATAATCACTTAGTTTACTCACTCACTATTATTTGATATGTAATAACACAAATCGAGTGATACATGTCTTAAAATCCCATCGATCTATCTATTTTTTGGTGTGCATGAATAAGAATGAACAAATGGCGTAAAAAGACTAAAAAAGGAAGTTGAGGGATCAAATTGAAAACATCCAACAAGTCTAGGGGGCTAAAATAGATAACATAAATAGAAACAAGAGAGAGAGAAGTGCAAAAGGCGATTAGCGACCGATTGCCATTTCTTCGCTCAGCACTCGCCGGCTATTTGGTCCCGGAACGAGTCCTTTTTCACGGTACCATGGAAAACCTCACATCACGGTACCGCTAATACCCTCGCCTAATTGAAGCCGCCTTTCCTCCGCCACCTCCTCCCGACGAGGTCGTGTTCAACCCCTACCTTTTTCGCAAGGTAATCCGTCCTTTGATTTCCCACAATTTTGGGGGCACCTACCTGTTCGATTAATTGCCCAAGAGAAACTAGACTGGTTTCAGTTAATTTGTACGAGTTACTCATTTTTAGAACTTTGAACTTTGAATACGGATTCTGATAATGCTATACTTGGTTCTGTTGGCTGCTTAGTGCAATACTTAGTTCTGCCCTGAACATAGTCGATTGAACAGAAGACAGTCAGTCGGTTCCTTTGTTTCTTCTTATCAGTGCTTTATGACTTGTTCACTTGAATGAATGCGAGAGTAGAAAAGGCTGATCTTTGACGATAATGGAAATGCAGATGTCTCTTACAGACTCTGATTCAATACCTAATTTCAGGTTGGATCTTTAATACTTCCTCAGTGGTCAACACTAGAATCAACACACATACATATGTAGTCAAAATAGCTTGGAAATGGGTAGTGAATTCATAACCGCCCACTCTGTCTCTAATATACAACAAGTTCGGAGTTTATTCCAGCTCGCTTATTTTACATGACCGAGCAGAATCTCGGTGGGATTCCAGGGATATAAATGAGTTATTGCCATTGATGCGGTTAAGAATGCTTGTTAGAACCGCATCATTGCCCTCTTTATCACTGCCAGGAACCTCCAATTTTTCCTTGACATAGCATCTAATCGTCTTGTCGCTTCCACTTTTTTTTCTACAGAACTTACCCCATTCCCCGGTGGTAACGACAAGGACTTATTCCCTTGGTACCTTGAAGTTGGGAATGAGTGATAAGAGCAAGCTGAAAGTTTGCTAATGGAAGGAGCTGAAAGTTCGCTAATGCATGGAGCGCTGAAGGATGACTTGATGGTTCTTGTGGAAATTGTCAGCGACGTTCCTGTATGCGGAAGTGGTCCGAAGGATGATGAATTTCCACCTAACTTGGTTTTGCAGGAACCTGATTTGCTCGAGAAACTATGACAATACAGAGAAATATACTATTAGCAACATCAAGAAGGAAAGAAGTTACTGTCAAAAACTACAACATACCAGTTCAAGTCATTCACACAGATATCCTGAGGTCTTAACGCAAAGCCCGTGCCTTTTAACAAGGAAGCAACATCGTTTACTATCAACTTCAAATCAGCAACTTCCTGTGGGAGCAAGACAGTTCATTCAAAGGGAAGTGACCAGCTGACCATGTTTTGACAACTATCAAGCAAATTAGACTATGAATAGGAAGCACACACCTTATATCTTGGTGAGTGAAGATACCAATGAATATCTTGTGCAGATGTATCGAATATCTTTGTTAGTTGGAATGCAGATGATATCATCAATCTTTTCTCCTTGCAAATCTGAACAGAGTCATTGTCCTTCGGTTTCCCAGTTAAGCTTATTTCTTCATCAAGCACTCTCATCAAAGCATGCAGCAACCACTCATATACAGTAGGGGCGACAGACTTGTGATGATGATGATCCACATCATTATTGCTATGACGAGATGTTTGAGGACGTAGTGGATACCCCAACCGAAGAAGAACTTGCGCAGCCATTAGAGCAGCTGTGAAATTAACAATTCGGCCATCCATAATATAGATGAAGCACAACTCAGCAAGATAGGCGGGTTGGATAACAGTTGCAGGGTTGACATACTTGGGCTCCAATGGTAACACAGATTGCATATTTTCTACCACGTCAGGGAGACAAAATATGAAAAGCAACTTGAAAATGGACATTTGGGATGTCCATTCCTTCAAGCAAGGATGATGGCTGCAGAAGAACAACAAAAAACTCGGTTGAACCAATTGGAAGGATCCTCTGAATGGACGAAAAGGACAAGAAATTCTTGTTCATAATGGCATCAAACAAATTAGTGAAGGGAGTGTACCATAACTTCTCGATGGCTTTGTTGAAGTCCGAATCAAGGATTTTACTCCTGGAGACATGTGGTGGTCGAATCAAGAGCTCCAATCCAGGGTAATCGTCTCGCAGGTTCATCCTACAGGACCACCGAGCAACCAGGTTAAGTTTGGGTACAAGTAAAAGTGCATAGAACATCAACAAGAGAAGCCATGTATCTTAAACTTATTGGGATAGTTACCAGTAATGATAGCCACCATGCATCGTCTCCTCGCTCGGATGGGCGGTCCTGACCGGGCTGTCAACAAACAACAGTCAAACTTTATACGCATATATGTGGATTATGCAAAATCGAAATTAGCGGAAGTTACCAACGTAGAGAAGCCATCGGAAAGCCAGCTTCCTTGAGCACAGTCTTAAACTGTTGAGCTATTGGGTAATCGGGAAGAAGAGGATATATTTCCCTCTCCTTTTCCCTTTCCCATTTCTTCTCCTTTTCCTTCTCTAACATTGCCATTACGTTACACAACTGGGGGCCAGCCCTGCGGAAGACTTCGAGCAATCGCAGGGAACAAGTGATGCTTGATATCCTGCAGTGCAGATCGTGGCGGATAGATTTATAGGGGAGACTACGGTTGGGTTCAATGGCGAGGCTAATGCCAGTGAGAAAAGCAAGCTGAGCAATAAGGAAATCCCGGAGTGACAAGGGGGCGGTTCCAAAACGCTGCTGGAGAATGGTGTCCCTGAAGAATGTTGGGGAGAGAACTCGGTCAGGTACCGCGAGCAAGAGCCAAAGCAGCTTGGGAGCTTGGCCGTACCTTGCATAGTGCAGAATCCTCATCTCCAGCAGGCCCTGTTCGGTGGCCCGCCCCAGCAGCTTGACCATGTGCCACCAGTCGAAATCGTAGCTGATCCATTTGGGAAGCCAGTGCATCAAAGTGCAGAGCCTTTGATCATAATAGATCTTGCCCTTGGGTGCCGAATCAAACTGATCCAAGCAACTCATATATAATGCGGCATCGATTGGAAGCTGATCCGGTTGACGATAATGTGTTGGTACCCTGGCACTGGGAGGAACCCCATGTTGCAAAAACAGCTCGACCGCCCCATAAAACCCGAGCTCAGCAGCTTCAAATATGAGCGGTCGGCAGCTGTCAGGATAAGCAAACAGATCCAAGCGATTGTGAGAGAGTTTGCGCTCGAGAAGTGCGGTGAGGCAACCGATTGCTCCTTCACGTAACAAGTTGAACACAGTCCGACTGGGACATGTTTCATGGTTCGGGTCCAAGGACGCTAGAAAAGCTTCCACATTATCACCATCCTCCTTCTTTGGCACCCCAACGTCTGAGTTTGAGTAGTCTGAGTAACAGAAAAAGGGAAATTCAGTGCAGTAGGAGAGTGGTGGGAGCTTCCGTACGAACAAGACTTTCCCATCAGCTTGAGGTTGCCTCATCAGCTGCATATGAGACCTTAAGTGACCTCCCAACGACCTCCCGCTACAGAAGTGCTTGCCGCAGTACTTGCATAGGTGCTTCAACTCTACCTCCTCCTTGCCGTGTTGAGGATTAGCATTGTCTTCCATTGTCGCTGTAGCAGAAACAAGAGCAATTATGAAACAAGGGGAATTCAGTTCAGTAGTTGGAAGGGAAACAAAGGGAAATATATCACCGCCATTGTCAACCAGCTGATCGCATCCTTCCTACCTGTCTGCAACTTCTTTTTTGTATTTCTCACGCCGACCATGAGAGACGGAGAGGATCGGCGAGCGAGCGAGAGAAAGAGAAAAGTTGAAGTAGGTTTTTACTTTATTACATGGGCACATGGTTAAATACTTAAACTTAAACCGTTAAAGACCGCAACCATTTGTTCAAAAATACTAATTTAACACTTCAAAAAGTAAATAACTCAAATATAGCACTCAAATTCTCGTTTTGCTAATGCAACTAGGATAGCAACCAAACCTTTAAATTTCATATTCAATCTAATCGAGGGTGAAATTTGACATCTTAATTAAATAACTAGTTGATTTTTTTTGTAGACAAGCAATATTAGTTGATTTTTTGACATCTTAATTAAATGCCACATTTGGTCACTGAGATTACTAAATCGTATCATGTTTAGTCACTAGAAAAATTTAATATCAATTTTGGTCACTCGGATTACTGAAACATGTCACATTTAGTCACTCTCCCGTTAGCCTCCATCCAACTCCAGTCACTCGAATTTAATAGACTACAAAATCAAATTTATAGTCATCCAATTTAAGAAAATTTAATGGCTCAAATCAAATCATAACAAAAAAAAAAAATTCTAAGTGGAGTGGACAGGTAATTCTGCATCCCTTGCTTTTTAAATAGTTGACAGTCTGGCATGAATCCAGAGGAGAGAGATTATACTTTTTTTAATTTTTAATTTTTCTTAATCGGATCCTAACTCTCTTTTTTTTTTGTCATAGATATATGTAGGCAGAAGTTACATATAATATACAAAAGATGATAGTCGCTACTAAGCGAATTATCGATTCAAGAGCTTTTAAGCCACAATATGGGCAGCCCTGAACAGCCTAGGCATATGAACTGATAATACAGAATAAATAGACAAAACTAAGATTAAGGATACACCCTTGAGCAGCTTCACACTAGCATGCCAATCACAAAAATCGTGCAAAAGACTGCGTCTCCTTTGAGCAGCTTCACACCCTTGGACACGGATCCTAACTCATTCATTTAACTTTGAATTTAAAAAATTTTGCATAGAAAGAACGCACCAATTATACTATGATATCCATTTGACAATATTCTGAGCAAAAAAAAAAACATGTATTGATTGTAGTATTATGATTGTCATTTGACAATGACATAATCACTCAACTCCTACATTTTAACTTAAAATTTTAATAATGTTGAACAAAAAAATCACGGTTGTTAAAATTGGATTCGACCGGTAAAACCAAAACCCAACCACCAGTTAGGCTCGAGTTATATTTAACGGCTGCCTTCACCCGCCAGTACACTCCAATTGGCCTTTTTTCATTTATATTAATTATTTATAATCGAGATAAATTATAGTTGTCTTCACCGCATTCACTTTTTGGGTGTGTGATGCGTCTAGCTCATAAATTGTCATTTTAAGCATATAATTCATGTTAAAACGATGTTAAACGTCACTTGTGATATGATGGACAAGAAAATTGGTGAATTTGCACAAAAAATCATTTCAGATTTACTACGATTTAAATAATATAGGGCTTTTAGGGTAAGGGTTTATAGTTTAGAATTCGGGTTTAGTGTTAGGGATTAAATTAAAGGTCTAGGGTTTGGTAATACATAATTTAGTTGTGATCCTATGTTATATCATCTCAATTAAATAAATAAAAAATTGTTGTTTTAAAGCTAGTTTTAGAGTAGATACATATAATATGTTCTATTTTTATGAGTACATTGTAGAAGCCACCAATAAGTTAGTTAATAGAAAAGAAGTTTAACAAATCCCAAATCTCTAGGTGATATTTTGTATTTGGTACCACATGTGGTAATTCACTTTTTAACTTAGTTTATAATAAATAAAAGTATTAGTGTGATGTTTACATCTCGTACTAATAACTATCGATTATGAATGTGACGCGTACAAACATCGAGTGATGACATCTTAAAATCCCATCTTATGGCATTAAAAGTATAAAAAATGGTTGAGGGTTCAAATTGGAAACATCCAACAAGTCCATGGGGCGAAACTAGATAATATAAAAGGTTGTTTGTTTGATGGATTTGGTAATGGGTTTGATTATGGATTTGGATCATGGATTTTGTTCAAACTCCATCCTTTGCTTTATGTATTTTGTGGCAACAAATTCGTGGGCCCCATGGACTTTAAGTGTTCGAATTTGTGGGTCCTACGAACTTGAAAATTTCAGCTCTTTAGGTGGGACTTGAAATGCAGATATCTTTTGTAGACAAGTAGCCTTAGTAAAGGGTTCAAATTAATCAGTTCAATTTTTGCGTCTCCTTTGTATTTCAACACTAGAGTATGATGATGGCCTCTGGCATCCGATTGATTCATCACACAACATTGTACAATAACATCCAAGTGAATACCTTTATGATTTCCACCCCTAATTCTAATGCATGTAATGAGCCAATCAGCACTGCATTGGCCATCTTCGACAATGAACCAATGCGGAGTTGGGATTCCATTCCCATTGGCAATTCATTGCTATTCAGAAAGATGCCTTCAAGGGGCTACAATATCAACAACTACATCCATTTCTCTTTCTATGGAAAAACTTATTGACTGCTCTTAAAAGATGAACAACAAGAATTTAGTCAACAGGTTGAACACGAATTAAATAATCAATCAATTAAATATGATAACTATACACCTTAAATGTATACCTTTCCCCCAAATTTAACATGATTAAGGAATGAATAAAGTGGATGTAAGATTTTTGGATTGTAAGGTTGTATGCACCAAAATTTAACTTTGAGAAAAAGTAAATTTGAACGATTTAACTCGACATATTGCTCATTTTAAACACAATGTGACTCTTTTGTAGTTAAAGGTTGGATCTTGAATTGTTGATTATTTAATTGTACATCTCCCTACGTATACGATTTTTTTTTTGTTGACTAGACAAAGTGGCCCGGTCTAACAATTTCAAGGTCACCAAATTGACATTTTTGTGATCGATCCTCTTTCTCTTCTAATATATATAATACTTTAATGTTGTTTCTAAAACTTATTTCTCTTGGAAACATCCTTGAGTTTATGGTCATTTTTTTAAAACATATCGTCGAGTATATGTATAATTGTATTTTGCATGTCGCTACCAAACTTTTTGAGCTATAATTTGAGCTGAACTTACTTTTATTGAATTTACCAACCACATTAGGTTTCATGTTCTATGATACTATAGCTACTATCAAAATTCCAGTTTTTTGTCGAAGTAATTAAATATCGTCTTTCCAAACATGTCTTCTTGAATGGAAAGTGCAAAAATATCGTTTTAAAAAACTGGAAGGTGCAAACCATCATTGCCCACATTTATTATGGATATCATATTAACTATAAGAAGGGGTGGCATGGAAAGCAGAAACCCATAACCGTCGTGTTTGGCGACTGGGAAGAATCATATGCATACCTTCCCAGATTGATTTTGGCGTTGGAGAAGTCTAACCCCGACATTTTTTTCTCCACACACTACCAAGATGAAGAAAATTAGCCGCCGGAGCCCGGTAAGAAATGCAAGTTCAAATGCCTTTTCTGGTCATTCAAGTCATGTCTTGTTGGTTTTCCCTTCTATGTCCCGATTATGCAAGTGGATGGCATGTTCCTTACTGGCAAATAGAAGGGCACTCTCCTGGTTGCTAGTGGAGCGGATGCAAACAGGGGTACCTTTCATATAGCCTTCGCCATTGTTGAGAAAGAGAATACTGAAAGCTAGGGATGGTTCTTCGACAAATTCACCTCCACGCCATCAAGAAGACGAACCTCACAATCATCTCTGATCGCCACGCCAGGATCAGAGTTGTCATCTTAGACTTGGATCTAACGTTGAAGTGGTCCCAGAGGTGGTGCATAAGACACTTCAAAAGTAATTGAAACCATCATTTCAAACGGGGGAAGCTTGCTGATAATCTGTGGTGGACTGCTAGGCATTCTATTTCCTTCTGTATTTATGGAAAGCTCATATCATTGTACACAAATGTTAACATACACTTATGTATGTCCCTCAGCTATTGCCTACCAAGAGAAGAAATTGAATGAGAAGTTGTATAAAATCCGTGAGTTATGTCCTAAAGATGCGTCGTGGCTTGATGAACATAGCCTATCCATGTGGACTTTTCATAAGGATGGAGGTACCAGTTGGGGTATTGCCACAACAAACTCAAGTGAGAGTATCAACTCTGTCTACAAGGTTGTTTGTGCACTGCCAATCTCTTGCCATTGTTTGACTTTTTGGGGAAGAACACTCCTCCGACCAGGCCGATGATGTAAACATGCACATAAATTTCCTTGTCCATCTCATCACTTTCCTCAGTGAGGGGGTTGCCATGCTCCTCGGGTTGTACTTCCTCTTGATCTCCGCTATTAATCAAGTGATTGATACTTGGTTCTTCTTCAAGGGTGACTTCCCATCCTCTACAACGTCACCTTCTGAGCTGTTTGGCACGAACAACCCCAAAGCACTCTGGAGCAAATATTGCCAAACGTTCATATTCTCGTCATATGAAGTTGGTGGATCTGTGGATGATTGTCCACAATCATCGCATCGCCATCGATAGGCAAATGCGTTAGGATGGCGATGTCCTTCAAAGTGATGGAGCACTCTCCTTCATGGAAGTTGAAGTTATGTGTCTCTTTGCCCCACCTCTCCACCAATGATGTGATGAGTTGACCATTAATCTTGATGCCAACAAAGTGCCTCATAGTCCAAATCATTGAAAATAATCAATACAAAATTATACCTTAACAAAATAAACTATGACAAAAAGTTGAAGAATTATACGTACCGACAAATTGTTCCAAACATCCATTGAATGATGGTTAGGTTGGTCATACAAAACACTTACATCATGAGGTCCTTGATTAAGATAGTATCTTTGGTCATATATATCTACGTCCGTCGCAAACAAATATAACATAAGAACAAAATAAATTAATTAGTATGTAGATTAATTAATTAATTAAGAAAAATTATAAGAACAAAAATAAATAGAGAAGAATGAGTACATATCACTTGATAATCATCATCATAACCATCTCCTTGATAGTACCAATCTTGGTCAATATTTGATGGAAGGCGGGTAGAGGTTCAACGTATTTTGGAGGAAAAACTTAATAAATATTTTCTTATGGCAATTCAGATTTAGCCGCAACCAACAGACGACAAATTCTTAAGTTTTGGGTGGAGGGGGGGATGAGTGAAGAGAAATACTAGAGAGAGAATGATTGGATTGGCGTGGAGAAAATGAAGAGGGGAGAGGGGTTTATATAAGACGAGGACAGTGAGGAGGGGGGAAGGTCGGTTTCGACGGGAATCGAAAATGAAAACCGCATTGCCCCGTCCACAATTTTTAAACGCAGACAGTGTGGGGGGGGGGACGTGGTTTCTGTAGAGGGGGCGTAGATCGAAGGCGATGTAGCGTGGATTGCTGGCTTGGCAAATGGTCAGCCGCTGGATTGTGGGGGATGCAACGACCAATCCGACTGCCACATCTCCTCGCGGTTCGCGTGCATCAGAAACATAAATCGTAGCCCCCTTTGCAGATTGCATTTTGATCTCTAGTGGGTGCTGCAGTTTTGGATTTTTTAATGATATTTCTGTAAAAAATGAAACAAGTCGACAATTCAAACTATTATATTCAGTAAATAATATTTGTAAATCACTAGAAATGGAACTGTAGTTCAAGGCATCAACACATACCTCCATATCGCCATTCATTTCACTTGAAGATACAACAAGAGAATTGCCTCAGCTTCGAGTTCCTCGTCTGGGGAAAGGAACATCATCTTGATAGTTTTCATTACCCTTTGCATCTCTTTTATAATTGAGATTATAGTACTTGCTTGGATCACTATCACCTCCATTGTGAATATACATTATTCCAATTGTTTGAGCATGCTTCATACAAGTATTATAGGTACTATGAGCTACCTCCATCTTTGACTCATTTTCCTTGCTTAAAGCATCGTCCAAGGGTAGGAATCTTGTCTGCATCATTGTTATTGTCACTGGCATCCCAAGATGGTCCAAAGAATATCGAAATCTAAAAACAAGAGAGTTCTTAAAAATGAATTATATAGATGGATTATGTATTTAGTGCAATGTAAGTTGAGTGATAGATAATGTCCTACTTGGTCTCAATAAGCCATCTGATTCTGTCGCTCATATTATCTAAATAGTTTGAATCACCATAAACAACAAGTCCACGAATCTTTTCCACGATATCGGGCCGCTCGCTTTTGAGTTTGCAACACGCCATAAAAATACATTCTACTTCCACATTATGCGTGGAAACTAAATCCATATGCATATTACATCCGTCCTCGACTAATGTGGCTGTCCATTTTGGTATTTTGCGCTTATCTCCTAGAACCAGTCCAATGTATGCTCTACCCTCTCTTGTGGAAACATCTATGTAGAGAAGTAGAAGAACAAAAACACACGAATTAGAGTATGTTTAAGATTCATAGAAGTTAACAATTGAAAACTCATCATCCATTCTATAGCAGCCGACGTGATAGTATATGCTTTTGAATAAAGTTGATTTCATTATATTTATTGTCTAGAAAAAGGACTTGCTCTTTCTCGGTGATCAAGACATTGTACCTCATGATTGCCTTTGCAAAGAAAATCTCGAAATTAGAGCTAAGGTTTTCAAATGTCTCATCAAAAGTTTATACTGCCATATACCACCATCTCCACTAATTCCACACAATTCGAACGTCCTCTCATACTTTTCAGGTATCTAATTTTGCTCAAACATGGTTGCTAATTAAGTTGCTCACCTCGCTCGCCTCTAACATCCCAGTTCAACCATCGTTCCTTGGTTATCCATGATCACTACAGCGACTTTAACATAACTCTCCAGAGATTTGAATGATTAACGAAATCATGAATCAATAGTTGGTAAAATATATTGACAGTAAGTCTTTGGTAGTTTATATAAAAAGTATAACTTAATTTTTTTACTAGACTATAAAACATGGTGAGTCATTACAAATAATTAATACTTTTTATATAAGATATATTAACGGTAAAAAAATTGCACCCCCTTGTATAAAATTATGACTACGCCAGTGGTTGACTATATTGAGCAAGTAACTAACTAAGTTACATGCAAACGTTTTCTGTGTTGTTGAAGTCGTCCTAATGAGAAGTGAGGTTATTTTGATATCCGGATTGGTGACGCCGACCACTTCAGGAATAGAGAAAACGCCATACTTTTCTTTGATGGCCATAGGCGGGGGGGGGGGGGGGGGGGGCAAAAGAAGATCAAGAGAGAGATCTTATTCAATCCAATTCTGGTGGTGCATGTTCTCCTCTATTTCAGAATGGCTAACGGGAAGGAGACAGTGACTAATCAACTACTAAACGGAGGTCTAATTCTCGTCCCTTCATCTCCTTCCATTATAATTAAACCCTTGGTCGAAATTGCGGCAGTTATGGGTGGTCACTATTAAATTTGTCTACTTTTAGATTTCTCTTGTTCTATTAAATTGGTGTTGTGTTTTTGTTTAATCTTGTTTCAATTTGATAGCAAGTTGTGCAATTGGATGATCTGACAAGTTACTTTGTTTCTTTTGTTCTTTATGATCACTTTGTTTCTTTGTTCTTAATGATCTTTACTTTATTCAATATCAAAGAAAAAAAGACAAGAAGCAAGTGTTTTCCATATCCTCTAGAAAGTCATCTCATGAATTTCATTGCCTTAAACTTAGTGGTACACGAGAGATGGAGGATTAAATTGGTTAATAAGCCTAAATGAGAGTGATTATCCTACTGTTGTGGATAACAAGAACACAAATTAGGTATGTGTTTTTCGAGAAATTCTTAGGTGCTCCCGGACACCACATTGGATTGGTGATGTGGTGCTCGGGGCCAACGAAATTATACCACCTGTAGTATAATTATTTTGTTAATTGAGAGTTAATTAATGGGTTGGAAAATGGATATCAAGAATGTTAAATATTCATAAACATTCATTGACTAAATTACATAAATTCTTACTTACTTTTGCATACCTTCAACATCGTTTGATGCAGAATGGAGATTATGCTCTCCAACTCATTTTTTCCTTCCAATCTTCCTCAACCTACTCTTCTTTGTTTGCAACAATGATGAATGAAATTTATGTTCTCTCTTCCTCCAACTCTTCTTTTTCTTCTCCTCTCCCCCAACCTTCTCTTTTTTCCTCACTTCCTCCAACTGCTTTTTTCTTCTCATCTCCTCCAAATCTTTCGTTGGTTGCAATATAATGGCATTGGTGATATGTAATGCACATACGCGTTGTGACGAAAGAGAAGAAGACACTACTACTATGATTATTACTTGGTGTGACTCTTCGCTTAAGAAGTAAAAAAAAGTAAAGGAAAGAAACAATAGCAGCAGAATACATTAAGCCTGTGTTTGGGAGGAGGGGGAAATAGAACGGGTGCATATTTTGGGGAGTGAGGGGGAATTCCAATGAAGAAACACCAATTTGGTTAATTTTGTACAATGGGGGGAGGGGGGAAGGGAGTGCATATTTCCTGCTTGACCAAGCCCCCCAATTCCAGACGCAAAAAAGGAGAGAGAAAGGATGCGGGTTTGGGGTGGGGAGAGAAGGCCAAATGAGCATGAGGTAGGAGAGAGACAAGTGAGAGGAAAGATTAAAAAAAGTTATTTTTATTAATAAATACAATCCAACACTATTTACGACCTCTAATTTTTCTCCCAAATAATAATTTATACCCTCACTTAAATTTACCCCTACAATTTACACCTCAATTTGCACCCCCTCGTTGCCAAACATAACGAAAGGGAAAAGAATAAGGGAATGAGGGAAATTTAAAATACGTCATCTTATTCTTTCTTTTGCTGATGTTTGGTCTTTTCTCATGTCTAGGCCCAATTTACTAAGCTCAGCATTCCTCCGATTTTATGGTTTTTTAAAATAATTTTTTGATCAAGTATTTCACTTGAGGCGATTTTCTAAGCTCTGCACTCCTCAGTGTTCCTCCATCTCTTTGCCGCCTCTCTCTCTCTACACAGTTACTCCTCCATCTCCTCCACCATCCAGTTCCGACCTAGCTATGGTGCTTACACCACTTTTTGTGAGTATATACTTACATGGTGAGAATGGATGTCACATGACAGAGCTGAGATCCAAGGGTTGGGGCTCAGTGGCTCAAGGAAGGGCTTATTTAAGTGGATTTTAGTGGCTTCACGGCTACGAGCCAAGCCAGCCGAGAGAACTCGTATCTAGGCGAGAAAAACTAATATCCAAAATGAACGAACTACTAGCCAAGCTTGCTACTTTTATGAAGTAGTACTAAACTATACATGAGAGTACTTACTAGTATCCTGAGAGCACAAACTAGTATCTAAACATCACAAAAATAATATCCAACTCACAAAATTAGTATTCCGCCAATCAATTATGGAATTACCAACTAATATCCACAATCAAACCAACTAGTATTCAAGGTTTGCTAACTGATATCTATCATGAAATCAAAGATTATTCCACATTCACGAACTAATATATAGACAACACATAATAGTATCCGTACATCACAAAATTAGTATTCAGCCAATCAATTACGAACTAATATTCATATTCAAACCAACTAGTATTAAAGATTTTCTAAATGATATCTAGCATGAAAATAATACATTCACGAATTGATATTCAGATAACACAGAAGAGTATCTATACTACATAAAACTAGTATTTAGAAGAAAAAAGCACATTTATGAACCAGTATTCATGGCATTAAATGTAACATCCCGAACCTTTTCCCGACGAAGATATTGTCTGTTTTGTGTATCGACCCTCACAGTTTTCGACTGGGGTGAAATTCAAGGTGACTTCCCATAAGGCCACCCATCCTCGTTGTACTCCACACCGAGCACATTTAACTTCGAAGTTCTCACATGAACTCTTTCATTTCACCCCAAAACGCGTATTGTCAGTTAATGTCGGTTTCTTACTTATGAACCATGGATCTCTCTCGTGCTTTGTCGATATGGGATTCGTCTAAGGTGTTACATCAACCCCCCTTGGGACTCAACGTCCTCTTTGAGGTTTGCACCACCATCGTTCAAGAGGGACGCATAGAGGCTCTGATACCACTTGTAACATCCCGAACCTTTTCCCGACGAAGATATTGTCCGCTTTGGGTCTCGAACCTCACGATTTTCGACTTGGGGTGCAATTCAAGGTGACTTCCCATAAGGTCACCCATCCTTGTTGTACTCCACACCGAGCATGTTTTAACTTCGGAGTTCTCACAAGAACTCTTCCATTTCATCCCAAAATGCTCTTTTCAGTTAAGGTCGGTTTCTTACTTATGAACCATGGATCTCTCCCGTGCTTTGTCGATGTGGCATTCGCCTAATGTGTTATATTAAATAGCAACGATCTAAAAAAAACAGAAAGCCAAGAAGCCAGAAACCCAGAAAGCCGAGAAACCAAATAACCTAGAAAGGCAAGAAACCAAAAAAAGTCGAGAAAAGCCAAGAAACTAAAAAAATATAACAATCGCCGGAGTGGAAAAGTCCACACAAGGGAAAAAACTTGCATATCATATCTCCATTTGAGAAACTCCAAGCTCCAATGATCCAAAGATGACCAAGACCAAATAAGATCAAAATTTCTAAAGAGAAGAGAGAGCTGAGTTTTCAAAATAAAGGAGAGAGAAAATTTGTAAACACAGATAGATACTAGTATTTGCATTTTTGGATATTAGTTTTTCTCGATTTGATATTAGTTTTCTCGGTTGGTTTGGCTCTCACCCAAAAAGCCACAAATCCACTGAAATGAGCTTTTTCTTGAGCCATTAAGCCCCAACCCTTGGATGTCGTCTCGACGTGGCACTCACGATCCCACCGTATGAGTATATATTGACAAAAAGGGTTGTGAGTTAATTAACTTTTTCAGTCCGGTCCCACCTGAACTCCCCGCCACAACCACTAACGCCGTCGTCCCAATCCCAATCCCTGACTCTCAATCTCGCTGAGTATCTCCTGAATTCCGACGAGACGATCCTCCTCGCCTCCGAGTTGATCTTGGGGACAACTTCGAGACTCAAAAGCAGGCGCATCAACTCGTAATTCTAGTAACTCACCCGAATCGTCGTTGACGACAGAGCAGGGGCGGAGTTTGGATTTTGTGTTTGGGGGGGCCGAAAATGTTTCGTATACTATCGTAACTAGACAAAAATCAAAATAATTATAGAACTATATAAATAAATTAATTGTGTGAATTATCAAAATGTACGACATGTTTTGTCAAATAATTAGATTGACATTGTTGTTAAACTTATCGGGGGAAATTTTTCCATTAAAGCTATAAATTGTAAAAAACTCCAACCAAAAATTTGACATAAGTGGGGATTGAACCCCTGACCTACCGAATACAGAACCACTACAACTCCACTACGGTAATCAGCTTCTATAAATATATTTAAACCCGTGGTCATTATTATAAAACCTGTATTTACTTCGTAATTTTCAGAATACTCGTACATTCTTTCATGATTTTCGAAATTCTCGGGGGGCCGGCCCCCCCTTAGGCCCTGTGTAGGTCCGCCCCTGCGACAGAGGACTACGCTAGATCTACCGTTTTACATTCTTTTGCTCATATCCAGAGCCAAAACCATGCAGGCGGAGATAACGAAGTCGGTCAAGGCCCCGACTTGCCATGGCAGATTTCGATTAGTTTCTCACCATCATTGATTTCCAGTTATATGTTGCTGCCCTCCTCAGAACTTTTGTTGGCTGGCTAACGCCAAGGAGGAGGAGAAAATCGACGGTGGCAATTGCATTCTAGGGCTCGCGAGGATCGAGAGGCACCACAAAAGGCAGATCATCAAACAGAGGCAACATAAATGGAACTCGAAAATCATATGTAGAGCTCGACAAAGAAGGAGAAGACAACAAAAGCCTCCTCGTCATCGTCGTCGTCTTTGTCCAGGGTACAAAACCATCCAATTTCGCTGAGATCGACCGGGGGGAAGCAAGTGTTGGAACTTGGTGGAACTAACCGGACCAGACCACTTTGGATCAAAACCGATCAGCCAAATTACCCGAATAAAAATGTTTCATGACAATAGTGGTGTTGGTGTACGGTAGTTTCCAATGGAGAGATACGTTTGCAATGAAAAAGGCAACTCATACTAAGGTAAGGAATCATCCCAATTCTCAATTAGATGGTTGAACTCGATTTCTTTTACCCTATTGAAGATATCCATAGAGACGAGAGAGAGAATGAATACCAAATGACTGCAACTGCGTAGCTACAGCTGACCAAGTTGCATTCTTTCAAATTTATATTTGATTGTTGACGTTAGATATTGAATTCAACTATATAAGGTTTGTCATTTTGTTTGTAATGATGTATTTTATTTAAATAAGATTGTAGTTTGTATGGAAATTTCTTTGAAATAATATTATATATATGCGTAATTTATTTGGTTTACTAGTTTCTCACTTATTCTATGTATTTTATTAAAACCGAAATAATACAAATTATGCATAGGCTAAATCATATAACTTACTAAATCGATGATGGTAACGACATAAACTAATTTAACAATATAAATGAGACAAGTCTTCTATTATTACTTTTTTAGTTTTTTTCTTGCAAACTCTTCTAGGCTCTAGCATTTGCTAATTAAAGTTTTTTTTTATCCTCCCTTTCTTCCATTTCTTTCCGTTTCCATTATAGCGATTAGCGACCCGACCCTGCTATACCTATACCCGATTTCCACTCCTTAGTCCTTCCTTCCCTCCCGCGCTCGCTGTGGCCACTTCCAAGCTCAGCCACTTCTTCTTGCTCAGCGCAGGCTCATGGCTTCTCTCGACGCTTGTTCTTCTTACTCTTCCTCAGCTTTCATCTCCGGTCTGCGTTCTTTACCCAACCAATTGCAGACCTGGAATCTTTTCTACCTCCTCAAGTGCCCCTCCTCTCGCCGTTACCCATCCTCCCCTTCCCCTTTCTCCACCCTCACCTCTTCCCTCCACGTCCCAGCCGCCCTTGCCGCCGCCCCTTCCCCTGCTCGACTACGTCCCCGCGCCGATAGCATCGACCTCGACAACGACCCAATCTCCCTCCTCCACCTCAGAATTCGCCGCTACCACACCAGCCGGGATTCCTCCTCCAGACCTGCCATGGACTCCAAGGAGGCCGATAAATACATTCAGCTGGTGAAGGAGCAGCAGCAGAGAGGTTTGCAGAAGTTGAAGGGAGAAAGGCAGTCCAAATCCAACTCTGACGGAGGAGGATTTAGCTATAAGGTCGACCCCTACACACTCTGTCCCGGAGACTACGTCGTCCACAGGAAGGTCGGTATTGGGAAGTTTGTCGCCATCAAGTTCGATATCCCTAGCCCTTCTTCTCCGCCTATCGAGTATGTCTTCATCGAATACGCTGACGGCATGGCCAAGCTCCCTCTTCACCAGGCCTCTCGCTTGCTTTATCGTTACAATCTGTAGGTATTCCTTCCCCTGAATTTCTCCCCTTCTCTTGTTTGTTGGTTGCATGGGAAGCTCTGTGGTTTCCTTTTAAGTCCCCATTTGAACTGAATTTCTCATCCTATCCTCGTAATGTTGCTTTTCCAGCCCCAAGGAAACGAAAAGGGCCCCGGGCGCTGAGCAAATTGAGCGACCCAGGTGCGTGGGAGAAGAGAAAGACCAAAGGTAAGGTTGCAATCCAGAGAATGGTTGTTGACTTGATGGAGTTGTATTTGCACCGGCTAAAGCAAAGACGGCCTCCTTACCCGAAGAATGCTGCCGTGGCAGAGTTTGAAGCTCATTTTCCTTATGAACCCACTCCTGATCAGAAACTGGTAATGGTTTAGCAGTGTAAATCTGCACTTAATTTTCAACTTACATTGTTTCAAGTTGAGTTTACATAGAGTTGATTATCTTACAACTACCGTTCTGTCTTGCCTATTCGTGTAATACGAGATTTCTTCATGATCATGGTTAGTATGCTTGCATTTTGCACTTCATTCATCTTCCTGTCACCACTTGCAACTCATTCCATTTTCCTTGTTAGCTTTGGAAGTTGAATTTCTCAATTGTTCACGAGTTAGATACATGTTCCAGGCTTTCCGTGATGTTGAGAGGGATCTAACTGAGAGGCAAACTCCAATGGACCGATTGATATGTGGGGACGTTGGTTTTGGGAAAACAGAAGTTGCTTTGCGTGCCATCTTCTGTGTTATCTCAGCAGGAAAGCAAGCAATGGTTTTGGCACCAACAATTGTCCTGGCCAAGCAACACTATGATGTTATTTCAGAACGTTTTTTCTAAGTATCCTGATGTCAAGGTCGGACTTCTTAGTCGGTTTCAGGTATAAGCTTCCTATATCTCTTGGCCCTTCCATAGGTTTGTAGCCTGTTAGGAGCTCGTATTTCACTCAAGCGAAGAAGTTCTTTTTGAAAATGTAAATTCAAAGGTGTCATCTGAAACTATATTTTTCGTTCTTAAGCTCAGACAGTATGTTATTTGTCTGGCATCATGCATGCCTTCATGTTCAGTTGTTGGACTACTTATTCCCGATCGCCGGTGTCAGCATAAGATTGACATACACTTTATCAACTGCATACACTTTACCAAATGCAGACCAGAGCAGAAAAGGAAACTTATCTGGAAATGATCAAACATGGTGATTTGGACATAATTGTTGGGACTCACTCACTTCTTGGAAGCCGTGTTGTGTATAACAAGTTGGGTCTTCTTGTTGTTGATGAAGAACAGGTTTGTCTCTGGAACCCTTGTTGATCGTTATTATTTGGACATAGGTTGATCATTAAATTTGGAGTATTACTTGCTGTAACTAATCAAAGTAGAAAGATATACACGTACATGTAGACTGCAATTCCATATGTCCTGTAAGATTCTTGCATTTTGCAAGCTTACTCCTGCAGACTTGTATGTTATGGGTATGTATAGATCTTATGAGCGATAGTAATATGATTCTGTTGTTGTGATGACGTGAGAGGACTGAGGGAACATATGCAAAGTCTGGTTGTAACCTATAAACTCTATTGTTCTGTCCTCTTTTCCTGTTGTTGTAGGTCAGGTGAGGTTCATAAGGCCTTGAACGAGCATGCCCATATCCATGCTTGAAGTGCAAACACTAATTTAATGTCCATTTGCTTCCAGAGGTTTGGTGTCAAACAAAAGGAGAGGATAGCTTCTTTCAAAACTTCTGTTGATGTGCTTACTCTCTCAGCAACTCCAATACCTCGAACTCTTTATTTAGCACTCACCGGATTCCGTGATGCAAGGTATTATTCCAGTTTATGCATAGGAGTATTAGTGTTAGGCTATAAGTATTTTACATGAATTAGCTTTTTAAGATTTAATATATAACATATGTAAGTATCTTTGGAGGAATTCAGATCGTTAAGATATGTGGCACTATATAGTAAAATTAGCTATCATTGTAGGCTAGATGAAGTAATAGGAGATTGAATTGCTGTTAATTTGGATTTTGTTGTATGGGAAATGATAATTGTTCAAGGCAGCATCTTAGGTTAGAGAAGGACATGGACTTGTCCTCCTCCTGTTCAAACTGATTTCTCGATTGGTGGTTACTTTCTGGAAACTGCAATCATACATCAAGATTACAAATTAGCTCTTATTCTCTCTTTTTTTTTCCCCTAACTATGAAACATACACCTGGTTTCAGTTTAATTTCAACTCCACCACCTGAAAGGGTTCCTATAAAGACCCATTTGTCTCCATACAACAAAGAGAAGGTAGCATTGGCAGTAAAAAATGAGTTGGACCGGGGAGGCCAAGTGTTTTATGTCTTGCCACGTATTAAAGGTATTATTTGGAGTTACTTGTTTTTGGAATGCTGTTCTGATTTGCAATTTGGACTAGCATATTACTGATAACATGATTTGGTTGTGTAAACGCATCTGTGTTGATTTTGGGTGTGAAAGCTCAATGTCCACAACTTAGCTAGTCTTGCGCATTAATCAAATTCAACAGGTTTATTTTTTATGCACTTGCTGAGGTAAAAGTCAGTACTAGGATTACAGTGAGAGGGCTGAAAGAACCTCTAAGAGTCTAAGTGTCTCATTATGCATAATATGTTCAGTATTTCTTTCCTTTTTAGCTATTTGATTGGTCTTTACATAATTTTGGCGTAACAGGACTGGAACAAGTAAACGTCTTGTTGAACAATGATTTAGTTTATTCTCCTGTAATATTTGTTATTCTTGGGCTGACAGGACTAGAAGAAGTTAAAGATTTCCTTGAACATTCATTTCCTGATGTCGAAATAGCCATTGCACATGGGAAGGTAAGTTTGTCTCCGTTAATATTATGTTTTTTCATAGCTCTTATGTACTCTACGAGTTAATTAGGTTAGGTCATATAGCCCAGAGCTGACTGAGCTACCTTGTTTCTCGTGTTGCTTGATTCCTTCTGCTACCACCTTTAATGGCATACATACAACATGAATTAGCATTTCTACTTGTCCCCTATGCAGCTTGATTCCTTCTGTGATACTACACTTTGATTCTCATTCATGTTACTATTGCTCCTTTGTAGCAATACTCAAAGCAACTTGAGGACACCATGGAGAAATTTGCGCTAGGTGAAATAAAGATTCTCATATGTACCAATATAGTAGAAAGTGGGCTTGATATTCAGAATGCAAATACCATCATAATTCAAGATGTTCAGCAATTTGGACTGGCACAACTGTATCAGGTTCCACTCCGACAACCTTGTACATTTTTATGTTCTTGAGTTCAATTATTGTTGCTGACCAATGGCCAGACCATTTCTCGGAATATTGCCATGTTTTTTTCCTTCTAAAATGCTTGTTAATATCTTCCATGTCAGCTTAAGCAATGGCTGATGCATGTGTGATTCATTTTAAGCAGAAACACGATTATTCAATGAACCAATTGTCTTTCATCTCCAATCCATTAGACCCAACTTGTCATACTTTGCATATTGATTGCATCTCCTTGGTGTAGAAGTACATGTTGCTACATTTCTTTTCCCCTGCTACATCTATTCAGGTTACATGAACCCTATCAATCTACAAAATCTTAGATACTCGGGTTTCATTGCCATTGACGTTTTTCAATGTTATCACTGAAGTTACGTGGAAGAGTGGGCCGGGCAGATAAGGAAGCTCATGCTTACCTATTTTATCCCGACAAATCATTCCTAACTGATCAAGCCCTGGTATGTTATATGATTTCCTCAGCATCCGGGTTATGCCTACCATTGAAATTTTCGTGTGAACCTTGTAATCCTTTTAATTGTTCAGGAGAGACTGCAAGCAATGGAAGAATGCCGAGAACTTGGACAGGGTTTCCAAATTGCTGAAAGAGACATGGGTATAAGAGGCTTTGGGACAATCTTTGGTGAGCAACAAACTGGGGATGTGGGGAATGTTGGCATTGATCTCTTCTTTGAAATGCTTTTCGAGAGCTTGTCCAAGGTATATTAGTTGACCGCCTTCATTAGATCTTATTGTACTATGAATATGATGCTCTTTTCGGGCTTTTTTGTCTCCTATTTTCTTTATGCCTGTGGACTTGCTCTCTATGTGGCATAATTTTGCTCAGTGATCTAATAATAGACTGACAAGAGGTTGTCCTCTATAGAACGATTATCCAATACTCTGGGCTATCTGTTAGTTTTGCTGTTTTTGTTCATTTCTCCTCCACTCTCTGCTTTGAACTTAACAATCATCCCTGAACTTTATACAGGTTGAAGAGCACTGTGTGGTATCAGTTCCTTACAATTCTGTTGAGGTAATTACTGCATTCAGGCCTTTAACTGCTCGACGTTGAATTGCACAAAATGAGAATTCTGAGTGATCAAAATTAACCTATTTATATAGTATTACTTGACGAAGTTGTTAACCATGCCACTCCTTTGCCTCTTATCTGCTTGCAGATTGATCTGAATGTAAATCCCCATCTTTCTTCCGAATACATAAATTATCTGGAGAACCCCATTAAAATTATTGGTGAAGCAGAGAAAGCTGCAGAGAAAGACATTTGGAGTCTGGTACAGTTCACAGAGAATTTGAGGCGCCAATATGGAAAAGAGCCCCACACCATGGAAATTTTACTGAAGAAACTATATGTGAGGAGAATGGCTGCAGATATGGGGATAATGAGAATATATGCTTCAGGAAAGATGGTTGGCATGAAAACAAACATGAGCAGAAGAGTTTTCAAGCTGATGACAGACTCTCTGTCTTCAAATGTGCATGGGAACTCCTTGGTCATTGAAGGAGACATAATAAAGGTAAGCTTTGCTACTGCCTGGTTGGTAATGCACATCTTGTTCCTCAAATTTTGAGTTTGTCTAAGGAGTTCTTGGTCTGTGTAATATAACCGTAACCTGTCTTTTGAATGCTGTCTATATGATCAAAATCTATTCAGACTTTCGATGGAAATGAGATTCTGTCACAACCATGCTAATCCAGTCTCTTCCTACCATAACTTGCCTTTTACCCCTTGAACTTCTTTGCCTTAGTCCTGATCCATTCTAGATCTGAGGCATACGGAATGGTCTTCCGTTTAATACAGAAATATGAACTCAATAATTTTGTCCTGCTAGAATGGAATCACTAAGTTATATACTGTCGTTGCTGTGTGCAGGCAGAATTACTACTGGAGCTCCCAAGTGAACAGCTGCTAAATTGGGTGTTCCAGTGCTTGTCGGAACTTCATGCGTGTCTGCCTAACCTCATAAAATACTAGATTTGCATAGGTGAACCTTAGATAGGTGGTATTCTTTGGGAGCCTGCTTATTTAGCAGGTGATTGCATCCTTGTGCGGAAGCAGATCTTGGACTTGGATGTTAGTATATGTGGAGAAGATCCAGAGGGGAAAAAGTAAAGGGATTGATAAGTAAAACATGTACATGGTATTGGCTTGGCAGAGCGTTTTGCGCGGATTTGGTTTATTATTATGAGTTCTTAGGATTAGGTGGGTCAGTTGGAGATGTCAGTGTGGGATGGCCTAGACAGTGAAGAAGAAAAACTGTTAAGGGATGGTGAAGTAGATGTGGGTTACATTAGAGTATGATTACAAGGGTGGTCCTGGATGGAGGAGACACATGACATACTGCAATTGTACTGCCTTCCATCGAAATTTTGTTTTATATTCTTAGCCAGGTATGTTGCAGGGAGAGTAGTTGTTTATTTACTACATTTATTTAGCTCAACTGGTTACCTGTGTAGATATACATATTTATATACATTATTATTTGGTTTCTGTGTGTACTTACATAGATTTTAATGCTGATGAGTGTATGTGTGGAGGTGTTGAACCTTATCTCGACAATACTAATTTGATGAAGAAATCCAGTCGATACCCAGACCCAGACCAAGACTCAGCAGCAAGTAAATGTAACGTTTGCCAGGTACGACTGCCCTCTTTTCTTGTTTTTTACTTTGGCAAGTGAAGATAGCATTGGAACTTCAGCTTAAAATAAACGTTCTTTCTTCTTTGTGAAATAATGTTTCCACCATCAGCTGCCATGCTGCATCTTTACAAAGAGAACAATGACAAGCCTATAAATGAAAAGGGAGGGGAATAGAAAATGTAACTGAGAAATAGGGAAGACAAGCAACACATGAACATCAACCGAATCATAGTCGGCGAGGGATCCATCCATATTTATTTCTCAGTAACAGAATGTGATCATTTCGCTCTCCGTGTGCAGATTGTGCAGTTTGATCAGTTCAAAGCTAGACAGTGGACTTTCAGCTTGCTCTTATCCACTCATTCCCAACTTCGAGGCACCAACAGTATAAGGCCTTGTCGTTACCGCTGGGAATGCAGTAAGTTCTGTTGCGAAAAGGGTGGAAGCGACAGGACAGTTCGATGCTATGTCAAGGGAGGACTGCAGGTTCTGGGCAGTGATAAGGAGAACAAGCATTCTGAATCTCATCCATGTGGTAGAATGGAGATAGGAAGAAGCGTCTCACCAAATTTTCAGGGCAAAATGAACCCCAAATTTTCAGGTTTTGGACTCAACTGGAAGCAATCAGGTTATTTCCTTCACTGCAACAATTTCATAACTAATTAATGTATGAATTTATATGAAATCAGTCTCGCGCTCTTTTGGCAATTAATCAAACTGGTAGGGGACTGAAATTTATGGGAAAACAGAGGAGCGGTTACCTTGAGAATGAGATAGGAATTGAACCAGGACCTCGTCGGTGGAAGGGAGGAGGCGGCGGAGGAAAGTGGGCTCGAGGTAGATGATGCTACTCACGGCAATAATTGCCGCAGTGATGGGAGGGTTCAATGGCAATCTGTACTACTCGGTGGCGGAGCGAAGATGCCATCATTCTCGCACTGCTCCATCGAGATAGGTTAGGGATCGTCATGAATATGGAAACATGTAATTACCCACCTCCGGCTAGCTCCGATGCTGGAAAAGATTGGCGAACTGAAATGAAAGAGCATTCGTGCCGGGATCAAATAGCCGGCCTGAGCCAAGAATGTTGGGATGACGGCCTACTTCCTCAAGTTAGAAGTTCCTCTTTCACAAACCATTATTTTGAAACACTTCTCTGGAGTCTCTTATGAATTAATGATAAAAGTTTTAAGTGTAAATATACAAACAACATAGCAAGCAAAAGCCTAGAAGGAATGTGTAGCAGCATCATCACAAACGCAACACCTTAGTCATTGTCAGGAACTTCAAGCTCCTTTTCAATTTAAAAGCGGACCATTGTGCTACCTCCACTCTTTTTGTAACCAAGTTGATTCCATTTAGAGTCGGCGATTTGGCGACCTTAGACCCTTCATACCTTACCATCATTGGGAATGAGTGATATGATCGCGATGGAAGCTTGCTAATGGATGAACCAATAACCAAAGATGATCCGATGTTTCGTGCTGACATGATTGTCTTGGACACTCTGGTTGCTTGCTGCCCCTGCACTATTTAACAAGATGAACCAATAAGCAAAGATGTATATACTGAATGAAAGTAGTAGGAACATAGATAAAAGGACGATTTCACGAGACCTTAACACATGGAGTTGTCTTCAACTGTGGCACAAATGACAATGAATTTTCTTCTATATCGGTTTTGTTGACACGTGCTTTGCTCGAGAAACTAAGACAACCCACACCAAATACAATTAGCGACAACAGAAAATTGCAGCAGCGAATAGGCATAATGATTCAACTTGACAATAGCCATGCATCCTATCGAAAGGGGTCTTAAGAGATGATTGGGAATGGCCAACAATCTTCTTCGTTGCATCAAAACCCCACCTAGAACTAGAGGTGACAAATATGTTGGTTCGTTGTGGGGCGAGTCATTATTGATATGAATAGGTTAAGCCAAAAGGCAAAAAACATTCCTAATTTCACAAATAGAGAGCATGCTCGTTATGAGTCACAACGCGTGCTGTCTCGGATTTGGATCATGTTTGAACTTGGAACCACCATCCCTAATCCCTATCATGAGTCAAAAGGGAAAGATAGAAAGCAACATCAAGGCGTACCATTCCAAGTGATTGACACATCTGTCCTGGGATGTTAACACAAAACCTGAGTCTTCAAGCAAGGATGCAACATCACCTATAATCATCTTCAAATCCCTACATTCCTGAATTACCTGCGGGAAGAAGCCAAAATCCAGAAAGGAAAAACAAGAAGCCTAAGTACCAACGTGCATTTGAAACATGAATAAATATGCATTAAACTCGCTGATGACGGGAGATATCATCTTCGACACGACATACCTTATATCTTGGAGAGTGAAGATACCGATGAATACGTTCCGAAGAGTTTTCAAATATCCGTGCTAATAGAAATGCAGAAGACAGAACCGATTTTTTCTCCTTGAGAATCTGAACAGTAACATTGTCCTCACTCTTTCCTGTCAAGCTGATTTCTTCATCGAGAACTCTCCTCGAAGCATGCAGTAAAAAGTCATACAAGTTTGGGGTATACTCCATATAGTCCCTAGTATGGTAAGAAATTTGAGGACCAAGTGGATGGTCAAACTGAAGAAGGACTCGTACGGCCATTAGAGCTGCAGTGAACTCAACAATTCGCCCCTCCGTGATGTAGATAAAACATAGTTTTGCAAGATAGGTGGGGTGGAGGACTTTCGCAGGCTTACCATACCCGAGCTCCAACTGCAACATGCATTGCATCTTTTCTACCTGCATGTGTTTCCAAAATCATATTACATTTTGGAGGAAAAGAAAGATTTGAGAGACACAACTAGCCAGAGTGGAAAACAAACAAACCAACCAAGTCAGGAAGACAAAATATGAAAAGCAACTTGAAAGCTGACTCTTGGGGGTTCCAATCCTTCAGACAAGGATGATAGCTGCATCACAACACCAACAACAGACATTGGTGAATCATACACATTTGTGAATGGTACTCAAGCCCCAAATCAAGAATGGAACTTTATCATTTTTGTTAAGAATGCAGATAAAACCAACAAGTAGTTAGCAGAAAATACCATAAATTCTCTATAGCCCTGTTGAATTCCGAATCAAGAATTTCACTTCTGCACACACTGGTGGGTCGAATTAAAAAGGCCAAATACCCTGATCTTGGCCTTCAATATACAAAAGCTCGGTTAACTTGGAGGAATAATTCATTAGTACATAGTTACAACAAAGAGAGCTATAAAGACAAACAACAAGGGAGTTGAAGGCTCATATATGAGAAACTCAAGGCAGGCGTTGGTCGAGTGCTGCCATAGCTAGGCTGCTACCATAGATATAGGCTGCTGGGATAGAGATAGTTACCGGTGACAGTGCATCATATTACGGTTGACCGGTCCGCTAGGGCTGTCGAGGCGACCAAAAGGGAGGGAAAAGAAACAACACATAGTTAAAACTTAAAACTAACATCTGAAATGAGAGATAGACATGAAGTCAAACAAAGAAAGACAGCCGTTTGGCTCGGATAGTTGATTACTATGGATAGTTAATCTCGGAATCTTGGGTGGATATGATAGGGCTGCCAAGGCAACAAAAACAGACAAAGATATAGATTATTATTGTATTACAAAGATTGAAACTTTATACAACAACAACAACAACAACGAAGTAGAAGGAAGTACCAGTTCAGAGAAGTTAAAGGGATCCCAGCTCCTTCTAAGATAGTCTGGACCTGTTGAGCAATTGGGGAACTGGAAAGATGCTGTTTCTCTTTTTCTAGCAAAATTGGGATTAAGTTAGACAATTGGGTGCCAGCTTTCTGAAAGACTTCAAGTAATAGCAGGGAAGAGGTGAGGATTGACCGCTTTTCCTGCAAAGACTTTATCAATTGGGGATCATCGCCATCGCTGCACCACCGGATGTCGGCGACCACGAAAGCAAGTTGAGAGGTAAGGAAATCGCGGAGGGAGTAGTCTTCCAAACGTGAATGCTGAAACTCCAAGCGTCGAGTTAGGCAATGCAAGAATGTTGGGGAGAGAACTCGGTCAGGGACAGCAAGGAGAAGCCAGAGCAGCTTCGCCGCCAGGCCATTCCTTGCATACCGGAAGATTTTCATCTCCAGGTCTTTATCCTTGGCGCGTCCGAGCAGCTTTACCGTGCGCCACCAGTTGAAATTGTCGGCGTCGGAGATCCATTCCGGCAGCCAGAGGATCAAATCGGAGAGGAGGAGGGCGCCGCCGCCGCTTTGGCTTTCCTCCATCTTCTTGTTCCATTCATTGCAACTGGTCTCGAGCGCGTAGTCGATGGCACTCGTTTCAAGTTCTTTGGGTTCGAAGCTCGAAAAAACATGGTAGGGACGAACCCAATGGCGAATCAACAGCTCGATCGCCTCGTGAAACCCTAACTTAGCAGCATAATGCAGGGGCAGTTGGCAGTTCCCCACCGGTCCGCGGATATCCAACCGATTGTGAGCGATTTTCCGCTCCAATAGTGCGGTGATGCAACCAATTGCTCTCGACTGAATCAACTTCGCCACCACCTCAGGAGGGCAGCATTTAGATTTAGGATCCAAACTCGCTAAAAATGCTTCCACATCATCCTCTTCCACCGCCTCCTCCTTCACCATGGTAATCCAATGCAGCTCCGACGTCCGGCGCTCTGTAACGGTAGAAAGCCAGAGGAATTGAGAGAGAGAGAGGCGGCGGAGAAAGAAGATTCCTTTCTTTCCGGATTTATTTAGGTAGACAATCCCAATGAGAAGAGACTTGATTGATGGTTCACTTTCGCGGTTCTTTTTCCCTCTTCTTCTTTTTATCTGGTTTAGTCCCTGGATCTGGTGACTAAGGGGTGTTTAGTCACCCTCCCAGCCCTTAGATCTGGACACTTCAATCTAATGGTTAAAAAGTGGGAAGGGTTATTTAATTAATGATAGGGGTAGTTTGGGTATTATGGAAAATTACGAAGTATACAAACCGGATTTACAATCAATACAAACCATACAAACATACGAACAGTACAAACTAGAGCACAAAACATACAAACGTTACAAAAGTATGAACTGTACAAACAATACAAACTAGACCGACAAACAATACAAACCATACAAAAAGAAAAAACAACCGGGTTGACTTTTGAGGCTCCATCCCTATATAGAGGGGCTCCTTCCCAAAGTCAACCCGGGTGTTTTTTAGACATACAAACAGTACGAACATGGTGGACAAAAATGACAAACTAGACCGACAATCCATACGAACAGGAAAAAACACCCGGGTTGACTTTAGAGGCTTCATCCCTATATAGAGGGGCTCCTTCCCAAAGTCAACCCGGGTGTTTTTTAGACATAAAAAACATTACGAACATGGTGCACAAAAATGACAAAGTTTACAAACATGGTTAACAAAAATAACAAAGTTTACAAACATTACAAAAAAAGCCGACAAACATTACAAAATAACAAAGCATACAAACATTACAAAATATGTCAACAAACATCACAAAATTAACACTGTCGCCGGGAAATTCTTCTCCGGCGACGATGTTCGTTGAAAAAAATTTCCGATCAGAAAATTGTCCGACCAAAAAATCTCTCTCTCTCTCTCTCTCTCTCTCTCTCTCTCTCTCTCTCTCTCTCTCTCTCTCTCTCTCTCTCTCTCTCTCTCTCTCTCTCTCTCTCTCTCTCTCTCTCTCCTCTCGCTCTCTCTCTCTCTCTCTCTCTCTCTCTCTCTCTCTCTCTCTCTCTCTCTCTCTCTCTCTCTCTCTCTCTCTCTCTCTCTCTCTCTCTCTCTCTCTCTCTCTCTCTCTCTCTCTCTCTCTCTCTCTCTCTCTCTCTCTCTCTCTCTCTCTCTCTCTCTGGAAATTCCCCATGGGAAATAATGGCCCCTAGGAATTCAATTCCCCTGGCCGCGCAATTATAAAAAACGGAGACGGGGAGGCGCCGGCCGGCCGGGCTGGGTTTTTATTTTATTTCTTTTATAATTAAAAATAAACATGTAATTACTACATTGCCCTTCATTAAATTGAATTAATAGGAGCCCTTGGATTTTAATGAGGTGCAAGGGTGGAGATTCACTTAGCCATGTGACTAAGGGGACCCCCTTAGTCACCAGATCTTAGCCCGTCCCTGGAGTAGTCGGCTGTTTTCAATTTGAGCCGTCAAATTTTGTTTTTGCAATTCAACGCCATTTGGTCATTCCTCCAAACAAGAAACAACTTTCATACCTCCCTGGAAATGTCGATGGTCCTCTGGGAGGTCGATCCATGATTGGACTTATCTTCAGATACCCTCAAAGAGGTGAGCATGAGGATTAAGAGTGGAGTCGAGTCCCAATACATATCCACTGATACTAGTTAATTCTACCATCTATGAATACAGCTAAGGTGCATCAAAAGAATATTTATATGTCGTTCAGAACCATGTCATTACTCTCTTTATCACTCTTAAGAACCTCCAACTTTTCCCAGATGCATTTTCCAGCTGTTTTGTTCCCTTAAGTTTTTTCACAACAAAATTTACCTTATTTGTTAAAGGTAATGATGAGGGCTTCGATCCTTCGAACCTCGAAATCGAGAATGAGTGATAAAATCGAGCTGAAAGTTTGCCAATGGGTGAAGCAACGAACGTTGATCGTTCTATGGTTCTTCTGGAAATTGTCACCGACTTTGTTGTATGCGAAAGTGGTTCAAATGATGATGATCTTCCTTCTAACTTGGTTTCGTCGATACTAGATTTGCTTGAGAAACTATGAACATACAAAAATATACAATTAGCAATATAAAAAGGCAAAATGGATCGAATCATACATAACATTTTGCACACTAATATTATCGGTTTCGAACCCTATGTCATGTATTTTATGGAATTAAAGACAAAAAACATGACAAAGTGCATACCATCTTAAGTCTTTCACACAAGTATCTTGAGATCTCAACACAAAGCCGACGCCTTTTAGCAAGGAAGCAACATCGTTTACTATCAGCTCCAAATCTCTAACTTTCTGTGGGAGCGCAAAACAATACATTCAAGGGAGAGTGACTAACTTCTATGTTTGACGATCATCAAATGAAAATGAGATTATAGATACGAAGTACACACCTTATATCTTGGTGAGTGAAGATACCAATGAATATCTTGCGCAGATGTATCAAATATCTTTATTAGTAGGAAAGCCGAAGATATCACCGATTTTTTCTCCTTGCAAATCTGAATAGAGTCATTGTCCTTAGGTTTTCCTGTTAAGCTGATTTCTTCATCAACCACTTTCATCAAAGCATGCAGTAACAATTCATATACAGTAGGGAAATGAGATTGATGAGGATGATCCACATTATTAAAGCTATTACGAGATGTTTGAGGGCGTAGTGGATAACCCAACCGAAGAAGAACTTGTGTGGCCATTAGAGCAGCTGTGAACTCAACAATTCTGCCCTCCCTAATGTAGATGAAGCATAACTCAGCAAGATACGCACGTTGGATAATAGTTGAAGGGTTGACGTACTTGGACTCCAACAGTATCATGGATTGCATCTCTTCCACCAGGTCAGGGAGGCAAAATATAAAAAGCAACTTAAAAATTGACATTTGGGATGTCCATTCCTTCAGGTAAGGATGATGGCTGCAGAACAATGACAGAGAAATCGATCAAACAAAATCATTGGAAAGATCCTCTGCTGCATGAAGAAAAATAACAACAATTTCATGTTTGTAAGGGCACTACATAATCAAAACAATTGGTGAACACAGTGTACCATAACTTCTTGATGACCTTGTTGAAGTCTGAATCAAGGATTTTACTTTTGCAGACATGCGGTGGTCGAATCAAGAACTCCAATTCAGGGTAGTCGTCTCTTTGGGGAGTCCTACAAGGCCACCGGACCATGCAACCCAGTTAAGTTTGGGTATGCATCGAACAGAATCAGGAGAAGCCATGTATATATGTTGAACTTGGTTTGATATTGTTTGTCAAGGCCTCAAGGGTTAGTTATTGGGATACTTACCAGCGATAGTCAGGCTCCGGCTTATAGTTCCGGTGAGCGACTCTGACCGGGCTGTCAACAAACACAAGGCAAAGTACTTTAGACACATATATGCATTCTACATGGACAAAATTAACAAATTAAGTACCAACGGAGAGAAGCCATAGTAAAGCCAGCTTCCTTGAGCACAGTCTTGATTTGTTGAGCAATTGGGTAATCGGGAAGAAGGGGATACATTTGCCTCTGCTTTTCCCTTTCCCTTCCCTTTTCCTTTTCCTTCTCTAACATTTCCATCGAGTGACACAACTGGGGGCCAGCCCTGCGGAAGACTTCGAGCAAACGCAGGGAACAAGTGAGGCTCAACATCTTGTACCGCAAATGCCCGCGGATCGAATCAGGGCGGGGAGGACGATTGCGATCGATGGTGTGATCAATGTCAGTAGGAAAACGACGATTAGGTTCGATGGTGAAGCTAAGGCCGGTAACAAAAGCAAGCTGGGCAATAAGGAAATCGCGGAGGGACAAAGAGGCGGTTCCAAACCGCTGCTGGAGAAGGGTGTCCCTGAAGAATGTTGGGGAGAGAACTCGGTCAGGGACGACAAGCAGGAGCCAGAGCAGCTTCGCGCCTTGGCCGTTCCTTGCATACTGGAAAATCCTCATCTCCAGGATCCCCTGTTCGGTGGTGCGTGCCAGCAGCTTGACCGTGTGCCACCAATTGAAATATTCGCTGATCCATTCGGGGAGCCAGAGCATCAAACTACAGAGCCTTTGCGGATAATTAATATCGTACCGGCCTAGCAAATCCCACTGGTCGTCACAACTGGAGTATAATGCGTAATCGATGGGAAGCCGCCCTGGTTGTCCATGACTCGGAGGAACCCCGTGGCGCAAAAACAACCCGACCGCCTCATGAAACCCCATCCAAGCAGCCGTAGATATGAGGGGTTTGTTGCAGCTAGAAAAAGCAAACAGATCCAAGCGATTGTGAGGGAGTTTGCGTTCGACAAGGGCGGTGAGGCAACCGATTGCTCGTTTATCTAACAATTTTGACACAGTCCGACTGGGGACTGTTTCATGGTTAGGGTCCAACGACGCCAGAAAGGCTTCCACATCCTCCTCCTCCTCCTCCTCCTCTACCTCCATAGCTGATCATAAAGATGATAAAGCACACCAAATGGTTAGTGGGTTAATGGAATTAAATAAGTAAAGGGAAGAGGTCACGACGGACACGAAGTGAATCATTCATAATAAAAAAAACCGCAGGGAAAAGTTTGCCTAACCGTAGTCCGAGAGAGGACGGAGCTTCTTTTTGTAGATGCCTGTGACGCCGTCATCAACTTCGAGTGAGCTTTCCCAGATCCATTCTCTATGAGAACTTACGTGACCTCCCAACGATCTGCCACTACGGAAGCGCTTGCCGCAGTATTTGCATAGGTGCTTCAACTCATCATTGTCTTCCATGGATTCGGGATTCTGGATGAGTTGATCGCTTGTGGCTGTAGCAGAAACAGAGCAACAATAATGAAACAGGGGAAGTTAGGAATGGAAAACAGGGGAGATGGATGGATCACACCAATTGTCTGCTGCTTGCAACTTCTTCTCTCTTTGATAACGAGCGAGCGAGCGAGCGAGGAAGAGAAGACCGGAAGAGGGAGAGGACAGTTGGGTAAACGTGACGAGAGCCGAAAGGCGAAGGAATTTTTGTTCGGGTAGGAAACCAACGCAGGCGGCGGCGCAGAAGATTTAGTTCGTTAGTTAGTTACTTAGTTAGAGGCCTTGGCGCGTTAATTCATTCATTATCTTATTTATATAAAACTATCATTAATTCCTGGCAATAACCCGATTTCAAATTTTCAATGTGTTAATGACATAAATATTGTCGGGAGGAACTACTACAAAGGAATTCAGGCCTATCAGTTTATGCCGTGTGATTTACAAGATCATCTCAAAGATTTTGGCAAATAGATTAAAGAACATTCTGGACGAAATCATTTCTGAGGAACAAAGTGCATTTGTGCCAGGAAGAAGTATTACTGACAACATGATAATTGCTTTTGAATGCTTCCAGTTTATGAAAACAGGAAAAAAGCAAGAGACGGCTATTTTGCAGCAAAGCTCGACATGGCCAAAGCCTATGATCGAGTTGAGTGGTTCTTTCTTGAGAAGGTTATGAGGAGATTGGGGTTTGAAGAAAGGTGGATTGACCTTATTATGAAATGTGTCTCCTCTGTATCCTACTCTATCCTTGTGAATGGTCATAAAACAGAGAGTTTTCAACCTACTAGGGGATTACGACAAGGTGATCCTCTATCACCTTATTTATTTTTGCTCTGCGCGGAAGGCCTATCTGCTCTAATTAAAAAAGCGGAGAAGGAAGGGAAACTTCATGGAATACAGATCAGGAAAAAGGCCCCTAATATTTCCCATCTTTTATTTGCAGACGACAGTGTGGTTTTTGGAAGGGCCTCACTTCGAGAATGTGATGAACTTAAAAGAATTCTGACCACTTATGCAAAAGAATCAGGTCAGCTTATTAATTTCAGCAAGTCAGAGATTTCTTTTAGTGGCAATGTCAGGGTGAGCAGAAGACTGGAAATATGTGGAACCCTTGGAATCAAAGAAGTTCTAAAACATCCGAAATATATGGGGCTTCCTACTATCGCTGGAAGATCGAAGAAAGTAATGTTTGAAGAGATAAAGGAAAGAGTAAGGAAGAAATTAAAGGATTGGAAGAGCAGGACCATGTCACAAGCGGCCAAAGAAGTTCTGATTAAGGCGGTAGCCCAAGCTCAATGCCTCTATCCTATGGCTGTGTTCTTTATTCCTGATGGTATTCTTAAGGACATTCAGAAAATGATTTCAAATTTCTGGTGGGGACAGAAAGGAAAGGAACCAAAACACCACTGGCTAGGATGGGATGACTTGTGTGATGACAAGGAGGTTGGTGGAATGGGATTCAAAAACCTCCGAGCTTTTAATCTGGCGATGCTGGGAAAACAGGTTTGGAATGTGCTCTCTCGCCCTAACTCACTGATGGCTAGAACTCTCAAGGCAAGGTACTTTCCAAAATCCGACATTTTAAATGCAAAGGAGGGTTATATGCCTAGTTTCATCTGGAGGAGTATTTGGAAAGCAAAAGAGAAAATCAGGGAGGGATTCAGATGGAGAGTTGGAGACGGAAAATCTATTAGCATTTGGGAAGATGCCTGGATTCCGGGAAAAAGTTATTACTTCGCTGATCCCCAACCAAATGGTGGAAGTGAGGATGAAAAAGTATCCACTCTCATTGATAAAGATAGAAATGCTTGGGATAAGGAAAAGATTAATGGGATGTTTTCGAAGAATGATGCTGATCTTATTACAAAGATTCCTCTCTGCTACCCATTGAAGAAATACTCCAGGTTATGGATCGATTCTGATGATGGAATCTACTCGGTCAAGTCAGCTTACCGAAGAATTCATGGGGAGATGGCTCACAACTCATTCAGACCTAATACTCTCATAGAAGAAGAAAAGGATTTCTGGAAGGCCCTTTGGAAAACACCTATCCCTACTAAAGTTCGTCTGTTCTTATGGAGAGTGGGTAGAAACATCTTACCAGTGGGCAGCAACATTGAGGAGTGGTTTGAAGACACCAGTATGGAATGCCCATTTTGTGGGTTGCCGGAAACACAGATCCACGCCCTTCGGGAGTGTAGCTGGATTAGACGCCGCTGGGAAGATTGGGATGAAAGGAACCTGTTTGACATCGGAGAAGGAAAAGCATGTCTGGATTGGATTAAGGAAGTCTGGAAGAAATCAGCTGAAAAAATTCAAAAGTTTGGAGTGGTGCTGTGGTACCTTTGGAAAGAAAGGTGTAATCACCTCTACAATAATCACAAATTGGATGAAGACTTGATTATCCTCAAAGCGCTAGGATGGCTTCAATCCTATCTTGATGCTCAGTCATTGGGGAAGGGTGAGGATTCCGCGAACAGAGCTATGATTCGACCGACTTCTTCAAGGGGGTGGTCTCCGCCGCCAGAGGGTTCGTACAAATTGAACACTGACGCTGGTATTCTTAGCCCGTCGGGAATTGGCCTTGGAGGGGTAATTCGTGACTGGAGAGGGTCCTTCTGTGGTGCTATGGCGAAGAAAGAAAGAGGGTCGTGTAGACCGATTGAAGCTGAAGCAAAAGCTATTATCATGGGATTGAAGGAAGCGAATAGAAGGGAATTCAGTCCCCTGGTGGTGGAATCGGATTGCATGGTGCTTTTAGAGAAATTAGAGAAGAAGAAAGAAGATTTTTCTGAGCTTGGGACATGGTGTGAAGAAATCTGGAAGCTTGCTAGAGCAAATGAGAGTCTGTCGGGGGAGAAGATAAGATGGAGGTTCACGCCACGTGCAAACAACTCCACGGCACATTGGCTTGCTCATGCGACGTCGGTTTGGGATAGGCAGTTTATTTGGGTGGACTGTCCACCGTTGAATCTTCTTTGTCACATTGAGGCCGATTTGAGGCCATCTGTTTCGGGCCCAGTTTGATTAAATAATATTACGAATCCAGGTTCCTATAAAAATATATATATATATATATATATATTGTCGGGAGAAGATAGGGTGCTAACTTCATAGCAGTTAGCACCATCCTAACTCCTTTAATCAACATTCATTAATTATAAAGTAAATCTGACGGTGAAGTGCAATGGAGGGTATATTAGGTATTTTAAAAATTTAAAATTAATTAAAAATAAAAGTTAGAAATATATTTTTTCTCTCTATAATAATGATTTGCTATGTTAAGAAATAACTGTTGAAAAAGCACTACTACTTAAATTAGTAGTGATTTAACTTAGATGTTGTTGTGATTTTATACCAGTTGTTAGGGGTTTTATTGTCATTGGTAGCTTTTTATAATTAGAAGTTAATTGTTAATATTTATAATGAACACGAATGAAAATGAAAAGTACTATAAATTAATAAATAGTACGATAGCTATACAAAATATTTCAAATAATTATCCAATATCACTGCTAATTACAATAAAAATCACTACTCATACATATAAAACCACTACTACACAAACACTACCACCCAAAATAACTACTCAATAGAAACAATCTCGGCTTTAATCCCATTCGCACAGCCAGGGATATTGAAATTCCATCAGCGCCGCCATTTCCCTTGGTTTGGAACCCTAGCAGCACCGAGCTTTCCCAAGGGGTGATAGCAGATCTATAAAGGTTCTCGTGGTGATAGTAGATCTGGCCAGCGAAGGATAACGGTGATGATGGCGGAGATGGGAGAGTTGACGTACGTCGGCTGGAGAGATGTGATGATAGTTTCTTTAGCGGATCTGGACACCAATGGAAGCACGATGTTGTCGTCGCTGCCGCTTCCGCCTAGGCGAGGCTTGATATGAAACTCGCTCGACCTCGACTGTTGGCAGAGACGAAGATGGTGGAAAGGCTAACGAAGTAGGCGACGACGACGAAGGTTCGGGCGGCGCATCGCTGGTTCTGACACTCTCATCGCACAAGAGACGAGGCAGAGTGAGGAGTTGGTTCGTGTGTGAGATGTGGGTTTGTGGGAGAGGGGAGGCGGTTAAATAGTATTTATATTAGGGTTTAGGTGGGTATTGACTAAACTATCCATGATTTAATTTTGTTCATAGGATTATTTTTTAATGTAATGGCTATTAAATTAGTTAGGATGGTGCTAACCCTTTAAAGAGTTAGTACCCAATCCCATTCCAATATTGTCTTTTTTTTTTAATTTATCACAAATATGGCGGTTTAAAAATTATTGACACATATATTGTATTTTTTTGTAGGGTTGAAGTGTGTCCGCCGAGACTCAGGCGCTGGCGCGTTTTGAGTTTTTTCTAACGAGTTGAAAGCGCCCGAGATTGAAGCGTGCCCGCCCAAGACTCAGGCGCTGGCGCGATTTGAATTTTTTCCAAAAATTTAATAGCGCCATCTCCTGAGACTCAGGCGTCCTCGCATCCCTCTTTTCTTATCTTCTTCTCCACCACTCACCAGTCTCGCCCGCCCGAGATAAAGAAAGAACACAACATCGGTCGTCCCCCCGACCCCCACACCCACCAGTCCGAGACGGTAGCGCCGAGCAAGGAGGCTGCAGGGAAGGTAGGAGGATTTTCATATCTCCAAATTGTTATTTTGTGTGTGAATTGCCTTTGATTAGATATGGGTGCTTCGTTATTTTGGTACCAGTGCTAAGCACGCTGGAAGAGATGGTTATGCAGATAGTTCTGTGTTTTATTCCCGTCTGGTTTTGGATGTAGATTGACTTTTATTGTGGGTTACTATGGAGCTAAATTCTTTAGCCAAACACAGCGAACCCTCCAGAAACAAACCAGACAATACCAAGGTAGTCATGGTTAACCAATGGCAGAGGTCGGAAACGCCAAATCAGGTATCCTTTCAGCTTATGGAGTTAGTGTTTCCTTTGCTTGAAGATTGTATGTTATACTGATTGTGTTGTTGCTAGAAGAGAGGATCTTTCGGGTTGCCCTTATTCACCCATCTAAATATCTTTTTGGGTTGCCCTTATTCCATCTAAATTCCATCTACATATAAATATAAGTGAGAGAGCTATGAATGAATTTAATAGCCATACTAGGTGAAATTTGAGTTCCTTTAATTTTGTGGCGAGAGTTAGAATTGGCAAATTCTTTTTTGTACCAATATTTTATATAGTCATTTATTGAAAGCGTCAACAATCAGATTTTTCGACAAGCTGCCTGCAAATGCAACCCCGGTTCACCTTTGGAGCGATTCTCCAATTTTGCTTGAAATATTTGTATCTTCGTCCTGTCTCGAATTCATCATCAGACAACTCTCTTTGCTTTTGAGATTTGTGTCGTTGTCATCCTCAAGTGCTGACGACACTACTCATACCCTGAATTCGTCTATGCTAACTTCAGTAGCTCCATTGGTTCATGTGCTTAGAGTTTTGTCATAACTGAATAGTTTTAGAAAACAAAGTTGGCCATTATTTCTTTCTGTAATGAACCCTTAAGCTTATGCTGTTAAATCTATATAGTTAAACTTAATAAACTTAGTTTTTTGTCCACTACTATTTCAAATATCCATACTAAACTTAAATTATACCAATGAATGCAAACTTTAAAGAACTAAGTATATGACAATGATTTGTAAACTTTTGCTCAAAGAAAGATTTCAATTCACATCCTCTATCACGAGTGTTGAACTTAAAGGTGCTATTGAGGGACTATGGATTGCTTGGGAGAGAGGGTAAAGGAAAGACTAGCGCAAATAGGACTCGACTGCTGCAATTAATATTGCCAAAACCTGTTTGATGATGACCATCGTCACAGGATCGTTGCAAGATAGTTCTACATCCTACTTAATCTGGTGTGGGAGGTATGAATAGATAATGTGCATAGAGAAGTTAATTTGCAGCTGATTTCTTAGCTAATAGGGGTCACTTTGTTAATTTTGGCACACATCGTTTCATATGTGTGTGATCCTGGTCTTGGATGATGGTTGTTACACGACATCATGGGCATTGCTCATGATCGTTCTATTTTTAATATGAATTAGACGCTATTACGTCAATCTTTCACACAAAAAAAGAGTTAAATTCATTTCCCTCATTCACATTGAAAATGGTAAAAAATTCAAAAATACATGTCAATTTCTTATATTATATGTAATTATATAATTCGTGTCATGATCAACAAGAAAGATAAAAATTGAAAAAAGAAATTCATGTATACTTTGAATTCCATTAAAGTACGATCATTTTCTTTTATGGTGAAGATTGATTATGTATGTATCATAGGAAGCAACTCACACATTATATATGGACTGTTTATATGTGCAACACTTTGTTTGAAACATATGCGTTACTATTGGATGCATTCCTTTGTTAGTCATTTTGACTTTCTCGTGTTTTCAATAGGTTCTAAGTATACTCAAAGTAATTTGAGTGTTTGACTAGAAAGTTCATAGCCAAATGCAAAACAAAATAAACATCATTAGTATAAATGGACATACAAATTACATAACCATCGAACTTTACCGGCCAACAGGTTGGCCCTGTGCTAGTTTTGAACAAAGAACACACACATTTGAAAGCGAGAGGAGAGGAAAACGGGTTAAGGATAATAGTAAAATCATTGTACAAGTAGAACACACTTCATTAGCATTGTCTAACTATTTTTATTATTATTTCAAATCATTTTTAAAATATGTTATAGCTTGTTTTTAAAAGAACTAGACAACCATATCATAAAGTATAAATCAAATTAGAAAATCCACAATGCATATTATGAAAGTATACAAATTGTGCAATTATTAATACTTTAAAAGAACAAGAATTCTATTGTTCCATAGTGTCACATCAAAGTTAATTTTTTATTAATTAAAATCAGCCAGTGGGATTAAATTTTATTAATTAATCAATCTATTTTTCTTAATGCTTTCTTTCTCTCTTCCTTTCTTTATTATGTGCATAATTCTCATTAGTACTTTGTGGTTAGGTCATGAGTTTGTACACAATAATACATTTAGTAGTTTTAAAGTGTTGATGTCATAAGCATTGAGTAACCAAGAATTTGAAGTGCTTGCCCATTTGGTTTTATGCAGGAGGCGAAAATTATGTGAGATCTCTATTCTGCCAGTATTTTCTAGAGAGATTTTATAGTATCTAATTAAAGGACTAGGTTATTCATGAAAAAGGCAAATTGGAAGATATGAAGTGGAGTGTTGTTTTTTGTGTTTCATATTTTGAAGTAGCAAAACATATCCTTCCTACTTCTTGCTATGTTTTTTTGCTCTGAATGTGACTACAGTAGGACGTAGGTCCAGTATTGTATTAGTGTCTCACTTCATTTCTACATGTCCTGACTTTCTTGCTAATAGCAATGTGTTCAGTTGGAAAATTATGGATGGAGAACTCAGTAGTGAATTGGACCGGACGATGGTTTGTCTGCATTGAAAGCAAGATCAACTGCAATCCAAAGTGTATATACTATTTCTACGCGAAGCGAGCGGGCAATGACTAGTAACTATATAAACCATCATTAAGTATATATCTGCTGATCCAGCAGCTTTCTTGCATACTGGAAGATCCTCATCTCCAGGACTCCTATTAATAACTCCGGCGATGGTTTCTATTTTCCCGCAGCGACAATAGGCGATGACGAGCAGCCGCAGGCAAGTCGGCGGTTATGTGCAACGAGGAGAGTGAGGGTTGCGGCCGCTAAGGAGTTCCGCCAGGGAGCTGCGTCGACGGGGTCCCATCAAAATTGATTTATCTTAATTCTAGATAGATTTTTTTTAAATAAATTTTTAAAAGATATATGTAGGATAAACTTCATTTCAATTATTAAAATTTTAATTATTATATTATTTGTATATATAAACGTATAAATGACTCAAACCGGTTGGACCCCGATCAGACCAATAGATATCAAATCTCTTGCTTGACCGGCTCAATGACTTAAATCGGTTTGACAATATTTAACATGTTGGCCAATCTTTTCGATCTATAACTTCGTGGCTTCAACTGTGCTTTAAATATATGAAATTGGCCAAACCAGAGAATTGACCGTTATGTTGGACACTAAAACCATTGACTAACGGTCAACTCGCCGTGTCACTGCCAAATCAGCACAAACCAACTTAAATTTTTTTATTTTTCCACCTATTATCATTTATCTTTTTTATTTTGAAAAAAATAGAAACAAAATTTAATGTTACTCTATATTCTAGTAAGGAACAGTGAATTATACTTGCACTTATATAATATAATAATAATTATTATTATTTATAATTGTTCATAATGCAAATTAAGAGCATTATGTAAGAATATACAAGTTTGGAGTTTGTTCAAACGCACTTTATATTTTTCTAAAAGAGAAATGACAATATATGAAATGACAAGAGAAATTATAGTAACTATATAATAGCTATATACTCTAACTAAACCACCTAAATCAATAGTAATGCTCTGTTTGGATAGAGGCGTAAATGTTGGGGGCGGAAATCCCAGGGGTAAATGCCCTTCCAGATAAGTTTGCACATGTTTGGGAAGTTTTTGAACAGTAGGGGGCGGATGAATAGAGGCGCAATTCTACTGTTCTAGTGTACCCCCAAATTGAGGCGGAAGTGGAGAGAGAAAAAGCTGAACGATTTCTCCTTTTTTCCTGAAATTTTTTATTATCTCTTTCCTCCGTCAAATCTGCCCGTGAATTCGCCTCTGCTGGCGTGAGAAAGAAGCCCACACCGCCGCCGGTAACACCTAAAAAACAGAATTCATAACCCAGAATCAAGAAAAGTCGTCAATATATACCCAAAAATCATAGAATTAACCCAAAAGAAACATGCATGCCCAAAGCGTTACCTAATCTAGAATTCAGATCCCCTCTCTCCTTTCGTCGGCGGCTTCTGATCTCCCGCCCTCATCATCGTCGCTATTCCGATCTCCCCCGGAGAAAAATCGTCGGAGTTGTGGGAAGATCGACGGTAGCGGCCGGAGAGCTTGAGGGATTGGATTGGTGAGATAGATTAGAGAGGAAGAGAGGGTGTCGGAGAAATCAGAGAAGGGAGATGGAAGGCTGAAAGACAGAGGAAGAAGATACGTTGCAGATTTGGTGTGGATTTGGTCGTCTAATTAGTTTTGTCAAAAAGGAAATTAGTGAGAGAGAGAAGGAATAATGGAATGGGGAGGAAAGGTTGAACACGGAGAGTGTATGAGATTAACGTTGGGGAAGATTAAAAAAATAATTACTTTTTGATTTTTGTATTAATTTATTAATAAAATATTATTAATTAAACAAACCCCACCTATTTGCACCCTCTTACTTTTTTTCTCAAACAATCATTTGCACCCCAATTTATACCCTTCTCAAATTTGTTCCCCCAACAATTTGCACCTCAATTTGCGCCCACTCGAATTTGCACCCACTTATTGCCAAACATAGCGTAACTATATAATAGTACATACTCGAACTAAAGTGGACCTCTGGTATTTCTGCAGGATACATTACTTTACTGCCCCTGAACGTGTACCTGAATTGCACATTCTGGATCTGGATGGTGGATGGAACCTTCAGTTTGATAAGACTCCTCCAACAGTTGAAGGTTTCAATGAGAAGTGACAGCATACAGGCAGCTCAGGTCCTTTCCGCAAGTGTTGGTATCCACCTGACCTGTCTTTCCAAAATGAAATCGCCGCCCGGTTTAATCACTGCATCTTTCCAAAAGTGGGAGGAAACCTTGCTTGATTATACGTCGTCAAATTCAAATATAGAGTCTCGTCTCATTCTACCTGTATGAACATCAAAGTTCCAGCAATGTTGAGGATAATCAAACTTGATGGTGGTGATACGTGATTTCCACCATGAGTGCTCCTCCTCGTTGAGGAATTGAGAGCCATTTTTAATTCTTCTTTATTAACCAAAATATACTAGTCTGAATTCTTTCTACAACACAAAACAACTCTACGGTACAAAATCATATCATTGATTATACAAATTAACGATATAGTATGAAAACCATGTTATAAAGTATACATATACAAACTATCAATCAGATGTACAAAATCAAAACTCACATGCTTACAAATTACTAAACTGGGGTTTTGGTATTCATCAAATCGGAATTTTAGAATAGAGATGAAGATGAAGATGAGAAGGCGACTTAAGTCAAAGTCGAGAAAGGATAGGGATAAAGAGGGTGAATGGAGAAGGTTGGTCAATTATAGTATTATGTTAGGGGTACAAATGACATTTTGTAACGGTTTGATTGAGGTTCAACATTGAATGATAAAATTTGGAAGGAAATTGTAGCGGAAGGATACATTTAGTATCATGACCATAGTAAGACTATAGGTATGACAAATGATTGACTTGTAAAAAAAAAAGGTATGACAAATGATCGTGTCAGAGAACGAATAGTAAATACTTACTACCATACTAAAATTATTTTAGCATTTACCCACTCATATTCACACAAGAATTGGGTAGAAAATCAAACCATGATCACACCCAATTAGATTTTTGAGTATCCATGGGTATATATAAATAATATTTTCCCTTTATAACTCGACCGACATTTTAACAATTAGATGTTGACATTTCATTAGTAAAAAAGTATAACAATAAATATAACTAAACAAAGTAGTTAAAAAGAATAGAAATTGGTGTAAATGTTATATACTTATAGTAAATATCCAACAAGTTGAAAAAATAGTGATGATTTATAGACAAATTATACTTACAAATACATAATTTGACAATTTTGAGTTGGATAGTTAGCAAATCATGTCACCGTTATTCGCAATATTCGAATTCAAGTTGTACCTAAATCCATAGAAAATATTTTAGAGTTTTACTTTACCCTAATCGATTAAATCGGATCCGGATAGATATTCACATATAGAGTTTTACCCTAAAGCGAAATATAATATTGGAACACCTATGAGAAAAATTTTAGTTAGTAAATACTCCGTTTAATACACGTATATGTACCCGTACGTAATTTATCCGTTTAAAACTTCCGTATCCGTATTATTTTTAAGTCATTTCATTTTTATCCGTTCATTTGATCGCTCATGTACTAAACACGTATAAAATCTGTATAACACGTTTTATATCCGTATTTAATGAATTAAATTATTAACTTTACTATTATTTATATATTTTTAAGATAATTAATTTTATATATTTATGACTATTAACGTACTATTAAATGTAATATTAGCTTAGAGACGACGTAAAATACCCGTACGTATTTTCTATGTAACTTTCCTGTACCGTATTTTACTAACTATACTAGATTGGTAAATTTTGCTAATATCCATAATTCTTATTATTTATAAATTTATAATGAAAATTAAGAACGTGTAAGGAAGATGTAAGATATTCACACATTTTATTATACAAAAATATGAAGTAATAAAAAAAATTGCGCATGCATGATACCGTCTATGACAAAGTTGTGAATTTTCTAGCCACAACCTTTTGGTGCAAGTTTCATAAAAAATGAATTTTGTGTTTGAATTTATTAAGAGAGGTTGAGAATGCATCAATCTTGTATTTGAATGTCAATTTGTTAACAAAAAAAATCGTGAATGCATGATTCAATTTCTAAATGCAAAAACAGTGAACATCACGTTTAAAAAAGATTGAATAATTATCAAGTTGTCTATCAAAAAATTTCTTCAACTAAATAGACATTGAGCACAAAAATTCTACGAACCGAAACTCAAACTCTACCTCTTCTTCCCTCTCCATTTGAGTAATGCCAAATTTCATAAAAAGTAAGCATGCATGTATTTTAGTTATTTGATTTAGTTGATTGTTTACTGAACTCAATTTGTGCCTAACTTCTTTTATTGTTGTTGTTTTCGTTTACAGAGATCTACAATAAAGTTGTCAAACCCAAAGATGGAAGAGGGACTAACAGGGAGCCTCCGGCATTGAATGTTATAAGCTCTCCTCCACGTTCAAGTCGTGTTTCTTCACAAGAGAATGTAGAAGAAGAGGAGAGGAGTGTTCGTGATAGAGTTTCAATGAGCACTACCTTCTTTACACAAAATGAAGACCTCGAATTTCTTATGAGGAGCGAAGGGAACCGAACCATAGACAATCTAGCCTTCTTTCGCTACTTTGAAGACGATAATCCCCACCCTACTACCTTCTCCCCTTCTTCTTCATCAAACAATAGAGTCTTTACCTCTTTCCCTTCTCCACCGAGCAATAATATCCCTCATCACTTTCATCACTACCAACCACACACCTCTTTCCCGTTTTCTCAACCGAGCTACAATACTCCTCACAACTTTCGACCCTACCACCCACACACCTCTTTCCCGTTTTTTCAACCGAGCTACAATATACATCACCACCCAAACACCTCTTTCCTGTTTTCTCAACCGAGCTACAATGTTCCTCACCACTTTCAACCCTACCACTCACACACCTCTTTCCCGTTTTTCGAACCAAGCTACAATATCCCTCACCACCCGCTTGCCTCTTCCCCATCTTTTCCCTCGAGCAACGACAACCTTCATTTTTTCCAATATCACACCGACGGTCCATCTACCTCCATCCCTTCTTCTGAACTGAACAATAACGAGGTCTTCACTGATGAGAGTGAGGAGGAGGAGGATGTTGACGATGATGGAGTTGCTGATGACAAAGTTCGCTTCAGTGTCAAGGACGAGGAAGTTTATCGGGTTTTGGAGATCCTCACCAAAGAAACAAGTTGTCCTAGAAAAACAGCTAAAACAACATGGAAATGGGTCGGGCTACGCTATATGATCGACGACGATTTTATCATGGAGTTTAGCAAGTTGAAACCCAAATTCAAGGATGCCTATGTGGAATCGATCATAAGGTACAACATTCTGATTGTACCATTTTGGGATGTAGTCACAAATAAGATGAAAAGGCCCTTTAAAAGAGTCAAGTTGGTGAAGAGGAAACTACTACGACGTCAACCACTCGAAGTTGGAGGGTATGTGTCAATTCTTTAGCTTCTCATGCATATTGATATTATTGCTCTATAATTGAACTTCAAACTTTCTACTTTTCGTCTATCTTAAAGTTTTCATCTTTAAAGCATGCATGTCTTGAAAGTCATGGAATTGGCTTCCTAAAATTGCAGCACAAGTAATTTTAACTTATTTCATCATTAATTTGAAATAATTTGGTTACTACATTTTCTCTAGGTACTTCTTGGATACGGATTCCTCCATAAGAAATGGCTACATATACGTAGGACTAGTGTTGAGGAACCATATTGGAAGAGTGTTGTGGACTCACACGGTAATCGAACACAACCCAACTAGGGATATGATAATCCATCCACAAGTGGCAGAGCAAAATGGGATCTTCCTTGCATGCAGGGCATTGAAAGAAGAGAAGCCAAATTTGGTTAAAAATATAAGTGAGCTTAGAATTTACAATGATTCGGATACAATGGAATCTACGGATGATCACGAAGAATGGGCAAATAAGTAAATTTATCTAGCTGTCATTTTAGTTTAATGTGATTGCCTTCCTCACTCTTAGATCATAATTCAAAATTTACTAATTGTTTGTAGGGTCAGAAATGCTTTGGAGAATTGGGAAATAGAAGTGGCATTTCGCTACGCACCTAGAAAAGCGATGGCATTGGCAAATGCATTAAACCGAAGGGAGCTTGCGGATATTCTAAACAAGAGGCATCCTACAATCAACGATATGTATCCCGACCTCCTCAAATATGTGGAAGATTTGGGCATCATGTATATTGAGGAGGACGATATACAAGGGGAGGCAAAAGACTACAATCGATATGAAAATGAACCTCATAGATATTATGATGTTCAAAACAGAAAAGATGCAAGCAAAGATGATAAGTGTGAGGAGGACACTTATAAGAAAAAACAAAAATAGGTACGAAACTCACTCCATTTTTTAAAAATTTATTTCATAAACTGTCATCTAATGGTCCAACAACGACTTATATGAAAATCACAATATTTCAGCACTACCTGATGGGAGTAAGCGGTCAAAGCAGGCATGGAGCTTATTTTTCCCCCTATTTTAATTAGTTACTTCTTCACAAAAACAAAAAGACAAAAAAACTGAAAGACAAAAAAAAAAAAACCAAGATCTATTTGCCTATTTTTCGCTTTCATAATTTAATGGGCTCTTTTCTAGAAAAAATCGTTGTTGATCGAGGTAGTGAAGTAAGAAAACTCAACTATCAAGAAGAAGACCCAAAAGAAAAAGGTAAGTAAACCCTAGAATCCCTCCTCTCAAAATTGATTGTGAAACGAGATTACCGCAACCTTTGGAGGAATGCTGGTTGGGTTTCCTCTGAGTTGTTATGGCTTTTTTATGTAATCAATTGAAAGTTCGTGTCTTGCTTTTTGACTGTTGGGTTTTCTTTGGATGCAGTACTCCTTTCCAAGTAGTCAATACTATCCTTTCCAGCTCCAAGTCTTACTACCCTGGTCAGACAATTCCGCAGCAACAACAACCTGTTTTAGCTTCTTTTCTATGGATTTATGTTCAGGATGTTTGCATTGGTCCACTTTGATTACTGAATTGTGGCCAGAGAGAAAGATGCAGCTCTTTTAGAAACTTTGCTGGTTCAGAAGATTCAATGAGTTATCCAGTTGATGTGGGTGCACGTGAGCCTTCAGGGGTATAGATGGGGCTCTGTCTATGAGGAAAGTTGTGGTCTATAGAGTGAATTCCTCTATGTATGTCCTTAGTTTTTCTTGTATTAGGTTGTTCCCTGTAGCTGGTAGTGAAGTCTCATTGGGCTGCCATTAGCTTTTGAGATGTGTTGTTGTGTTTTAGAAGGTCACTGAAAGTTAGTGTTGAAGTTGTAGCCCTGGTCTGAATGAACTACATTGCTACCGTGATAGGGATTGTGGGATTCCACCCACTCTTCTTTTGATGAAATACAATCTCTTATCTAGTTTTTATTTCTGTCTCTTCTTGTTCACAGAGTTCATATTCATTAGCTGGAACAACACCATGTACCGAGGGAAAAATTCTTACCCTTAGCTATATTGGTTCCTTTTGACATCTCAGTTTGATAATTAAGTGCTTTTAACCATAAGTTGTTGCTTGTTTTCCTTCGAGGAAACGGAATTCTCTAGATCACCTTTGCTTATAAAGACATTGTCGGTTCTGTTTTGTGTTGAATTCAGCATCCTATACTTGAGAGATGTATAGGTGATCTAGAGAATTCAGCATCCTATACCTTTGCTTATAAAGACATTGTCGGTTCTGTTTTGCGTATTGACTGCACAAGGTAATTAGCAGAAAAGGAAAAGAATGGAGGCTGAATCAGATATCACTAGGGTTTGGTCTACTGCATTGCTTGTCCCTTTGAAAATTATCACATAATCCCTTTGCATTAGCAATGAGTCCATGTTTAGCAGCATGTACATCAAGGTAGACAACTGCAGCTCCCTTGAGCTCTTCCGTCAGCTTTGCAACTCTATCCTTCAACGGCCTGTTGAACTCAACTGACATCTCATTATGAGCCTTGACTCGATCAAGCTTCATGAGATGACCCAGTGGCGGAGGATTTGAGAATTGGAACAAGTTCGCAGGCAAGGAGCTAGTAAGGAGAGAAATTAACGAGGGGAGCATCTCGGAACAGGTAAAATTCCAGTTTGTAATCAAGCAAAATCTATAGGCTAGTCAAGCTAGTGAACATGGTACAACTTGCAAAGAACTGGCCTTTCCTTTTCTCATCAGCACACAAGAACATTTCAGCTTTACCGTATGGGCAGAGTTGATACTGCACAGAACATAATTCTGCCTTCACATCTTCTTCTTTCTCTATGCTGAAGCTCATATATGACGAATACCAAAACTCGATGTCTTCTGTAATTTGTTAAGTGATTTGTATACTTTTTTATGTGGTTGTATACCTGATAACTTGAAACGATTTGTATACTTCTATAATATGCGTTGTGGATTTTCTAATTTGATTTATGGTTGTCTAGTTGTTTTAAAAACAAGCTTTAACATATTTTAAAATAATAATAAAAATAGGTAGACAATGCTAATGAAGTGTGTGTTCTACTTGTACAATGATTTTAATACTATCCTTAACCCGCTTTCAAATGTGTGTGTTCTTTGTTCAAAATAACACGTAAATCTCCCTCTCTCTCTCTCTCTCCCCTGTTTCTCTCCTTGCTAACTGCTCCAACGTAACTGAACTTCCCCTGTTCCCGTTCCTAAAAACTAGTACTAAAACCTCCCCTGTTTTGTTTCTCATACAGCAGCCGCAGATCAATATCCCAATTCCATGGAAGAAGACCATCAAGAGTCGAAACACGTGTGCAAATACTGCGGCAAGCGCTGCCGCAGTGGGAAATCGCTGGGAGGTCACTTGAGGTCTCATATGCGTCTGTTTCTGGAAGAGTCGTCTCAACCTGATGCCAAGCGGAGATTGAGAAGGAAGCTATTTCCCCTTAGCAACAAAAGTTACTTCAAACTTTGCTCTGTTCTGTTTTTTTAATGTGGTGTTGTGAATGATTCGTTCATACCGAAGATGGCAGAGTCCTTTCCTCTGCCTTTTATTTGCTTGATCTCATTAACCCACCAACCATTGTGTGTGCGTTTTTTGTTTTTGGGTCAGAGTTGAAGAGGGAGGAGGAGGATGTGGAAGCTTTTGTAGCGTCTTTGGACCGTAATCATGAAACATGCCCTTCGCGGATAGTGTCCAAATTGATACGGGAACGAGCAATTGGGTGCCTCTCCGCACTTCTCGAACGCAAAATTCCTCACAATCGCTTGGATCTGTTTGATGACAGCCGCGAACCCTTCATATTTGATGCCGCTGAGAGGGGGTTCTATGGAGCAGTCGAGTTGTTTTTGCGTCACGGGGTTCCTCCTAGTGCTAGGTTACCAGCAGCATGGTTTCGTCTACGAGAGCTGCTTCCCATCGATTACGCACTATATCCCAGCTGCGACGACCAGTGGGATCTGGAAACCGAGGAGAATGGTTATTATCGGCAAAGGCTCTGCACTTTGATGCTCTGGCTTCCCAAATGGATCAGTAAATATTTCGACTGGTGGCGCACGGTCAAGCTGCTGGCTCAGGCCACCGAACAGGGGATTCTGGAGATGAGGATTTTCCGGTATGCAAGAAACGGCCAAGCGGCCAAGCTGCTCTGGCTCCTGCTTGCCGTCCCCGACCGAGTTCTCTCCCCAACATTCTTCAGGGGCACGTTTCTCCAGCAGCGGTTTGGAACCGCCTCCTTGTCCCTCCGCGATTTCCTGATTGCTCAGCTTGCTTTTGTCACTGGAGTTGGCCTCACCGTCGAACCCAATCGTCGTCCCCATCCTGACGGGATCCGCGGCGACGTGCTGTACAAGAAATCGAGCCTCACTTGTTCCCTGCGATTGCTTGAAGTCTTCCGCAGGGCTGGGCCTCAATTGTGTCGCTTAATGGCAATGTTAGAGAAGGAAAAGCAGAGAAGAAAAGAGCAAGGGGAAACGTATCCTTATCCGGATTACACAATTGCTCAACAGTTCAGGACTGTGCTCAAGGAAGCTGGCTTCCCTGTGGCTTCTCTCCGTTGGTACTTTACTTACTTGCCTTGTTAACTTTGTTTTTGTAGTATGCATCTATGTGTCTAAATGTTTGCCTTTTGTTTGTTGACAGCCCGGTCAGAACTGCTCACCAGAGTCACAAGGAGGAGACTGACTACGGCTGGTAACTAACCCACTAAGTAACATCTATGGCTTCTCTTGTTGCTGTTCTGTGTACATTTACTTAATACGAAAACTTAACCGGCTTGCTCCGGGGTTCTGTAGGCTTCCCCAGAGAGACGACTACCCTGAATTGGAGTTCTTGATTCGACCACCACATGTCCGCAGAAGTGAAATTCTTGATTCAGACTTTAACAAAGCCATCGAGAAGTTGTGGTACACAACCTTCACTCATTATTTCGATTGTGAAATAGAAATTGTTGTTTAACTTGCATGCACAAATGTGTAGTGAGTCAACTGATTCTTTGCTATTCTTCTGCAGCCAGCATCCTCACCTGAAGGAATGGACTTCCCAAATGTCCATTTTCAAGTTGCTTTTCATATTCTGCCTCCCTGACGTGGTAGAAAACATGCAATCTGTGTTACGATTCGAGCTCAAGGATATTAACCCTTCGAATATAATCCAACCTGCGTATCTTGCTGACTTATGCTTTATTTACGTCGTCGAGGGGCGAATCGTTGAATTCACATCTGCTCTAGTGGCTACTCAAGTTCATCTTCAGTTGGAGTATCCACTATGTCCTAAAATGTTTTATGATGATGGTGATTATAGTTACAAGTCTGCCACCCCCACCGTATATGAATCATTGTTGCATGCCATGACGAGAGTGATTGATGAAGAAATTAGTTTAATTGGGAAACCGAAGGACAATGACTATGTTCAAGTTTGCAAGGAGAAAAAGTCATTGATATCTTCTGCATTTCTACTAACAAAGATAGTCGAAAAATCTGCAGAAGATATTCATTGTTATCTTCACTCATCAAGATATAAGGTGCGAGGTTTCGTGTCTAAATTTTCGTTTTGATAAACATAAAATATGGTCAGTTAGTTGGTCACGCTCACCTTGAATGTATTGTTCTGTTTCCGCAGGAACTTGGTGATTTGAAGCTCATAGTAAAAGATGTTGCTGCCTTACTTAGAAAACGCATGGGCTTTGTGTTACGATCTCGGCATACCTGTGTGAACGACCTGAAATGGTATGTATTTATTGTTCTTTTCTTGTTGATACACGACATCAGGTTTGAAAGCAATTGCATTAGCATGCAATGTGTTACTTACAATCCAATCCATATTATATAGCTAGACAATATCATTTTCCTTTTTTCGATGTTGCTAACTGTATATTTTTGGGTGTTGTCATAGTTTCTCAAACAAATCAGGTATCGGAGAATCCAATTTAGAAGGAAAATTATCATCATTTGGACCACTTTCGAAGAGAGTAAAGCCGTCGACGGTTTCTAAAAGAACAATTGAAGGATCAACATTCCTTGCTTCATCCATTAGCAAACTTTCAGCTCGCTCTTATCACTCATACCAAATTTCAAGGTTTGAAGGATCTAAGGCCTCATTACCGTCGAGAAACCGGGTAAATTTTGTTGTGAAAAAGCTGGAGGCAACAAAACGATTGGACACTATGTCGAGGAAGAGTTGGAGGTTCTTGGCAGTGATCACGAGAGTAATGACCTGGTTCTAAATTCTGCCCTCTTTGAGCTCTTACATCACAGCCTATGACATGCTTGGGTGATTCGAGTTGGTGGGTCAGTCAAAGAGCCATTCTGGGTTTGGTCAGCAACCCATTTGCTTGCAGCTTCAGTGTAATGCACTCCATCCCAACTAGCATAAACAGAAGGGTCTTTACAGGAGCCACCATAGATTTCACTTCCATTGACTTTCCCTTTGTTTCCGCACCATATGTGGTCATACTTCACATGGTAACCACAGCAAACCTTCAGTGGATCAGCAAACCCTGCAAGAAAAAATTCCCCAGAGTGAATGAAGAGACTGAACATTCATTTTTGGACTAATGAAATTAGCAAGCACCTAGTATGGTTTTTGGCAAATAAGTTTCCATATGTTGTTTATCCCTTCAATAATTCTTCTAAATCCTTTACTAATGTGGACAACTCATGCTTACTAGCTCAAAAGCTGACTTTTCTATACCTAATCTCTTTGCATTGGCAATGAGTCCATGTTTAGCAGCATGAACATCAACGTAGACAACTGCAGCTTCCTTGAGCTCTTCCCTCAGCTTTGTAACTCTATCCTTCAACTGCCTATTGAACTCAACTGACATCTCATTCTGAGCCTTGACGCAGCCAAGCCCATCGAGGTAACCCTGTGGGGGAGGATTCGAGACGTAGAACAAGTTCACAGGCAAGCAGCCAAACGGACCTGTGTTGTGGATCCAGAATGACCTTCCTCCTTGCTCATACAAGTGCTGAAAGTAAGGAAAAATCAAAGCAGCAATGGAAACATGAATGTCCTTTCGTGTCTAACTTTCCAACTTGTCAAAAGCTTAGGTTGGTGGTATCTAACTCATTTACTTACTTTGACTGCTGCAGCCAACTGGTTAACAATGTCGGGCAGTGCTGCTTTGAGTTGGTCAGGACCCAACCTGAAACCAACAGACAGATCATTCTGGCCAATATCGAAAGTGTAGAGTGCCTTTGAGAATTCCTCTGGTCTTGGAAGCTTGTCTGCCTCCGGAGTACCCTTCACTGCAAATAAAAGAGCCTACCAAACTTGTAAGTGCAAGTGTAACAGAACAAGAAAAGGAAAGAGTTCAAATTTCGGTAGACAGACGTTTCAAACAGTAAAGATTGGAGCTTTAATTTTCCAGGTGCGAGAGCAAAGCTTACCCTGATTGTAGAGATCTGCAGTTCTAGCTTTGAACTGATCAAACTGCACAATCTGCATATCAAGAGCAAAAGGGCTAATCCCATACTGGAAAATGGTCTCATTCTGCCTCCTGATTGTCGAGCCACCAGTAGCAAAATTGGCTCCATGCCTGTAGTTGGCCCCAATTGAGTTTAAGTACGCGCTCAAATACGGCAATTTTAGCCTCTCAGCTGCAACAACAAACACGAAAACAGAGTAAGAGAAAGTAAAGCAAAAAGAAACCAACTTTTTCCTTCTTCTTCCTCGATACTTATACCTCCACTAGCATATTACCTATGAAATCCACAGTAAGGCGGCCATCGGAGTCCCGACCAGCTGGCTTGTGGAAGAAATGCTCGCCGTATGGAGCTGAGATTGGGACGAACGCAGCAGATATCCCTCCAGTGTCTGAATTCGAGTCCCCAAAGTTGTAAATGGCTGGGAATGCGCAGGGGGCCGCCAAACCAACACTTACTGAGCTCAAAACGCAAAACAACAGAAACCCAAAAACCAAATCCCTCCCGCAAAGCAAACCCATTTTTGCCGAGATCTCCTATGAACAAAGTTCTCAACTTATTCTGTTTCCCCTTTGGATATTTATACAGAGCGGGGGATGGTGGAGAAGAGAACCACTTTTTTTTTTTTGTAGAAACAGAACCCACCTTTGGCCTTTGGGGAAAAGGGTAAAGGATAAATGATGGAGAGAGTCCCCATTTTGCATTTGGCATGTAATTTGTTTCATATGCCAATCAGTGTCAGAATCAAGAATGGTAAACAGACTGGAGTGGAGATTAGAAATTACCAATTTCAGCAAGTGATGTAACTCGATCACGAGGCTGGAATCTGGATAGCCGTTCGATGATGACGATGTGTGCGTGGGGTAGTGTTATATGTGCAACTACCGACAAATATTGAGGTCAATAAATGCGGCATAACGAGTGAAAAGATTTCACAGCTTCTCGATTCAGTACTTGCAGATGGCAGAGAGAACATGGGAGCTGCAGCTGCCGGCTGCCGCTGCCGCATCCTTCCCTTGCTTCGTCCACTATCAAACTTTCAGCTCACTCTTATCAGTGCTATCACTCATTCCCGATTTCAAGGCACGAAGGAAGAATACAGGCCTCATCCTTACCGTGGGAGGCAGGATAAACTCGGTTGTGAAAACGTGGTGGCTGGAAAAACATGCAGACGGTACGAGGAAGATTCTGAGGTTCTTGGCAACGATAAAGAAAGTAATGATGTGGTTCTAAGTTCCAAGGGCAGATAAATTATAATTTTTAGTCGTCTCAATCACATTTATTATGGACGACATAACTAGTTTATATCCATGAATGCCTCTCGAGTCTTGAGACTTGGCCTGGACATATACGTCTTACCATAGAACTCAAATTGACGGGATATAAAGCGAGTTTGAATAAAATCAATTGAGACTACATAGAACCTCTGAATTCACATTACTAATTGATTTATAGATAATTCACAACAGATTACAAGGAATTTAGCTTGACGTGTTCTTAGGAAGTTTTGGATTGAGGAGCGATAGGGGAGTAGTCCAAAACCGGTTTTAACTTCTACAACAAGATAAGAACATTACTTATATCATTTAAGATTATACACAGCTATGGACAATGGGGTAGTTTTTTTCATTGGCGATGGCCATCTGGTAAGGGTACAACCTTATGGAAAGGCACTGTCCTTTGAGGCAATGCTCCATCTTCTTCGTCGTCATCAAACTCCAGCAGATAACTGCACAATTGTAAGAACAAAACATTTAGAAAAGAACATGCTCAGATTAGATTGGCGTCCAAGATCAGAAACTGAGGGTAGTACTTACTCGTCGGACTTCCTCTGGAGACATGTAAAGAGCAGACCATGCAAAGAGGCAATTCATCAGTCAATGATTCAAAAGTAATCTCTAACTGTGGTACTGAAAATTGAGAAGGAAAAGAGCCAACCTTTCTGGGAGGATTTGCAACGGTTGCCTTGTAGAGTGCTGTTGTTCCTGGATATACCGCCAGGACGTGTCTCCCCGGAGGGAAATCGGGAGCACTTGTTGGATCGTTTCTCTTCGGGAAAGGGATGATGCATGACATCGGTAGCCTGTACTTCCTGGAAATCAACACAATGGCAAGATGAACTTTAGCAAGCAGTATAAATGGCCCAGGAACGAAATAGGTAGAAGGAAGATGACATCAGTAGAGCAAACCCTACCCTTGTCCACCACCACCATCTTCATCATCACCCGGTTCTTCATCAAATACCTCAAATCTGCAAATTATACACACATCAGCTTATGATAGATAAACAGCTGGATTTTGCTTCAGAATTTATCTTCAATTAGCATTTAAAGGAGAGTATGAAAGGCTACCAAAAATGGAAACTGTTCTGTAGTGAAGGGACTCACTCTCTTTTCTCTCTATCAAAATGCATGACCTTTACAACAAACCATTCATCCTTTTCGGCATCATCGCCTGTAACCCTGGCCGCTACCTGAAAAAAAGTATATAATTACCTTTGAAGTGAAAAAACAGGAAATACAGCTGCAGTAATGAATGAGAAAGCCATATTTGCTAAGGAAACAACAAATCAGACAAAGCGCAGTAATACCTGTTCACCAATCAAGCTGGCACAAGAATCGAGTTGACTTCTCATAGAAGGTGAAAGCCTAGGTATATCTGGGTCGGCCTTCATTCTTTTCCTTTTCTGCTCATTGCCTTCTGCAGTCAATTTAGACATCTCGTAAGTACAAATCTATCAATCACAAACCAGCAATGTCACTAGAGATGTTACTAGAATCGAAGGCACAAATCTATCAATCGCTCATGGATGATCCAAAAACGTTTACACTGCTTCAGTAACTTACAAAGGAATATCTACAATGTTACTCAGTCGAACCAAATGGATTACAGCTCTGCATGAAAGCTTGAAGTAAGGTGACGGCCAAAGTAGGCAGTTACTAGCTTACTATATCTTATCATACCAACCAAGAGATTCATAACTGTCCAATATGAACAATTCATCACGAGTTCAGCACATACCAATTCGCCTTCTTTGCTGTCCTGGAGGACCATGCGGCAGGAGGGCATCAAGCTGAGTCAACAAGGCATTAGAAACACTGCAATCAAAGTTAGATGACTGAATTAGTTGATCTGGAAGAACGTAAGAACCAAGGAAATGACAGCACTACAAGAACTGAAGAATCGTGTGAGTAATTATGCTAGGGCCATTACTTTATTTCATTCTCCGATAGATCCCTGGCCTGCATATATAGCAATTTTAGCTTCTGCAACGAGTTGTCACCAGGCTTTTCAACCACCTCTGGAGCTGCATCATGCAAATAATGAGAGAGTTAATAAATCCTGTTGAAAGGAACATATGAGGACTGCCAAATGAAGAATTTCAGTAAGAACATACAAATTTGAATTAATCCAAACTACATTTTGATTGATATCTACAGACAAGGGTAGTTTACTCATGCATAACCAAAAGGCAAGTAAATATCTAACACCAAAGGGTTCAGGAGATCACTGAACAAAATGTGCAACGATAGTTGCTGTTCTCCAGGAAACAACATCCTGGTGATATAGAAGCGAACTTTAGTACAAGATCAAGCGCAGTGCCGGAAATTCCTCTGTGCTTCCAAGCTAATAAGTCCCCGATTATGTAAGAGTTGCCCAAAACATATCTACAAGTTAGATCCCAGTATCTCTAGTATCTATTTCAGTTGGCTTTACAAATTAATGTTGTACATGACTTAAATAGTTAGGGCTTTTGATCTCATCGAGGGCACTTAACAAACGGTGGAAACCACATCTTATGGGTTAAAACAGTTTATCATCAAGTTGAGATGTGAAATGGACCAAGTAAAGGATGGAGCTACATTGCATGCTTATAGAAGAAAATTTAAAGTAACAGGATAGACATGCAACCATACAAGACCCATAGCACAAAGTATATATCAGTAAGGTAGGCTACTAACCACGATTAGCAGAGTTAATCGCATTAAATGTAGAAATGCAAGCACAGTTGAGCAAGGAAGCATATCAGAATGCATAAATAGAATCCCAATCACTGCTTTCCGCCCTAACCAATCCATACGCGGAAGCCCCCAAACCTAACCAAGTTTGAGAACATAACTGATGCCAAACAAATCACACTTGGATCAGTTCTAAAAAGCAGATTCCACCTCGAAGAAACTAACCAACAACACATCCTCCGATACCATGAGCTTAGTAATTTGTTCATAGAGTAACCTGCTTAAGCTCTTATCCTTCTCAAGGATCACATTAAATATGTAGTTGTTAAACAAATTCTTATTAACATATTAGGCCATCTCCTTAATAATCATACAGTCGACATTACATTCTTGGTCTAGCTGGATAACTATCCTACATTCAAACTAAACCCAAGCAAGCCAAACCTACTATGAACTCTCAGAACTGGGAAAAGCCAGTAGTCTAAAGACACAAACTTTCAGTTAATACTCCACAAACCCATGACAACCCAGTACTCGAAATTAGAGTTCTCGTAGACATAACGGAAACCCAACATTCAAACTAAACCCATTCCGCTCATTGAGGAGGGGGGAAATTAACGATACAGATGATGGGGTTTTGGAGGGTTTGCTTACTTGCTTGAAGCTTCTTGTGCATCTTGTTGATCTCCATAAGAACATCCTCTTGATCTTTCCGCAGCCGATCGAGTTCCCTCGAATTGTCCATGATTCCGGAGATTTCCGCTGACGACATTTCCCGGCGGGGGTGCAGTTCGGGGAAGCGGAAAAGGAATGATTTTGGTTGGGAAGAGGAGATGATTGCACGATTGACTGTTGATTGACGATGCTGGCGAACTGAAAATTTGATTAACTGCCGCTTTGCTTTGCTTGGACGATTTTCGAGCAAATGGTTCTCAGTCCGTGGTCTTCGATCAACTCCCTTCTGACATTTTTCTTTTCAATTATTAAGTACAAGTTTCTATATTATTGTCGGAGTAATAAATAGTAGTTCCAGGAAAAAAGAAAGAGGAATTTCAATTTTTGCGCTCCTTTCCACTTACAGTATTAATTTTTCCCACCTCTTAATTATTATTGTTGTATTCCATTATTGCTCAAAATCATTACATTTATTAATGATTTCCTTAGATTCAACGGGAAAAAATATTACCTAAGATAAATTCGGTAAAATTTTATTATAATTATTATTCATAGAGAATAGAGAATATGATAGCTCATTTGATAGTTAGAAATATTTTTATAAACATATTTTTGGATTTTAATTTTACTATATCAAAAGAAAGAGTATACTTTATAAACTTTGTAAGTTTTATGAAAAAGTGAGTTATTTAAATTGAAAAGTAGAATTTAATTAGTCAAAAATATCATAGTAAATTATTGTTCGAAATCAATCTTGAGGATTTGGGATAAATTAATAATTTGTTATTTCAATGAATCTATTGTGTGATTTCAAATATTAAGTTTTCATTGAATGCACTTCAAATTCTTTTCTTAAGGAAATATTAATTTCAAATGTCCTGTATCGAAAATATAATGTAATTCCCATAAAAAAAAATATAATGTAAAGAATCATCAATATATTAGTTAGCATGACCCTTGTGTCATTTTATCTATCCTTATTTTATTACATCATTGCCAGTTAAATGTTTAGTTAGTGAATGTTTTGTTTAAGTAGTATTCTTAGCAATGGGATCATTCTTCATTTCTTTGTTGTGGAAAATATTTTGGTATTTGTTAATAATTGTAAGTATAAATATTCAATAGTGAGCTTCATTTATGTTAAGAGTTAAGACTATGTGATTGTACAAGTTCTCCTCGGGAGTTACGGCCTTGACCTTATATTAGTTGTAAATTAAACAACGAGTCAACCTATGATCGATTTTGATCATAATAATAAGTTGCATTAGAAAAATAATTCAAGCATTATGCGATGATTTCTCACACATTTGCACTTTAAGTTATCGAAAAGTGAAACTGGTATCAAATTCTTAGATCATGATCCATCTACTGTGATTGTTTGGTGCAACACTCATTATGAGAATCAAACAAAGTGGTGGATAATCAATTAAGTACAAAAAATAAAGTGAACTTTATTATTTTTTAAGAAGTCTAACATAAAATGGTTATCTTTTATTTACATAACAGACTAATAAACAATGATTGTCCGATGATCAGTTGAACAAGAGGATTTGTCTCGAACAGTGATCGATGTAAAATATCATGCTAGTTGAGCCTTAGAATGCGGGTTGGATCCAGTCCTTAAGCCTCATTGCTTAAGGAGGTTCTTAAACTATTTTTATTGGTTGATATTAGATTAGGCAGTTAATTAAAGTTAGTAGTTAATATTTAGTTTGAATAAATAAGATATTATAAAAATATAATTAATATTACTCATTAATGATTATCTTTCTCTCTCTCCCTTGATTTTCTCCATAACCCTCTCTCTCCACTACAATGAAAAGGAAATTCGGAATTAATTTAATTAAATATTATTATTTAATATTTAATAAATTCGAACTTAATACTTTTTTACTTTTTAAAATTAAAATTAAAAATTAAAAATATATGCTCTCTCTCTTCGTGCCAACTTGCAATCCATTATTAACATTTTGCAATGACATTATCAGCATTTAGGAAATGAATCGTTATTATTATACCTCATCACTATTAACGATTTCAACATACTTATCAATTCTTTACAGTTACATTATTAACAATTTTGAATCAATTGTTACCGTTTTATGGTTTCGTCATCAACGCCTATGAATGAATCATTAAAATTATGTAACATGGTCATTAACAGTTTGAATAACAATATCATTGCTTTACAACATCTTTAGTACTAATGATTCACATTTTTACATCATGTTTATAACTATCTAGTCATGGGCTCTTTCAATGATTTCTAATAACATTATTAGCGTTTTATGATCAATTAATATTGTTTTACATTATCAATCTCAATGATCCTAAAGCACAATATTGATTTTCGACGTCTTGGGTACTTGTGACATAGTGCACCTGTATGATTCAGTCAAACAAACATTGTCAAGAAAAATATTAGCTCAAGCAAACCAATATTCACGCCTCAACACCAAACTTTTAATAACAATACAATAAAGCATTGATAATGAAAAGTATTTCGTTGATAATAGCACTTCAACTAATTATAAATCATTGCGAACCAAATTGATAATACGATGTAATAGTAAATGAACTTCAGGTACCAACAAATTGAAAACACAATTTCACTTTTGCTAATGTTACAAACAAAACAAAACATAAAAAGTTAATAATGTCACATAACATTATTAAAAAAACCTGTCGAACAACATTAATAATAACAAAAACGAATACCTAAAAACGAAAAATCCTAAACCCATGCAACGAAAAGCCCTAATGATTATTCAAATTACAAATATTGATAATGTCATTACAAAATATTGATACTAAATTGCAAGTTGCCAAGATGTGAGAGAGGCCATATATTTTAAATTTTAAATTTTAAATTTCCATTTTAAAAATGGAAAATTATTAAATTCGGATTTCATTAAATATTAAATAAAAGTATTTTTTTTATTATAATGTAGAGAGAGGGTTATGGAGAAAATCATGGGAGGAGAGAGAAAGAGAATCATTAATTATTTTTGCATAACCCCATTTACTCTTAACTACCTATTAACTACTAACCCCCTTTAACTACCTAATCCACTATCAACCAATAGGAAGGTTTTAAGATTCTCCTTAAAGAATGAGACTTAAGGACTTGAACTCAAGCCCTTAGAATGCCTCTCAACTTGTTTAGAAAGTGAGGGTGCACATAACTATTGCTCCAACTAGATTCATCTCAAGGCAACGATTACAATATTTACTAATGATCCACAAAATGAACTAACATTATATTTATTGCCATAATTTTTACCGATTAAGAGTCGTAAACTGAATTTTTTTGATATGTGAGAGTTAGGCATCTATATTCTATACTGAGAGCAAAGAGTATAGAGCAAAATCAGGTGATTACTGATTAAATGTCGAGCTAGGGAAAGACTTTACATAACCTTATAAGATGTTGGATATTGACATATTCTTGGGGCATGCTCTTATGTTTGATGATAATGATTTCATTGATTTGACCATTCACCAACGAAACTAACCACCGAGCGAACAGACGTCAGTATTCCGGTGAGGCCGCTCCCGCTCCCACGTTGATCGCCTCCTCCGGCGATACAGCAACCCAATAACAGTCCAGCAGACCCAGGCCACGTCATCCTTTTCCCCGGGCGTACCCAACTGAGCTTCACACCCAAGTATTCCCTTCGCCGGGAAATCACCGGAAAGCTCCCCCGGGGACGCTTGTCAATCAAGCGAGTCGTACAGCAAAGTTAAAAAAATATTAATAGAAAGTTTATAGAAAAAAATTATTAATCTTTTCAAATTCCGTGTTTGGCTTTAGACGAAAATGGAAAATGCGACAAAATGGCGATGCCAATACTACTTCTTCTCTTCTCCTTTCCCTTTTTAGCAGGCGAGAGATCGACGTCTCGAAGCGTCAGCAAAAAAGTTTTCCGGCTTCGTATTACACCTGGTGGCTTGAAGAACAGTACGACCGCCGGCGGGTGAGCTGATTTTCTAGTACCCTGTTTGGTTACCTCGATAAGAGAAGCCCTGATTCAATCAATCGTCCTCTCTCGAGGAAAGAAGGAAAGCTCCAAAGTAATTTACAGGTGCCGGCGACAACCATTTGTTCGTTTGTTTCTCATTGTATTTCGGGTTGGTAAAACTTTTCTTTTTGCTGGTTTGGGTTGGTGGAATGTTTGGACAAGGGTTCATCCAAACTGCATTTCCCCGGTATTGGAGCGTAATGAAATCAGCGTTTCTTGAATATTTCGGAATTGGTTAACCATTTTGTTGCTGCTTTCTGCTTCTGGGTGGAAAGCGATCAGTGTAATTTTATTTCAGTGAAACAGAGTCTCTGTCTTTTTTGCCTTGGATTCGGCATCTCTGGGTACTGAATCGGAATTTTTGTCTGTATATTGTTGGTTTAGATGTAGAATTGAACTGAGTTGATGGTTAAATGGGTTTCTTGGAGATACCATGCAATGAAATGAAGCGACTTTTTTTCTTTTTCTTTTCATGGGGAGCTTCTGCTTGTTTCAAACTTGGTCATCTGAAGCACATCTATGAATTGTATGTCTTTACAGATTGAATTGCAGTTGATGACATTGTGCAGCAGCTGGAACCCACTAGTCTGTGAAATTGGTATCGCTGCTCTTTGAATCAGAAGTGCAGTACTTATAATGCCAGTGCCCATTAGAAGGTGACTTAAGCCGCTTCTTTCATTTGGTTATGGCGGATATGGATCAAACTGTGAAGAATTACTTATCGTATGATGTGCTTTATTTCTCTTGTTCTCTGCGGTGGAAGTATCAGAAAACCAAGTGAAATGACGAAGCTTTTCATGACAACTCTCCTTGGGATCCTCTTTGGCTTCTTCTTGGGAATATCCTTGCCAACACTGTCGCTCTCAAAGGTTCATTGCCAATATTGTTTGGACGCTATTTTTTCTGATTAAGAGAACTTAAGACTTATTTTTTGTTGGGTTTGGGATTTGCTAGTTGAATCTTCCAACCGGTTTGCTTCCTTCCTTTGACATCACTTACATGGAGGACAAGTTCTCTGGTCTTTCGCCACAAGCACTGCTCAATGCTTTGTCCTCTCTAAGGGGACATAGTATACATTCCTTGTTATTTCACCGATACAATGGAACCAAGGTATGTAGCTCTACCAGTAGTGTCTGGTAATTTATCTCGAGGGTAAGCTGATGAAGTCAAGCTGTATGTTTTCTTAACATTAATGCAGATATGGCTCAATGAAAATCCTAGAGGTGCTGAGAGGTTACCTCCTGGTATAGTAACTTCTGAGTCGGACTTGTTCCTTCGACGATTGTGGGGTATGCCTGATGAGGTCTGCTATTTATGAGTTCAACCGAATAAGCATAATATCTAAGAAAATGTATTTAGCTGTTACAAAATGTGATGATGGCTTACCTAGGCTTGTGGTCCGCGTCAAGTTCTTTCATGTCTTCCATATGTTCTCCTTTGTTGATGGTGGTCACATTCGCAGGACTTGGCAGTCCAGCCGAAGTATCTTGTGACATTCACAGTTGGGTATGAACAGAGAAAGAATGTCGATGCAGCAGTTCAAAAGGTCAGTCTAATCTCAAGCATACTTTTTACTTCCACTTGGGTTGTCATTCTGATCACCAACTTGTATATATGTAAGCAGTTCTCTGAGAACTTCACCATCCTATTGTTTCACTATGACGGCCGGGTAACTGAGTGGGATGAATTTGAATGGTCAAAGCGAGCAATCCACGTGAGTGCTCCCAAGCAAACGAAGTGGTAAGCTAGCTCTTCTCTCATCTCATCTCACCTCATCTTCCTAATTTTGACTTTGTGGATCAAGCTTAATTTTTTCTTACTACTTACTAGTTAATTAAACTCTATCTTCTGAAGGTGGTTTGCCAAACGGTTTCTTCACCCGGATATTGTTGCAGCATATGATTATATTTTCATGTGGGATGAGGATCTTGGGGTGGACCATTTTGATGGAGAGGAGTGAGTGTGACACATTTAAGAATCCTTTTTCTGATTGAGGATACGTAAGACTTGAATCTCAAGGGTAAGATTGTCCATATTTCAGGTACATTAGACTGGTGAGGAAATATGGGTTGGATATATCTCAGCCTGCTTTAGATCCTGAAAAAGGGACCACCTGGGCAATGACGAAGAAAAGATATGACACTGAAGTTCACAAGTAAGGAGGGCCCAAAAAAAAAGAAAGGAATATGCTTTCTCTTATGTGGTCAAATTTAAAGCTTCTTTAGTTCTCATGTCAACCTTCTTGCATCCCTGTAGGCATACTGAAGAGAAACCCGGTTGGTGCAAGGAACCATATTGGCCGCCATGTGCAGCGTAAGTAAAGCAAACAACATTCACCCTGGTTGATGTGTTATCCTGGGATTGCATTAATTCGGACTGCTTAATGCACAGATTTGTGGAGATTATGGCTCCTGTATTTTCCCGAGAGGCATGGCGATGTGTTTGGCATATGATTCAGGTGCGTCATTACGCCCATTCTTACAGCTGCTTATCATATGATATATGAGTTGGATCTTTTCTAAAGTTCTATACCAAATCTTTGCAGAATGACTTGGTTCATGGATGGGGTCTTGACTTTACCATGAGGAAATGTATTGAGGTCTGTAATGTGGTGATTTCTTTTGAACCTTTCTTTTCTCCATCTCTTCCGTCTGTAATATAGATAGCCATTTGAACCACAGCCTGCTCATGAGAAGATCGGAGTGGTAGATGCTCAATGGATAGTTCATCTAGGCATTCCATCCCTCGGGAACCAGGTAAAATCCCAAAGATACCCTTATCATTTGTGAAGGGAATGTAATTGGTTATTTCTCCCCCTTTTCTTCACTTTGCAGGGAACATCAGAGAAAGGGAGAGCGCCATGGGAAGGGGTAAGAAATGACTCACTCTCCCACCATATTGTCAGGCTCCTTATTGCATATGGATCTGAAGCGTATGAAGAAACATGTTTTTGAGCTGACTTTTCGGTATCCTTATCCCAGGTGAGGAAGAGGTGTCAAATCGAATGGAGGATGTTTTATGAACGCTTTGCACAAGCTCAGAAAGCCTATTACTGGATGCTGAGATTTCGTCGAAGAAGTAATAATGTCACGAATAGCTAGAAGGATATGGAATGATCATTGATTCCCACCCTTTGTGTAAATTCCACTTCCAGAGCTCCTACAAAATGACCACAAGTCCACAATCAATCAGAAGTAGCATTTTAGGTTTTCTGTCCTTTTTATTTTCATTAAGTGTGTTATTGAAGTGAACTTTACTCGAGCTGTAGCTCACAGGTGATTCACAATTTAGACTGCTCACATCATTTTTGGCCAATCATCTTGTACTTCTTAACAGTTAACACAGTTCTTTTTTAAAAAAAGGCTTAAAAGTGCTCATGTCTGCATCTTTTTCATCGAGAAGAATTCTGGAATCGGTTTTTTCTCCCCATTGCTGTTCAGTATGCTTCTTTAGTCCAGGCCGCTCAACGGTCAATAGTGCCTCCAATGGTCCAATAGTTTACTTCAATACCATGCTGCAGGTAATGGCTAAAGTTGAACAGACAATCCAAGTTGAGCAGACAATACTCCGATTCCTAATGCTAATGGCATTGTGCAGACAATTCATGAAATGGGAAATGTATACATATTGCAAATTATGCATACAAATGGACCTATAAATTAAAAAGAGGAAAGAAAATGGTACAAAATTTCAGCTACAATTTACAGATTACAGATCACAAAAATTATCACTCATTCTGGCTGCCTGTGTACTTGGAAAACTTATTCGAGTATAAGAATTCGGAGGATAGTTTGGCAGGTGGCAGTCTTCATGATGTTAATGACTGAGGGCCAGAAGTACTCAAAGGTGCAGTTAGAAATAGGATTTGACGATTGCATCCTCCAGCTCCTTAAATTCCCATGCATCATCTGCTGCATATTCTCCTGCAATCCAAGCAAAGCATAATTACCGGTTGACCTCTCGAAAACTGGTAGAATGCTTCCCCAAAACCATTTTACAAAAGGATATTCTTCTTACCTATTGAATCTCTTCGAAGAGCAGTTAAGTGAGCACAACTGCGAGTTGAAAACCAACAATTTCGTCAGCCAAACCATGGTAAGCAAGAATTATTGACCGCATCAAGAGAAATGAGGAAGTTGCATACCTGCCAAGAGCCTTCCCTAAGTCTGCACATAATGATCGAATGTATGTCCCTTTCGAGCACGTCACCCTGAAAATCAGATTTTGTCTGCAAGAGCCAGACATCACTCGCTCAGTTCAGACTCAAGCCCTAGAAGAATTGCATGGAGAACAGTAATAATACCAGCTGAGGTATTGATTTATTGAAATTGTGAACTTGGCAAAATGAATTGAAGTTAAGATAGCATTGATATTCATTTAAGGTTCCAAGTAAGATTTCAGAAACCTGTCCTCTAGGCTCCTTTCAATGTCAAACTGGAAGATTGAGATTCTTCTTGGTGCAAGCTCGACACTTTCTCCTCTTCTGGCTTTATCATACATCTTTTCCCCTCCTACCTATAAAAAACAACAGAAAACTCTGATTTAGGAGAAACAAGTGAATTCAACATCGTTTTATATTTGAAACATGAGAAAAACAATTGCTGTAGATATTCTTTTCTGTAAGGAACTAAGAGAATTTTTACTTTGATGGCTGAGAACATTGGAGGAACTTGCCATATCTCCCCAACAAACGAAGCAGCAGTTTTCTTAATGTCGTTGTCTTTGATGTGCTCCCAAGGCTCACGCTGAATAACCTTCACAAATCAAATGCATCGAATTTACTTTAAGAATCTATAGATATCATTGAAGGCCTCCTTGATCTACTTCTGACCAAGTGTTACTTATAATTCGACAACAAGCAAATATGAGAATAACAAGAGAACAAGCACCTACGGGAGAATCAGCATCCCAGGTTGAAGTAGCTTCCCCAAGGCGAAAAACTCCACTATAACCCTTGACCATACCTTGGTAGCTGCATGAGAACAAATCCTCCATCTTTGATCACATATTCAAAATATAAAAGCCTATCCTGGCAGGCAGAACGAAGAATTGCCATAGCCGAAGAGTGAGAAGATCTGTGCTTCGGCACCAGTAGTATTACCTATCCACTACTTTAGTCGCTTTGCCAACGCATACAATCAACAAACCAGTTGCCATTGGATCAAGAGTTCCAGCATGCCCAACCTTTTAAGACATATCCGTAAGAAATTCATCAGAGAACAAGATTTACTCAAGAGATGGAACAGAGAAAAAGTAAGCACCTTTTTCACTTTGACCAGTCGACGGAGCTTCCCACATACTGTAAATGAAGTCCACCCTGTTCTCTAGCAAAACAAGATAAATGTAAAAAGAAACTCTAAGTTCATAATCCTATATCATTATCACAGCATAGAGTAGATAATCATCAATCACATATAATTGCCTCTAGAGCTTTTCACATAATCATGCTTCATGCATGTTTCCCTTCCCAATAAATCCTCACACCATAAGGAATTGATTGCTAACACTATTTCACCAACCCTTCATCCACCAGAGAATTCCAGTCTTTCCAGCCTACTCAACATTGCAACACAAGGGATCCCCAAAATCGCAATGTCAAACTAATCTAACTAATCGGATTAAGCACCATTGCACTCCCATGATTCAAACAACCAGCTCAAACAATGAAATCAAATTCCAAACCAATTGCAATGAAATCCAACAACAGATAAGCGAAGTGAGCAAATAGGCTCTCACCTTTCGGCTTGTTAACCAAAACCACAGTGCCATAAGGACCATCCCAGGTGGGAGGAAGCCCATTGCTCCTACTAGCAAGAAACGGCTCTGCTTTCCCAACTTCCCCCTCATTACTCCCAGAACCCTTCTTCAACACCTTGAAGAAATCAGCCACTGTCTTGTGCGTAACATTCTCATTCACCACATCCCCAGCTGAACCACTCCAAAATTCTCCTTTCTTCCCCTCCTCAAAAAACACTAACTTTTCATCTCCTCCTTCACCTGCTCCAATGGCTGCTGACACATCACTCTTTACTCTTCCCTTCTTACTCTTACTGCTTGTTTTCGAGTCCTTGGGATCCATAAAAGCCTTGTCGAGGCACTGATCAGGAAAATACTTCTTCTCCAACTGATAAACCATCTTGTAATGCTTATCCTTCTCCCACGGATAAGCCATCGCGTCGAAGAAGTATAGCTCCTCTTCTCTCTTGTGCAACCGATGAAACTCCACCACCTCGGGCTTCAACTCCACGAAACCTTCCTCATCGGCTTTTCTACTCGCCTCCTCGTCGGAATCCGTGCCGTACATCCTCTTCATCCTCTTACTGTAATACTTCCTCTTCGACTTGTCCATCTCCGACGACAGCTTCTGATCGACCCAGTCGTCGAATCCCGATTCCGGGTCGGGACTCGGAGCGGAGCCTGGGTCGTCTTCGGCGGCGGCTCGAGTGGGATGTTGTACCTGCCGGCGGCGACGTGGGTTCACGGAGGATTGGGTCGGGCGGCTGATGATCATGTCGTATTGGAGAGGGTAAGGGGTTTTGGAGGAGAAGCGGGTTGATAAAACGGGTCGGCTTCTGGTGAAGAAGTTGGGGACTATTGGCGTGTGCGTGAGAGTTGCCATTGTTGAGAAGGGAGGTGGGATTGTGGGTTTTGAGCGGAAGGAGAAGGAAAAGAAGAAGAAGGCTGAGAGGGATTTCGCCATTGATAAGAGCAAAGATTGAAACTTTTTTTGGCTGGAGTTTTGCGCGGAAGAAGAAAGAACAGAGGAGAAACGGGCCTTCTAAAGCGGCCCAATCAAGAAACAGGCCCAGCCCACTTAGCAACAACGTCCTGGAGAAGCTCTACTGCTTCTTCTTCAGCGCTTTCACCAAATTCTCACTTCTTCCATCTGAAATTTAGGAAAGGGCACTAAAATATCCAAACTTTTCCCGCTCGAAGCCATGGATTCCGCGGCAGCGCCTTCGGCTTGGGGACCTGACGTGGAAGGCGGCGAGTGGGAGCTCCGGCATGACGACGACGGCTTCACTTACAAGATCCTGAAGCGCCCGCGGCTGGACGAATTCTCCGCGCCAGAGCCGCCGGCGGTGGATCCGGAGGCCGAAGAGAAACGCAGGAGATCCCGCAAGCAGAAGGTGCTTCTGAAATTGAAGGGCCGGTACCAGGAAGAGATTGATCGGTGGGAGCGTTTGTCGAACAGCTTGCGGGAAATGGAGGAGAGGGTTAGACAAGAGACGGAGTCTCGGAAAGAACAGCAATTGGAAGGGACGAATTTGGAGTCTCAGGCGGTGGGAGGGATGGAAGACTCATGTGCCTCCCTCGTGGATGAACTCCTGGCTAAGGTAATTCGCTGCTTTCCCAATTTCCACTACCCTTGTTTGGCCAGAATTGTATGCCATGAGGGTGAAACTGCTCTGAATTTCTAGAGAAAAGCATCAGCCCTGGTTTTCTAATTGCTGAATGTTGGCTCTTGTACTTAGGAGAAGGTTAGGTTAGAAATATTTTACCCCTGTTTACCTCCAACTCAGTCCTACTATTGGCGTTCACTTGACTTCAATTTGCTCTGGTTCTTTTAACAGTAGGGTTGCCTGTGTGAATAGATTAAGCTCAGGAATGTGTTCTTCTTGCCTAGGAAAGTGGAGACAATTGCAAGAAATGAAGCATTATTTTGATCATTCTCTTATGTTTCCTTGCGAAGTATTACTATTATTCCTTATTTCCAACAAGGTGACTGCGTTTGACTTGTATTTTCATTTTGGTGAATAATTGCAGGCAGATGCAGAAGAGAGACTGATCTTGAGTTTCTCAAACCTATGTGACCAAGAAGAAGCAGCTTGTGATGCTCGTCGGGAACGTTTTGTGGAATCCTTCTTAGAGCTGCCAGTTTGGTCTTCACCTCGAGAGCTAATGGCTTCACTCTGTGATGACTGATGAGTAAGTTCCACTGAAGCTACTTGAGAAAGGAGTGTGGTAGTTAGTTTGCCTCTGCATTAGTAAATTACTGATGTTTAGGTATAGATAGTGAAGTTAGAGCAGCTTTTGGTAGATATCAGTTGTCATCCTTGTTGATCTTGTAAGTATCTCTTTTCATTTGCTTTGAATGTTAGAACTCAGAACATCTGTGAGTGAATGTAATGTGGTGGAAGGAATAGAGATGGAGATATCGTGCTTGGGTGATATACAGTTGTTAGTGTTTGAGTCATAGGCTCATAGCTAACTCCATTTGTAAAATCTGTTGATGAACTCGGAGTAAGCGAAATTGGATAAAAGTGTAACTTTTATTTCCGCAGAATATGTGGATCTAAAGTGTAGTGTGCTTTATTTATAAAAGAAGTAGTCTGCTTTACAATGAGGAAATTGGCAGAAAAAGGAGGCTCTCTTCTTTCTTAATGTCTTGACAAAAGAATTTTGGTGCTAGTGGGGCTTGCATTGCATATCATGTGTGCATCCACAGCAACAACTTTTCTACTTAATCTCGAATGATAAAGCTATAATTTGGAACAAACAGATGGATTATCATATCCAGAGAGAACTAACTACAAAGCTTCTTTTAGCTGCTGCTCTGAGATTTCTGCTAATTCATGAAGCAATCTTGCTATCACCCTCGTGAAAGATTGGACTGAGCAATTTTAACAGGCTCAACAATGAATCCAGCTTTTTGACATTCTTCCTCCAGGAGCTTAACCTGTGATTGGCCGTTTGGGCAAAACACAATCACAGCACCTCCGCTGCCTGTAAATTTGGAGGCGGCTCCCACCTTCCGTGCTGCTTCCACCATTTTTATGTTTAAAGCACCAATCACATCATCGCCAAACATGCTCCTGAACATTTGTTTATTTTTCAATAAGCATTTGACATCAGAAGTTTTGTTCTTCACTGCCAGAAGTTTCAAGCTTTTGCTAGAACAGATTGAGATGACTTTACCTTCGAAGATCGAAGTTACGATTCATGAGCTCTGCAAGTTTCGAGTAGTTCTTTTCCAGGATAGCAGTTTTTCCATGTAATGCAAGATCTGCAACTTCGGCCATTGTTGTTATTATGAACTTGTCTCCATCAAGCCACCTTTGCTTAACCGTGCTATGCACCTGCATTGAAGAATTTGTCTATAAATTGAAAAACCTTACCCTTCTATTCATCTATCAAAAGGTCAGCTGTCATGTTGCTAGCAACCTTAGGCAAAAATCGAGTAACTGCAGTCTACACATCAAAGAAGGAGCAACCATTTCTAGACTAACCTTCCCAGAATCACTCGGGTTCTCGGCATATACAAGGTGAAGAGGTGGGAGGAGGTTAATATCCATGGGGGTATAGATCCCATGTCCCAACTTATCCATGTGCTCCTGTGAAAATTCCTGGGCAACCAACAATGCAGACTGTTAGAACCATGTTAACAGTCGGCAAACATTTCGATTCATTATCTGCAACAGGCATCACCCTACCATGTAAACGAGGCCGCCATAGATCTGGGCCACTCGATCTTGAAGGCCAGCCACGATCCCCAGCTCTTTCTCGGCGCTTAACACGAGATTCGGCCTGATTTCAACCTTGATCTGGTCCCTGACTTTGTAGAAGTCCAGCAAGCAGTTCAGTGCTGCAGATACTATAGCACTTGATCCAGATAGTCCTGCCTGAAGAAAAAAAATGTCAACTAAGCTTAAACCAATAAACTGGCTAATCATCATTATCATCTTAGTTTCAGATATGATTAAATAGTGGAACAATTGCTTGTTTGTCTATAACACGTGCAACGGACACAACGAACCATTATTTTTATCAGAAGAATAGGAGCTAAATTGTTCTGTTCCTTCTGTGGATGAATAAAGAATGACTGATATGGAAACCCAAGAACAACTTGGGGGGAGAGAGTGAGAGTAAGTTATATTATTAACCTGACGAGGAATGTTGGTGTCATAAGAAAGAGCAAACTTGCGCTGATGAAGGGAGATCTTATGCTCCCTGCAGTAATTGTAGAAAACTTTACATATCGCCATTAGCAACCTGACTCCTCCATAATAACCTTCACTCTGCAGCCGATTCACCTGGCAGTCAAATTAAAAATTTCAAAAATTTAACCTTTTACCAAGATTGAGATAAATGCCAAGAAGAAGAACCCATGCATCAAATCTGCATAAAGATGCAAACTTGAGAGCGACCCACTACTCCAAAACAACCTAGGAACACCTGACAGATCCACATAGATTCCCCACCCCAGATCTTTTGTTTCTGATTCTCTGTTCCCAGATTATGATAAAATATTAATTAAGAGAATAGACCCATTAGTCCCCCTAAATTATGAAAAGAAACGGAACCTGAAAGAAACAAAAACAAGAAAACAGAATCTGGTAAAAAGGGGATGGGTTATATGGATAGGAGACGGACCAGGTGATCAAGGGAGGAGAAATTGACGAGATCATGCTTGGGGTGGGGAGTGATGACGAGTTCGTCGGAAGGCCGAAGAACGACGGTGGCCCAGAAATTGGAAAGGCTGAAAGAGATGGTCCTCCCGAAATAGACGTCACTCGGATTACCCAATAGGCCGACCCGCGCATAGGATCTGTGCTCAATCACCCCTTCCGCCATTTCACTGTTCTCTGAGGAATCAAAACGGAACCCCAATTTCGCGAAACCGGGAGAGAAACAAACGAACAAAAATTTGGTGGTGGGTAAGGACGACGAAGGAGGGAGGGAAAAGAGAGGGAGGTAATAAAGGGTGCAAAGAAAAAGAGAGACGCGTCTCTGGTTATGAAACTTCGTTGGATTTTCTTATAGAGGCAGGGGAAAGCCAAGAGGGCAGAGTCCAGCTGTTAAGATCTTCTTCTATCTATTGCTCTGTTTTTTTCTCCTTTTTCATGGTTTTTGTTTGGGCGTTGTTATCAGGTGGTGAGTCAGCATCCAATCACGAATTTATTAATTTCAAATTTTGTAAGCGATTGAATGCTAATCCAAATATTAGTGTGATGATCCATTGGTCATTGCCCAATCTAGGAGAAGGGGGAAAGGGGGCAAAAGCCGTTTTGGGTTCTTTCTGATCCTTTCTTTGTGAGTTTGGTCGGTTTCGATTTCTTTAAAGGGGCTGGCTTTTAATTCTACAGGCCGATTGAGGAGGCGATCAGATGAGAGAGGTGGGATGAATGAGGGAGAGAAGTTGTTACGAAGTGAAGGAGATGATTCGGTGGTTTGCTCTCCCGCGCTGGACTGTTGTTCCCGCTTTCCCGCCCTGTATTCTGCTGACGTCTGTACAACAGCTTTCCTCTATTTGGGTCAATTGGTCACCTAATTTTTGGGACTTTGAGAAGTCCGTCACTGAACTTTGATTTATTAACAAATTTGTGTAAAGAGCGATGAATGACTAACCTAATAAGCCACTTCATCCATTTTTCATCAGGTTTGTCGGAGCCGATCGAATCAATGAACTCGCTCATTCAATAGAACCTTCTTATAGACACTATTGTCTAACACAGAGAGGGGGCGAAGAGAGGGCGAACATATTAGAGTTGTTTCTAATAAGTTGTTTGGATGTGAGCATATGTACTATTTATTTAGAAAAACACATGTAGTGGATTGTCCATAAATAATATGTGAACGTTATGTGAACAGATTGAACTCATCTCTCGCATCTTTTGATCAAACGGGACTCATAATAATGTTTGATTGAATAGTTGCAGGTATCAGATTGTGAATACAGAGATCCTAGTTTCAAAAGCTCGTAGCACTCAACCCTCCTACTCTACCATCCTCCCCTTGTTGTTACGAACCCATCAAAAAGATAATTTGCATCAAACTTGAGTGTCAAAAGACAAGTTTGCCTTGGGTCAATTATAATGCATACCGAAGTGGTTTGGTTACGAGATCCAAGTCCATTACAATGCATATTGAATAGTTGCGTATTGAAATGGTTTGTTCAGATCGTTTAATCAGAGTCTATCTATCAAGGTACTTTTAGAAAGGGGAAAAAGCAGAATGATTACAATGCTTGTTATTTCAAACTAGAATGTCAATGTTTTGTTACGAAATCCAAGTTGAGTGACCATTTTTGCAAATGGTCGCTTAGTTAGATTTTCGCTTTCACATAATGATTTGTTATTGGAGACATTGGCATGACGCCGCTTCTTCGCCGCCCAGTTGCATTCTCCCCCACTTCCCGCCTCCCTTTTGCTTCTTTTTTGTCTGTTTGCCCTTTTCTTAGCTCTGAAATTGGAGATGTAAATGTACCCTAGGTTAGGGGTGGGCAATGGGAAACAGGTATTTGGGTATACCCATACCCGTCCCGTTTTTTAAGGGTTACGGGTACCCATATTACCCGTAATATTATAAACGGATGGGACTTGGGATTGAACATTCCTAATATGGGTACCCGCGGGTTACCCGCGAATACCCGTTTGGGTAATATGGGTACCCGTTATACCCATTCAATACAAATGCAGAAATTTAATTAAGCCCAACCCAATTCAAAACCCATTGGCCAATTCGGCTCTTACCCTTTCAATTTCAATTCCATTTGGGCCCTTACCCTTTCACTTTTTCACTGACATGTTTGGTGAATTAGTAGAAAGAGTTGGGATGTGTCGAATGAAACTTTTTTTTTTAATAATTTGGTACTTGGAATGATTTATTTCTATGTGTTGTGATTGTTCATGAATGTGTAATTTGCAAACCAAGTATTTGTGATTGAGATGTATTTTGTGTCTTGTGATTGTTAAGCAAATACAAAGTTAAGTTTAAACTTTTGTTAAAATTTTAGTGGTTTAAACTTTGGGTATTTATGGGTAGTATGGGTACCCGTTATACGTCCCGTACGGGTAATGGGTACCCGTTTCCCATATGGGTTTGGGATATGGGATGGACTTTGATCTCCAAATGGGACTGGGTACCCGTTTAAAACGGGACGGGTATCCCATCCCGTCCCGTTGCCCACCCCTACCCTAGGTTAGGTAGGTGGTTGCATGCCATCATATGATATTATTAATGACAACTTCACGTCACCAACACCAATCTAGCTAGACGGCACTAATAACTTTACTTACGCTGCATGTCTCAGTCTCACGTCCCCATCAGACTTGGCAACTAGCAAGTTGCCGTTGTTGTACTTCCCCACCGTTAACTAGCTTACATTTAATCTCTCAACGATGACGGGATCCAAAGCAGACCTCCGAGAGACTCTCCTTTTCGAACACCCTGAGAAGTTCATGAAAGCAGAAGATTCGGACATACAGTCCTGTCAGATTCAGTAGCCTACACTTGTTTATTATGACACTTCATCTATCAAGGATACCAACATCATTGTATGCCTTTAATCAACTGCCTCAGTCTGCCAGACTGCCACCATGATTCGGTAATCGGACTTGCACATAACACAATGACCAAAATTTGTCTTCAACTTCGACCATGAAAACCCTATTCATAAAAGAATTCACATCCTCAACATCACCCATTTAAGCAAAGGATCGGCTAAATCCGTCCATTGTGACAATCTAATCCAAGTGGCCACTTAGCTGAATTAATATACACAACATGTAACATTCTCCCCACTTCACCAGGCAGGTTGGCATCCCTATCCAGCTTATCCTAGTGGAAACCACCATCAACATCTATCTACCTGTTTATGTGAATATCTTCACATAAATACCCAGATTATTATATTAGCCTGAGAGTTCGACCTCATCCAACTCTATCCCACTTCTGTCTGCAAAGCTTGACTTCCGTTGCATATAACCAAAGCCTATCAAAGTATTAGCAACCAAGTTTGACAGAGGAAAAAACAACAGAATAGTTAATAAGTTCAGCAGAGCTCATGAAGAAAATGAAGTAAGAAAAACTGTACAATTCAACCCAATAGAGGCAGCAGCGTACAGTACCCCAATCATCACATTTTCCGCTTGCAAATTAGTTATACGGACACACAGCAAAGACACGACGACACTAACAAAAACTGGAGGGAAAAAGAAACTGAAAGCGAAACATTCCTCATCAGTCAGCATCTTCCTCATCGTCATCTTCACCGCCTTCTGGCAACCCCACGTCATCGCCGATTCCTTCCAGCAGTGTATCGACGTCCTCACCAAGCTCCATCAACCTCGAGCTGAGTTTTTCCACCTTGCTCTGCTCCTGGCCCAGGCACACCAGCAAATCGTTCAGCTCCCCTTCGCTCTCCTTCAGAGCTTCCTCTCTCGCCTCAGCCCTTGCTGCCTCTACATCTACTGCGGAAACACCTCCTCCTCTGCCGCCGCTGGTTCTTAGAGCCTTCACCTCCTTCTCGAGCTGGAAGTTGGCCTGTTCGAGGCTGTTGTAAGCGTCGGAGAGGCTCTTAAGGTCAGACTCCACTTTGCCGGCTAAGTTCTGGTACATTGATGCTTCTGATTCAAGCTTCATGTTTTCATTCTTCAGCATCTCGATCCTTTGGTGTGCTTCCTTGAGATCTCGCCGGAGAGTTTCAGTCTGTACCCTTTCGGATCCTGTGGTAGCTCTTTGGTCAGAGTAAGATGACTCGCCCCCACCTATCTTCACCAGATCCTCAGCCAATGTTGCATTCCGTCCAAGAAGATCCTTTTTTTCCCCACAAGAACCACAGAGACTCGAGGTTTAGTATTATAGGAAACAAAAAAATAAATAAATGACGAAAGCTGAAACAAGCACAGCCATAATGTTTGCACAATACGGCCAGATAGAAATATACCTGTATCTCAGAGCATTGTTTCTCCACGAATGACTTCAGCCGTCTGATATACTCCTTGTCAGATTCTCCAGTCTTCTGCTCCATCTCTGCCGGCACAACTGCCACCTCGGTCTTTGGCAGACTGTAGATGTTAACGATGTTCTCACGAATCTCAGATTCCAATCTCTTTACAAAGTTGACAAAACCAGAATCGAACATTGACGAGAGAATTGGATGATCCTCGCCCTTCTGATCTGATGATAGCTGCTCATCAACATCTTCAATCTCTGCCATACTAGCAGCGGCTGATCTCGATAATGGTTTATGAGAAGGTGCGGTGGATTTTTCGGCGGAGAAAAGAAAGCTCTTCTTCATTTCGTCAAACTTTAGGAAGTATGACGTCAGCCCAACCTTCTGGCTTATGGCGTCGACGACAGCATAAGAATCTTTTCCAGATTCACTAGACTTATTGTAGATAACACACTCTCCCAGGAGAATTGCTGCTAAGCCTCTTGTGGATACAGTTGCGGACTGATCTGAGACCAGCTCGAGCAGATATGATAAGTGAGGGCGGAGATCGAGGAAGTAATTGACTGCTGGCGGGCAATCAGAAAGCCAAGTGACAAGCAGCTTCAAGATGATTGGTTGAATGTATGAGTTCCCTGATGTGTTCGATTTGCTTTCTTTGTGTTTCGTTCCTGATGCAAGAGCTAAATATTTCACCATCAGGTGCATCAATGGCTCTGAATGTCCCAAGGCTCCTGAGGATGACTCGAGTTCTATCCTTAGAACCTGACAAATTGAGCCAAAGATCAACCATGGAAAAACAGAAGAAAGAGATGTGCGCTTTCCTTGTGACTAAGTGAAAATTAGTAAAGGCCGCATGCTTTTCTTGTGACTAAGTAAAAAGACCAGAAATGACTAAGGATCCATAGTCAACTTTATAATAAAATAAAAGGGGAAATCGTACCCTTTCCTTGCACTGCATGTTGTCCTTGAGTACATATGACAGGACACTAGCAGCCCTGCAACAAGTCTAGAATTCAAAATGTATTCAGTGAATATGATCCGTCAACCACTAGATATAGAACCTTAGTCCTAGAAATTGTATGATGAGACAGGTATTTAAATTTTCCCTAAAAGTCAACACATACATCGAGATCGCCATCAGTTTCACTCGAAGTAAGACCATGCAAAACCATACTGCCACAACAAAAGGTAAAATCAGATAACAAATCAAAGTGCAAGGAAGATGGATAAAACCAGCAATAAGCAAATAGATTCAGCAGCCAGGAGTGAACTTGAAAATTCCAACCTGCCAAATGACATGTTCACATCCTCATCAATGGAAGCATGAGTCATTGAATATGGCTGAGGGATTAATGTTGAAGCTAACATTGATTGACCATCACAATTCCCCTAACAAACACAATCACAATTATACAGTAGTGAGAATGGTCTATCTCAGCAATGGATACGATACACTCTCTTCTTATGTGAAGACAAAGGAACCAACCTCACAAAATCTTTCAAAAATATGGTCAGCTGCAATGAACTCCTGCATGCTGGACGCCCGCAAAATGATTCGAAGAATAGAATTCAGAGCAGGTTCAACTTGGTGATTCTCCCCTAGAACTTTGCTAGCAAGAGCATCTAGATTCCCTCGATGCCCAGCGATCAAGTCACCTATGCACCTCAATGCCTGTGAAGATAGCAAAATTTCCAAGGATTAATAAATGAAAACTGATAAGTCTAGGGGAAGAAAAAGTATCCTCAGGGTTTCTTTGATGGAAAGACTGAATGGATGAATTTTATTTCTCTCTAAGGATACAGAAAATTTAGGAGCAAGGAAGATGACTTACAGCACAACGGACAGCAACTGGAGCCCATTGGTTTTCCACACCCAACAGTAAGAGATAATCAAGAACCTTTTTCTGCAAACAAAATCGACAGAAAACGTATGAGCAACATCTTTATCGTTGCAAAGCCTCCCCCTTTTTATGCATCAGAGCTTGTGATTTGGTATACAACCTGAACCAGGACAGTTTTATTTGTCAGCTTATTTGCATCTTTTCCCGCATCAGCTTCAGAACCTCCCACCAATAGCAAATTAATTGTCCCAAGAACACTTAGTAGATTAATTGTCTACTGGCAAGGTGTTTGTTCAAATAACAGAAGAAAGCCACAGTAAGGATTATGTGATGATATAATTACTGGAAAAAATCACACCATCCACCAGCAGACAAAATGCAAAGCTACTGTGATATCAGTACCAAACCTTCTGTTGGGTGAAGCTGTAGGCACCCCCTCTCAGCCTCAACATTGAAATTAAACCATCAAATCCCATGGTCTCTCTCAGCAGTATCTAGATAGTACATAACACCAGGATTATAGCGGGTAACATGCTGTTATAGAGGCATGACAGATCATTAGACAAGTTGACCAACCTGATTCGAAGTATTGTTTCGCAGAAGGTTGTTTAATAATTCCAGACAGTCCTGCTCAAACAAAAGAGTTGATCATGTAAAAAGAATCATGCCCCTTGAAAAGTTCCCAAAAAAAAATGTTCATTTTAACCAATAGAAAGAAAATCCACGCTGTAACTAGGCAACAGGTGCAATTCAGTCACCTGTACAACAACACCACCTTCAGAGCCTCCTTCCTCTTTAATAATACTAAAAATCTTCTCAAACGCACCTTCAAAGACCACAATTTTTTGAATCTCCTAAAGATATAAAAACAGTACGTTGGTAAGAAAACAACACAATGCACTGGAAATAAAATCAGCAAGGTATAATATTTGGGAAGAGATAGATTGAAGAAGATACAGTAGGAGAAGATAATTGCCTCAGCTTCACGAGTCAGGTAAGTAAGAAGCAGCAAAGCCTCATTTCGTATAACCTACAAATGTTTCATACATGATTTCAGGAAATGGTTCAAAACTGTTTAATCCCTATGCACTAAAAGAAATTGGACAGTGTTCCGATACTCGGTTCTATTTACCTCTCGGTCCATCAACATGTCCATAAGTCGAGTGATGCCCCGAGGAATGGTCAAAATTGCTTCCTGTAACCTGAAGAGGAACTCAGCAAGAGCTTTTCCAGCGTAACCAGCGGAAAAGATGCAAAAGGAACAACTGGAACAGAAGAGGCACACAAAAAAAAAAAACACAGGAGGATGCTACTAATCTTACCTATTTGGAGAATTCATTAGAAGAGCTGTCAAGATTTGAAGAGTGTAATAACGTATATAGAAATCCTCTTCTGACTGCAAGAGGTAGAAACAAAGAATCAAGAAGAGACAACAAAGGCTGCACTTATCCTTCTAATTAAAATAAATGCAGATAGGGATTAATTTCAGTAAGTGATCACCAATAAACTCAGAAGCAAGGATATGTTTTCAGCTTCATGTGAGAGCATATCCGTATTCATTAGTGCTGGTTGGACCTCATTCTTTCCTTTTGATTGCTCTAGAGGGGTCAACGCTCCTACAATAGTTTCGAGGGCACCTCGAATCTGCACCAATGTAGCAAGTCCTTTAACATGAGAAATGGTAAATCAGTTGACATAAGCCAGACTAAAAACCAAAGAGCGAACATCTTCCAATTCCATCCTTGACATTATTAATATTAATACATAAAAGAAAACAGTTGAAAATGAGAGAAGATTAGATACCATTTCAACATCATCTCTCTCATCCTTTAAGACGCCCATCAAAACAGGAAATCCTGCAAGATAACAAGTACGTATTATTGGATAACATAATGAACAAAGGGATTAGAATGTTAAAAGTCACAACCTGGATGTTAGAGGTGTGACAAAGGGAGCACATACCCATAGCCCCAAATGCTAGCTGTGCAGCACGGCTTTCTACCACAACTGATTGAAGCTCAATCAGGGCTGATCTCCTATCCTCTGCCAATGAACCAGTGCTGATTCGGTCCAGCAACCGTTGCACATAGCTAACAAAGTACCATGCACAATAAACCAATTTAACAAACTAATCATTAAGACAAAAAAAACCCGGATAATGGATTGCAGCAGGGGACACAATGCAAGTCGTATGCCTAACATATTAAACACCGGAGTAGGCACTTCACAAGGCGTTCTAGAGGAAATCTACATGACCCTCATATTAAAAGAGAGAAATAGCTTTTAAGTATAATTAGACAGCAGTGTTCAAATTTTATTGGCAGGATTAAAAAGATCAGGTATTGGTTTGCATTGACATGCGAATTTAAAAAGAAAATACTGGATTTCAACGCAGAACAGCTCAGCAGCCCTATGCCTATCAATTGAATAGTGAGACCAGGCACTATGCAAGGCCTTATGGAAGAATGATTCAAGATCGGTTGCATGGGGGGTTCCAGAAATTCTAGCAACAATTAGAAACTATAATTGGAGCTATAACAGGAGCAGCTTGGCAGCTGCAGAATTTACTACAACCAAAAAGCTCCTTTCTTTAAGGCATATAGGTCTTGATCCTAAGAACCAAAAGACCACTTGACTAAGCCATTGGCAACTTAAAAACAGTACTCCATCCAAAAATAAAGTTACCTTAACCTTGAACTGTAACATGCATAACATCAGTTGACAGTAGCTCACCTATCTTCATTTGAAGACGAATTCTCGTTGCCAAAAACAAGCCCAACCATACCCTGCATAGAAACAAATCTCGCTCAGCCCCACAGGCAATTTAACAACTATATCACCAACGGGGATACTGAACACGAATTCACACACAAAGCTCATCAGAACATAGGCCATCACATGCAGGACAGGCAAGCAAACCAGCATTGACAAGGCCACACTGAATCAAGAAATAAGAGCAGCTGAACAAATGAAGCGGAAGGATAAAGAAAGCAGGCGATCACCTTGTATCCAGAAACCAAATCCATCTCGATAAAGCTCTAACTTGACACCGAGACAAACGATTAACCAGCTCCCCTACCAATTCGTCCAGTAACTGCCCAGGCGCAGAGCTCCAGACTGAAATCCCTAAACCGAGTCGCCGAAACAGCGAAGCCGTAGACCAGAAAGAAGATCGGGCGGCCGGAGCTAATTCAAGTCAGGGGGAAAAAGCGAGAGAATCACTTATCGCCGGAAGGGAGATCCTCCGGGCAAGCCAGCCCTTTTTCCGTCGATTTTTGCCACGTCGCCCTCCGGTTAGAGATTTGCAAGAGTTTTTCCGAGCTGGTTCTTCCTCGCACTTCTTCTGACCATCGTGACAGAGAGGAAATCGCAAGTTTTCTTCGGTTCCTTGTGGTTATCTGACTCACGGTGACGTACTCCAGAGCTCGGAGTGAGCAATGGAAGTTGTTTCCGTTGCTGGGCTTCCGGCCCACGTTAAGGCTAATGAGATAAGCCCAAATGTAAAAAATGTCATTCACTTCTGGATTCTGGTAAATTGACCGCCAAATGGTGTTGCCGCCGTCTGATTGAGTTCCTCCCGCTGCCGCTTTCTTTGAACTGAAAAAGGCCATTGCTTTGCAGTTTACAGTAACAGAGAGTGTTCGCAGGTTAGTGATAAATTTGGTTTTAGCGTACGGGGTTGTTGTTTTCTCTTCCTCGAGCCCCATTATGATTTGGGATTTTGCGCTTCTAATTCAGAACCTCAAATGCGGCGGACGTTGATGTCGTTTCCCCGCCGTCTGCTGGCGTCGACGCTGTATTCCCTCAGATATCCGGATGAGTTCTTGAACAAATTCAACTCTAGGAGTGTTGGTTTCGGGGCCTTACATTCTCTGATCCATCTGAATTCTTCCTTCTCTCCCACAATCAAGGACTTGGCTCTGCAAGGGTTCCATGTACAAGCATTGCAGATGTATGCTCGCCATACTCCTGCTGTCATTTCCAAGTACACCTTTCCTTCTCTTCTCAAAGCTTGTGCTTCCCTTGCAAACCTTAAGTACGGAAGGACGGTTCACGCGACGATCACTGCCATGGGTTTGTGCTGTGATCCATTCATTACTACTTCACTAATAAATATGTATGTGAAATGCGGGTCACTGCTGGATGCAGTTCAAATGTTCGATAAATTTCCGGAAAGGGAACTTTTGGCCGGAGATTCCTCTATTTGGAACTCGATAGCTTATGGGTATTTTCGTTTTGGTCGTTTTGAGGAGGGTGTTGCTCACTTTCGTCGAATGCAATCGTCCGGGATTCGGCCTGATGCCTACTCATTGTGCATTGTAGTTGGGTATTTGGGATATGAAGAAGGGAGACAGATTCATGGCTATGTTGTTAGAAACTTGCTTGGTAGTGATACTTTCTTAGAGAGTTCGCTATTGGAAATGTATTTTAGGTGTGCTAGGCCGATGACTTCCTGTCGTATGTTCCAAGGGCTAGAGAACAGGAGGAGAAATGTTGTGTCATGGAATGTGATGATGGGAGGGCTTGCTGAGAATGGTTTGTGGGAAAGTGGCTTGGAGTTGTATTTGCTGGCCAAGAGTGAGGAAATGGAACTCGCTTCGGCATCCTTCACCAACATCTTGGGTGCTTGTGGTCAGGGCGAGTGTGTAAGTTTTGGTGAACAGGTTCATTCTGATGTTGTTAAGATGGGTTTTGCTAGTAACCATTATGTTTGTACCGCACTTTTGACCATGTATGCCAAGTGCAAATTTATGGAAGGTGCAGAGAGAGTGTTTGAGCAAGTTAGTTACAAGGGAGTTGAACTTTGGAATGCAATGATCTCAGCTTATGCCGGCAGTGGTTCTATTTATGGTGCTTTACACACCTACAAGCAAATGAAGATTCACCATACCATGCCCGATTCTTTCACAATGGCACATATTCTATCTTGTTGCACCATGGTTGAAGTGCTCGACTATGGTAGGTTGATCCATGCAGATTTAGTCAAAAGACCTATAGAGAGAAATATTAACGTAGAAAGTGCATTGCTTACGTTGTATACTAAGGGTGGGCTTGACCATGAAGCTCACTTGGTTTTTAGTAGTATGAAAGGTAGAGATGTGATTGCATGGGGCTCCATGATCTCTGGTTTCAGCCAAAAAGAAAAATTTGACGAGGCTTTGGATTGTTTCATAGATATGAAGAAACATGGAGTTAAACCGGATTCGGATATCATGGCAAGTGCAATCAGTTCTTGCGCGGGATTGGAGAATGTAAATTTGGGCTCGTTGATGCATGGATTTGTTACTAAGAGTGGATTTGAAAGCGATGTTTTTGTTGCAAGTGCCCTTTTGGATATGTACTCTAAATGTGGCTTCCCTGATATGGCTGCGAATGTGTTTTCTCGCATGCCATTCAAAAACATTGTTTCTTGGAATTCGATGATGTCATGTTATAGCAGAAACGACCTGCCTGAGAGGTCCATGGAAACATTTTATCAGTTTCTAGAGTACGGATTGGATCCAGACACCCTCTCTATCACTAATGCGCTTGTTGCTGTTTCATTACTTGCAGTTCTGGTAAAAGGGAAGACTCTGCATGGTTACATCATTAGGCAAGGAATTCTAACTGATATTCATTTAGAAAACGCACTGGTTGACATGTACATTAAGTCTGGATCGCTGAAATATGCCCAGAATGTTTTCCAGAAAATGTGTTGGAAAAACTTGGTTACGTATAATTCAATGATGGATGGTTATGGATCGCATGGTGAGTGCTGGAAAGCAATGTCATTATTGGATCAAATGAGGAATACTTCGCTCCAGCCTGATCATATCACCTTCATTTCTCTACTTTCCTCTTGCAATCATTCAGGGTTGATTAAGGAAGGCCTTGATCTTCTGCATTCAATGAAAATTGAGTATGGGATTGAACCTGGAGAAGAGCATTATGTGACTGTTGTTGATATGTTAGGTCGTGCAGGACAGCTAGATGATGCTTATGCTCTAGTTAGGAGCATGCCTATTGAACCTAGCAAGAGCATTTGGTTATCGCTGTTAAGTTCCTGTCGAGCTCGTTGTAATGTGGATCTTGGAGAAGTTGCAGCTTCTGAGCTATCAAAAATTGAGCCAAGTAGAGGCAGCAATTATGCTCAGCTTCTGAACATTTATGGAGAAGCTGAATTGTGGGACAGTGCTGCAAAGTTAAGGGCATTGATGAAAGAAAAAGGGCTGAAAAAGAAGGGTGGATGCAGCTGGATTGAAGTGAGGAACAAAGTCGTTGTTTTCTACTCTGGAGATTCCTCATGTCCGTTGACATCTCAGATTTATGGGGCACTCAGTAGCCTTAGGAGAAACATGTTGAAAAAAGAAAGTTGCTTTGATATTGTTGAAGCCCTGTTAAGATACTGATCTGAAAGCATCAGTATTTTATCACACATGCAGAAGCTGATTTATATTGATTTTGCTTCCGTGTGAACCGGTCAGATGGAACCAGCAACTAGACCAACGTGAGTCATTCTGATTTCTGACTTTCTGTGTTATTTAGTGGAGTGCTAACGGCATTCCCGATTGCATCTTTTTTGGGAATAAATCATATGCATTCATATTGTGTTAGAAAAATTCTAGTCGTTCTGATTCTTTCGGAAGCAAGGGCTCGTTCAATATTTTCCTTGTTATAGTGGGTAATGGTCACATTCCCTGTTTAGTGATTAATCACCTAGCTGACTATTTATGGATAACCACGAGAGTAACAATTAAATGACATTTTATTGGTCTTGCATGAAGCATGGTGTGTTTCTTTCTTCTGAAGGGTCAATGATTTGGTCTTGCCATGCTACAGTAAATGGTTTAGCTCTATATGTTATTGTTCTTCTGGAATACCAGACACAAGTCATTTTTCATCACTGGAAATTAGTCCGGAAGATGGGTGGCTTTCTTCGTTCTACTCTTGCTTAAGGGAAATATAGAAAAGTTACATTTCTGCTAGATATTGTCCTAGTGGTGTTCTTCTTTGTGTATGTGCTTACATGGTTTTCCAGTTGTGATGTGTATATATTATCAGTGGCTTTTGTATATTTCTATCTTCTTATGCACTAATCTCTCTCCTTCTGCTAATCATCTAGTGCAACAAAGAAAGCGTCGTAGAAGCCAAATTCCAAGGTCTTGAAAAGGAAAGCTGCAACAGTAATCCTTCCAGTCAACGTCTTATGCGCACTGAAAAATGATTCTGCTCTTTTGGCCTGCAAAACTGAATATTATCAACAATCTCCCAGGGAACTTCTAATACCTGATCCCTCTTTCTTCTTTATTCAGTGTGCTTTCAGACCAATTTGTCTCTTTGAAGTTAACATTTTTGTTGGTATCTGGGTTTCAGCAGCGTTGGTCTTGTCCCAACAAGGGAGCTTTGGCTACAATTTCATGAGATTCTGCAGAAATTACTGCATCGCATTCATTGGATTGTCCCTGGTTATGTAAGTATGACTTGGTTCCTACATTAAGCTCATGAGAGAGGCAACAAATTTTCACATCCCTTTTATATCTTTCTTCTTGCTTTTGGTCTTATTAATTAGTTGTAAATATGACTTGCTGTGCCACTTACGGGCTCTTCTTATTTTAGGGCTCTTTCATGGTTTGCTGTTGGTTGCTACTACTATATATTGTTTCAGAAGAAGTATAAATAGCCGCGATGGTATTTCAGGTAAACTACAGGTTATGCTTGGCTTTGTTTATCCTTGTTTTATCAGTAAGAGATGTTTGACAATTTCCCTTCACATGACTTTGTATAATCTATCTATGAATTGGGATTACCTATCTGTGAAATCTGATGGATGGTCCACATCATATGTTTGCCTTAGTACTTTTCCTTATTTTCACTAGTACTGTAGTGCATTCTTAAACTTTTGTCAGCAAATTTCTAGTCATGCCATATCTGTCAATATATATGATCCATTAAATCAAGATTGTCTCTGAATTTGAGGAAAGGAACTGGAACAAGTAATACAAATTGCTTGCCAGCAAGTCTTTGGATGATAGCTAGTACCTATGGATTCCAACAACGGACATGGCTGCAAAATTATTTCGTTATTTCTTCTTTCAAGGAGAATGCCCTCATCAAGGCCATTGAGCTAGACTAAGTGTGGCAACTTACACTCACGTGAGTTTGCCAGGTTACATCCAAGCAGGGTTATCACCATAAGTTGGTTCCCTTGTCATTAAAAAGCAAAAACAATGATTTGTTTTCTTTATGCAGCAGTTCAAAGGAGGAAAGGTCGTGTTGACTTCCATGTGTAATAGTTGTGTCTTACCTAGGAATTTACATAACAGTATAAGACGGTCTGATAACTCCTCGTAGAACACTGAAATAGTGATAATTACGAAGCAAAGCAACTATGGGTACTTTGGCTTATCTCTTCCTTCTTCTGTTACAACAGCAAAGCAACTAGCCTGCACCGGCTTGGATAAGTTGGGGGAATGCTTATGCTGCTCCAAAAATGAGGGAGATCATGCAATGTCGGCTTATTACCATACTGCAACTCGTTCATTTCCAGGGTATTCATGATTTTTTCTTGTCATCAAGCAGATAGTTTAATGCTTCTTACATTTCCATGTTTAGGACATGGCAGCGGGGTTCTTGGGTGCAATTAATTTGACTAGCAGTAGCTTGCATTAGTCTGCCTTTTTCATTTGGTCAATTATAGTGCATTTTGCAACACTGTTCTCTCACAACCTTTGTACTTTTTGCTGGCGTTTTCAGATTACAGAACATATTCGAACTTGTGACTGTTCCTAGGATCTCAAATTTTTTAGCATTTGGTTGCTGATTCGAATCTATAAATTGGTTTTCACAGGTTGGGTCTTTTTTATATTCTCTTGTTCTGTTCTGGGTGTCATTTGCGAACACTATACCAACATTATACCGTTGGGATGGAGTACATACATGCGCACAGCTATAATCTTGCTGAGCAGGTATATTTCAATTTTCAGATACTTGGAATTTTGACTTGGGAGCTCTTTGTAAACTAATAATTCTCTCAGACTCAGTACTGATATGGAGTCTGTGTCTGCTGTGCTGATGATGGTATTTGACTAGTTCTATGTCTTGCCTTGTGCTGTATTTGCAGGATAATTTCACAGATGCATTTACATATTATCACAAGGTAAGGCGGCGGCACCTACAGCTTTCATCTTGGATGAAGACTGACCCCTCTATGTGTCTGCTGATTACTGTGGCTTAGTTAATGATTGCAATTCTGCCGTGTTTGTTATTTGGGCAGGCACTGACTGTGGCTGAAACCGGAAGATCAATTCTGCGCAGAGATGTCGAGGACGAAGCTCATTATGATACATACAGACCCGGAGTTCGAGTCCTGCCTGAGTGAGGTCTTTCTTTGACATTGTTCATGTTTTTGAGAAACCCAGAAACGAAATCTCATCGTGTAGGTAGGTGAGGTCGTAGTGAATGGGTATTGTTCATGTTTTTCCTTGTTTTGCCTAGACTAGTGTAATCAATTTAGTTGTCTGTGTGACCAATGGGCTGGAGGATCCTATAAATTAGCCGCCCCTCGTTCTGATGGGAACTATTTTCTTGACCCTCACATTCCTACTCTTTGCAAGTTTTGCTCAAAAAGTCTTGAGAAGAAGATACCACTTTTTTCCACTCAACTTGGTATCCTTCATCCTTGTAGCCTTTATGGTTCGTCTACCACTTCTAAGCTTGTGAGGTTGACCAAACTCCCAAGTTCTCGGCCGTCTATTGAAGGCTTCCCACCAACTCAAAAGCATTACAAGGTCGCCCAAAGTCTCGAGTTCCCAACGTAGATTCCAACCAAAAATACTTCTGGGGTGGGTTTTCTCCAAACCCGATGGTTTTGGTGTGTATCTGATATCCGCATCGAAATCATATGACCGTATGCTAAACATATATATCCAAAACGTCATTGCTTCATAACTTCGATCATTCATATTCTTTAGACATGATTATCTCTTAAACCCCAAGCTTCGATCATTCTCTCTCACTTTAACAAACAATATACTAATGAAGTATCAGTTCACCTCAATATACCCTACATATATCAACAACACAATCATGGTTGAGGAGCATTGCAAATGACGGCTATGCAAAAGAACAATTGTGTGCATGCGACCAGCCTATTAAATTAATTCAGGAGAATGATAAATTCTATCCGAAAAATTCCAATCTCAATTCCCAACCAAACACTATGCTAAATCTAGATGTTCTACTTAGCTCGAACATAATATTTTAAATCGGAGTTATTTCAATATAGAATTCCACAAAAAAAAAACTAAGGGGTCGTTTGGATGGATCAATCTTGAAATGAATCAATTTGATCAATTGTCTCATTTTATAGATGAGACAATTAAAACGAGCCAATTCGAATTACCTACCCCCACCCCAGGTAATTGAAATTGACTCAAAACGGATCAATCCAAAATACCTCAGGCAGATTGATCCATCCAAATATTTTGCTGGCAAACAAGGCAATTTGGTACAATTGTCTCATGTCAAATTGATCCGTTACAATTCCTCATCCAAACGACCCCTAATAGAAAATTGATTGTTTCCATATGAGAAGTTTCATTTTTTTTTTTTTTTTTTGAAATAAGGGAGGCTACACGCCAGAAGGTAGTTTCCTAGTTTAGTTGAGGCTGCGTTTACCAACACCACCTAATAAACTTAAATAAAGCATTGAATTTTGGTTGACTCTTTGAATTAGTCCTAATAGTAAGTCTCTAGCCACTAGGGATCGACTCCGTGTGACAAGTCGTCGGCCCCGGAAAAGATGGGGCCATGGTGGCGGTGGTGGTGGGGAAGAAACCGATGATGAGAGACAACTCTGTATCTTTCCTACGTGTAGGGAAAAAAGCGAAGAGCACAGATGGAGTTGTTCCAAAGAAAAGATCATCGATCTCAAGGTTAGCCGAAAGTAATAATTAAAGAGATGATCTCTTATGGAGCCTCGTCGTTCCCGTTGGGGAGCTCGATTTCTGGTGGGTGGGAAATACAATGAAATCGATCAGCTCAACCAACAAATTCCCTATATATTCACTGTTGGTTAACTTTACAAAGTACGTACGGTGGCCGATGTTTGATGGCGGAAGAGCATATTTCGACAATTGGTTGGTGCACGAAACAAGAAAGCAGCTGGGAGGGACAAGCAACTCCTGTCTTGTATATATGGCACATACATTGTTGTACCTCAGAAAAGCATATATATATATATATATATATATATGCGCTTCCGACCACCAGGCTTCCTCCGACCGCCACACTTCTCCGGTGAAAATCTCATCGGCAGACTCCCTCTGACCACATGCAAAAAAATATCACTGCACTGGTAGCTATACCACTGCACTGGTAGCGATATCAGTGCACTGGTACCAATGTCATATTTGAGTATCAGTGCAGTGGTACAGATACCAATACAGTGGTACAACATATCAGTGCAGTGGTATATTTTCGCAAGTGACCGGAGAGAGTCTGTCGGCGGAATTTTACCGGCGAAGTGTGGTGGTCGGAGGCTGCTGGGAAAGGAAGAATTAGAGATAGGAGTGAGAAAGATCAAAGATAAGAGAGAGAATTGTATTTTGTATATGTTTAGATTTTTAAAAAATAAGTACTTAATGTGGTGTATTTAATAACAGAACATTTATTATGTCTACCTTCATTAATACTTGTCAATAATTAATGAAAAAATTGACCAATTGAGAAAGGGGTGTCAAAAAACCAACCCTTTAAGGGCTAGGCATAGTTGCCTACCCCAATGAATTTATTAGATAATGTTGTGTCTTAACTTAAGAAAGCATCTCAAACTTTGATGTGGCTTTGGTCCACTCCACACTAGTTAACTTGCATGGCTTCCTTCTCATTCTCCGCCCAATAGATATGATCAATTGGAGGAGTCGTGAAAACCCACTTGAGGATGTTGGAATGAGAGTCCCTCAAAGTTCAGCTCATGTACACATCGATCCCCACTGGCCGGCCACTGGGACAGAACCCTTGGTAAGCTAGTGGCCTGGCCTCGAGTGACGGCCGAAGTGATCAGTCTTATAAGCCAATTATGAAAAGTACGTACACGACTCTCTCTCTCTCTCTCGTCCAAACGTGGCCATAGCTTCCACGAACAATTCCTCGTCGCCAAAAGATCTAACAAAGGGGACCAGTGCAGTGGTACTTTTTACATATCGATCGATTATCATCCACACGACCACACCATTGCAGAATGAGGTTTAGGCGGCATTTCCAATAACCTTCCAAATAGATAGGATTTTACTTTAGGAACTTTCATGCTCTCCCACGGACAGAATATGCCTTGCCTTTTCATTTGTTTTTGTGTGATATGGTGGCTTTCTTAAGCTATCCGCAGTTTCCATGGATAGTACATTTGTGAATGTAGGACTACCACTCAATACGCCCCACCAAATTCTGGAGGAATCTTCTTGGAAAATGTCATGAATACGTCATTATACTACCAATGAGAGTTTAGTTCTACGCCACATAAATAATAATATCATACGTAAGTAACGTACGTGTTAGAAAGCTACTAGTTGACGATGTACGACGCGCTACCTCTACTATCTTAATATCTTCCAACTAACACAAATTCACTTGTTGTGGAAAATAATGGATGCAAGTAACTTATAGATTCGTAGGTAAAAGGAAAGAGAAATGCTTATTTGCTTATCAATTTTTGTCTTTCTAATTAACTTCACCATCTCTCTTCACAATATAAATTAAAGCATGTGCACATAAAAATGTATTTTATATCCGTAAGGTGAACTAAGTGTCATGAAGAAACATACGTAAACATATTGTTGAATCACGTAAATGCATGATTGTGTGATTGGTCTAAATCTCTATTCACTTATATGAAACCACTAATAGCACGACAAACCATGAATAACAGATTCGTTGCTATGGTGTAGTGGTTATCACGTCAGTTTTACACACTGAAGGTCTCCAGTTCGATCCTGGATAGCAACAATATTTGAAATATAAAAATTCAGAAATATTTTGCATGTCTCATATCAAACATAACTTCATTCTTATATGATTATAAAAAAAAATTCTTTATATTTTGTATGTATCATATCAAACATAACTTCTTATATGACTATAAAAGAAAATCTTTTATTTATTTATTCAGGAAATATAACACATTATATCCTTGATTAACAAGTGTTGAAATTCTTTATCTCCATGACTTTGTAATTGTAAGCCCCATCGTCTATATAATATATATACGTCGGTATTATAGAGAGGTTTGTTTTGCTGTCTCTCCGATGAATTCATTGAATAATGATCCCCAATGCAGACGAACAAGGAATATCCATTTCTTGCCCTGCCTGCATGACAATAGTTTTCGAAGAAAGTAATTATTATCGATATATATATATGTACAAGTAGCATGCAGTATAACAAACGAATATGCAGTTGACAGTTGTGATTCCTCATTATTAACATCTATGAAATAGAGAAAAAAACAAGAGAACATAATTTATACAGAGGAAGTTCATGTGATATGATAGTTGAATAGCTCCACACCTCTACTAAGGAAGTACCGAAGGGCTCAATCTCACCTCTTCGTCCTTATAAAAAGAAAAAATTCAATTTTTTTTACATACGAAAAGTTAAATTATCTAAGTAATCAAAACGTGATCGAAAGATAAAAGTAATTATTTTTTTCGTTTAAAAATTTCTAAAGTAAATTATAATGCTGCTATGTCGAGAGATGAGATATTTTCTGTCAAAACTTTTGGATGGGAAATCATTGTTGTGGAAGTACTTGCATTAACGGATTCACTACAACAATTGACCCATGTATGACTAAGTTTGAGGAGGTCAAACTCTATACAACATGCGAATATCCTTATGACCTTTAGGAGGTGGGAGAGTTCAAAATAAGGAACCTTTCCACCCTTTAAAAGTAGGGTCACAAACTAGGAGTTAAAGACTTGACCATGAGAGGCCAATTGATTTTTCTTCACAAAAAACGAACGATAAGGGATCTTTTACTTATTGCCAATTGTTGTCGTGTTAGCAATTAGTGAAGAAAAACATACACCCACACACTACCTTTGCTTATTATCCTCGCTAGAAAAATACTGTTTTGTAAGTCAATAAATCACTGTTAAGAGGATATAGTTGACTACGACTTAGATTAACAAGTTTATGAACCGAATTGGTTTGGCGAGGGGATTGGGTTTCAAGTGACAACAACATCTCCTTCCAACGTTAGCCATTTCATGTCTGCCAAAGATTATGCTACAACACAATCAATTCTCTGGGGCTCGTTTGGACAGTGGTACTAGGATAGAATATAATGACGGTAATAATTTTTTCCTCGAACAAATAACTAAGAATTATGAAGAGTGTTATTCTATAAAGTCATTTAAACATGTAGTTGTATGGTGACACTCACTGGTTAATAAATCTTAACGATTACACTTCGCATCTTATTTACACTCATGATGAGTAGTTTCATATCTCCAAACATTCTATCTGCTTTATTGAAAAGTCGTACGTCGGACACCCCCCGCCCCCATTACACTCATCTTTACACTCATTATTATGAATGATTTTTCAAAGCACAACAACATTTGTATCGACTTCGTGCACATCTCCTTATCCACTCAGATGTAAATAATTTACCAAATCTGTGTTGAAAGTTGGCGCCCAGAAGCAGAGCTTTCAAAAGCCTGCCTTTATTGAAGCTGCGTCGTTTTCATTTGAGTTGAAGACTGTGTCGTTTGGTTTCTTTCAGTTTGGTCACTTTAAGTTTGTTTTTGAGCCAAATAAGGACAAGTCGAGTGTTAAGGCTTGTGTTGCTTAGAGCTGAAGTTTAGAGAGTCAGTTAGCTTGTTTTCACTTTTCAGGATTAGTGTGCTCAATCGTGGTTAGTGGGAGATCAAGATTGTAGGCTGAGAATATTGTAGTTATAATTTTCAACATTAATCAATAAACTTGTCAGTTTGCGTCATTAGGTTTTCACAATTTGACCTTTCTCAACTCGCATCCTCTTTCTCCACAATTTATGCTTTACCGTTTTTTGTTAGTATCTCTCTTTTACACTGTGTTGTCCGGCCATGCCCTTGGGGCTTATCTTGGATTAAAAAAAATGTAATACCTTTTGGAAACAAAATCACGAGCATTGAAAAGGGCTTTCCCTTTGAGAGATACTAATTTACTAATTAATGCCCTAAGTTTTTAAAATTTATCGCCCTAATTTTGCAATCTGACGTTTTTGCCACACGCTTTTATTTCCAGTCTCTAACAAATCTTCGCCTTAGGATTCTTCACTGTCACCGCCGTTCGCCCGGGAGTCGCCGCCGCCGCCACAAGTACCTTCCGCTGCGCCGCTCGACCTAGGGATTCCTCGAGGCGGCTACCTCCTCAGGTCTGCCTTGTCGCCATCGCCCTAATCCCATCCGGCCCAATCCCCACCGGCGGAATTGTTTCTCCGGTTGTTCTCTTCTCCGCCTCTGTTGTTGTTCCGCTCAAGAACGAAGAAGATAAGAAAGATCCATTGCTCTGCTTCAGCGGTCGACGAGCATAGGGCGTGGGAGGGGTGACGAGCAGAGCCAAGCTGGGGAGGAATCTTCGCCGGCGACAAGCATAGGGCATGGGAGGGGTGACGAGCAGAGCCAAGCTGGGGATTAGGGCGATGGATTGGGGGCGTGGGTGAGGAATCTTCCGCCGGCAACGAGCAACAGGCTTGGGAGGGACGATGAGCAGAGCCAAGCTAGGGATTAGGGTGAATGGATTGATGGCGACCGTTTTAGGAATTGGGGGTACTTTGGTCCGTTTGGTTAATTTAGGGCGAAATTTTTAAAAAGTTAGAGCGTTAAATATGAATCCAGTTCTCTTTGCCCTACCTATTCCAAGAAACAAATTTGGGGAAAGTCAAAAAATTTGTATTAACAATCCATAATTTTCTCTTTAAAGACCTAACGACTAGGAGTGTGCAAAGCTAGTAAATTAGTAGTAGTAGTAGTAGGCCCAAGACTCAAGTCTCGAGAAAGACTTTACTTTTGGATTAGGAAGGACTGATATGATTATTGCACTGTTGACCGTTTACACAGCGTAATTAATGATCACTAATCCAAAGGCTTACTAATTCAGCCCAAATTAGGGATATCCCTAAACACGTTTGACGAATTCCTTATTCATAACGCCCGCCGGAAAACCGAAAAGAAGCGGGAAACATTAAACGGCTGGGGATTCTTATACTTTACCGTGTCAAGCTCGAGCGCCGCGTAACCGGTAACCTCCCCTCGGCCGACGATCACGATCCCGTCCTCCGCCTGCGATGTGACACAATTGCCCCCTACGTGTCGGCCCCAAAACTCTGCCTTAACCACGAAGAGGTCCAAGGCTAAGTTGGTCAATTTTTAACATTTCCCTCAAAGACAAGATCAATTCATATATTATCAAAATTTTATAATTATCTTGAGGTTTGTATGGTAAATTAATTCATAATCTTATCTTATTGGATATCAAATATAACCGGGTAAAGTTATTTTCTTCTATGTCAATTCGAGACAATTAGAACGAGTCAATTCGAATCACCTACCTATACCTCAGATAATTGAAATTGAATCAAAACGAATCAATTCAAAATACCTCAAGCAAATTTATCCATCCAATTTTTTTGTGGCAAACGAGTAAATTTGATACAATTGTCTCAAAACAAAAAAATTGTGTCAAATTAATCCATTACAATTTTTCATCCAAACGATCCAATTAGAGTAAGAGTTTTTGTAAACCAAACAGGATTACAAACGTGGAATTTCAACCCACAAAGTTATCACACTAAGCGCAAGTGCATCTTAACGATAAGTAATTAATTTTCACCGGGTAATTTTTAGGGATTTGGGAATTGAGGGCATCGGAAAGGAACCAAGAAAATAGACGATGACGGAATTTACCACGAGACGGCATAACCCAAACTGTTCACCCCGTTACTGCCAGATCATTAAGAAAAGGAAACTCTATGGACCATAACAAAAGGAAAACCTCCTACATAATAATAATCACCAACAAGAAAAAAAATACAACCGTCAGATCAGGATATTCCCAGGAAACAGTAGTCCAATCCTACGGCTGTTATCATATTTCCTCATCTCTTCTGAACCGGTTTTCCTTTTCCGTGTCTATTTTGGATTTTTTACAAATCCTTGTTGGGTTCGTCTTTGGAATTTCCTCGCCATCTCTCTTGTCTATAAATAACTGGAGAAGCCAGAGGGAGGAGGAGAGAATAGTTATCGAGCGGCAATCCAAAAAGGCAAAAACAGAGAGAGGGAGCGAGAGTTCTCTCCTTCTGCCCAAACAAAGAACCTTTCAATTGGAAATCGTTCTCGGCGGCCATTGGTATCGCTTTCCGAGGTGGAATTTCGGTTCGTCTCGATATTTTGTGGGATATATCTCTCTCCCTCGATTTGGGTTTCGATTGAGAGGAGGAGAGGGATAGCTGGGTTTCAGGTGAAGCCATTGTTGTACACATTGTGGGAGGAAGGAAGCAGGGGATTTGCGGGGTTCGTCTTTATCTTCTGTGGGGTGGGTTTTGTTCCTGATCATAGAAATTTTCTGTGGTGGATTTTGGGAGAATCATGGAGGAAGGAGGGTATTACAGTTCGAAGAAATCTGATGATATATGCGAGAACATTTGCGGCCAGGTAAAATTAACTCCCCCCATCTTCTCTTCCTTTTTCGCCCACCCCTTTCTGTTCCGGAAAAAGGGTTTTGTAAAAAAATTTGTCTTCCTTTCCGTTCTTGGTTGAGCATTTGATTCTGTTTATATATTCTTCTCCCTTCGGCTGCTGTCCTGGTTTTTCAAGGCCGTGGAGATCAGTGTGCACGTTATTGATTGATTTGTTCTGTTCTCAGTTCTCAATTTCTTTTATCCTTCTCCAGTTCAACGAACAAGCTAATGGATGCAATTTGGAAATTGGTCGAAGTAGGTTTCTAGGACAAGAGTGTAGTTAATGGTCTGTACTTTGCACTATCAGCCAATTGCCTTGTTTCTGTGCGCTTAGGAAGTTTTTGACTAGAACATACGGATTGGAATTTGCTTTCTCTGATCAAATTGTCGAAATTGGATTGATGGTTTCCTTGTTGTTTAGATGTTAGTAATGTTATTAATGTTGTAGAACCCTTTTGTTCATTCAGGTATCTAACTGACTCTTTTTTCTTGGTTTTGATCTTCAACAGTCTGCCAGAGGGCCTCTAAGCATGTCTCGACTGAAATGCATCCTGCGAGGCTTTGACTTCAAGACCTGCCTTCTGATATTCATAGCCATTCCTCTGATAGTCTTGGGAGTCTATGTCCACGGGCAGAAGATCACCTACTTCCTGAGACCACTATGGGAGAGACCTCCAAAGCCCTTCAATGTCATCCCGCATTACTACAATGAGAACGTGACAATGGAAACTCTCTGCAAGCTCCACGGCTGGGGGGTCCGTGAGTCCCCCAGACGAGTCTATGATGCTGTTTTATTCAGCAACGAAGTCGACATGCTCACCATTCGGTGGAACGAGCTGTACCCTTATATAACACAGTTTGTGCTTCTAGAGTCGAACTCTACATTTACTGGACTGCCTAAGCCTCTCATCTTCGCAGGCAATAGGGACAAGTTCAAGTTCATTGACCCTCGGCTGACTTACGGGACGATTGGAGGAAGGTTTAAGAAGGGGGAGAACCCATTTGTTGAAGAAGCTTATCAGAGAGTTGCACTAGACCAGTTGATCAGAATTGCTGGGATTGAAGATGATGATTTACTGATAATGTCCGATCTGGATGAGATCCCAAGTGCTCACACGATTAATCTCCTTCGATGGTGTGATGATATTCCTCCTATTCTTCATCTTCAGCTGAAGAATTACTTGTATTCTTACGAGTATCATGTGGATAACAAGAGCTGGAGGGCTTCCATTCATAGGTATCGAACTGGGAAGACTCGATATGCTCATTACAGACAGTCGGATGTTCTTCTCGCTGATTCAGGGTGGCATTGCAGCTTTTGCTTTCGGTACATTAGTGACTTCGTGTTTAAGATGAAAGCTTACAGCCATTACGACAGGGTGAGATTCTCACATTACTTGGATCCAAAGAGAGTTCAGGATGTGATCTGTAAGGGTGCGGATTTGTTTGATATGCTACCTGAGGAGTACACATTCAAGGAGATCATTGGGAAGATGGGTCCTATACCAAGGACTTTCTCAGCAGTTCACCTTCCTGCATTCCTATTGAACAATGCTGAGAAGTACAAGTATCTTTTGCCCGGGAACTGCAAGAGAGAAAGTGGCTGAAGTTTGAAGGGGGGTAGGGCTTCTTTTGTAACCTTCATACGGAATGCCGAGGTTGTGTTTTACACAGGCGAGAAGGCAATTTCAGAAAATAGACGAGCCATGGCGTGGAACTGCTACAAGTATACCTTACAAGGACTGAGACATTGAACACCATTCTTTTAGAGAGAGGTGTGCAATCGAGATTGATGATGAGAGGGGGTGAAATTTTGAGTGCTTGGACTTTGGAGGCCTGCTGCTTCGACCATGAAGTGGTATATATCGTTCAATGGGTGGAAGCTTGTTCGAGTGGGGACATATCTTTAGGAGTTTCCCCATGCATGCCTTCCGCAGAGACAGATTATTCTAGATTAGAGTTGACTTCTTCCAGGTTATTTCGACTTGGGGTTCGACTTTCTTTAACAAAAACAATCATAGCTAGATTCATGTTGTTTATTCACTCTAATTTTATAGAAAGTGATATACATGTTGGCCTCTTCCCTTCGCCTTATATAATATATATATATTAACTATGATTCATTTCGTCATTGAACTACTCGGAGCTTTTCTTATCCTTTTGTTAGCTATGATGATTCTCGTCTTTTTTTCCCCTGTAATTTCTATCACTAGAATTTCAACAAGTGTGGGAATGGCATTTCTGGATGAAATGTTCTTTGACTGTCTTTGTATAGTTTTCTGCTTGTCATGTTTCCTGAATCTTCTTAGTTTGAGATGCATGTGGCAAAGCTTAGGCTGGTTTTAACTTTTTTATATTTTTAGGCAGATCAGTGGCTGAAAGCATATTCTGCAAGTCTATTAATCTGTATTCTGGACTCAGTCAAGTCCACATGCAGTGAAACTCCCCAAGAGACATTCTTAGGGTTAAAAAAGTCCCTCTGGCTTACTCTGAGAGTGCCAAGCCTGCAACTTTTGCTCTCTTTCTTAAGCCTGGATCACAAAGGAAAATTAGGCAGTTAGGTGTCAGAATCCGGAAAGCCAGAGGATTCCTTGTTGCTTGTGTCTATTGCCAAAGGGGCTGTCCTAACTGCTTATGCAGTTGGGAAATTTCAGGACCCTTCTCTTTCCCCTTTTTAAAGTGGAACATTATAGCCTGTCTGTTTAAGGGTGTTGCTTGTTTTAGCTACTACTAGACGCGTCCTGAAGAAAGAGTGCTGAACAGGGGAACCTAGAAGTTTCCTTCTTTCTTCATCTACTAGGAAAACTTGGGTGGAATTTCACTTCTCTTGGTCTCTTGCCTTAAAATGGTGACAGATGAGAGAATGACAAAAGCATCTCACCCTTTACAGGGGGTTTGGTGAAGTGTCGTTGCGATATTGGAATGAGAGAAATCTCTGGAGCTGTGGAGGGGGCAAAGAAACCATTGGGAAGAAATGGCGGTTTGTTTGTGTGCTGATTCTGTAGAGAGTGGCAAATGGTGAGTTTTGTTTGGTTGGGCGGTTAGGTGGACGGTTGGGTTGGTTGGTGAATTGGTTTATGCTGTTTTAGCCTTTTAGGGCAAATTGATGAGCCTAGTTATTCTGCTAACTAGAAAATTCGTTAGTATATATTAACTAATATCCAAAATGTATGAACTAATATCCAAGTCTGTTGAGTATCTACATAGCACAGACTAGTATTCAAAACATCACAAACTAGTATCCAGATAGCAGATACCAACTAATATCTACAACCAACCAATTAGTATTCAATATGGATACTCTTATCTGTTATCTGGATACTCTTATGTGCTGTATGGATACTATTTATGTGCCGTATGGATACTATTCTGTGTTGTTTAGATATTAGTTTGTGAATTTGGGATAATAGTTGATTCATAGTGGATATCAGTTAGCCAACTTTGAATACTAGTTTGTGCTTTCTAGATACTTTAGTACTTGGATACTAATTCATGTATTTTGGATATCAGTTAGTATCTGCTAACGAATTTTCAAGTTAGCAGATTAACTTTTCCCCAAATTGAGTGGTGGAAAAGGAGAAGAGATGATGGATTGATGGGGACCTTTTGTGTTTGGATGGAAGAATTAATAATGGTGCTGTGGTGTCATCAAATAATAAAATCTGTTGGTATGGTGGAAGAATTGTAATTCACATTTTGAAAAGTGGATGTAAATTGCCGGACCGTACAAGACATTTTCTTGTCGGGTTTGTGCTATCCAAATCTTAGTACGATTAAATATGTGAGTTTCATATGAGGATTTTTAATGATATGAATGTCAAAAAGCATAAAAGGTTGGTCCCGATCAGGTAATGACATCAACTATAGAGTTAACTTTCGTAGTACATGTGTTAAAGATGTTCCACCCCCTAATGAGCATTACTGAGCTTGAATTAGCGGATGGTCACCACAAACGCATAGCATGTATGATTTGGTATTGACTAATTCTAAACAAGTATTGTCTGGTTTATAAGCGGAGTGAGGAACGAGAGTAAGTTTTTTTTTGTCTAGCCTCTACCATTTTATCTATCATCCATTTTATTTGATTTGATCCAACTCGTATTAAATGAAGATTATCTATTCACGAGCATAACAAGGCATAATATGAGTTTTTGTTCTTTCGTACTATTCTGAATCACCAGGACTCTAATTGTTGTTACAAGTGAAATCAAATAGGACAACCATTTTCATACGAATCCTCCAGAACCTAATTCTACTACTTTCTTAAACAAATATCATACAACTCACAAACGAATAAAAAACGAGTCATGAGTCTTCTCTCAACCTAGCACTTACGGTCTCTTCACAATCACAATCATGTTCAAACTTTGATGTAGTCATTGCCAAGTTGCCTGTTTCCTCGCTTCCTTTCTCAATGTGGCCGATCCTCAAAATTTGTTGATATTTTAGTCAATGGGCATGTAGAGTTAAACATTCTCTCATTTACCAACTAAATGATAAGAAGAAGATTATATAGTGAGAACGTGGAAAAAACACTATTATAAAATTCTATCTTATCGGTCCTTATTTATCTAATATTAGGTTCCTACTTGTTATGAACTTACTATCACTCCACATATGGCACTCCCAATCACAAAAGAAGAAACTTCAATCCTTCATCCTTAATTAACTCTTCTCTTCTTACTATTATTACACTAACGTAAAACAAACATATCACACGGTTTATTCGAGTGTCACGAGTATACTATACTATATTATAAGATTTCTCTAGTATCAAACTCGCTCGCTCATTCATTCATGTATATTTATGATGATCGTCTCTCTCAACTTAAAATAAATGTAGCAATCATAACAACAAGATCTAATTTTGTCAAGGTTGTGGAGGATAATATTCCTGATTATTTGTTTTGTAGGTGGACTTGTGCAGTTTAGTTTGCCGTCCCCGGCCGTCTTAAGTGACAATGACAGGTGAATAATGAAATCATCAAGAGCTAAACTACATGCTAGTAGTAACATTAATCTTACTGTTTATTTAATTATCTAGTTAATCACTCTAATATTGATAATCAAAAAAATTAAGACAATGTCATGGTCATGAAATGCCGCGTATGTTTTCTCAGTTAATGCCAAGATAATAAGTGGGATGGGGATGGAAGATTGACTTGGAAAAAGTCTACCACACATACAAGACTTTGTTCTTGATATGTTTTTTGTTTTTTTAACTAGTCTCTTCTCCTATTACTTTTTGGACGCGTGAATCATTAAGACCTTAACTTCTCTTGCTAGATGGTGAGTGGTGAATGGCTGACTGACTAGAGCATGAATATTCCCACAGAAGAGTGTCATTTGGTCGTTTCAGATCATATGAGGCCATAGTCGAGAAGGTTGACACATTGAACTCATACGGAAGTGGTATCATACCCATGGAACGAGCAATAATAAGTGATCCGTCAACATAATATGCGTCTATTTTCAATCATGGGGCCTGGGGGTATACAAAACTGTTGCAGAAGTCAGCTTTCTGCTGCTGCTGCTGCTAATCTGACATGATACGACTTCGATTTGAATCAACGAACAAGATTACAGCTTTTTAACAATAACAATGAATCACAATATGTTCTGCCACAGAATGGCGAGGAGGGGTTTGGTTGCTTCTGGCTACTAAATCAATAGCTTGGAATTGCTGCAGATGACTCAGTCACTGTCCCAAAGTTCGTCCATTTCTTTCACCGTCTTCACCTTCTTCCCCCCTTGCTTCCCATGCTCCTTAGTTTCATCCGTGTGATTGAAGCCGAGTTTGCTGCCTTCATTTGGATTGAGTTCATCGTCCGAGTCCGATTGCCACATTGGGAAGCCCACATCTTCTGAACCAGAATCTCCATCAGCAGCTGGTTCCCTTCTGCAACTTGCTCGGGACTCACTTGTCCTTGTGCTGAATCTTCCTTGACTCACTCTTGCACCTCGAGCTGTTCTCAACTTGCCACGAGAATCCTCTTCATCATCCTCTTCTCCACTACTGCTGCTTCTAAAACTGCGGCCTGGAGGCACTTTCTTCTTCGATGCCCCAATTTCATCTTCTTCTTCGTCTGAATTCCACATCGCATTGTCGAGATCACTCAGCATGTCGTCAGATTCAGAATCTTCTTCTTTTTCTTCGACTTCCTTCCTATTGAGCTTATTCGCAGCAGGTCTTCTATCAAAATGATCGATGTTATTATACCTCGTACTTGTATCCCTATGTTGGTTTCTTGTCTGTGATCTAGCTATAACACGACCATTAGTATCACGAGAATCATCATCAGGGTCCCACTCATCCTCTTCTTTTTCTTCAACTTCCTTCCTGTTGAATTTAGTTGTAGAAGGTCTTCTATCAACACGGTCGTTGTTACTATACCTCATACTTCTACCCCTATCTTGGTTCATTTTCTGTGATCTACCTATAACATGATCATTATCTCGGGGATCATCGTCAGAATCCCACTCATCCTCTTCATCTGAGATTCCATCCCTCTCGTCACCATCATCACCTCTCCCAGCACTCTTGCGATCATCACGTGGGTCACGCCAAACCTTCCCTTGTCTGACAGCCTCCTCATAAGCTTCTTTATTCTCAAATCTTAGCCTCCCGCCATTTTCATCTTTGTTCCTATACCTAATCCTGCCAAACTCTTCTTGCTCAGCTGCTTCTTCAGCAGCCCATTCTCTATCAGCAGCATCCTCTATCTCAGATATAAAGCGGTTCAGCTCCTCCTGATCACTATCGGCTCCTTGATCTGAATGCTCCGCATCATCATCAGCAGGCTGTGGTGATGAGAGTTCGTCGCCTTTGAATACATATGGACTTCCTTCTTTGCTGTCAATTGCATTGAAAAACGTGGAAGCTACTCTCTGGATGCTAGCCATGGCCACTGGATCCTCAGGATTTACACCCATCCGTCGAAGCTGTTGCTCTATCTTCTTGATGTTTAGCTTCTGTGATTCTAGTGCTTGCTCAAATCTTGCCTTGAATAATGCCTGAAGCAGAAAAATGAAGATTAGAATGAGCAGCAATAGCACTATTCCACTACAGCACGCAGCAATTCAATGCAAAAGTAACTTCATAAAATGGATTGAATAAGAAATGCTATCCTTTTTCAGTACCTTCACGTACAGCATAGCATAAATCAAGACAAATGTTCTGCTCACTACAACTTTAAGAATATCTCAACTTCTAAAGCTCATTCACAGAGCAACTCGTCTACAGGTGAGGACTACATTTCTACGGTTTGCCTACAATAGAGAACCGCTATATAGCCATTAACACGGAAACACAAAAAGTCAGCACATACCTTCCTCTTTGTCAAAGTATTAAAGGGAATCCAAGTTCTTGGGTTGTCGATAGTTCCTGCCACGGAACATGATAATCGTCTTCACATTATGTATATTCACCACAATACCGCCGCTAAGCTTGCTATCATGGTGGCCATCTCTTTGATCTTTTCCTTGGAAAGTTGTCACAACACACCTGCACAGTCTCATGAAACTTCCAGTGCATGTGCATATTCTGCACCACTCCTCCAAACACTCCACGAACACCGACAGGGACATAGTTCTTGTTCTTGAAGCCTATCTTCTTGTACGACTGAAGCTGCTCCGGCGTGAATAGCTCGGGATCATGCACCGATGGGGGCAACTCGGGTAGCTCGTATTTCTTCAGCTTTTGGAGGAGCAATGCCACTTTCTTCTTAGCCTGTTATCAGTTACACCACAAAAGAAATATCAAGCACAACGACAACAAGCTGGGCCTAATCATCAATAAAGCAATCCTACAGGAAGTGCTGCAAGGATAATCTCAGCCTTCTCCTAGCACTATATATATTCGGACACCATTCCAACTCGAAACACAAAACTTGAATTCCTGAATCCCCTAACCTTCTAAATCCGTGCTCATTCTAAGCCATTCAAAAGCTTGGATCTCACCATTGCATGTAACCGCGAAAAACCGGAACCATTCATTCACATCAGGAAATGCGGAACAAGAACTGGAACAAACCCAAGAAGGGGGAACATACTCACTCTTTTGAGATTGTAAATAAGCCTCTCTTCATCAGTCATAAGCTTCTCTTCAATTTCTTAGCTCTCCTTATCTCCCTCATCGTTTTACCGGACTCCTTCCTCATCCTACTCTCCACTTTGCTTCTCATGCTCCTTCCTTTGGAAGTAGACATCCCGCGGCACCATCCGCTGCCGAAAGCAGAGCAATTCAACGCGGAGGCCGGAGACTATCTGTAGAAGAACTAATACTCGAAGAACCAACATCATTCAACGCCAGTACTATGGTTCTGTATAATCCAAGGAAACCCAATTCATCAAATCCTAGGATCAGTCCGACAACCCATGACGAAATGGATAAAAGAAACAAACTTTCGAGCAAACCTGGAGGGATTATTGGAGGAGAGGTGGAGAGCGGAGAGGGTTCTGAAACAATGGCTTCGAAGAATCCTTGAAGCCAACATTTTCCGGCCTTGACCATGAAAATGATGATAGAGAACGGAACTTTATAAACAGCCCGATTTGGATCACTTCATCTTCGGCTATCGGGGTTTAAGCTCCTTCTGGTTCCCAGCCACAGGGTTTTAGGTTTCTGGGTTTGCTCTTTGCTCTGCTGTGCAGGAAACGGGAAGTTCGTCTTTACTCTTTTTCTTTTCTTAAATCGTTGTTTTGTTTGTGGCATGGTTGTAATTTACAGGTCTGGGCTTATTCTAACTTTTGAGTTTTGACTAACTCATCATTTACAGGCTTTAGTAATGGGCCGACCTTCAAACTTGGCCCATATAAAAATCGGCTGGAATATTAGGTTTATTCCCTCGTATTCGTATATATAAATAGGGAGCTAGGGTTTAGTGGAGCGTTCCTATTTTTTCAGCAGCGCACTACGCTCTCAAGTCTCAAAGCTCAAAGCGTTCTTGTCGATTTAGGGTTCTGAGTTCCGCCGCTGCTGTCAAGATGAAGGCCATCCTCTCTTCGGAAACGATGGATATCCCAGAAGGCGTGAAGATCAAGGTCCATGCCAAGGTGATTGAGGTCCAAGGACCGAGGGGCACGCTCGTCCGCGACTTCAAGCATTTGAATCTGGATTTCCAGTTGATCAAGGACGAAGAGACCGGGAATCGAAAGCTGAAGGTTGATTCTTGGTTCGGAACCAGGAAGACCAGCGCCTCTATCCGCACCGCTCTCAGTCACGTCGAGAATCTTATCACCGGCGTCACCAAGGGATACCGCTACAAGATGCGGTTCGTGTATGCCCATTTCCCCATCAACGCTTCCATCACCAACACCAACAAAGCCATCGAGATCCGCAACTTCCTCGGCGAGAAGAGGGTATGCCCCTGTAATTTTTCTTGTTTTTTTGTTTGTTTCTCCGTTTATATGGTTCGCAGACCCGTGGGAATGATGAATTAGTGTGGTTGGCCTATTAGTATGTGTCTTCTGTTTGTTATGAATGTGAAGTGAAGCCTAATTTATTGTCATATTTGAGTTTTGCTCATAGTTGCTCATTGGAAAGCCCTTGAGCTGTTGGATTGATCCATGATTTGGTTTTGGTTTTGCATTTGTTTTCAACATTTGTCATATAGGTGAGCATCCTGGAGTTTTTGCTATGTTATTAATATAGATGTAGTCAGTCACGCCTAGTTTACCGTGACACGCCGAGTTATGCTTCTAGTCACTCCTTATAAGCCCTTGAACAGTTTGGTTTTTGATTGCATTTGTTTTCATAATTTAGGATCATTCTAGAGTTTTGATGAAGTTGTTAGATCAGATGTAGTCTGTCAACCCTAGTTCATGCCAGGCGCCTAGTTGTGCTTCTAGTGGGTCATTAGAAAAAGCCTACGAACTGTTTTATTGATCCATGTCTTGTGTTACATTGCATTTGTTCTCATAATTAAGATGAGCATCCTCCCAGTTTTGGTACGGGGCAATGCTTCAGTGCTTGCAGACTCTCTACCAGAGTATGATCTGATCTGATACCATTTTTCTCTTGCAGGTGAGGAAGGTGGATATGCTTGATGGTGTTACTGTTATCAGGTCTGAGAAGACTAAGGATGAGTTGGTCTTGGATGGCAATGATGTCGAGCTCGTTTCACGGTCTGCTGCTCTGATTAACCAGGTAACATTACTTGCAATTTGTTGCCCCTCACATCATTTGCTTGCGAATCTCCTTCTTCAAGTTATGTCGTGCACTTGTTGTTTGAGATCTGATCTGTTTTTCTTTCTTTCATGTTTTTTTCCTGATTCAGAAATGCCATGTGAAGAACAAGGATATCAGGAAGTTTCTTGATGGTATCTATGTTAGCGAGAAAGGCACGATTGTCGAGGAGGAATGAGTAGCTCTGCATTTTGAATTTCAGTTCTGCGGCACCCTGTTTGGTAGTTTATGAACAATGTTGATGCCATCTTAAGGCGGTTTTGGACAAGTTGTTTGTGTTACCAAAGTTTGACAAATCGGTTTGGATATTTGGCAATATATGTTAATCTTGGTGGTTTGCATATTTTGGTGATATGGTCGGCTTTTGCTTGTCCTGATGGCCTAAGGTCATTTTGCAGTATTTTGATTCTGCACATCATCCATATTCTGACATATAATAGCTTACTTAAACTAGAATCTTACATCCCCACACCAACAGTACACACTATTATCTTTCCGGCCACGTCGAAGGGTATCCCAGAACAGAGGAGAATGAAAGCTACGTGGATGATCAGTTGTATATCAGAATTCAGTAGACACAGAAACTTGAGCACAGAAATCTGATTTCGAGGTTGAAATAGATTATTTTTGTGTGATTGGTTTTGCTCGAGGAAAGGGCGTCATGATAATGTTGCGGGGATACAAACTCATATGGGTGATCAAAGAGAAGAATACAATCCATGATTGATATTGATTAGGAGTTGAAGATGTCAAATTGCAAAGAACAGGAGAGGACAACTGGCAGCAATTGTATTCTAAAATAATTTTCTGAATTTAAATTAATGGAATCTTCTCAATTTGAGCATTTTCGGCGTCATTGATTGCTGAAATTGTGGTGAGCAACTTCGATAAGCTCACTCGCCTCCAGTTCCCTAATCTTTTCTTACACTGGCATCGAAGGGTTCCAAGTAAACACCATAACCTTGTGTGAACCTTGATGCCACATCAAAAGACATAGAATTGGGAGTTACCAAGAAGATTCATGGGATGTGAGTAGAAAGGCTTCATGATCTTCAATTGTTAGAATGAAGCACTGGATATTGGGGTCAGGTGGGTCCGAGTTCTCCACTCCTCACAACATTTGGCCGCCAGATGCTCTAAGAGCTCTTGTATTGGGCGGGTCAACAATGGCACCTGCTGGCAACGCTCTCCATTCTTCCAGGCGCTGCATACCTGTATCACATATGCACCCCTGCATTCCAGCCATATCCAGAGATCGAAAAACAAGGGCGATCAGATTGAAGTTCGGGGAAAGAACACAGATACAGTACTGTTGGGGAAAAGAAACAGAAACCCATGATTTATTAGTAAAATGAGTTTGAAGACTTTACCTGCTAATGACAGCAGAAGAAGACTTTCCATCAGGAGCAGCAGGCATGGAAGCTTTGGTTGGTTCTTCTCTGTTCTGGGAGAGCTGTGGATGGAGTTAGCAAGAGAAGTGAGAGTGTGTGGGTGGTGAATGGTGGTGCTAAAGGTCTTATAAAATGTAAAGTTCGTAGCTGAAATAAACTCGAGTCCTTCTGTAAACAAAATAGATACTTGCAGTCTTGAACGATGGTGCATTTCAAAATCAGACAGTTATTGTAGTTCAATATGCAGTCAGAGAGTAAATAAGCTGTACTCTTGCATGCATTCCCACTTCACAATGCTAATGAACAGCTTTCTTGGACCAATTCCTGGATTTGCACAGAAGAAAAACCAGCGGCCATTGAAAGAGCAGCAAGAAATTACTGCTACTGTTGCTTACTTAGTTAACAAGGAACATAACATCCTCTGTTTATAATGCAGTCAATTAAAGTACATTACACAATGACAGATAATGAAGAGGCTACAGCCACTCTGCCATCACAAGTTCACAACTACTACACACGAAATTATGAGGCCATTTTTCGTCTTTCCCACCATTGCAGCAGTAGTGGAATCACTCTGCAGCCTCTTGATTATGTTGCACACCAACTGCATGAAAAACATACATTACTTCCCAATTTTAGCCTATTGAGATTGAACAACAACAATGCTGCTAAACTAAAGCCAACTAGTATGGCTTCCTGCAGCAGCAGCAGCAACAAAACAAGTGGAGTGATGACATGTTCATGGTTTAGTCTAGTAGAGCTTCTTCTGCTCCATTGTTATTCCGAGTGTTTATTCAAAACTTGTCCAGCCAGCTACAATTGCTGTCTTGGGAACCAAATTGAAGATCCTGCAGAAGTAAGATCACATTGTTAAATATGAAGAGAAATAATAATGCGTTCTGCAGTAACTTGCTATATGTGTTTGCTAAAGGGTTGTGTTATTAGGCTTACAGAAAGCTGGAAATCTGGTGGGCTGTCCAATTCCAGGTTCTCCAGGACAGAGATTCCACAGGAAGGAGCGTTGTTATTTCCACTACCTCCACCAGTGCATGGTATATGATTTATTGCTGTTGAGTTATTGCCGAAGATCGATGAAGCGAAAGGAGGGTTGTTATTTCCACTACCTCCACCAGTGCATGGTACATGATTCATTGCTGTTGAGTTATTGCCGAAGATCGAAGTAGAAGGATTGGAAGTCTCTTTGCATACCAAAGAAGAATCTCCGATGTTGGTGAAGTCAGGGGTTTCATCAACAGGCTGGGATTCACCACCCAGCCATGCTTCATATCCCACATCCTCCCCTATCATCAACTTCTGATCCTAAACTCCACAAAATAAAAAAAATCAAAACAGAAAGTTCAGTTTTTCATACCCAAATTTGCACATCAAATTCATAAAAATAAACACAAGTGTAGCCAAACCTGGACAGAGGAATCTGAAGTGATGGTGTCATCAGCAAGATCGTTATGTCGCTGTGGATTGGGAGGATTAGGATTCGGGGTCCTTGGATGCATTACACCAGCAACAACAGTATCAGAACCTTGAATCTCCGAAGTCTCATCATTATTCTTCCCATTCATCTTGGATTCCTGGTAGAAGATCCTGGAAACAACATATTCACCAGCAGTTTCATCCTCTTCAGTGCCCAAATGGAACTGGTGCATCGTCCAACCGGCCTTGTCAGGCTTAGAACCTCTTCCCTTTGAGCTTCTGTACAGGACCATGATCTTCTTACAGCCCTTTTTAGCACCATTTTCGACCACGACCTTGGTCCTGCCTGTCTTGTGCCAGCGCACACTTCCGCTAATGGAAGTGTCTTCACCTCTCTGGATCTTTCTGCGCTTCCTGTGACCAGTTGCATAAGCATTCATGGTGCGATGAAAGAAATGAACGCAGCTTCCATCTTTCTTAGCACCTACATATTGGCCAATTGGCAAACACATAGACATCTGTTGAGAAATTCCAAACGGTAAAGAGGTGGAGAAGCAGGGCAAATGAGCTTTCTCTCTTTACCAGGAAGGTTTTCAGGATGGGAGTAACAAATCCCATTATCCCCTTCAAGTGTTGGGATGAACTCATCAATGAACATGTGCGGCTTCGAGCTCCCAATGCCGCATTTCTCTGATAAATGCTCCAGCAGCTCTGCATCAGTTGGGGCAAACTTTACCCCAGCTGGAAAGCCAGGCCATTCATTGATTACCTGCAGAATGGAAAGTAAATGATCAATTAAGCTACATTCTCGTCAATGTTTCAACAATGATCAAAATTCAAAAGTAATGGTATGGTTCCAAAGGTCATATCCCCTCACATCACTGTTGTCAATCCTATGCTGGCAATTAGGACATTGGCGAGAAGCTCCTGCGTCTTTGATTGATTCGGTGGGTGATTGGGTCACTTTCCTTGCTATTGATCTACCATCCAAAACCCAAGCCCTGCAGAAAAAAAAAATCAAATGCAGAACTTTTCAACACAATGCCGGAACTCTGTTTGATTCTTTGAGGTGATAGAGAACAGCAACGACCCAAATTAGGAAACAAGAAAATGATGGGTAAGCTAGTTAGTTTTAGTTCAGACAAAAGCATAAAAAAGGCTGAAGCTTTATGAGGAAACATTCGGAAGGGACTTTGTTTTGAAGCTCTTAGGGGCCACTTTTGGACCAAGTATGGGAATCAACAACTTTGTTACAATCACATTGAACTTGAAAGCTCCTGAAATCTAAAACATTCAACTCTGCAACAACCACCCATTTCCCCCCTTTGGCTCTGTGTTAATATGAGTTGGCTTCTAGTTGACACAAAGGCACAAAAAAGGCATAAGCTTCTGCCGAATGTATTAGAAAGGGACGTTGTTTTCAAGCTCCAGAGGGCCATTTTAGGTCCAAGTATGGGGATCACTAACTCTGCTACTATCCCATTCATCTCGAAGCTCTTCAACATCTAAACCATCAAGCTACCCATTTCTCACTAGGCTGGGTGTAGTAGTAATGTGAGCATCCCCCCCCTTCAACAATCCAAGCTCCCCCCAGTTTCTCATATTCCTACAATTCAGAAATGAACCCCTTGGCTTAAACCCCAGGGTTTTAGCCTACTGGACTCCCTTCATTCATTCTCTCTACCCTAGAAACAGCCATGGATACCAATTCCTGATTGAAAACAGTAGAGAAAACTCCTAGCCCAGAAAGCATTCCCCTTTCATTTATCCCTTTGCTGCCAAATTCCTTTCGAACGAACAAAACCCAGTTGCTCAATCACACCCAGAAACCTACACCGAAACTACCCAGAAAAAGAAAACTTTGCAGAACCCAAACCCCAGAAACTGTCCAGGATGAAATTAGAACCTAGAACCCCAGAAGGAGAACCGATCATTTCTCAGGAAATACATTCAATGACGACCTCCATCTGATTTCCTCATGATCGAATTGAAAAGAAGAGTCTTTTCCACCCCAGAGTTCATTTCTAAATCACCAAAACATCAAATTTCCATCATCCCACAAGTTGTTAATTCGAAGCTCAGCGCTTAGCTCACCTCGCCATTTTCCCTTTTCCCCCAAAACAGACACAGAGAAAAACAGAGCAAGAAGAAGCTTGACTTGAGACTTGGCAGAGAACGAGCGGAGTGGAGTAGAGTGTCATCGAAGCTGTTCTATATATACACGCGAATTAAAAAAACAAAAAAGACTTGCTCCCCCTTTCTCCACTTGACTAAGAAACCCTCCATTTGTCGGAACCGGCGGGAAACGCTCGGCTCGGGAACGTGGCTCGGAGCTCGGAGCTGGAATATTGCTACGATGTAGAGCTACGAACCAGGGGAGGTGGGACCGGTGCGTTGACGGTGGCAGGGCCCGAAGCTAGAGTGGGTTAGGCTTGGACGTGTCCGAAGAATGTCCAGCGAGCGCACTTGGCTGGCGCTGGCGCGGCTGAGCTGGACAGGCGGCCTCGGGGGACGAGCTATGTCAGTGTCATGATCGTAAATAGATGGAACTCTGACTTGTTTCCCAAGCTATAGATGGGAACTTCCTTCGAATATTTCTTTTGTTTGTTGGGTTCCTTCCCTTGCTACTTGCTAGTTTATTTAGTTTCTACCGTTAGTGTGGGAAACAGAAAGGACTGGCCGTTGACAATGATATGTTGGATCGTGGTGGTGGTGGACTACTACTGTTCTTTGACGCGGTCCTTGCTTGGTGGGCCTCTCTAGCCCATCTCTATGCCAAATTATAGGTGTTAAATTGTTCATTTCGGTTACGATACGCAATTTAGAGATAACAATTTTTTCTCATATTTTTAGCGACCAACTTGTCTTTATGACCTAATATGAAGGATCCCTATTTTGAGTAGGTATATGACAGGTATGCATCAGACAAATGGATACGTAGGGTAACAAAGAAAAGCTTCCAATCGTTAACTTGTTGGTATTACATTCTCATACCACTCATACTTGCGCTAGTAATGAGTTAGGCCGTTTTGAGGTTTATAGTTCCATTGATCCCAACTCCTTAAGTAAATCACACTAGATACCAAGCCTTCATTCATAGATCATCTTTTGGTTTGTTGTTGGTCACACAAAATAGGATCATTTCATAGGTACTCTACTACTTCCTTTAGGGTCGGCCAGAGGGTGTGTCGAGAGACCCTCCAGCATAGGAGCTCCAAATATTAGGTGGCCTCGATGTAAATCATTTAGTTAATCCAATTTTATATTGTAGGTTGTATTTGTAATGTATAATTAATTGATTATGAGTATGATGACGAGTTTAATTATATAAATTAATATTGGTGTTAGTCAATGGTTAATATTTCATGTATATATACACTAGACACGTAAATTGATTGTTAAAGTATTGCTCATGTTACAAAAAAAACTATTTATATTAGAAAACAATACAAGAAAGTCTTAATGAAATAGCTATGATAACAATTGAAATTATCTTAATATCTTATGAAGAATACGAAAATTACATAGATAATAGATAATTTTATTTTGAACAATGTTAGAAATATATTACATTTCATTTGATGATGATATTATCATTTTAATTTTATTGTACGTAAAAGTCAATTTGGACCACATCTTAATTTTAGAACAGGGCCTCCACGCTCACGAGGATGATGAGGGCACGATGCATAAATAAACTCTAAGGCTGGAGGACTAAAGATTGAGGACACACATGCACCTAGGGCTGGCTATTTGGTCCCGGACTGTTTGGTTTTATCTGAAACCGGACCGTATAACCCGGACCTGGACCGGATAGCAAACAATCCAATCTCATATTCGGGCTTAGATTTGAGATAAAAAACCGGATAAAGACTGGATAAGAGACCCCCAACACCTAAAATCAAGATCAATTTGGGACCGGACCGGGTCAAGACCGGACTGTATCCAATCCAATCTTTGGTCCTTATATTCCCGAAAAGACCGGATTGGGACCGGATCAATTTGGTCCAATTTAACCGGACCGGACCGTATAGCCACCCTATATGCACCATGACATTAGATTTCTTCAGATTTGGAAGACAGGGGATTTGAATGGGACTGGAGCTAGGCAGATCGAGACACCCAAATCGCCAACACCATTTATGAGTGAGCCATTATACCAATATCCTAGAGCATCTCGGAGAAATCGACATGTTGCACCAAGTATAACCATGGGGTTGGGCAAATTTATTACAAGCTAATCCTGTCGACTATCATAATTGTATCTAACGTTGATCAATCGCATTAATGCATATAAGTCAAGCTTCAACATGTAATAAGAACAAAACATCTCTGTCAAAAGACCACCATGAATGAAAAGATCTCATCTTGTTGCAGAAGCATTGATATATATTAGAAGAGAGATCTTGACTGAATCTTTGGACAGAAATCATGAGAATTAAGGCATAGACAGCACTGTTTAATTTCACAATAACAGAAGTAGTCTTTTTAAGTAAAAATAGTTCGACGTTACATATGGGATTTAATATGTAAATTAAATCAAACTTGAACCCAAAGTTCAATTTAATAGAAAACAATGATTGATCATTGAGATTGTTCGGATCTCATCGAAGTACTAACAACCAGATAACATGGTGTATATCAGTCTTTACCATATATATATATATATATATATATATAAGGTTTTTTCTATGGTGCATTCATGATGCACCCGCACATTTTGAGGAGGTGATTCACGTAAAACGGTATTATACGTCACTTGTGATATAATGGACAAGAAAATGCATGAATTTCGATAGACAAGGAAATGATATGAAGATTTCAGAGTTTAGGAATTTAGGGTTTGCAATTTGGAGATTAGGGTTACGGTTCAAATTTGAAGGTTTAGAGTTTAAGGTAATGCATTGTTTAGTTGTGATCCTATCTTACATTGTATCATCATATTAGAATAATGCTCTCAATTAAAAGCCAAAATTCAGTGTCCTATACCTACTTTTAGAGTTGGGTGCACAATATACATTCATTTTTGTGAGTGTATCGAAGAAGCCTATATATACAAAAGCCTGACGTACTATATTTAAGTGTTTAATCCCTCAAGCCCACATAGGAAGGGATAATTGTCCGCTCCCTAAACTATCTCTCACTCACTACATTTTACTACACAACATACATGTACTTATGGAGGTAAGTGGTCCTTTACCGTTCCTAAATTATTTTGTGACCTTATCAATATCAAGGTCGTTGTAGTATAGTGGTAAGTATTCCCGCCTGTCACGCGGGTGACCCGGGTTCGATCCCCGGCAACGGCGAGTTTTTCTTTTTTGTCTTTCTTGGATATGGGCCTATCTTATTTCGAAAACAGAGCAGTCGCCGAGATCAACCCACCAAACTTTGGGCCGAGTATCTCCACTCTCCACCATGGAAAAGCGCACTTGTCAACCATAAAAAGCCCACTGGTTAATCCAAACAGCCCAACATGAAAGCCACTGTTACTTAAAGTCAACTTGATGCCATTCAGGGTGAGACTTTCAGGCCATTCCATTCCATGATTTCAAAGCAAAGAATTGACAAATTAACCAAAATCAGACCAGAACCAGATAGTCCTTTAATAGGGAAAAGACTGTTACTTTCTATTCCATTCCTCATTATCAACATTCAACAGCACCAACAGAAGACCAAACTATGAACAACAAGAACAGTAATGGGAAGAAGAAGGAAAAGAAGTTCCTTCTTAGAGGAACCTTTTCTTATTACACAGACATTTGATTAATCTATAAGATATATGATGGAGATTCATGACTCAACTTTCTTCCATTTCAAATTTTCTGCAACGAGAGTGAAAGAAGGAAGGGTACTTTCGTCATTGCAATTGTTTATTTTTTTATTTGAAAAAAATATCAGTGTCAAGATTTGAACCCGGGTCTCTTCTAACAAGGACAAGAGTCATAACCAATAAGACTAAACAAATTTGTTGCATTTATTTATAAAAAAAACATACAAGAGGCAAAATTCTGAAAATCAAATGACTTTTCCAGCACAGTTAGCTACCCCACTAAGTCTTTCTTAAGCATTTTTAGTGTTGGATCTTTGATTATCATTTATTATTATTTTATTTTGACTTCAATAATAATGGTAATCTATCTTATAAATGGAGGATAATTTTAAAACCGCAATCCAAATATCATTTATTCGAATATTGCATATCAAATTACAATATTAAATATATATGTGCACACACAACCACATATATATGGGTCAGACTGGTGTACTCCTGGAGTATATTATACTTCAGGTACTCTTCGTGAGATATCTCTATCTAGACCATGATTTTTAACCGAGTTTGGGGTATGATACTCTACCCTAACCTCTAATGGATAAACCCCAGGCCCCGATTCTCTAAACTCAAACCCAAAGTTTAATTTAATGGAAAATTATAATTGACCATTGAGATTGATTGGAGCTCAACAAAGTACATCTAATGTCTAGATCATGTGGAGTATACTATACTCTTGGAGTATACCAGTATACTATACTCCTGTAGTATACCAGTATGTGTGTGTAGTATTTTCTATCATATTTTGAGTAAAATCAAAAGGTAACTCATACCCTTGGTAAGAAATGGCAATCTAGACTTTGAATTAACCTGATTTCGAGACGAGACACTATATTCTAACCCTTGACGAGTGAACTCTAGGTCTTAACTATTTAAATCATAGATCCTAAACCAAGGATTATAAAACCTCATCAGAGGTTGTACCGAAAAAGTCGGCAGGAGGGTATTTTATGCGAAAACTGTGGTTAACCGTGATTCAGTCGTTTCACAACACTACATAGTGCCTACTGGTTTAGTCGAACCCCCGGTACGTTAAGGGTTTTCAATCCTTGCCCTAAACACTAAGATTATGCACATAATTTTTTTGATGTATTTTGATGAAACACGACCTTCGATTATTGTTTCTAATAAAATTGATCTTAGTATATGAGCTTCATAGAATTAAGACCTAGATTTTAATCTGTAAGGGCTTAAGGTATAGTACCATGTCCCTAGCTCCGGCCACTAGACATCATTTTCATACTCAGAGTATATCATTCAAGGTCTATATATCATTTCCTTATGTCATTTTCTTAATCAAAATATGATAGAACCACCCATACTTATAGTTGTGTTATCCTGCTGGAAAGTCATTTGTTCTAAATGTTAGTTGGTTGGACTGCAGTTTTATCAGGGTTGTATGTTGTTTGAAACATTTTGAACTTCATTAGTCCAATATTTTTAGTACTCCTATATTATTTAGGGATAATATCCTATTTTTTGTTGAACTTTGATGTAAATAACAATTTTGGCATGAACATTCAAATAAGATAGTTTTGTCCGAATTTGAAAGAAATTAACAAATTTGGTCGGTTATTAATATTGAGGGTCAAACATTTCTTTTTTTTATGACTCAACATACAATGTTAAGGTGACTGTGGTGTGACTTTCACGTCATAGGTATAATATGCTATTTTGCCCTACACTTTCAAATAAGACAGTTTTGTACGAATTTTCAAAGAAATGAATAACTTTGACCCAAAATTTAGGTTGCCGTTAATATTGATGAGAGGGGTACAAAGAGAGATAGCTTCGTGCTTTGGGATTTTTGGGGGCCTGAATCAATTTCTTTTTCCTTTTAATATGATTTATGCAAGTAAATATGAAAATATTAGGATATACTAAGGGTCCTATTTTGTGGTCTTTTTTTCTTCTGAAAAATTCACTTTTTTAGACTTTATAAATAAATGACTTGGAAGCCACATCGCAACCGAAACCTCTCTATCACAACTGTCAATATTAAAGGTCAACCCAAATTTCGGACCAAATTTGTTCATTTCTTTCAAAGTGCAAACAAACCTATCTTATTTGAAAATTCGAGCCAAAATTGTCTTTTACATCAAGTTCATGCCAAAATAAGGTATCATCCCTATGACATGGAAGCCACATCGCAATCGCAACCACCTGAGCATTGTATGTTGAATGGATGAAGAAATTTTTAACTTTTAATATTAACGAACAACATAAATTTCAGTCCAAATTTGTCCATTTCTTTCAAAATTTTGAAAAACTGTCTTATTTGCAAGTTCATGTCAAGTTTGGCTTTTACGACAAACTTCAAGGTCAAAATAAGGTATATCCCTATTATTTATGGTCAACTTACCAATCAAAGTAGTCAGTGAAAGTATCAGCAACACTGACAAAGACAAACATATGTAATTCAAAATTAGTTGCACTCAGCCTTAAGTTTGAAGCTCTCTTGAGAACCCGGACTATTTTCTAGGCATCTTCGGGGACTACGACTAGCATGCTTCCAAACCAGCTGATCCTTATTCTACTTTCTATGAAGAGGAATAATATGGGTGTATCTGTTAGACATTAATTGGGGTTACAAATGATCTCATTCCTAAAATCTGTTAGAGACCAATCTTTTTCTTTCCTTCTGAGGGTTCATTATGTATGTTTTAGGAAAAACAACTCTAATCTTGAACTATTTGCCATTTTTAAGTATTGAAAACCTATTATTTTGTATGTTTTTCTTTTCTTCTTTGAACAATTATATTTCTTTTTTCAGTGATATGTCGTATCTTCCTATTATATTGTAAGCATGTTATATGAACATATTTTTTGTCTAGACTTTCCCGGCAAAGGGGCCGGGCCCGGTGCTAGTTGAGTTAATAATAATCATACATCACTCTCCCCACTACCACCACCACTACCAGCAAAGTGCAACCCCTCCACTCCCTGATCCCAAAACTTTGCTTCCTTTCTTCCCTTTTCCAGACATAAGAGGATATGACATGATAAAATATTTCTGAGTCAGAAGAACATACAAAAAAGAACTGCTAATATTCACTTTTAAGGAAAAAGTGGGATCTCCACCATGACTACTATTCCAGAGCTCCCTTTCTCCATTGCTGCTGCTACAACTAAGTTTGTTTTTGGGGTTTATAATCCTGTCATCAAAGATGTAAACCTTTTTTTTTTTTGTACTCCAAAATGACTTCAAATGTTGCGCCTTTTTTGGAGCGATTTCATTTCACGATATCATTAACAGCAGAAGAAGAAGCCTCTACTAGGCTTGTCATCTTCTTCTCCATTCTGGGTTTTGGGGGTGTCACCTGGGTCATCTCTTGCAGCCATTAGAGAGCTTTCGCCAGGTGAATCGGGGGCCAGGACTTTGTTCTCGGATGAATACATCCGAGCTGGGATCACAGGTGCTGCTGGCGATACTGTGGTGAGGTATCGGTGGAGCATCTGTATGATCTCGGAGAAGTTCGGCCTGGCATTTGCATCCTCTTGCCAACATGAGGTTACTATTAAGGCCAGCTCCTCGGGGAGGTCTTCGGCACTGGGTCTAACGTTCTGAAATGCGTTACCAAGTCAAGCAAATTCCAGTAGATTTCGACTAACCATACAGCAATTTTCGCTAGTGAGAGGATTCGGGTTGAAACTAGTATGCTCACCTTGAAAGCAGCAGCATAAGCTGCCTGTAGATTGGACATGCCTTCGAAAGGTAATTTGTTATGGACAAGCTCCCACAATACGATTGCAAAACTATAAGCATCCACCTTGTGATTATAGTGCTTTTTCTCACCATGCCTTAATGTTACCGTGCTGTAAAGCTGCCAGCGAGATCATGGAAATTAAATTCTTGGTGTGTTGCTTAAAACAAGACTTACATCACTGACAAGATATGGTATTAGACTATTAGTTCTACCTCAGGGGCCATCCATCTATATGTTCCTGTTTCGGCAGTCATCATCTCGGTTAATGACTCTTCTCTTGCTAAACCAAAATCTGCAAGTTTTACTGTTCTGTGGTCTGCTGTCAACAGCAAGTTGTCTACAGAAAGAAGTGTGGGATCAGAACTAACAAGTATGAAAAAGCAGCAACGTACTAAGCCTTCAAATTCAAAGCCAGGGAATTCCTTCTTGGGCAGAACTAGTAGACTAAACCAGAAATACCTAGCCCATATCTTGTACGCTGTGGGCATTTCCAATAATAACTCACAAAATTATTCAGTAGAGAAGAGCTAAAAGTGCCAGGCAGAGCTATAACAACAAGCTGAGAGAGGCATCTTTAAGTTCTTTCACTCGACGACCATTTGTGCACAAGCAGAACAGCTGATAGTTTACAAACTACAGAGATTCAAGGACCGGAGAAAACCACTATAACCAGCAAATGATTTTAACATACCGGGTTTAAGATCACGGTGAATGATCCCATGGGAGTGTAAGCACTCCATCGCACGAGCAATATCGAGAGCGAAACCAATTGCAACATGCTTCTCCAAGCACCTTGGCCGCATGTTCAGCAAGTACTTTCGTAGCGTCCCACCTAGCAGAAGCTCAGTTACTATCACCATGACTGGTTCTTTGCAAGCACCAAGGAACTGATTCACCCAAAAAATGGCCCAATCAGAACATAAAACCAAATGAGGAGACATGACAGAAACAAAATATTGCAGAGGGACAAAAGCAAAACAAACCTTGACCAGGTTCTTGTGCTGCACTTTGGATAACATTGCAATCTCCCTGGCAAACCGTGCTTCTCTCTTGGCAATCTCCTCTGGTGTTTCCCCTCTATGAACTACTTTAATTGCCACAGTTTGATTCTTATACCTACCAAAACATTTGATGCAAGAAAGAGGGCAGCAAATGAGGTTTGACCAGAAAACAACAGAAAGGCCAACAATTCGACCAAGTGATCCTCTAGATTTGCATAGATTTGTCCAAACAAAATTCCCAACTAAGAAATTAAGGGTCTATCCAGAAATAGCAAAGAAGCTTCAGAATCAAATAATTGTCTGGAATGGTGCAAGGAAGAAGGAGAAGGTTGACTTACTTTCCCTCATAAACTTTGGCATGAGCACCTTCACCAATCTTTGGTCCAACAAAGAGCAGCTTAGGATCAATCAACAGCCTATCTTCCAAATTGAACTCCCCTTTATAATTCATCAAGTTAGTAGATCCCATAGCTTTAACAAACCTCCTCCGCTCTATACTACCAAGTCAATGGAAACCAACACCATCTATCAAAACTCACAGTGACCCTTCACATCTACCAGTCCTCTGAGCTAAACCCAACTCCCCAAAGCCTCAGATTTTGCCCCACACTTTACTCCAAACAATTCAGACTTCCCAGATCCAGAAAAAGGTCTAGACTTCAGACATTTGGGGCCTTATGCAAGAAGTAGAGCTTCGCATGGTAGTGTGACTGACACCAAGAAAACCAGAAGAAAGAAGAATTGGGAAAAAGGAAACGACTTTGGGGAATTTGATGAAACAGGATTAGAACTACCAGCAAGCAGAGTTGGGGAAGATTAGGAAAGAAAAAGGTATGGTGGGTGGAGAACCTTGATGAGGTTGGATTGATTGAAGAGAGATGAACAACAACACCCAGGTGAGGAATTCTAGAGAAAATTGTATGTCTGTGTCAGAACAGAACTGAAAACTTTCTTCTTCTTCTTCTTAGCTATTTCTCTCTTTTGGTTCTTCTATCTTTGGTGGAGTGTGGGTGGTGAAGGGAGAAGAAGAATGCTGTGATGTTTCGTTCTTTCTTTCCTCTTTTTCTGTTTGATCTGGTTGCTGCAGATAAAGCCGCGGCTAGGCAGGATTTGAGTCTTTGTCAGACAACAGTTTGTGGGGTTTTTAATAATTTAACTTTTTATTAAGTCTCCTTTTTGTTCTTTAATTTGCTTTCCTTTTCTATAGGAATCTGTTTTCCAATTTTCAGACAAGCAAGTAAATAATAAGCTTTATTATTAAGATACTTATGGTAAACGATTTTTTTTTAAATGGACTAAATATCTTTCGGTTTGATTTAAGGTGAGATCCAATAATTTAATCAATTAGGTTTAGTTATTTCAATATGTAGATGATGCATATTATCTAAGGTTTCAATATGCTAGAGGAAAAGAATATTGCATTTATTTCAAATTCGAGTTGCAACTTCTATTCTCCTACGATCCTTGTCGTTTCTCTCCACATTTCTATATTCGGAAGGAGACGATAAAAATAAAAGAAGATGCACATTGCTATGTAGTGACTAGGAAAAGTAAAGAGAGTCAATTATCTCAACTTTCTCCCTCCCTTCTATATCTATGAGTTTCCTTGAATATGAAAGGAAATGACAATGAGAAAAATGAAGACTAGATTATGTGAATTGCAGAATTTGGTAAAGAAGAAAGAGGAAGAAGATGTGAATTGTGATGGTGTCCTTGTTGCATTCTTTGAGTTACATTTTCAATTTCAACAACTGACTTTAAATTTATATTCAATCTATAATTTGATTGAAAGGTATATGGTGCTTACCCATGTCATAAGCTTAATTGTACAAAATATAGTAAGCTTTGGTATGAACGTGAAGTTCAATACAAAACTCATTTGGTAGTGGAATATTGGTATAAGAGCAATTTTTTAACTCATTCAACAAATAGAGTAATTTAGCTTATTCTCGATTGACTCAACATGCAATTATAATTATAATTTTAGTTGAAGTATCTACTCTACATCAATTATTTGGATAATCCTATGTAATCAGATTCCTTCTGTAACCAACAAACAAATTATTTAAGGAATATGATAAAAAGATATTAAATATTCATAAGACTAGGCTTTAGTTAACCATGTGGTTAAAGATTCAAAGGTTCTTGGTGCACAAACGCCTGACCTTCTTCATGCTAAACAAGGTAACTAAGCCAACGTTAAATGCTTTAACCTCATTGGCCAAAATACCAAATAAGTCCCATTACCATTAGACCACCACAAATCGATGCTTAATCTGATTTTGCTTTAGTACATACTCAAGGGGTGATCATTGGTTTAACACACATAACTCTCGAGAGAATGATAAATAGGTTTGGTTCGATAATGAAATGTGAAACCTTATGCACTATTAGATAGCATGATCAAAGAGGAAATTGTATTCTTAGACAAGTGGTGAAATGCAAAATTACACTAACAGGTGATCATGAATCTGAACAATCTTACCCCTCAGCTATAGTATTTTGATTCCAACCATTTTTTAAGGGTAATTTACATTTGGCTTCACAACATTCTTCTTCAGAACCAATTAGCTCCAATAATTCGAATTATTGGAAGAAAATGGATAATGAATTTTATAGTTTATATTTACTTCCCTGATCATGTAGGAGAAAAAAGGTTGTGAGAGGAAAAAGAGCAAACAACCAACAAGGACAATGATTTACATTCTCGTTGTGTATTTCATGAGGGAAAAAAAATAATGTTTATCTTTTGACCGTAATATATACCATATCAAAAGTTGAATTAATCTCACCAATAACCCTACTTTCAAAAAGAAACAAAAAAAAAACAAAATTCTTGTATCATTTTCTAAGATAATTTTATCGTTAAACTATAATCATCATCCACACAACACAAAAAATGAGACATCCCTATCTCTAGTTGGATAAACAATTGGCCACCTTTTCATCCTACCTCCCTCAATTCAAACACCTCAGAACAAGAATCACACGGTAATAGAATGGAAAAAACAAAACACAATGTGGGTTGACTTGGTTTGGTTAGTGAATGTTGTTCTCTATTTAAAGATTGACATTTGCAACTCAACACCGACAGACTTTTGTGACTTCTTTTCTTTGGGCTCGAGAGTTGAGCCCGCAGTCAGACTCGATCAGCCCACTTGGCGGTGCCATGTCACCTCTCATATGTCTTCTAGAACTAATTACGCCCACCTTCACCTGCCCACAAATGTTCCAGAACAACAATATGTACCCCCACCATTTCTTCCACAATCGTACTTCCGTACATAGCTTCTTCCATCGTTCCATATGATGAAATATATGCAAGCACTACCATATCAATGGAGGAAAGGGTTGTGCTCTTGATCATGAGCATCGAGGGGAAAGAGATCAGCAACGAAAAGTTTCATTGTTGCATTCTCTAGCTCAATCAACAAAGTGAACAAACAAAGGAAAACGTATATGCACATGGCGAGTGATCTCATAAGATAATTTGCTTCAAGCAGTAAACTTATAAATTCATGGATGGCTCAGGGTTTCTCTTATTCAAGTGATAGAGTACACAATGTATCAAGTAGACTGCTAGTTAATTCCAAGGCACATCGTAGACCAGTACTAAGTTATTAAGTATGACCATTTACAACTAAGTTCTATTAACTATAATAGACAGAGTTTCAACTAGACAACATGCTATATTTCAATAATTAAAGGGTCATACCAAAGATATATACACTCACTATGAACTAATAATATATATATGTAATGGACTCACTTTACAAGTCATCATGTTGGTCTTCTAAAACCACGTTATAGAAACTTTCTCTTGAAATATTACGATAACTTCGTGAAACACGTCAAATGATGGTTGTAAATTTTCTCAGATTTTGAAGTTTGTATAACCAAAGCCACAATTGCATGCACATAATTAAAATACAGTTATTGATAATCTCTCATTCAATACCACATCTTTGTTGTTGAATGCGTATAATACATGTTAACTTAAACTACCCTCTATAAATTAAAGTATCTGACACCCAAGAAATTAGGGCTGGGAAAATAGACCAGACCGTTAGAAAAACCATGGTCCAAACCGTACCGTACAGTTTGGTCCGGACCGTGAACCGTTAAGTATGGTCTGGTCTGGTCCATGGTCAGTATTATTTTATGTTTTGATCTCTTGGTCTGGTCTGGTCTAAACCGCGGTTTACCGGACCAAACCGTGGACTCAACCGACTTGTCAATATGTGTTAACAGCCCATTTGACCACTCTCTCAACTCGCACAACGACACCCAAGTCTCAACCTTAATTTTGTATGTATTAAGAATTAGGGTATCAAAATTATTCATGCATGTTAGGATTAATGTTTTAAGGCAAATAACAATTATTTTTCTTGGTTATTGGTTCAATTTTTTGTGTGGTTGACTAAACAAATTGTTCATTTTTCGTTGAGTGTGGTCTATCTGGACCAGACCAGACCGAACCAAACGGCACATGCATGATCTGGACCGGACAGTATACTCTGTGGTCTGGTCTGTGGTCTATACTTCAGCCTCTCGATCTGGACCATAGACCGTATATATGATCTGGTCTGGATCAGACCGCACCGTTTCCCAGTCCTACATGAAATGAGAGCCTAGCTCTGATTGCTTCATCTAATATTGGCCAACATCAATAGCTCAGTAATGGGTGAGTCAATCAAGAGTTGAGCCAAGAATTGCCTCCAGGAACCAACTCTCTCTCTCTACCTTTCCCTTTTTGAAAGAAGCTCTGCCTTCTCTCTTCTTCCAGCCTCCATTTTCTGATTCCGGGGGCTGCCGCCGGCTCGTTTTAGGTGACCGGCGGTAGCCCAAAGCTTTTTATTTTCCTGCTTTTGTTTCCTTTTCTTGCTTTGGTGCTCTTGCCTGTGTCCTGGGCAGTTTTCAATCGGATTTTCAGCCGTTCTGGCTTTCAGTTTTTTCATTTCCAGTTGAGCTATGACTCTTCTTTCAGATCTGGGTCCTTGTTCTTGGGCTTGCTCGTCGTAGGAGCTGGAGTCTGCAACTTGGGAGCCTCTTCTAGATCTGGATGGTGGGTTGTCCCCTGTTGGTGGCATCATCTTCAAGGTGAAGCCATTCCCTTCTTCCCCTCTCCGACCCCCCTAGGTGTTTAAGTGGCTTGGTGAGCTGTCGGATGGTGGTGGGTTGGGTCTTCTCCGGTGGTTACAGTTGGGATTCGATGTTTTCGTGGAGGTTGGTGGCTACTTTGGGAGTTTCTGCTCTTCTTCGAACCTGATCTCTCTGCCTCGACCTCCTCTGCCTCTTCAACTTGGAGCAATCTGGTTATATCCTCTTCCACCGCCATGCAGTCTAGTTTCTAGATTCACTGTGATGGATGCCTTTGAGTTTTCCCTAGGAGGCGGCACGTGGAGTGATGATGTGCAACTACCATGGATTTCGATATGATCGGACAAGCTGATTTTGGTTTTGTTGCACTTTGATTGGTTGTTTACAAGAGAGATTCTTGATGATCTGTTTTCGGTCAAGGGTTTTGCTCTTTCCAAATGGTTGCTTTGCAGACTGTGTTTTGTTCTCTGTTGCTGCATTTTGTCTTACACAGCTTTGTTTGTAACCGGATGCCTTTGGGCTTCCTCTTGTTGGAACCAGATTGTTGGTTCGTTCTCCCTCTTTGTAACTGATCAATTTGAAGTGCAATAAAATCCCCTTTGTAAAAAAAATAGCTTAGTAATTGAGTTAGGCCACCACTTTTAACGTATTCTTCTTCATGTCAATGTCATTGCATTGGAGTCATGTTTTGGGGGCAATAATAAGAAGCAACAAAAGCTCACGTCGGTGGGGGTTGGCAAGACAAATGGGACGTTCATGGCGGTTGTCTTCTTCTCTTCCCATGGTGACTTTTTTCGTGCAAAATTTATTATCTCTGCTACTTCTGACTTCTGAGCAATTGTTCCTCTTTGACCTTTATGTATTTAATAGGTTTTGTCTTTCTTGCTCATTTACGGTTTTTGTTTTTGGGCTTGATGGCCATGTAACCTGATCTCGTGGGAGAGAGTATAATAGTGTCCCTGCTAGCTAGTGAAGCCAAAGAAGCCATTGCTGGTTTTATGACGAGGGGCCCTTTCTTCACATTTTTTTTTTTTACCGTTTGTGATGGTCGATTTAGTGATACATAGTAGGGGTGACTATTTAGTCTAGGTTTTTTGGTTTTACCCGAAATGAGATCGTATAATCCGGACTAGAACCGGATAGCAAATAATCAAATCTAGTTTTCGGGCTTAGATTTGAGGTAAAAAACTGTTTGGGACCGCACCGGAAACCAGATAAAAACCGGATAAGAGAGTCCAACACCCAAAACCTAACCAACTCCTCACTCTTTCAGGCCTCAGCCCACTTAAACCCCCCACAAGGTCATCTAAAATCAAGACCGAATTGGGATTGAAATGGGTCAAGACTAGACTGTATACAATTCCATCTTTGCCCCTCGTATTCCTGAAAAGATCGGACCGGGACCGGTGCAATTCGGACCAGTTTAACCAGACCGTATAGCCACCCCTAAAGCAAATTGTTTAGAACCACAACTTTATATGTGAATTTGAACAAAAAATCAATATGTAATGTATTTTTAAATAGAACCATTGTCTATATATGTGAGATATACCCATACCAAATGCCTAATGAATCGATATTCTATACCATAGACATGGATTAAAATTCATCACAAAACCAGTTTATTTGGTGGAACTTTCTTTTGAAATATTTTCGTAGCTCAAACCCTAAATATAGCTTTAATCAACACCAACTAGCGATATGCTTACCTAAACAAATGATAAGTTTATATTACTCCCAAAAACTAACCTAGTTTTGGTGGTATATATGGTTAAGGGTTTCGAAGGTACGTACATGAGCGTACTCTACAGATCTCAAGATTCGTACTGATCATTATCTTATCATTTCTCTATTGAGCAACCAACCAGATCCTTACTATGTCAGCATCTGATTTTCCCAATCACATGCCGCATGTGCACCCTCGCAAAAACACAAGAATTTGTTGGGCTCATTCTTGTCACCGATAATGTTATCCTCTTTTCAATATAGTATGTACATAATCAATCTGTTTGTGAAATCATATCAAAGATCAAGCGGATGAAGTTTGATTGCTCGAGATAAGACGTAAATGATTGATGAGGTAGGGTTTGGGCTTTGGGGTTAGTTCGTGTTATGCGTTCTATTAGTTGGTATGGGTTAGATTAGTGAGTTACGTAGCTAGATAGTAAGGAATATGCATGGTCCAAGTAGTTAATAGGATTAGAGGCTAAATAGTAGTCTCTGTAGGGTTGCCGAGTTGTCTAGGTAAGTAGTAGGGTTCGGCTATAGCTAGGGTTACGTATTTAGTTTAGTCGCCTAAATATTGTAATCACGACATTAGTTCGATTAATGAATCAATAATAAACCTGAGAGTCTTTCGACACTTTACGTCGTTCTCTCGCTTTTGAGTTACAAGTAAAACCCTTGAACTCGTGGGTTAGGAGTTCATCAATGATTGGTTAAAAGTCGGGATAAAATTATACGTGTTTTGGTTGCAGGTTAATATCCTTAGATTGGGAGTGTTTGCATATGATATAGTAGCTGACTTACTATGAACTACGTCACACATTCTCATAGATAGAAAATAAGGGCCGAACACTCAATCGAGTTGTTAAATAATGAGGAGAACGACTATAATGTCATATACCAATTGGTCTCAATAACTCAAGTTGCTGGAGAGGTCCATATATGAATTTTAACTACTTTCTCACAAATTAGATCACATGGTAAATCGACTGAACTAGACCCAATCCTGTACTATTCTCAAGACAATAAAACATGTCTCTTTTGTGTATGAACTACTTTGCCACATCATATCAATAAACCATGTAAATTTTGTTTGGTCAATTACTTTCTCCCTTTGCCCATGACCCTCTAGATCATCACTTGAAAGTTGAAACAATCCACACTAATGCGGTAGATTCGATCTGTCCACCCATTGGCCCGGCCCAGAGTATTATGACAATTGAATTGACAAGCCAAAAATTCAGGTTGGGCCAAAAATATAATCCGGTCCATATAAGGATTCCTACCCGAAAAATTGCGCCAATTCACAGAATGGCAGTTAGGCACCAAACGGACTATTGCAGTCCTCGACTTCGAAAGCCCTAAGGCCCTGTTTTGTTTACACGAACAAAAATAAGCGACTTGGCCGCCTCTCCCCTCGTCCTCTCTTCTCCCGCAACAGCAACTGTCTCCGATCGAATCGACGGCGACGACTCTTCCCTCCAGGCAACTCCCCTCCGGGGCTCAAGCTCTTCTCGCGACATGAAGATCTCGACCGCGTCGGCCTGAAGCTTCTCCCCTGCTGCTCGCGAATCTCACAGCCGCCTCTCGGAGTCCACCGTGTCGGCCTCAAGTTTCTCCCCTGCTGCTCGCGAATCTCCCCTTCCCGCCTCTCTTCCTCCCCTGAAGAACCCAGAAGGTCCACTATTGCCGTGCTGCTCGCGACTCCCCTGCTGGGTTCAGGTAAAACTCCTCGTCTCTCTTCCTTTGTTCTTTAATGTGTATTCTTGTCGCCGAGACGCCGACCAGTGCCCCTGGATCTGTGAATTTTACGATTTGTAGTGTGTTTAGCCAATCTATAGTGCTTAATTGCTTGAATGTGTTGTGTGTTAGCCAATTTGTAGTGTTTAATTGCTTGCATTTGTAGTGTGTTTAACCAACTGGTCGTGCATCTACATGGTAAAAAACTTTGCCTGAATTTTGTTCCGAATAATGATGACCTTGGCTCCTTTTAAGCACTTGATTGATGCTTGAATATATGATGCCTCTGTGTGCAATCCTCAAGTCAATAATATTTTGGTTGAGATTACATATAAGTGGCATAAATCAGTTTTCATGCTCTCCTGATAGCTCGATTTGTTAACAAGTTATTAGGATAGTATGATTGTCTAATCGTCAAGTAACAATATTTATTGTAGTCTGTAGACGTAGATATGTTAAATATAGATCAACAAAACATGTTTTCATTTTCAGGATTAGTAACCAACTAAACATGTTTCCATTTTCAGATTACAGTTTTCTGATTCACCAAAAATCTCATATAAACAGGTATTAGGTTTTCAGAATTCGTTTTTCAGAAAATGGCAGCTTCCATTTCTCCAGATTCCATTTTCTGTTGTCAAAATCACAGAAAACGAAATGGGAAGTGAACGAGGCCTAAACAAAGCAAAATTTCGACGATCTCCCCCAACTGACAGCCGCATCCTGCAACTCTCCGGTCGACCGTCGCCTTCTCGTCCTCCACAAATCCCAACCATCCATAATTGATTTGAGTCCCTTCTTCGCTCTTCTCAACTCGTTGCTTTTTCCGCAGCTAGCAACTTGCAAAGATGAAATTGGACGTGGAGTTCTTGAGATACCTCTCGAAGGATGATTTCAGAGTTCTTACTGCTGTCGAGATGGGCATGAGGAACGTATGTATTTTATCATCATCTTCTGAGTATCTTTTTAGTTTAGTTCAGTTCTTCATGTAATTTGTTTGCTCTTAAGTTTTTCCTCTGTATTTCATGTCACAACATGAGATTGTGCCTGCAGAATTGATTTCCCGTATAACTTCTCTTAAGTAAGTGTTCTTCACAGTACTGCTTCCAGTTTCTGAATCTGATTTAATGGGTTGCATTCCTTTTTTGCTGTAAAATGATCATAATGTAGGCATGGGGGCACTTATAAAGTATTGAAGAACTTGCTCAAGCATAAATTAGTGCACCATGACTCCTCAAAATGTGAGCTTTAGTCCTTGTGCTTCTTCATTGCATGTTTTTCTGGGTTCAGCAATGTACTTACTATGCTAATACTACTGCAGATGATGGGTTCCGGCTTACCTATCTTGGGTACGATTTCCTCGCAATTAGAACTTTGGTTAATCGAGGAGTCATCGCATATGTTGGCCGCCAAATTGGTGTTGGAAAAGAGTCTGGTAAGTTATGAAATGGTTTCTTTCTGTGACTTTATGGTGGAAAGAAACGATTTTTTAATCCATTTTAGTTTGATTTCAGTACAATGAGAATATCTTGTTGAAATTTTGTGTGACCTTCGCCTGCCCCAGATATCTTTGAAGTGGCTACAGAGGATGGTACAGTTTTGGCTATGAAGTTGCATAGACTTGGTATAACTTCTTTCAGGGCTGTGAAATCGAAGCGTGATTACCTGAGACATCGAAGTAGTTTCAGCTGGCTCTATTTGTCTCGACTCGCAGCATTCAAGGAGTTTGCTTTTATGAAGGTTAGGAGGTGTCATGGTGCAGACTTTGGTTGTTCTTTTGTTGTATTGCTTCTGACAAGTTTTTATTGCCGGAACAAGCTCTGGAAGATCATGGTTTTCCTGTTCAGAAAGCTATGGATTGTAATAGACACTGTGTGATTATGTCCCTTGTTCAAGGCTATTCACTGTAAGTACTACAGTTGTTTGTGCATTAGCTGCAACTCTAGAATAAGGAATAATTTTGAATCCTTTTGGTTGTTTGTTGCCAGTGTGCAAGTGAGGGAATTGCAGAATCCAGAAGTTGTTTTTGAAATAGTTCTTGGTCTTATCGTTCGTTTGGCAGAACACGGGTTCATTCATTGTGACTTCAATGACTTTAATATCATGGCATGTTGTATGGGTCTCAGGAATGAGTACGCTTACATGTCTTACTTTTTGAATAACTATCATTGAAACATTTTATTGTATCACTTATAGATTGATGACGATGAGAAGGTGATAATGATTGATTTCCCCCAGATGGTATCGGTGTCTCATCAAAATGCACAAATGTAAGCTATTGATTTCTCTCTCCTTGTTTAATTATATATTTTCGTGTTGTTCAATGTCAAAAGTTTGACTCTTTTCTTAAATGTTCTGCAGGTTCTTCGACCGTGATGTTGAATGCATCTATAAGTTCTTTGCCAAGAGGTCTGTCTAAATTTTAATTCAAGCATATTCAAAAGCCAACTCTCTCATTTCTTTAATATCTTTCAGCGTTGAAGCTTGAAATATAGAGTTGCGACTAGATTCCTACATCCTCTTAGGAAGAACTTGGATTTTTCTCCCTTCTGTCATTAGTGAAAACTTGCCTCTCTCTCAATAGTGTTGTTTGATGTTTGAGCTGGTTGAAGCTTCATATGTTCATTTAGGATACTTGTGAACTTGTACTACCTTTGTCTGCCTGGCTTGTACCTAGATGTCGACTCATATGTGCTCTATCTAGTGATCTTCTAACCAGATTTTCCATCTGTAGGTATAACCTCTCTTTCGAGGACGATGCAGACGATAACAATTTTGCACATGCAGACATTGACGAATCTGGAAGACCTTCCTTTTCCTCGATTTCTAAGTCTTCTGGTTGTCTTGATACTTGCTACTAGTGGATTCACACAGAAGGATCAAGATGATATGGAGAAGGTATGGGTTACGTGTTTTTCGAAGTAAAAAATTACATTCTTTTTTCTTTCTCTATCCACGTCAATCGGTATGTAGATTAAGAAGTTAGTTTCTTTTGGAATTCAATGAATTTATGCTTGGAATATTTTGCTCTTATCTTGTCTATTAGAGCTTTTATCTTTCCACCTGTAGTTGTTTGGTGTATTTTAAATTCCTGCACGTGCTGAATCCATAATGCTTTCATTCGTATGATAAGTGTTCCTTTCTGTTTTCCTTTTTTGCCTTGAAGCTATTGGGTTCACTTTTAGTTCCTTTCCACAAGAATATGGCATCAAAATTTACTCCCTTGGCTATCGTTATCGATATTTTGGTTTATGCATGTGGTAAAATTCTTGTGTGTCACCTGCATTATTACTTTCACTGAAATGTACGTTGTAGTTCATTGAAGGAGGTGCCGACAGCGAAGAAGATGAGGATGAAGAGCATGTTTCAGAGGCACATGAACCCGACATCACGAACTTAGGTTCTCTGCAGATAAATGAGCAGGTTCCGTTTCCTCAAATATTACATTCACTCACTTCTCGTACAATGAAATATCATATATGGTGCTTACCGGACGATATACCATTCAGGTAGAGCAAACGAATGAAGAGGAAAAAATTGTTGCGAATCAATTGACTGAAAAGGCACAAAGCGACAGCCGGATGATGAGGTATGGATTTAAGTGGCTTGTAGTATTAAGTTTCTTATAGTAGTTGTGAAAACACTTCGACTCTATGGTACAGTTACATTGTGAATGTCTTCTATGTATAGTGTTAGATTATAGTCGCTTCACCTTGAATTTTGGGTCTTCCTGAAATGATAATCTTCTTTTCTGGGTTTTGGGCCATTCCAGAAAGAGGAAGACGACGAGAATGCAACAGAGAGTGATGCAGAGCTGACCAAGAGGCTGAACAAGCACAAAAAGCGAGCAATAGCAGCAGCTCGTGGGAGGCAGAATCGAATATCCTCCAGAAATCTATAAGACAAGGGTGGTAGATCCTCTCAGAGCTCCAAAGTTCAGAAGAACTTTGGTGGCTGGTAAAATCAAAATCCAATAGGGATTTACATGGGGGTTGTTTGGTCGGTTCTTTTGCCGCCTCGTTGTATGACAGTTTTGATATTTAGGTGAGAGAGACCAGGGAGAAGAGAGCTTGTACAAAAAGCCTAAAATGATATGTAACCAATCAAACAGACTTTCGTGGTGATCGTATTATTTATAACAATGAGTTGGTGCGAGTGTGCTACTTTCAGGCTATGAGCGAGCTGTCCAAGGTTTGATGGTCCTTGAACAGGAAATTTAACATATACCAGTTTTTGGTCCTTGCTCCAAACAATGAACAACCATGAGATCCAATCTAAGTTCTACCGAATAACTCATGTTATACTAACATATGAACTTTCAATAATATTCAATTGGGCTCCAAATGGGTTTCTTTAGCTTCCATGTTAGTAACATTAATCCTTTTGCTTTAGCAGATTCCAAGCGATTCAGTTGAAAATTGTGATCCATTCTCAACCACGAGAGTACAGGGGGTAACAAAGATCACAAGTTGTTTATTTACTACGAGTAACCATTGATACCTAACACACATTGGTACCCGTGAGCTTTTTCAGCAGTGAACCACCTACTACATTATTCCGTTCCACAAACAGAATTTGGGTAGCCTAGCACCATCAATCGTACCACAACCTAACATGCCACACATACCACCTGTGCAATGTGATTCTTTTCTCCCTAGCAGGAAGCAGAGGATGACGATGGAGAGGAGGAGAAGGATGACTACCCATGTTGCGATATCTTTTTGATACGAGCCAAACAGTTGTCTTTTGGTCGCGGGTGAGGCAAGTACTGTAAGGGGCACTCTGGATTCACGAGCTCCAGCCTGCAACCATAATCCAAAAAATCATTGAAATCTCTAAATCGCGAATCAGTACATTTAATGTCGCGGTCGAGTCACACTCGGATGAGAGACAACCTGCAAGTTTCACTACTACTTACTCATAGCCAACGAGGAAATAGTGTAAGAAAGCAGCAATTTCGATCTTGGCAAGATCGTTTCCAGGGCACATATGGCTTCCTGCTCCAAATGGAAGGAAAGTACCCGCCTTTGGTGTCAGATTCTGCATTTTTGCAAATGTCGATTAGTGTGAATCTTGAATCCTATTCTCTTGCATAACATATCAGGTTAAATGGACTTACATCCCATCTGGAAGGGTCAAATGCTCTTGGATTCGGGTATACCTCAGGATCCAAATGAACACCTCTGAACCAAACTAATACCCTCCAACCCTTGGGAATCGTATAACCTGTCAGAAGATCATATGTTACATTTCCCCATGCATACATTGAACCATCAATTGTGACGTTTTGGAGAATGATCAAAGATTAATAAATCCGAAGTTCCGAACCATCAATCGACTCACCACTCATATACACGTCTGTTTTCGCTTCTCTGAATACAACGAGAGAGAATGTTATGAATCGAAGTGTCTCATCTATCACCTGCAGGACACATTATAAAACTTTAGTAACTGTACATGATTAATTAGCAAGCTGTTAAAGGAAAAGACTTGATTATCGCATCGGGAGCTAAAAAAAAGAAGCAACCTTAGATAGGTAATCCATTTGGCGTATTTCCTTGAGGGTCAACACGCCTTTTTGATTTATTGGCCTTCGCTTTACGATTTCCTCCGACTCCTCCTGATCAAGCATGTAGCCTGTTGTATAAGTAAAGAGTAGTAGAATCTGGATACCAAAATGTAAACTAAATACATAAAAATAGGTGTCTACATACCCTGGCTTTGCGAAGGCAATCATGGTGCTGATGGAGTAACACCATTGCCCACATGGTGACATGAGCAGAGGATTCATGGCCAGCATTCAAGTACATCAACAGAACATCAATGATCTCCTCATCTCTAAGCTTCCACCCATTCTCATCTTCTACGCCCATCAATTCATCCATCATGTCCACCTTCTTGCTCTTTCCCAATTGCTGCTTCCCACTCTCATCCTCCTGTTTGATTCTGCTTCTGCGCTCATCTAGGACCGATTGCAGCACATCCACCACTTTCTTACGCGCCTAACAGATGAAACGATCATTTGAGATTGATTCTGATTCTCATACTCACTAAAAATTAATGGGCAATTGTTACCTTGAGAGCTCTGTAGTAAGCAAAACCAGGGAGGTTGATAGCCATGGCTCTGACTCCATGGTTGACCGTGGTGTACTGTCTCTCCAAGGTTTCCATGACGTCCTCGCACTCGGAGCTGAGGAAGATGAACATTATGATCCTGAACGTGAGCTTCCGGAGCTGGGTCAGTAGCTCCAAGGGCTCCCCGGCAAAAGACCATTCCTCCAGCGCGGCAGCGACGTTCTCTCCGATGAAGGTCATGTAGAGGGAGAGGGCTTCGTACCCATTGACCGGGGCGGCGGTCAGACGACGGAGCCGCTTGTGGTCTTCGCAGGAGATGCCGATGAAGGAGTTCTTGCCCATTAGCTCCACCGTGGAGGTGGGCCAGCCGGGCTTGAAGGCTTCGTCCTCCATTAGCACTCGCTTGGATGCTTCCGGGGTTGTTACGAACACGCTGGGCCTTCCAAACATCAAGGACTTGTAAAGCCCACGTCCTCCATATCTGTGGCCCAATGGATTTCAGAGAAAAATAAAACAAAATAGTTCTTCAATGATATCATATAGGTTCCTGGATTTTTTTTTGTGATAGATAAGTGTATAATAAGATAGTTAAAGTATATCAAACAATCAAACGCAGAAGTCGATCAATTAAATTGTCGATGAAAGGTTAATAGTAACCACTAGATGGGCAGGCCTGTGTATCTGTAGGCAGTAAAGGAACAAAAAACAGAGAAAAAGCAACAATCGCCAAACGAATTTTCTCCAAAATTGCTCCACCCAAACTGTGAGCCACATCCTTTTGTTTTATAGGCTCATTGTATCATTTGAAAAAAGAGACTATTATAACATTCATTATTTTTGTCTTTTAACATTCTTATATTATCCGTAGTTTAATAAAAACAATTTAAGCACCAGCAAACAATGGGGATGTAGCTCAAATGGTAGAGCGCCCGCTTTGCATGCGGGAGGTACAGGGTTCGATGCCCTGCATCTCCACTCTAACTTCTTAATTGACTTAATGGTAACATACAACTTTAAATTCAATTTTTGAAATAAAACTCAACCTCTTATTGTTGTTGTATGAGCTTCAAGATGTTCAGTATTGGATGGATCAAAAGATGCTCCCATTCAAACTTAACATGATCTCTTAAAACAAAAAATGTATTAACAAACAACTAAGGGACCCTTTATTTGTAATTCGAATATTGTCTAGAGGCGGCAGGAATCTTTTTAGTTTAAGGATTACTAATTTACATGGAATAGGGATGATAATATTAATTACTTATCGTCAAGCCTAATGTAATTAATTAGGAGACTGGTGTACTTAAAAAAAAACTGCTTCTAGTTTGAGCTTTTTAAAAAGGAAACAGTTCTGACTAATAAATTAGTGAAATCAACTTTTGAACGAAAAAAATATTTGAAAAGCCATACCAAATATAGGGATGATGATTTCATATGAGATATTAAAAGAATGTAGCACTCAAAAGTCACAACAAGAGACGCTAGCACTTCCTCATTCTCATTATGGTGTTTCTTTCTTCTCCTTTTTAGGATGCAAAACTTTGTCGCCTACCCACCACCCACCTTTACCATATTATTCTTTTACCCACAAAGCCAACCCATTCCCCCAGTTTGTGTTTCGTCGAGTCACTCACCACTTGGCTGCCGCACGCAGCATTCATTTCATTCTGCCAATTAACTTTTGGTATAGAAAACAAATTATCAAGTTAAGCACCTAAAAAGGATTGTGCAGCTTCCCGATGAGCTAGCTATGTGACGCGATTCAAAATTTTTTTTTATGATCAAGAACTCTTATCTGTGGTCGTTATTTTGGTGCCACCGGAGACATGTCAAAATTTCGAAACTTGATATGGGCGTTTAACGGAGGTGAATGCAATTCGATTTCGGTTGCATAAAATCTATTATTTTTATGGAAAAAGTTAAAACCAAATTTGCTCAAGCACATAAGGTAAGCAAATCATTAAATTGTTGTGAAGGAGACGAATCATGAAGAAATGGAGGAAGATGTAGAGAGAACCTGTTGGTGAAAGTGCGGAGGAAGGAATCGGGGTCATGAGACTTGAAAGCCGAAAGGAAAGACCACATGTTGCCGATGAGTGGCCAGCCGTAATCCCCCGGAGGCAGCCGCCGTCGCGTTTCTTCCGGCAGCCCCGACTCTTGCCACCACACGTTCCCTCTCTTCGCCGCCCATCTCAGGCTCCCGATCACTACGACCGCCACCGCTATCCCCACCGGCGCCCAATAATAATTCCACCACCTTTCCATTAGTCCCTTCCGCCACTCCTCGCTCGCCAAAGGCATTTCGGTTCACTTCATATATAGCTTCTGCGCACAGCCAGAGGCGCACTGATGTTATATGCACAGATAGAACTCCTGCCACAAAATGAATAATTTACAAGTTAAGTAGTTTTATTAATAAAACAAAAAACTGAACTATTGAAAATAATGATTCTTCCATCATTAGTCACTCAAAAAAAAGATGAAGATTTAAATGTTTGATTTTAAAGTAAGAAATTCCATCATCTATATTAATGTCTTGACACTTTCCATAATTTGGCGTTTATTGTGTAACTTAACTATACTTTTTTTTTTGTTAAGCTAGTTGCTCGTATTTATCATAAATGAAACACCACTCACATGCTCTTGATATAATAAAGAAGAGATTTCGAGTAAGATAACTACGAGTGAGATAAAAGAAAAAAACCACGACTCAAATCAACTGGTCAAGCACAAATTAACAACTACGATTTGATTTTACTTTGATTGACTTACAATTTAGAAATTTGATTGTTAATTAAAAATACATTCAAATTCTTTTTAAATACCGAGGGTTATATGATTTTAAGTTTGATGAAATGTTAAGGACAATTAGTATGTTGTTCGACTAATTATTCCAAAGAATAAGAATTAAAAAAATGTTGTTTCAAGAACCAAAAAAAAAATGTTGTTTCATACTCTTTTAGTATACCATTTGATCATATGTTAAATTCAATATAATTTATAATTGTAAGAACAATATAAGATTTTTTTCCATATATCAGCGCTAAACATATATTAACATTAACCAAGGTTAGTGAAATCGTATCGAAAACTGTACCGGGAAAGTAAGCTGTAGGATATTTTATGTTACAACCGTGGTTCACCTTCTACCGATTTAGCCTCCAATACTGTTAATTTACCGTTGAACTACCGGTACAATTTCACAAACCATGATATTAACACTCAACCCACTTTCTTAACTGGACAACCAATTAAACCGAGTTGACAACTTGTATTAGAGTTAACACATGGTAGGGCAGGCCCATAGTTAAAGAGGCAGAGGATGTTTGCAAGCTACTTAGCTGGAGGCCATGATCTCTTATTACCTTCAGCCTTGCACTCACTCACTACCTTTGCCTTTTCACAAAAACAGGAGACGGTGGGAAGATTGTGATTTCCGGGAAATGGAGGGGCAAAACGGTAAATAGAGCTATCTATATGTAATCCCAGTTCCCAGGCCAATCCTCCATTCCAGGCAGCGGCCTCCTCTCCATTTCGCTTGCTCCGAACCGAAACCATAGGCTCCTCCTCCATCTAACTCTCTGACCGCCGCCTCTCTTCATTCTTCTTCTTGTTCTTGTGATGTCGTCTTCTCCCTCACATCGTATTTTCTAAGGAAATGAAGAAACCACAAGAGAGAAGAAATCCCATCTATTCTAGCTCCCCCCCGTCTCTCTCTCTCTCTCTCTCTCTCTCTCTTTCTACCGTCACTGGAAACGATGCTGACCGTGAAAGAAGAAAGGGCGCCGAGAGAGAGAGAGAGAGAGAGCCATGGTCTCTGGGTAGGCCTCCTTCAATCGATTTTGGTTGGTTTTCTTTTCTAGTGATTCACTTTTTGCCTAGTGTATTCTGACTTATGATTTGGTTTTAATTTTATCTTCCTTTGGGTGCGAGGGGGCCGATCGATCTCAAGAAAGGGAGGACGCAGAGGAGAGCGGCGGCGCGGCACCCCGCCGACGAGTTGTTTTTTGCCCTTCTGGGTTCGTTTCTATTTTTTGTGGTTCTAATTTCCTTTTTTGATGCAGGGTTCCATCCAGTAGGATCTGCACAGCTTGGTTATGGTTATGAATGTTTGAGAAAAAGACGTTTCAGTTATGGTTTTGCTTGTTTGTGGAAAGAGGGAATGTTATTGATGTGGAGAGGGGATGTGTGCGTCTGACGATGAGAAATTGATTATGATTGGGGGGGAGATTAATTGAGAGAAAACTGACCTGGTCTGGTCTGGTCTGGTCTTTATTAATGATCCGTCCTTTTCAGCTGATGAGCTTCTGCTGCTCCACCTCCACTCCAAGCCCCAGCCCAGGGAAGAAAAAGGAAAGCAAAGTCTCTGTGTTTTTCAGTGTGTTCCCTTTCTGATCTAAATTCTGCCCCCGGAATAAGAGCGAGCGAGCGAGCAGAGGATCTGCTTTTTTATATAGTCAGCTGCCGATCTTCTAATAGGCTGCTTGCCGTCGGTAGTGATGTTGGTCAGTTGGTGTGGGCTGGCAGCAGAGCCGGTGTTGATCCACAACTCTGCTTGCAAACGAATAGTGAAGGACAAGGTACGCGTCGCGACATCATCTTTTATTCCGCCGTTCCACGATGATCAGGAGGTGGCTGACCTCTGCCTTCTAAAATAGTTCCCAAGCGAGGTGGGATGATTTTGAGTATGTTTGAGTTTGCTTGGAAAAAGTTGCAGCCAAGGCCGGCCGGTTTTCTTGTCCTTGTCATTGTGAAACTGATAGTCAGTCAGTCAGTCAAGTCTCCATGTATGACGCTATGAAGTGGACTCTGGGCTTGAAGAAGTAGGGCCTATTTTTGGAGGAAAGCCCAAACTTCACACTAGTAGCAGAAGTCGGCCCAATTCATTCAAGAAAGTACACTTAAGAGGCCTTTTAAGTAAACAATAATTATTCAATAACTCTATACAATTATTTTCTCGCTCTCAATGTATCCTAATTATACTGTTATTAAATTATTATCCTAGTCCATTTCTCATATTACATTGTCAAGTCAAATTAAATCAAATATGAAAGACATTGGAATATAACCTCTCTTTTTGTTACACACGCTCAAATTTATGGTTTCATCACTGAACGAAAGATATTGGATTATAGCCTCTTCTAAAGTAGACGAGCTGATTACTACAAAGAATATGATTTTCAGCGATTCAAAGTTTGACGAGAAGAATTTTTTCTCTGCTAAATGCGGGATTTCGACGACGGATTTGAACTATCTATTGCAGATTGTCACAAATTTGGTGGAACAGTGAAAAAATAGTTTTCGTAACAACAAATACCTTTTCGAGATGAAAAATCATGTCTCAGAGGGTTTGTAGTGCTCTCTCAAGTCAACTTTTGAAATGAGACCATTTTGAATGTAGTTTAAAATACAAGTAAAAACTTGCAGTAAATTTATAAAATAGATTAGTTTGCAGGTTAGTTTTGATCATCTCCGTTCAAGCTCCTGGCTCCTTTATTGGAAGGAAAGTGATCGGATTATAATCTCTCTTGAGCTACACGAGCTGAGATTTTTTTTATTCCGCCACTAAAAAAGAGAGATGGAGTTATTTATAGCCTCTCCCGAACTAAACGAGCTCTCACAACTTTTCACCTTAAAACACTTGTTACTCTTAAAACTTAAAAGTCCATTTCTAAGCATGATCACCACTACTCTTTGCTCCTTGCTCATCATCACCATAATCTTCTACGTCGTCGTTTTTCTTCTTCTTCTTCAAGCTCGCTTTATACCCTCCATACAAGTGAGAAGCAAAACCCCACAGGCACAGAGCCAAAGCCAACGCCTTCTCCGCATTAAACCCTTCTCTCAAGAAAATCACAGCAAAAACCTGCTGAACCGGGACCAGAAGCGACGTGACCAGCCCCGTAAACAGCGACGAAGAGCACAGCAACAAACCCAAGCTCCCTATCACCATAACCTGCAAAGCTATCACCGCTCCGAATACGACAACGTAGTACTTGGTCTCCCCGAGACCAAACTCGGCCGCTTCTCCCGACAAAGCCTCGAAGTCCCTGTTCACAACCATGGGGACGGTGCAGAAGATGGTGGCGAAAAGCGACACCACGAACTGCACGTGCATGGCCACGTCGAACGTGACGGCGACTCCGGACTTCCGTTGGGCGAACTCTAACGCCGTGATGGAAAAGCCGTGGAACGCGGCCGCCGCGATCGTCATGACGAACCCGAGGACGTACTTGGTCTTGGTCTCTCCCTCGGGGATGTCTCCGTCCATGTGGGCCCCGAGGATGACGGAGCCGAACGTCATGAGGACGACGGCGTTGATGGAGTAGTGGGTGAAGTTTTGCTTGACGATGAGGTAGGCGAAGAGGGCGGTGAAGGCGAGCTGGGAGGAGCTGACTAAGGAGTTGACGGAGACGGGGAGGTAGGAGGCGCCGAAGGAGTAGAAGTAGTTGGTGGCGCCGAAGAGGATGCCGACGACGGCGCTGGAGCAGAAGAGCCACGTGGTGAGGACGAAAGGGTTGTTGCGGCGGCGCGTGGTGGTGTTGGTGTAGTGGGAGATGGCGATGGGGAGGAGGAGGATGGGGAAGCCGGAGTTGACGCTCCATGCGGCCAGCCACTTTCTGGTGCCGCCGTGGAGGAAGTACATCCGGGAGAGGATGGGGCCGCCGACCTGGCCGACGGCGAGGAGGAGGCAGTTGAGGAGTATGAGGAATGTCTTGTTGTGGTTGTGATTGTGATTGTGAGGGATTTTGTGGGTGGTGGCACTTGGCTCCATCTGATCCATTGGGTAGAGATCGATCGTTGTAATTTGGATATAGACTACAATGGAGTTTGATTTGTGGCCTATGTATGTTCCATTTCAATATCGAGGGTGGGTAGAGGTATATATATACAAATCTTTGTGCACCATATTGGTTTTGGACACTATGGAAGTGAGTCAGTGACTCATTATTAGTTGGTCCTAATAATTATTTATTTGTATATATATATTATTGTGTTTGAAAATAGTAGTGAACTATGTGCATCAATTAAGTACTAATTAGTATAAGGGTTACTAGGATTAAGATACATAAACGAGTTTTTGGTGACCGATTTTGATATATATCATCACATAATTAAATCATTCGGTCTCAACAATTCGAATTATTGCAGGAGGTTTAAAATAGAAATTTATATTCGTATTGTAGGAGGTTTAAAAAATCAGCAAGCGAATCAAAGTTATGTCCAATTGCAACTTATTTTCCGTTAGTGCTTGTTGGCTCGAATTTAATCGCGTTAGAAACCCTATTACCTCGAGCTGTTGGGAGAGGTCCATATTTAACCACTTTCTTACAATATGTACGATGCACTTATATCGACTAGAAACACTATAAATATCTACTGGAAAGGACAATTTCAATATTTTCCATATACAATCTTTTGTATAGACGTTGAGGCAGACATACACTAAGATGAAATAGTCCCACCAATATGCCCACAAAAGACATCATCATCATAGATACTATGAAGCAAAGTGTCAAGAACCAGTTGATCCCAATAACTCGAGTTATTGGAAGATGTTCAATCTTGGATCATATACCACAACACTAACACGCCCCCTCAAACGAAAGCCAATCACAAGGGCTTGAAGTTTGCACAGGTCTGAAGACAAGAATACCATGTGCTTAACAAATGGGGGTCACCGGGAATCGAACACAATACCTCTTGGTCACAGAAGGCTCTGATACCATGCCAAGAACCAGTTGATTCCAATAACTCGAGTTATTGGAAGATGTTCAATCATATATCATATACCACAACACTAACACAAAGTAATATCGAGTTTAGCATATATAGAATGGTGGAACCAAACCAACTATATATTTCTTTGCATGCTAATCCACATCAAGCAAAATTTCATCTTTTAACGTGCTTTCTTATGCACAGACTTTCTAACTATATATTTGGCAAAATTTGATTGGAACACGATCGTAAGGAAAAGAGATTGAGAACTGTTGTTGACATGTTGTTACGTCTGTCCAACTCCAACTCATATCCATACACACGCATAATATAATTAAGGAAACCTTACTTTGACATAATTTTGGTAAGAGATCATAGTACGGAAAAGTAAAGAAGTATTATAGGAATGTTTTGATGTGGTATAGTATTCCTTAATTAGTGGGTGGTAGCTCTTGGAGTGGGATTGCTTTGTGGGTGGACTGGTGGCTCTTTATTGGCTCCATCTGATCCCTAATTGGAGTGGACTTCACTGGGCTTTAATTTCAGTACGTGAGTGGGTAGAGGTATATATAGCTCGGCCAATTGGCCGGAAATGGAGGTCAAGTTCCCGATAGCCATTTGCACACACCACCATCCATGGACATAATATGGGTTGCGCTTTGGGAATCAATTTAATTTAATGGTTTAGAAAAAGCGGACCTCGGTTTTGGTCGTATGGACACGACCTCCGAAACAGTTTCATTTTATGTTTTTTGAATATTGAATCGATTACTATCTTATTTGGTGCAGTGCGGTACGATTTGGTGTAAATTAGATTGGTTTTACCGAATCAAATGTCCATCCTTATTTGGTGTTGAATTGGATTGATACGAAAGAAGTAAAAAAAGTGTTAGCCTGAAACTAGGCAAAATTATTGTATTTGATTTGACTTCGTTCTATATATTATATGAAGAACTAATAATTAAGTGGTTCTTCTCACAAAAAAAAGTGGTCCTAATAATTGCATCTTGTGAAATGAATTCTACCGTATTTGAAAATTGTACTGAACTAGTGTATCTTTGTGCACCAATTAAGTATTAGTATATGAGTTATTAGAATTGAGACACATGAGCTTTTGGCCAACGACTTTGGTATCATCATGTAATTACTCTAGTCGGCCGTAATTATCCAATTATTGCAGGAACTTTAAGATAAAACATTATATAAATTCACTTACCGTGTCATATACTTTTTATATTTTATTTTATAGATGATTCAATTAAAAAATCAGTCAACAAACTCAAAATCATAACCAATTTTTGCTTCTTTTTCGTGGGTGCTTGTTGGCTCGATCTCAAGTAGACTAGAAAAATGTATAAGATCAAAGGAAATTATTAGTCTTATCAAGCTTATCATATAATTTTGTCAAACTTTCAACCTGAATCAACCCATGAATTTGAACTTTGTGCAATCTCTTCAATACGTACATAATATGCACTTGCATCAACTACTAGCTAGTAATATCAGAACTCGTTTGGATTCAAACACATACCAAGTTTAGTATCTATAAAGTGTTAGTTATATATTTCTTGAATGCTAATTCATGAACGAAAAAGAGATCACGATTGACAAATGTCTTTTGCTTTGTTGTTGTAAAAAAGCTTTACTTTGATAAAGTTTTGATCAAAAGTTTATACTATGTAAAATTGAAGAAAACGATAATGAATTATAGATGATCCCTTGTTTAATATTTGGTGACACGTGGCGAAATAGGATCGGAGTCCATCGACTTCGAGAGGTGGCAAGTCATGCACAAAACCCATGATAGAAATTAATCAAATTATGACAAGGTTGAAGGAGACATGGAAAAAAGTTGAGAACCCTTGATAAGGTTGAAGGAGCTAGCAAGGAATTGAAGAAGGAACTGTATCATATTATCGACTGGATTGTAAAAATAGTTCATTATCGTCATTAAAATCGGAATTATACAAAAATATTAGATTTATATGATTAGAATACTAATTCGAGATAATATCGGTTGGATTTGGCAATATAATAACTTTTGCTGTGATTATACATACCATAGTACTTTTGAATTTTGAAGAGGTTTAACCAGTTCTCGATATAACATTATATCTTTTAACCAATGATCAGAAGTCTCATGTCCGAACTGTTGCTGATCAGAAAGCATCCATATATGGTACTTGTACAAACGTAACCACATGAGATTAGTTCAGGGGCGGAGCTAGGATTTGTAACTCGGGGGGGCCGATTTTTGTTTTTTTTTTTTGCGTCTTGTCAATAAAAAATAATTAAATGTATAAAATGAAGAACAAAATTATTTATTTGTCATAATCACACAAAAATATTTAGAAAAATTAAAATATCTAAACATGTGCTATAAACTAAATTTCTTATCCAATACATGTTCAAAATAAATAGTAAATGACAAGCAAAAATGTATTCATTCTTTTCAATTGGTACCATGTTATTCGTTGTTATTATTATTGAACAATTAATTAATATGCATAATAGCATTTTCAAAAAGAAAAATGGTTATATATTCATAAATTAATTTATCTAGTTTGGACTTTGAAATTAGGTCGTAAAATACAATTAAACTAAAGTGAGAAAAAGTAACTGAAATAATTTATCTAGTTTGGACTTTGAAATTAGGTTGTAAAATAAAATTAAACTAAAGTGAGAAAAAGTAACTGAAATAATTTATCTAGTTTGGACTTTGAAATTAGGTTGTAAAATACAATTAAACTAAAGTGAGAAAAAGTAACTGAAATGTTGCTGGTGGGAATCGAACACACATACCACAACAAAAATACACAACACCAACACATAAATCCACTAGGCCACAGGAGGGAACAGTGATTAATTATTGCACGACCTTTATTATATATCTTTATAATTTTTACATAATTTTTGAATAACCCGATACGCTTTACATGTGATCGTCAAATTCTCGGGGGGCCGGGTCCCCCGAACCTTAAGCTAGCTCCGCCCCTGGATTAGTTTATGTTTAAAAAATTGTATTATATGGCTGAGGCTGACATGACAATTAATCACCCTTCTTGGCATACATATTCTTTTTGTTGTGGATCATATTCCTCTAAGCTCTAAGAACTACAGCTCGTGTACTCAACAATATAATTAGCTACGAGACAAAACAAAAACCCTATTTATGGTTGGTATAAAATGCAGAGCAAAAGCAAACAAAAACCCTTATATAGTTTTCTTTACCAAAAAGAAAGAAGAACGAGTTGGTGCTCCCACTGTTCTATATATATGTGAGCAGGAAAGTAAAGCCATGATCGGAGGCACTAATGCTGATCACCACTATCGACCTCTCTGCAGCATTTTCCATTGGCATTATACATGGTTGACAACAGCAGCAACAAAAACAATAATGGCTGGTTAGCTAGCTGCTTTACTCGTGGAAATCATGCCCAGTTCGGCAGTTGGTATAATTTTAGTAGGTGACGATTCGATTATGACTTATGAGTATGTGACGCACAGATAAGAATTAATCGACAATCCAAGAACAATAACGACAATAAGAAAAATAACACATAAATTTACGTGGCCAATATAATGTGTGTTGGTTAGTCAATGGGCGAGAGCGAGATTCAAGTCAGGTCAATAAAGTATATAAGCTTCCTTCTTTGATATGTTTCAACAACTCATTTTATTGAGATTAATTAGCTTTCAATATATAGTATCAAAACATTTGAACGAGAGATCACGTGTTCTAATTTCCATGACCCCTCTAACATTACCTAGCTAGTTAATTATTAGATCATACATATGCACATGGTACAAAGTAGATATATGGTATGTAGGTCCAAATTTCAAGTTGATAGAATTTACTTTTATTCGAGGGGTTATGTAAGTGAATGATACTAGTTAGTAGTTAGATCCTATTTGGATCTCGCCTAACACCTCGAACTATACATTAAAACTTACAGTTGATTCTTGACACAAAATAATAAGTACGCTCGCAACACGGGCCGCGTCGTACCAAACTTAAGATTTATCATCTATACATGGCAAGGTGTCCTGATCCAGCTCATCGACATCCACACATCAACACAAGCAACAACAAGTCAATGAGAACCAACCATATATATGACTGATGGATGATCCTGTGGCAAGCACCAACATATACAGAAATGGTGAACTAATATATATATATACAAGATGTGCTTGAAGTTGATCCAGTTGCAAGACAAGCACTAACATATATGACTGATGGACGATCCAGTGGCAAGCACCATCAATCGCATGCACGATAGTCGATTGGCCGAATCAATTGATATGGAAATCTAATGGAATAGTTTCATTTATGTTCAAATTATTTCGCCCTTAATTAAACATGATTATAAGGACATTATCACTTAGCTAAAGAGGTTACGATGACCAGTGGAAATTAGTGAAGCAAGCTTACGTCAACGACAATAGTTCGTCACTTATGCTTTATTTGAAGCAATAAAGTTAAGCACTTTAGACAGATGTTTTATAAAATGTATATGTCACTTCTGATCACCTTTATCTCCCACTAATACTTATGTTGTTTTTATTAAATGATATGATACGTTGGACTAAAGGCAAACAAGAAATTAAAGACAATGCAATTATGCATGTCCCTACCGGCAAAAGAAACCCATCAAATTAGGACACTTCTTCACTCCCTTTGCATAAACTAAACGCACTTCCTAAAATCCCTACGCACTAACAAGGGAACGACAACTATACCAAGTACCAACTAACTATAAAGGGGAAGAGCTAGGAAAACAAATAGTGAGCCAAAAGAACAGGTTTGGAGCAGCGACGACTATGACGATAGCTGACATCGTTGTTGCTGATTTGAAATAATTATGGCAATGGTTTAACGAAATTAAATATGGCAAAAATCAAAATTAAACATAGTTGGTGTTTTTACTTTTTAGTACTGCGCTGATCATATAAAAAAACTACCTATGTCCTCAGAAAGTTGAAGTCCAACTTAAAATCTTTTCCTCCTCTACCACTATTTCATAATACTTTAACATCTTTTCAATTATCTCCAACTCTTGAGATAAATTGTAGGCAAAATTAACTTGTATAGCCAAAACTTTCGCGTTTGTGCCAATAATAGCCAAATTTGGAGAAATACCACTTATAGCCAGCTTTTAAAGTTATGTTGGACAAATCTAGCCATTTCCGTTAGATACTTTAACGGTGTTATTAACACCGTCAACTTATTTGACGGTTTGCTGATTAGATGCCAACTCAGCAGACACGTCAGCGCCAAATAAGTTAAAAGTGACACATCATAATTTTATTTTATTTTATTATTACACATCATAAATTAATTAATGAAATAAAGAATTCAAATTAATTAATGGATTTTTGTTTCCTTCCCCACCTCACTTTCCCCTTATCTCCTGCCGGAAATTGCTTTACCCTTCTGCAAGGGAAATTGAAAATTGGGGATCGAAAATGGAGATCCCGAGAACGAAATGGGCGGCGACTGTGGCCGGGACATGGATCCAATGCGTCGCCGGAGCGTCCTACACGTTCGGCATCTACTCCCCGGTCCTCAAGGCCACACAGGGCTACGACCAATCCACCCTCGACACCGTCTCCGTCTTCAAGGACATCGGCGCCAACGCCGGCATCCTCTCGGGCCTCCTCTACTCCTCCGTCACCCTCGAATCCGGTGGCAGGGGGGTGGGCTTGGGTGGTCCATGCGGTTGGTGCGGCCCAGTGCTTCGAGGGCTACTTTGTCAGGGCGAAGAATCCCCTCCCATGCCCTCTGTCTCGACGAAGAATAAGGGGAAGTGGTGGCGGAGAAGGTGCGATCAGATCTGGTCTCACCATTTGGAAGAGGAAGACGATAGAATGGATGCTGCCTCGAAGAGAGTCTGCGAAGAGGAATAAGTGCCTTTGAGAGAGAGGGTTCTGGGTTCTCTTCACCATTTCCAGATCTGCGATTGTTGTTGCTTCTGGTTTATTGAGAAATAATTTTGTGCGATTTTGATGGAGATGGTGGACAGATGGGGAAGTTGAAGGAAATCAAATGAGAGACGGAAGGAAACTTTTCACCTCTGTTTTTTTTCTGTAATTAATTATAATAAGGTTATTTATTTATTAATTTAATGACGTGTCATTTTTGGCTTGTTTGGCGCTGACGTATGCATTGATTAGGAGCCTAGTCAGCGAACCGTCAACGACTAACACCGTTAAAGTATTGGACGGAAATGGCTATTAGTGGTATTTCTCCAAATTTGGCTATTATTGGCACAAACGCGAAAGTTTTGGCTATACAAGTGTATTTTGCCTAAATTGTACAACAAAGGAAAGATCAAGAAGTGATTGATGGAGGCTGACGTGTTGTTGAACTCTTTAACACATTGGTATACAAGTACTTTTTTTTTTTGTCAATAGGGTATACAAGTACTTTGAGAGGAATTTTACAATGCTATATTGTATTGGTGCTATAGTTTTTTTCCTTTATGGTACAATATGAAATTGTACCTTTAACGTTATGGTACAACTTCAGATTGTACCTATACATTCTGTACAAATTCTTTTATGGTACAACTTGAACTTGTATTTTTATTTGATGGTACAACTTCAAGTTGTAAAGTTGTACCATAACATAATGATACAAATTCCTTCATGATACAATCTAAACTTATACATTTAATGTTATGGTACAACTTTAAGTTGTACATTAAAGCACCAATGCTATATAGCATAGTAGAAGTGCTCGTACTTTGATGTGTTAAGATTTTACATTTTAGTATGTTGAACTTGCTGGGCCGGAATGGATAGAATAGGATGGGGTTTACCTTGCCTGAATGTATAGATTTGGTTGAGTGGGCCTTGATGGTGGCTGGACTTTGAAAATATGGGCTCGAAGTTGGACTTGGTAGAGTGTGTTCTCTATCATTTCCTTTGTTCTTTGACATAGAATTTTTACTTATCCCCGCCACGGATACGGAATATGGATTCCATGGAATTTGACCATAAAGAAATTTGAATATTCCACATTTGAATGCATTTTTAGTAAGATGTATTATAATTATTGAATTCTAATTTAAAAGATAAAATTATCAAAATAATTTTTAACAAAGAAAAAGTATTGAACTCAAAATAATAAGGCAAAATACACTTATATAGCCAAAACTATCACCTTTGTGCCACTTATAGCCAAATTTGGAGAAATACCACTAATAGCCACTTCCGTCCAATTCTTTAACGGTGTTAAAATGAAATCTGACTAGACAAACGGAGATGCTGACGTGGCGAACACTTCCGTCCAATTTTATCCGTAAAATCCACGTGGATTTAGAGAATAAAAAACCGAGAAAAAAAAAGTTCACCACAAATCCACAATCCCAAAAATCCCATCCCCACTCCCAGCACCACATCTCAAAACCCTTCCCAGACTGCCGATAGTGCCGACCATTCCCTAAATTATTTTCTTGAATTGATTCGTTCCAGATCCGTTCCAAATCTCCAAACCTTTCTCATTCACAAATCTAATCTGGGCGCATCGTTGACCACCTAGTTTAGCCAAAGAAAACTCGAAATCGAGAAGTGGCTAACTTCAACTGGCGATTTGCTCCGGAACGACAGGTTCGTCCATCGTCTCTGCATCTACAACACCAACATTTTGGAAATCAGAATTTGAGCTCCATCGATACAACCTTCAAAATATCCAGATCCTGGCGTCGCCGTCGAGCACTAGTGGATCCCAGATTGAGAAGCTGAAGACCCTAAAATGTCGTTCGCCGGGAGCTAAATCGTCGAAGAAGGAGGGGACATTAGTGAAGTCCACCCAGGTCAAACATCTCTCTGATTCCCGACCCCAAATCTGTTTCTGCGACACGAATCGAGGCTCAGAGTTCCGTCGCTCCCTCCCTGCTCCGACGCATACTCTGCTGCGAACCCGCGGTGGGAGCTCGAATCGACGATTGATGGCGCCTTCTTCTCTGGTTCTGGTGAAGCAGAGGTAGATGGGGGTGGCGACTGGGTGTCTTGGAAGACTCGAAGGCGAACGGGATTGAAGCTGCGGGGAAGATGTAGCGAACTTGGTTGCTCAGCTTCTTCTCATCCTTCCTCTCTGCGAAGCGTCGATAACGTCGGGGAACGAGAACCAAAGGCGGAGTTGATGCTTGAATCGAGAGAGGAAGAAGCTCTCTCTAGCACCAAATATCCAGATTCAGGGTGGTCGATTCAACCCTAGATTGAGAAGATGTCGATTGGGAAGCTTCAAAATGGCGAGAAATTTTGGGGGAAAGCTTCAATCGCCGATTTTTTGTTATTTGCGGGAAGTTTGGGTAGGAATCGTCGATTCAATCGCCAACAGGCAGGGAGCAAACCCTAAAAATGAAATCGGGGGAGGAAAAAAAATTTAATTTTTTTCTTGTTTATTTTGTGTAAATAATAAATAATTTAAATATCTGACGTGTCACTATTTGCTTAGTTGTCGCTGACGTGTCCGCTGAATTGGCGCCTCGTCAGCCGACCGTCAAATAAGTTGACGGTGTTATTAACACCGTTATAGTTTCTAACGGAAATGGCTATATCTGGCACGCAACATCTTTCAAAAGTGGTTATTAGTGGTATTTCGCCAAATCTGGCTATAAGTGGCACAAAGGTGATAGTTTTGCCTATGCAAGTGTATTTTGCCAAATAATAATTACAATCCATCATATTATCCAACCAGTTAGACAATGATGTATATGGAATTTGAGTTGAATAATGACAAGTTCATAGCATGTTCATCACCTATAACAATATGAATTCGAAATTTAACCAAATTCATTCTAATTAGCTCGATTTCTAATTTTTTTTTATACAGGGATGACATATGTTTGCTTTTAGTTAGGTCATATTTAAGAGATTCAGATCAACGACCTCCAATTTGAAAATAAGTGATATTACCACTAGATCAAACTCTTTTTTCGCAGGCTTCAACTCCCAATTTAAAAGAGGTCCCTTTAGTCTTATAGTATATGCAAATAGCCCATCATCCATCTCTCAATTCCTCAAGATCTGACTTTCTACATTATCATTCATGGCACTTCAATTCCCAGATTACCGGCCCATCCCACCCCATGCCATGCCATGCCAACCTAGTTCATGTGATACATCCCCCATAGCGAGTTCGATGGGATTCGCTTGCTGTACCTCCTAGCCCTAGCTTAGCTCTCTCCTATTTATAACAAAGAGAAACCCAAGTTGTAAAACATAAAACTCGAGCCAGTTTTTGTTCTACTTCCGCGCGCAAGAAAAAATGCCACTTCTACTCTTGCTAATAACGTCCTTCCTCTCACTACTTCTTCTTTACACCATCATCACGATCAGGAAGAAGTCCTCATCGTCCTCGCTCCCAAACTGGCCTCTCTTGGGAATGCTTCCATCCCTCCTGTGGAACCTCTCCAACCTCCACGATTTCGCCACCCGAATCCTGAAAGCCCATGGTGGAACCTTCGCCTTCAAAGGCCCTTCCTTCACCAACCTCGACTTCATCGTCACAAGCGACCCGACCAACGTCCACCACATCGTCACAAAGAACTTCTCCAACTACCCCAAGGGACCCGAGCTCAAGGCCATCATGGATCCATTCGGAGACGTCATATTCAACACCGACGGAGACTCCTGGAAGACGAAGAAGGACATCATCCTCTCCCTCATCAAAACCGCCGGATTCGAGCGGCTTCTCATGAAAACCCTTCGCCACAAGCTGGCCAGCAGCCTCATCCCGGTACTCGACCACGCCGCGAGAAATCACGATGATGGTGGTGTTGTTCTTGACTTGCAAGATGTGATGAAGCGGTTCACGTTCGACCTCACTTGTTTGCTTCTCTTGGGAATCGACCCGGAGTGCTTGTCGACGAGTTTTCCTCGTGTTCCATGTGCGGAGGCGTTTGATGTGATAGAAGAGGCCATTGTTTACCGCCACTGCGTCCCGCCGTGGGTTTGGAAGTTGCAAAGATGGCTTCACGTAGGCTGGGAAGGGAAGACTGTCAAAGCAGAGGAGTGCCTTAATGGGTTTCTGGAGGAAAGGATCAGAGAGAAGATGGTGGAGAAAAAGGCGAAGGAGAGTTGTGGTAATGATGATGGTGATGATAATTATGACTTGTTGATGAAGCTTATAGTTGAGACTGAGCGATTAATGGGGGATTGCTATAGTACTAAAGGTGAGAAGTTTGTGAGGGAGACTGTGGTTAGCTTGATGGTGGCCGGGAGAGACACTATTGCTGTCGCTCTCAGTTGGTTCTTTTGGCTCGTGGCGACCAACCCAGGTGCGGAGGAGAAGATCCTCGAAGAATTGGACCGACTCGTCATTACTCAAACAGGTAAAAAAACGTTTACAAAGACATTTTCTTTTCAAGAGACTTATTATGACGATATCTAACCTGTTTTTGCGACGCTTGATGAGAATTTAGTTATCTTATTATGTACAATTGGTGAATCATCAGGTGAAGAACAAGGGATCTTTTCGAGCATAGAAGAGTTGAACAAAATGGTGTACCTCCATGGGGCCATAAGCGAGACTCTGAGGCTGTACCCTTCGGTGCCGAACGAGCCGAAGCAATCCATGGAAGCCGACGTGCTTCCTAGCGGCCATGGTGTTAGCAAGAACACTAGGATTTTGGTATCCATATACTCGATGGGTAGGATGGAAGAGGTGTGGGGTAAGGATTGGATGGAATTCAAACCCGAGAGGTGGATTTCAGAAAGAACAGAAGGGAACAACATCATCAATGATGATGATGCTAACAAGAAGAAGAAATGTACCATTCACGTGCCATCCTACAAGTTTGCAGCGTTTATGGCGGGGCCAAGGTCGTGCCCAGGGAGGAAAATAGCGTTCATGCAATTGAAAAATATAGCCAGCTGTGTCCTACGTAGGTATAAGATTGTTGTGGTGGATGATCATCCTGTCGTCCCGCTTCCTTCTATCATGATGTTCATGAGATATGGTCTGAAGGTTAGGGTTTCAAGCAGAACACCAGGGGATAAGTAGTACGTACCCTCTTTGTGTGTAGATGTGGCGAGAAGTCACTAATGATATGTGTACGTATCTATAACTCAATGTACCTTTTACGTTTTGATAAATACACACCTTAATTTGTTTATATACAACCGTCATATGCCGTACATGCACGTACGTGTAAGAATAATGGTGAAAAGTGTTGATGGCATACAAAATGTACGTGTTTTCATTGTTATGATTAGGATGTTCCCGAATTGCTATATAGCATATGCTTGATGTACAACTTTTAAAATGTAAATCATTTTTCTATTTGAATATTTACGAGTTTATAATATAAAACAACAAACCCGATAAATATAGGAAAATCACTTGTCCCATCCTGGAAAATCATACAAATGTATTTTAATCACTTTTTAGTTACCCAACTCTTGAGATAAATTATAAACCATAACAAAAATAATAGCCTGATGTAGGATATGGTCAAATGGGCCTTGAGTGTGACTGGACTCCAAAAATTAAATACGGGCTCTGACTGGCCAATGTGGAGTATAGTGATGATAATGGGTTGGAGAGGGACACTTCAATACCCATACTCATCTCTCATTAAGTGCGAGTCCTCTAAGACTATGAGGTCGATGCTACTAACCACCTTTGTAGTGTACAAGTCTTGACAGTCCATGTCCCTGCAATGTTTACTCAGTTGTGAGAGATTACATGTTCGATTAATTTAGATAGTGATTTTTTGTCTCTAGCATGAAGTATTATTTTCCAACCTTATTATATTGGTGTATTGATTCAGTTTGATGTGGTGTGGTACAAATGCACTCTGATGTGTGATGTTGCTGCTTATGTGGAGCCCGTAAAAGATGTAAGGATTGATAAATGTGATAGATAGGAAAGGTGTAAACTTGTTTGGTGTTGATAAAAAGTTAACTTGTTTTTTTTACTTGAGAAAATAAACTATCAAGTCGATAATGCACATCTAAAAAAAATTCAATAAATCTCAGTGTTTGTTAAACCCTTATTAGAGCTCAAACTACTATAGTATTTTATTGAATCACACTTGAAACACGATTGAAGTACAAAACATCATATACCATGAATCTATTCGGTACAATTTACAATATCATATACCACTTGAACGGACTTAGTACTCCTAATACTCTCAAAGTCCCAATAAAAAAACTCTCAAAGTAAAGCCCGACAGTAAACATGCTGGCCCAGTACTGTGGCACGGTCCGGACCTAGAACTAGTCCATATAGGTAATTAACACCAGGTCCTACAAAAACAAAGCCCATTTGGAGAGTCGGCCGAAGATACCAGCACATGAATTTCATGCATGCATGGCAAAAGAGGTAAAGAGCAGTTGACTCACAACCAATAAGATATGGCACAAACTGTAATTAAGCAAAACTCGACAACTGGCGAGTTAATTAGAGAACAACAAAGCGAGCACCCTCTCTCACACAGAAATAAGCAATCCTGCTAACCAGAAGCAACAAACACTTTAGGAGCAGGTCATGATACCCAATTACTAAATAAAAGAGACCATTTTTCCCTCTCTTCTTTTATTCCTTGGTAAAGTGTACAAACCATTTTGAGAACATATATGACATCTCACAAGCAAAAGGACAATTCACCATAAACCACGAACATAATTAATCTTTTTCCAAACTGATCATGCCCTGTTAGAAACTCTGACCTTGAGTCCATACTTCATGAACATGAGAATGGAAGGCTCAGGAACCACAGGATGTCCATCCACAACCTCAATCTTAAACCTACGCAGAACACAACTAGCTACGACTTTCATCTGAACGAACGCTATCTTCCTCCCCAAACACGTCCTCGGCCCCGCCATGAACGCTGCAAACTTATAAGCCGGCACGTGGTTAACCACCATCTTCTTCTCATCAGTAGAGCTAGTCGAAATCCACCTCTCGGGTTTGAAGTCTGTGCAATCCGAACCCCATATCTCTTCCATCCTTCCCATGGAGTAGATAGATAGCAAGATCCTGGTGTTGCCATTAATGGCGTGCCCACTTGGGAGCACATCCGGCTCGATCGATTGCTTGTGTTCGTAAGGCACTGACGGGTACAACCTTAAGGTTTCACACATGGCTCCATGAAGATACACCATTTTGTTCAGCTCATCTGTGGTCGGGAAGCTCGTGTCTTTCCCCATAACTTGAGCCAACTCCTTCAGAATCTTCTCCTCCACGTTAGGGTTTTTCGCCACGAGCCAAAAGAACCAACTCAGGGCAGCGGCAATGGTGTCCCTTCCCGCCACAAGCAAATTAAACACAACATCTCTCAAGAACCCATCCGTTAATTTCCCCTGATCAATCCCCGCTTCCCCGGAAAAAATCATCGTTAGAAAATCATCATCCACCACGGTTTCCATCTCCTTCTTCTCAAACGACTCTTTTTTCTTCACTCTGATCCTCTCCTCCAAAAACCCATCAAAGCATTCCTGAGCTTCCCTCATTTTCCTCTCATCCCCGATGCCAACCCACCTCTGGAACTTCCACACCGTGGCTGGGACACAGTGGCGATAGAGAATCACCTGCTCGATCACATCGAACGCGTCGGCGTAGGGAAGGCTCGGGAGTTCGATGGAGAGGTATTTGGGATCGAAACCCGTAACGAGGGAGCATATGGTGTCGAATGTGAGCCGCTTCATTAGCTCTTGCAAGTCTAGAGGAGGAGGAAGAACATTATTGTTGTGGAGTTTGGAGGAGGAGTTGTGGAGGATTGGGATCAGGCCGTTTTGTAGCTTGTCATGGAGGGTTTTGAGCATTAGGTGGTGGAATTTGGTGGTGTTGATGAGGGAATGGATGGTTTCTCTTTGGGATTTCCAGGATTCGCCGTCGGTGTTGAATATGCCGTCTCCCAGCGGTTCTAGTATGGCCTTCAAGTTTGGTCCCTGTCGAGGAGAAGGCGAGTAAAGAAATATTGCATGGTAGCGATATGAGAAGTCACTTTGATATACACTACAAGAAAAAATCGTGTGGATCTAGGCACAAAGCGAACAATATCTTGATCATAAAAAGGTTCAGATTGTTACATATACGTCAAACAGTTGGGTTAGTGTATTTAGGTAAGGAAAACAGAAAAAGGGAAGGAAAAAAAGATATGTGAGGCCATTTTTTGTAGAGTGAGTTTTCATATTCTTTCTATCTTCAAGTATTAGAATTGAATGATACAACCTTACATGTGAATTTTTAAATACATCCAAGTAGACAAAAACTATCAAATAAAAATGATTCATTTGTACAATTACGTACATATAGTTATATTTTCTATCCAACCGAATGACTTCATAAAGCTGAAATTTTCATATTTCATCACCTTTACACATGCCACTGCTTTCTTATTGCACGAATACAATGTTAGAGAAATATATATCAAACATGAAGCGTATCCCGAAACTTGGATGTAAGATCTCTTTCCACATGAAAAAGAGAATTTATGAGGATAATTCCTTATCGAGGTAGCGTCAATGGAATTTAGCTATAATAGTCACATCATCATTTTGTGAGAACATGCTTATAGGGCGCAAAATTGTCAGAAGTGCATTGAGTATTTTGTAACCGGTGAATGGACACAATGATAATTTGTAAGTAAAATTTCAGTGTGTCCATCCAACAATGGCTCCATATATGGACAACCGATCAATCAGAGCTGCTTCAAGGAAGATAAGGATAACTCATACCTGATATTACCACGAGATAGCTAGGCAGTTGCGTACTCTTCTAGTTTATTTACTAACTAATTTGGTACGTATTTGGATTGAGGTCTATTAGACTAACAAGTAAGCTAGATATTGAAAAGACTATACATCATCAAAGTCATCTTGCTAATTAATAGTAAAATCATCAAAGTTATCGCATAGTTTCAAGCTTTACCATTATGAGAAAAATCGTTGCTTAATAGGGATAGTGACGTTAGAAGTTCTAAACGTTAGGTTTCATAAAATTGTCACACAGAAAATTTGAATTGAGTCGAATAAATACATTGTGACATAGAGTTCCATAGTAAATGAATTTTTCCCCATTTTCACCCCTTAAATTTGTCGGTTTTTGTTTTATAAGTAATAAAAGAAATATATATTTATAATCATATCACTAAAGTTAAAATAATGAGTAAATATTGCAATGTTTTGTGATGAAAATCAATATGAGGATAGAAAGGAAAGGAGGAAGATAGACTTGGTCCCCACCCAATCTCATATGATTTGTCCTTTCTTTCTTTCTATCGTATTCTATTCTTTCTACGTACTGTTCATCAAACATCAATCATTGGTCAACTTAACACACAGTTTTATGAAGAGAACTTTTAATCGGCGTTAACCCTTACGTACCTTGGGGTAGTTGTTGAAGTTCTTACTGAGGACGTGGTGGACGTTCATCGGATCCACGGTGATGAGGAAGTCGACGCCGGCGAACCATGGTCCTCTGAACCTGAAAGTGCCTCCGCTCTGTTTCATGACTCTGGTGATGAACTCGTGGAAGAGGTCGTGAGATACGTTCCACAGCAAGGATGGAAGCATGCCGACGACCGGCCAGTTTGGTATAATAATGGCCTTCTTCTTGTTTTGGATGGCCAACCAGCCCACGCAAAGGAAAGGGAGAATGATTACGAGTGCCAATAGTGTCGCCATTTCTTTCTGATCTTTTCTCGGCCGTTTGGGAATGGACAAGAAGGAATGGACGTCTTATTATTATATATGTAAAAACTTGGTTTGTTAGGGGGGTTTTGTCTGTGTGTATTTATAGAGACGGAATTGATCAGAAGGTGATTGGGAAAGGAAACAACATTTTCCTTGGGGTGTATTACAAAAATGGTCACTAATCTTTGGGGCCACGAGGGATAAATAGGTGAAACTTTGACAAGAATGCGATAGAATTTTTACATCATTTGTTAAGATGCTACTAAAGATTTAATCAAAGTAATCTAATAATAATTAACTAGGGTCGGTCTAGATTGAACTCCATTAGGATGGAGGGTTGTTTCGAGTTTTTTTTATATGAATTTTGTGTACAAGTGATGATTTGGTTGGTCTAGGAAAAATGAATCACTATATCTCTCCATGCCTAAGCATACCATGAACATGAGAGTAACTATCATGAAATTTAAATTGTCTATTAGGGTCATTTGATTGATGAATTTGATCGAGTGGTGAATTATATTGTTCCCCAGGAATCCATTAGTGTATGAGTATGGTCGATATCTCTGAATAACTAGTAGTGGATTGTGGCATAGTGAGGTTTTATTCGGAAGTATGGTAAATGGTACGTGATATTTTGAAATATCTCCATTTAAGGGAAATAATTCAATGGAAATCATAAGTCCTAATGAAACGGATATAGCAATGGCTTGCTAGAATCTCATTCTTTTCTTATTCTAGAATGTTTGTTGTGTGTATATATGTGCCATTTCGAGACGATCTATTAACAGCTAATAAAACATTCCATGACAGTTTTGATTACAACTTTATTGGGAAATGCCAGATTGGTGGTGAATAACCGCATTGTTGATGTGATATGATAAAATATGGAGAGATGCATGATCCTATACAATCAATAAAAACTACTAATCTTCAATTTCCTATTCTCACAATTACCTTATACCGAGAATATCAACTAGAGGTGACAAATGAATTAGATTTATAGATTAATGGAGTGAATTGACGGATGCATGAATCTAATGAATTGATAGATTAGAATCAAGAATACAAGTGACCAGCACAATGCATTTCTTCAAAGCCTATATCACCCATTTGAAGGTAGTGCAATATCCAACGTGGCCGGCCTCCGATGGGCCAACGCCAACTCTGAACTACAATTTGGCAGTCGGGAAATAATGTCACGTCACATGGTTTGAAGGTCTAATACCAGCTCAGCTGGTATATGATGGTCCAGTCCAGTCCATTATTTAGAAGGCTCTGGAGGCAGGCACTGCGAATTGCCAAAGATACCTTATCCACAAGTCATCGATGGTTTCCCCGATTATGGCACATATATCCAACTAATTTTAGGTATCATCAATGAAATATAAACAATGATACCTGCATATGCATGCATGTCATCCTCCAAGCCATTCGTTCCATGCACTGTGCCGGTATGAGATAATGATTATAAGTACGTGAATGTATAGGAAGTGGGGAGGAGAAGCAACATGCACCCTAGCTACATATAGCTTCCCCACCTAATCCTTGTACATATAGTTTGGATTCCATGTGATCAAATCTTTGATTTCGTGATTAAAGGATGAGGCGGTCAAGTACACCGACACAATACCCTATCTAATTCACCAAGACGAAGATATTTATTTCAGAAAATATTTATCATTAAACGATTTGGCCTTAAGGTGTAGCTCGACAAAGTACTGAACAAATTCTCGACCGGAGGTACTCGTTGTTCGATTCAATCCTGAACCAGAACAAACCGTGATAAGATCGAATAATATATGGGGAATACAAACGGAAAAAAAAATACAAGTTTGGTTCGTTTGATGTCCAAATTCAATTTTGGTCCACTTTTATTTTACATTTAGGATCATTCATACAATCAAATTCGAATCGAAATATATTCAATCTAGTTGGTCTGATTTAAATCCAATCATGACCCACCTTTACTCTCTAGTCTCAACTCAAGCAGTTTTGTACGCGGCAGGAACATGGTTAGGCGGTGGCCGGCTTTCAATTAAGGAGGACATTTGATAGAAACCTGCATTTATGTTATTTTTAGCATTTGGACTCATTTGTTAATCTATGATTGTTTGAGGATTTTATTGGGCATTTGGGGTCATGTTTGGGGATTAATAAGTTGGGGTAGCTATAGGAAATTATGGGTTTGCTATATAAACCATTTTGTTACGTGGGAATATAAGTTAAGCAAGCTTAAATCTAATTGTGTTTTCTTATCCTCTCTCTTTCCTCTCTCCGCCGAACCCTCTCCTCTTCCCTATTGCCGCCGCCGCAGCTTCTACTTCTTTTCCCTCTCAATTCCCTAAATTTTCTTCTTCCTCACACTTCCTTAACAAGAATCGATCACTAGCTCGGTGATCCGCTCATTTCTTTCATCTTCATCGAAATAGATAGAACCTGATATCCAGGTTTCTATCAGCATTCCTGTTCGACATGGTAGTATGTTGGGAATTAAGGATGGCATACAAGAAGAAGATATACCGTAACTAGCATTTAATGCCCCAACCTAATCCTTTCCTAGCTACCTAATCGACACACACCATGGCCTCATTTGATATCCAACCATCGAATTCAGTTACGACATTAAAGCAGAAGATGACTTGTGCCAACAAAAACAAAACATAAATAATATGAAGACTAGAAAAATCAAATTATACATTTAGTAGATCGATCCTTATTCTCTGAATTAAAACTCCAAATTTGTTTCTAATGAAATTAGACGAACCACAACTGTTCAAGTTTTAGAATCACCTCAAAAGTCTCTTAAATATGTTTTTTTTTTGTTGCAAAAGGACTAAACTGAAAAATAAAATACTATGGTCAACCTGTTGGAGGCGTGGATCTTGGCACCCGAGATTATTGTGATAGGACGTGATTTGGAACAGAAATAAGGAAGAATTAGACGAAGATTCGGAGAGAAGAAGAGCAAGAACGGGTCGGCGGCCGATTGAAGGAGAGGAGAAGAATTTAGGGTTTGGGAGATACGTAGAACTATTCTTTGATTATTTCCTGATTGATTCCTAACTGAATGACGAAATTACATTATATAGGTTATAGGCTAGCCCTAATCGACTTACTATCACCAAATATTAAAATACCCTTAAACTACTACTCATACCCTCAACACAACCTCGCTTTTCAAAGATGAGAGGATGAACTAGAAACTAGATAGTAGTAATCACATACAATTGTTGATAAAATACGGCATGTTTTGAATTGCATATAATTTATATCTGAATATTTTTTTTTGATTTTTCAACTAAACAAACATTTAGTAGTATGTCAATGGTCATAAAATATATAAAATTAATTACTTTAAAAATAACTAAGCCAATTTAGAGTTCAACTTATTTTTACCGAACAACTCCAGTTCACACCAAGTCAACTCCCAGTAATTGCTATTTGAGCTCTTTTCTAAAGGATGGGATACTCTGCTTTCTCATCAGAGAATCAAGATGGCAGTTCAAGCAATACAAGAAGGTTAATTGCGATTTGAGCTAGTTGCTTGAACTGGTGAGGAGAGGAGATGAAGAGGACGAAGCGAGAGGAGACATGCATGTCAGCAAGACAGCAACGACATTGATTTGGAAGATAGGGCGGGTTGGGCTCCAGTCTTCAAGGAAATGGCGGGCTGGCTTGAGAATCAGGGCTGGTGGGCTGCTATTCGGAGGTCGGGTCGAAACTCGAATCTGAGCAGCTGTGACTTGTGACTTGAAATTATGTATGAGATGGGCTATTATCATTTTTTTTTATCATGTATGAGATGGGGAAAGTAGCCAACTTTCGTTAGTGTCGTGTCTTGAGAATTATGTTTTCTTTTTCTTTCGTTAGTGTCGTGTCTTTGTTTCTCGGAGCTTCTTCAGATCTGTCCAAGTAGTATTGTGTCTTGGAATTTAAACCTCAAAGATGGATTTCAGAAGAAGGGAACATAATTCATGTTCCGTTGCAGAAGTTTATGGCTTTTTTGACAGGACCAAAGATTTGTTTTATAGGAAGGCGATGTCTTTCATGCATTTCAAGTTCATTATTAGTGCTATTCTGTGGAACTATAAGTTGATATGGCAGAGGGTCACATCGTGAAGCCAACACCTTCTATTCTATTGTCTATGAAAGATGGCATGAAGATAAGAGTTTCCAAGAGAGATGTTTAGTTTCTTCCTACAATATTTGTGGTCTTTGATAATAATAAAAAGAGTAATGTATATTTTTTATCCAAACCTTTTTCAAATTCGTTTATATTATCCAAATCTATTAAAATTATCTCTTTAAAAGAACAAGTTACAACTTTACTGTTTGGTAGAGTCACGTCTTAACACTGTTTTTCTTTGCCACATTTTTACTGCGTTCTCGTCTGTAATCATTGCTTACCTCTCTCTTTCCTCTCTGCTTTTAGCCTGGGTTGCTTCGCCAGCGACTTCTCTTCTCTCTGCAACTTATCGGTTTTCGGAACTCCTCACCTTTCCCCTGGAAATGACAGGTCTGGCGCTTCCTCATCTGTTCCTTTCCCCACAAAAGTCTTGTTTTGCTTTGCTACCTTTCATTTGTGCTTCTTACAGACTTTTCCTCTTCTAGCTTGCTTGCTCGCTTGCTTTCTTCTATTGCTCTTCCATGGTGACCCATAAATTGCTTCTTGACCTCAGCGACTCCGATGGCCCTCAGACTCTTCTGAAGCTGCGCCTCCTAAATGCGTGGGGGTCTTATGGCCTCAAGAATCCTACATTAATCTTCAACTACTGCACTCTTTGGAATGATGAGGAGGTCAGCGCTGCTTTCCTTTTTATTTTGCCACGTAATCTTGCGCCTCCCTTCTTTTTACAGCCCTCTGATGTTCGTTTCTTTTCTGGCCAGGGTACTTTGATTCAGGGCACGGCTCCTTCGGAACTCACGCGCCATTTCTCTCCGCTTCTGCAGTTGGGTAGCGTTTACTTCGTGAGCAATTTTCGCGTCAAGCCACCGGCCCCTTCGTATCGTTCTTGCTCTCATAAGTTGACCATCATCCTCTCTGCCGCTACACAGTTCGAAGACGTGACCCGTTCGTCACCTTCATTCTGGCCGGATGCGTTCGAATTTACCCCGTTCAGCTCGCTTCATTCCCGCATACGTTCATCGGTTTATCTAACAGGTCTTGTACTGTATTCTTTACGTCTCTTGCTGTCCGTTCTGCAGTGTACTGCTTACCATCCTTTCCTTTCTTCTCTTGCTTGTGCCTCTGTCAGATGTCGTTGGCGCTGTTGTTAGCATAACAGGCGTTTCTAGCCCTGTAACTTCATTCGGTACCACTGTGCGGAGTGATTTGGTGCTTCAGAATGAAAAGTATGTTACAGATGCACACCACTGCTTTATCGACTGTAATACATTTGTTACTTACTTTCGTTGCTTTTTTGCCCAGCCACATGTTTCTTGATATCAGTCTGTGGAGTGATATAGCTCGGAATCTCAATGGTCAGGAACTGGCTGTCCTTGGTCGTTCTGGGCCAGTTATGCTTGCTGTTTGCTCACTTCGAGTCACTGGCGCTACGAAAGGTCTGCATGTACCTTACCGCCGCACTATTCTCCCTTTCATTTCCCTTCCTCTTTTCCTTATTACCTTTACCCCTCTTGTAGGAGGTTACTCTCTTACCAGTACTCCAGGCACACGTTGTGTTCTCAACCCTGTTTCTGAAATGGCTCACCTGGTCCAATCTGTGTATGTCTTTTCTTATCCTCCTCATATTTGTTTTTCCCTTTGCATCATCAGCTGTATTTTTGGTTACTGCTAATTTGTTGCGTTCCTTGCTTTCGCTTTCGTTAGGTTCTTTGCCATCACTAATACATGTCAATATTACCCTCCGAGGTTTGCAACTCCTAATGAGGCAGCGGCCTTCGAAGCTGAATGTACGAAGACTGTGTCACAACTACTTGCCTTGTGTTTTCCACCTGTTGCCGATGTATGCTTTTTCCCATTTTGCTCTCCAGCTTACCTGCTTCTGTTCCTTTCACTTCATTTGTTTGTCCGTCTAATCATTTCTTTCGTTTACTTTTTTTTAGTCTACGCGTTACCATTGCTCTGGTCGGATTGTTTCGGTTGATTCTTCTATGCAGTGGTACTACTTGGGTTGTGCGCTTTGTTCCAAAGCAGCCATAGATTATGATGGTGTTGACAAATGGTGTGATGACCACCGTCGTTTGGTGCCTCAACAAACACAGAACTTGTAATTCCTTTCTTCATTCTTGCCCCCATACCTTTTACCTTTTCTCGTGTCCTCAGATGCTCCTGTACACGTTTTTTGCAGTTACAAACTTCGGGTAACAGTTGATGACAACACTGGATCAGCAGCTTTTGTTCTGCTGGGTAGGGCCGCTGACCTTCTTGTGGGCTTGACTGCTAACGATCTCTCTACTAGGTTTCCTTACCAACGCAATGTTCTTCCACAAGAACTTCTGGCTCTTGAAGGGCGAGACTTTACTTTTGACGTCCAGCTTCCAAAACCGGAATATGGGGCTCGTGGCCCGCCAGAATTCACGGTCCTTGCTGTCAATGAGCAAGAACAGCCAAATTCCTGCTCACCAACTCTTGGTCGCCGGGCAAGAAATGCTATGCCCCATACACCACCTCCTAACAGGTTGTTTTAATGTTCTTCAGTTTGTGGTGCAGTTTCCTTTTGCTCATTACTAATTGCTGCTTTCCGTTGCAGTCCTCACTTGATGCCTCTTACTTCTCCATATGTTGTTCCAACAATGCAGAACGCTTCGGTAGAGCATGGTTCTTCTGTTGCTTCACCAAGGTTATGCTTCAATTTTACATGTCCTCTTTTCTCTGGTTGTTGCTTGTCTTTAACTCGGGTTCCTTCTTAAATTTGCAGTGGGAGTTCTCAGCTTGCATTTTCTACTCCTCCACGTCGCCCCTATAGCAGGTTGTTTTTACAATCCACTTTGCTTTACAAAATTAACAAGCGCTTCTTTGGACGCTGTCGTACTCTTTCCCTATGTGTTGACATTTCTTTTCCATGCGTTGTTTACCATCAATTTCCAGTAGGCGCATCGCTGCTGTATCCTCGCCCTCATCTGCTGCATTGGGAAGGTTGTCTGTTTGTTGTCTGCTTTGCTAGCTTAGTGCTGCTTATACACGTTCTGATGTCGTTTCCTGACATGTTTCTTTTCAACAACAGTACTGTAGCTTCTTCTCCTGAACTTGGTCGTACTGAGATTGTTTCCTATGCGCGGTCAGTTTCTTGCCTTTTCCTGTGTTACCTCAATCGTTCGCCTTTACGCCTGCTAATATTTGTCAATGACTCTTGCACACCCGTTTTAACTGCTTCTTAGCCCTAGAAGTGAGGAAGTGCCCCAGAAACTGCAACACAGCGATCCCCACAGTACCTTTCCTCCTGTTAACTTACTTACTAGCTTTACGTGTCTCTTTCTTTCCTTGCTGAGCATTTCTGTATCAGGGAACTTGCTTCGGACACTACAGAAGCTACTGTGCAGAACAAGAACATTAGTTCGCAGAAAGCGAAGCCGAAGAAACCATCTGCTAAGAAGAAGTCTCTCTGCCCTTTATTAGCTTGCTATGTTTCTTGTACCAAATTTACATATCCTACATTAGGTCTTAATTTCCTGTTTAACTTGCTTCTGTTTGCAATACTGGCAATTTACTTGGTTTTGTGCACCCTTCGTTTTACATGTGGCCTGCTTCCTACCCATTCCCCATTGTTATTTCGTTTTACCACTTATTTGGTTGTTAACTGTGCATACGCCACTATTGCCTCTTGGAATTCTTTTACTTATCATAGTATCCTGCATTGTACTTCGATTTACTGTCCTTACCTTATACAACTTTGTTGGACTTTTGCAGGAAAACTGGAGGTGCAGGTGCTGCGCGTCGTCCTGCAGTTACTCTTGAAGAAACCGATGTTCCGATATCGTCCCTTCAGATCCCTGTTGGACATCCTTTGCCAACCGAAATCCGGCGAATCCTGACTCTGGAAATCTTAATGCCCTCGGTGTCAATTTGCAGACAACAACAATTCAGGCCTTTGTCACAGTATGTGTCGTTCCTAATTCTTTGCTTGCCAGTGTTGTCTGCTCCCTAGGATTCCAGTTTGCATGCTTTTGGTGCTCTTCTAAACCTGATCAAAAAAGGTTTCCAGTCTGCACAGAATACTTATTTTTGACGCAAAAAAAATTGCAAACAATGCTTTACAATTAAGTTGGTCTTCTTGCTTTTATACATGGTTTTAAGTCGTTACCATAAAATACAATAGCCGATGGATGGCCTTTTGTATCCCTTTCTTCGCCCTTCGCTAACTTACACGTGTTCTCAATGTGCAGACATACAATGTTACCTTTCAGTGGCCATACTAATTATCTACGAATGTTCTACCTTTTTTGTTTATACAGAACAAAATAAACAAATAGTTGTGCCTTCTGCTTACTTGGTCAGCTTCAAATCAATTATTTTCCCACAGTTGAAGTAATAATCGTCTTTACTTTAGGGAGATTCCTTGTGCAGTTTGTTCTTTGTTGTTAGTCATTATCTTATTCGTGCTTTGCAAGTTGCTCCCGCATTGCATAGGAATGTGCATGTTCTTTCATATAGATGTGTGCTTTACAGACCTACTTCCTTTGTCTCCTTTTCTAGGCAACCTGTGTCTATAAATCCTGCACCTGTACGTCGCCGTCGCTTGGTTGTTTCTTCTGATGAAGACGAACCTGTTGTCCCTTTGGAACTGCAAGACTTGGACGTTGAACTTCCACTGCAAGAACAGGCTATTGAAAACTCTTCGACTTGTCCTGTTCCTACCGTTGACTCTACTTTGCCTTCTCCTCTTCTTGCTGGCCAAGAAGTTCTGCTACTTCCAGTGGGGAAAACTAATCCTGGGAGGGCAAAGCGAATTAGGACACCGTCTGCAAAGGCCATTGAAGCATCTGTGGATGCCTCCAAGAGGAAGCCAAAAACTCCCAAATCGTCTGCTAAGGAACCTGCTAAGAAACAACTGTTTGCTGATTGACCGTGATTCGCATCATGCGAGTGCTAATGTAACATGCTTGTGCAGTGCTGTCCCTCCCTTTCTTTTGTATAACTTTTAAAGGGAAACACTCTTTAGTGAGTAGTGCACTATGTACTTTTGCCTTTTGTGTCTACATTTGCAGCCCTTGCCAAACTTTGTGGTTTTCCATTACTGGCACCACTTCTACCAAACTGGTCTGCTATGCCATTTGACTTGTATTAGTTACCTCTTGGTCCAGGTTACCCCTTGCGTACCTGCTTTCTAACCAGCTCTATGTCGTTCATATAAAGCGACATTTAGGCATGCCCTTCTTTAAGTGGCATAGTATTGCGCCACTCTGCAACTGAACTTTATTTTGTGCTAAGGAACTGTTGTACTTTGTATCATCATTTGTTGGGTGAATTTTGCCGTTTAGCCCACATTCGCATCGCACCTGTATGTACTTCGTTAGTCACGTGTTTTGCTCTTTATTCGCAGGTGGCCACTGTCTGTTGTAAATTGCCACTTTTAGGACCAAATTGTGCACACCCTTTTCGATTGCAGGGTATTTAGGTGGTGTCTACCAGCCACACAGTAACTAGATATTTAGATTGTCCACTAATACCATGACTTTGTTTACTAGCTTCCATAGACCCAAATTATGAACTTATTTTTCTTCTATTAATTGCCATCATGCATTTATTGTTCTGACTACCCTGTTCACTAATGATGGCTTTATTACTTCTCACTTCTCTAGACTAGCCTGCTATGGTGCACACCCTTTATTAATGATGGCTTTATTGTTCTGACTACCCTGTTCACTAATGTGCACACCCTTTATTACTTTTCTTAAGAAGGATATTTCCCCCTGGAAACACCGTTTACCTGTAGACTGTCTTCTTCCATAACTGCTTTCCCATTACTGCTTCTTTTTGCTTATTCTGTCTTTGCTGTTGGTCATTGAATGCAATTCTCTGCTACATCTGCTATACTATTACCTGGTATCTGCCTTCCTCTGCAAATCTGGCAGTGTCTTTATTCCACTGTACCCGTTTAGAAGGCGTGACATGGTTAGTTTGGTCAATTTATTACTTTTATCTTACTACATTTACCATTGTGTTCCTATACCATGCTACGCTTGTGCCATAGTTCCCAGGTCCTGTTTTTTCCCTAACGTCAGTGTGTGCTCTCAGGCTACTCCCAGACAGGCTGCACTCCTGCTACCCGGTCGTTCAGCAAATAGGAAGCGTCGTCATATTGGTGTTTCCACTGAATTTGTACCTACCACGCCTCCTTCGAGAAGTTCTGTGAGGCGTCGTGTGTGCAACTTTGATAGACGGGGACGCTTGCACCCACTGCTTGACTCAGAAGGTGAACTTGACTCATCCGAACTTGACTTAAGAACTCCTGAAAACTTAACAGCCAGCTCGCAAACTCATCCTCCTGTTGCGTTGGATGGTCATTGTTCGTTGCCTAATGTGCCTCTACCACCTTCACAACAAGCAGAATTCAGTCGAGTTATCGATCATGGTTTTCCTGACTGTGAATGCCAATACTGTGGTGCACGTTCTGGTATGAAGAGCGGCTTAACAGGCATGCATCTCTTGCTCCTGTTTTCACGCTTTGTTGTCAAAAGGGTCGAGTACGCCTCCCATTCCTACAGGAAACCCTCAGTACCTTGAAGACCTCTTGGGTGTTAATGCGGTCCTATGGCAGCGCACTTCAGGGAACATATACGCTCCTATAATGCTGCTTTTTCTTTCACATCTTTTGGAGCACGCCTTGATCCGAGAGTTACACGTTCACGAGGACCTTATTCGTTTGTGATATGCGGAGAAAATTATCATCGAATGGGATCTTGCTTCCTGCTGCAGGTCAGAGACCTAAATATTCTCAGCTATACGTCTTTGACCCGCAGACCGAATTAGCAGATCGACTCTCCAATTTCTCTTCTGCTGAAAGGTCCCTGCGTCCTGATATTGTTTCTGGTTTAATGAAGCTGTTTGACGTGACAAATGAATTAGTTAAGTCTTTTAGACGAATTCAATCTGAATTGAATGATCCAGCATCAATCAATTTAAGACTGCGTATTGTTGGTGCAAGGGACACAACATCTCGACATATGAACTTCCAACTGGTTCAGAATTGGCTGGACTCATTCCTGGTGATTTCTTGCCTGATAAGGAAGAACGAGACATCATTATCGATCATCGGTCAGAGGGCCTGAAGAGGATCACAAGTGTACACCCGAAGTTTGATGCTTTGCATTTTCCAGTTCTTTTCCCATACGGAGAAGATGGATTCCATGTAACCATACCGTATGATCCTGTTCATACTCCCAAAACATTGAAAAGGAAACATGTGACTCAGAGAGAGTACTATGCTTACCGGCTTCAGCACAGAGACGACGAAGGTCAGACATTGATGCGAGGTGGGAAGGCACTTCAACATTACGTGGTTGATGCATATTCCACAATTGAACAAAACCGACTCTATTATTTGCGATCGCATCAAGAAAACCTCCGTTCTGAACTATACTATGGCCTTACAGATGCTTTCAACAGAGGTGATGTTACAGGAGATGCTGTTGGCCATGTTGTTCTGCCATCATCGCATACTGGAAGTCCTAGGTATATGAAGCAACTATACTTAGATGCAATGGCTGTTGTCCACCATCATGGCAGCCCCGACCTATTCATAACCTTTACGTGCAACTCCCAGTGGCCAGAAATAACAGAATCTTTCCGCGCTGTCTGTGGTGCACGCAGCGAACTAAAACCAGAGATTGTTGCTAGGGTCTTTCGCATGAAACTGAATGCACTGGAAGATGAATTAACACGAGGCCATTTTTTTGGTCAAACAGTGGCAGGTTTGTTCGGTTGCCTTCTGTCTTACTTCCTTTTACAATTGCCTGTTATCAATTCTCCTTTTCCTGTTACTCTAAACTTCCTCACTTACCTCATGTTTTGTGCTCTAGCATAAATGACACATTTCGTTGCCTTATAATTCCAGGTATCAAAACCGTCGAGTTTCAGAAACGGGGTTTGCCCCATGTTCATATACTTTTATGGTTGGATGCAAAGAATAAGCTACGACAAGTTTCTGATATTGATGCAACTGTTAGTGCTGAACTGCCAGATCCATTACTAGATCCAATTGGGTATGATGCTGTGACAAAGTTTATGCTGCATGGTCCGTGTGGTCAAGATAATCCGACCAATGTTTGCATGAAAGAAGGATCGTGTTCAAAGTATTTTCCAAAACCGTTTAATTCAGAAACTACAACGGACCAGTTTGGCTATACAGTCTATCGCCGTCGCGATACAGGTATAACAGCAGTGAAAGGTACAGCTATACTAGACAACCGGTTTATCGTTCCATATAATCGGAATTTACTTGTGCTGTTTCAAGCTCATATCAATGTCGAGGTCTGTCATCAAGGCCGCTTGATTAAATATTTGTTTAAGTACATTACAAAAGGGCCTGATAGATCCATGGTTCTTGCTGAAACTGCTGGCTTGTCTGTGTCTGATTCTGCTACCCCAAACCATATCCCTCCATTGGACGAAATTAAACAGTTTCTTGATTGTAGAAGTCTGTCTTCATATGAGGCAGCGTGGCGGATCTTTGAATTCCCTGTTCATGAACGAACACCGCCGGTTCAGCGGTTGTGCGTTCATCTTGAAGGGAGACATTATGTTCCTTATAGGAAGAAACAACGGCTGTCTCGAATACTTGCCCGCGATTCTGTTTCAGAGACAACATTGACACAATGGTTTTACCTTAACCAACGAGATCCAACTGCAAGGGATCTACTTTATGCCGAGACTCCGAATCGTTATATATGGAATGTGAAAAAAAAAAATGGGCTCCGCGGAAAAGAGGGTTCTCAATTGGAAGAATTGTCTATATCCATCCAGGTTGTGGTGATACATTTTATCTCAGACAACTTCTTACCAAAGTTCGTGGGTCAGTTAGTTATGCAGATCTTCGGACAGTCCATGGATTCCCATGTAGAACATATCAAGATGCGTGCCAGCGCCTTGGTCTTTTGTCTAACGATGATGAATGGTTACTTGTGATTAAAGAAGTCAGCCAATGGGGCATGTGCCGCTTGTTACGATACCTCTTTGTGTCCATGCTGATGTTCTGTGAACTATCAAACCCACTGCAGCTTTTCAATCAGACATGGGAATTGCTTTGCGAAGACATCACATATAGGTGCCAACGAGACGTTTGCTTCAACAACAACCTCATACCAACTGAATTGCCCAAAAATAAATTGTTGTGGGAATTGCAGCACATGTTACATGCTTATTCAGCCACGTTATCTCATTTTAACCTTCCCTTGCCAACAGATGATCACCCACAAACTGATCCCTTGCTTCAGTTTGGAACTGATTCACATCCTGGTACTTTAGCTGCTGTGGATTCCCCACCTCCTGTAGTTGGTGATCTTAACAGAAAGCAACTTGAAGCTTTTCATTGTGTAATGGAATCTGTTATGTCTCCAACAGAAGACTCGCCTACATTCTACTTTCTGTATGGTCATGGAGGAACAGGCAAGACTTTTCTCTACAAAACTATTCTTGCGCAACTTAAAGAAGCTGGAAAAATAGTTTTGGTTGTTGCTTCTTCAGGAATTGCAGCAACATTACTTCCTGATGCAAGTACAGCTCACTCTCGGTTTAAAATACCACTGGAAATCGATCATGGTTCTTCATGTAATATCAAGAAAGGTACGCCATTGGCTCAATTGATCATTAATGCATCGCTTATAATATGGGATGAAGCCCCAATGGTTCACAGATTGTCTTTTGAGGCAGTAAACAGAGCTTTTTGTGATATTATGGATGTTCCGTTTGGTGGTGCACACTATAAACCGTTTGGTGGCAAAGTTGTTCTTCTTGGAGGCGATTTTCGTCAAACGCTTCCAATAGTAGCTGATGCTGGCAGAGAAGAGAGTATTGATTCATCTCTGACCTGTTCCTTTTTGTGGCAACATTGCACTGTGTTGCACTTAACTGAAAATATGGGTGGTTGCTTCCCGGGAGAGTCAAAGGTCAACTTTTGGTGGCATGCCCTTTACCGAATGGACTCTTGCTGTGGGAAATGGGAATGTGCCAGGAAAATCATTTCCTTCTAACCAATCTACTGATTGGATAGAGATTCCGGAATCATTACTGCTTCCTTCTTCAGGAAATCCCATCCATACGATTACGTCTACAGTCTATCCTGACTTTGCTCAACGGTTCCATAATGTATCGTACCTCACTGAAAGATCCATTATCACACCGACCAATGCAAATGTCACAGAGATCAATTCTCATATGTTAGCTCTGATTCCGGGAATGCCACGCACATATTTTAGTGGTGACAGTCTTCATACAGATGCAAGCGATCCAGACCGACTCGAAGCTGAATATCCCACTGAATTCCTTAATTCCTTGTCCTTCAATGGCTGCCCTGAACATCAGATTGATCTCAAGGTATTTGCTCCAATTATGCTGTTGAGGAATCTAAACCCATCCATTGGTCTTTGTAATGGTACACGCTTAATGGTGCTCTATTTGGGCCATTATGTGATAAAAGGAATGATAATGGGGGGTACATTCAATGGTAAGACTGTGGCAATTCCAAGAATTGTCCTTAGTGTCAATGATTATCGTTGGCCATTTGTTCTTAAGCGCCGGCAGTTTCCAGTACGATTGTGCTACGCCATGACAATCAACAAAAGCCAGGGCCAGACATTGCAAAATGTTGGTGTGTATCTGCCGAAGCCAGTGTTCAGCCATGGCCAACTTTATGTCGCTGTTTCTAGAGTTAGAACACCAGATGGACTTAGGTTCCTTATTATGAATGAAGATGGCGTGCCTTCCAACTGTACCCGAAATATTGTTTACCAGGAAGCATTCGTTGACCTTCAGACCCCATCTTCCTAACTAGAGGTATTCCTTTCAATCTGGTACATTGAATCTTTTGTAGATTGCTTGCTCAGCATCCTCCTGGAACTGAAATGTATCTTCTAACGTTCATATTCGTTGCTGCCTTTATCTTTCACAGGTCTGGTGCGGATCTCTCGAACCAAAGAATCCCATGTTGCTGTTCGTTTTTGGGTTGTGGCCTCTATCTTATAAAGGCAAAACAAGTGTTTCGTTTCCAGGGATTCAAATTACCAGTTCGCAGAGGGTTTGTCGGATGGGTACTTTAGGCAATCCACGTTTAAATAAACCTGTTGCGTTTCACCTCCAACACATTCTGCCGGTGGACCGGGACAGTTTTTAATATAGTCGGGCCGGCCTGTTGCCCCCTGAAGTATCCAGCCCAAACTTTTTCCCCTTGACGTATCCGGCCCAAACTCTTCTCCCTTGACGTAGTTGGCCCAAGGACTGCTGGTTAAATGTTTCCATCGGAATCTGACGGAAACCATATTCAGCTGCCGCGATGCTATCTTTTAGCTGGAAAGATGCCCTTATTTCCTATGTGGCTCATGCAGTAATCGGGCCAGAGTTGTTTGCAAAACCCATGGCAAATGACTACACACAGCCGGGCTAATACATTTCAAATGCATCTAACTAAATTGGCCCTGTGGGGGGTTTTCCCTTTTGTTTGGGCGGCTACCTAAATGGTCTGCCAGCGCGTTCCAACTCTAAACTCTAGAATACACTAATTTACAAGGAATTTACTAAAGAGCAAGGAATGTGACAGTTAACAAAGAACACAATTATATGATCCTCAAAATATGGTCACATGAAGGACCACCGCAAAAGGATAATACCCTTTCAAAAAAATGTGCCCCACATATTCACTACGCGGTTAGATAATTCGAAACTAAAGTGAGGTCGACCATTACTAACATTAATCCGATTAGCCTAATACTACCCTACGCTACTTAGTCTAAAATCGGGAACAACTTAACCAAAAAGACATTAAGACGATTCTCCACGTTGTTCCAAGGTCCGAATGTCAGCAAAGCACTATATGGGCCCTCACCAATCCTGTTGAGTAGTGGAATGTACTCCATATCTTCCATCTCATCAGGACCAACAGCAGCAGACATGACTCGCCGTAAGTAAGTTGATGGACATACGAGCTCAATACCGGTGGTAAAATCTTCAATTGTCACGTGCAACATGTATATGCCGGAGTCGGCATTCCAAGATCTCCTCACTTCTTTGACCCACCCATTCAAAATGTATGACTTGCCCTGGTACAATACAAAACAAAAGGAATTCAAAACAAGACCCCATTAGATGCAAATTCTTTAGAGGAAATATAGCTTCCGGCTAGATAAAATATATGTTATCTGATTCACCTGATTAGCAACATCCAATTGCATAGGGATAAGTTCATCCGTTTCTATATGGTCCCAAATTCGTACGGCAACTTCATATCGCAAATTTGAAACGAAGTCTCCCATGGAAAAGAACCTATAATTTAAATTAGTAGCAATATTAGCAACTCTATCAACAAATGTTAGAGCTATACAACTAATCAACTAAATATGTAAACCCGAATGTGCACAAACAATAGCAACACAATACATGAATGTGTCACTACAAGCATACAAAGTTTCCTTGGAGTATCGAACTAAAAAAAACAAACTATTCTGAATGATAACATTGTATTAGCTCTGGAAAAACCTAATTTGAAGGCCGGCAAACGAATGTATTGATGAGCGGTCTGGAAAAAGTGGCATAAATTCTTGATGAGAGGAAAGGGAAGTTTTTGCCGAGGTAGGGTTTTAGAGATTACCTTGTAGAGATGCTGAGGTAGGACTAACGTCGATCAGGCAGAGAGAAGGCCTGGAAAATGATTGCATGCACTGGAATGGGTTCACAGTTGCTTTGGTGGCCGGAGAGTGAGCAGAGCAGAAAAAAGCGTCAGGGAAAAAGGGAGGTGAAACGTCCTAGGATGGGTTTTAATGCGGTCAGATTTGAACACTTACCTCCTGGAAATGTAGAGATGGTACTAATATCGGTCAGTCAGGCAGCCCTGGATCATGAGTGCATGCAATAGCTTGGATGGCCTGATTTCCTTCTCGGCGGCGAATAAACAGTACCGTCGTGCTTCGGTGGCGTTGTTGAAGTCCACGCGAGTGGTGACTGGACGCTAGGTTGTTCGCCGAGGGAGAATAAGCGAACCGTATGGAATATGTCGGGGTTTGCGGCGGGAGCGGGAATCAGGAGAAGCAGAAGATGGCGGGTTGGCGATGTGGATGGTCAGGTTTCTGTGGAGGGCCTGGAGGGTAGGTGAGAGCGATGGAGGAGGGAAAGGAAGAAGGGAGTTAAACCGTCTTCGGGTGGGTGGGAGGTTTTTATTGTTTAGCTTTATTTTAGTTTTTATATTTGCTTGATCGAAACGTGGACATGACTGTCCATTTGGTTTGAATTTTTTGGCCTTCAACCAAACACAACTCAATTGGAAAGCAAATTTTTCGTTTGGTTTTTTTTAAACCAATAAGCAACTTAATGCCTTTGCCTTGGTTAAAACTGAAAAAACAATAGAACCCATGAATAATACATTATTCATCCGCAAGGTTGTTCTTTTGAAAAAACAAAAAATCCCCTTTTGCCACGCATACCAACCAATAATTTGTGCTGCCTATACAGATATGTGCTTGTCAAGTCATAATAAATAAATGAACACCTAACTCTTCTTTTTTATTCAATGATACGAGTGATTAATTGCCTAACAAATTCGCTACTTCAAAATGGTATTCATTTATTTAAAAAAGCAGCCAACCCTAGCGATGCATTGTTAATTGATTCATGTTTATGAGGAAATGACAACCTAATTTCAACTCCTCCTCACAACCAACAACCCGCTACTAAAAGGGATCGTCTTAAGCAACATAGTCTTGCGACTCATTTGGTAGTACATTAAATCAATTTGAAGGTCTTACAACATCATACTAATTTCATCTGTGTATTTCACTTGCATGAATACTCACCATTCAAGCACAAGTGCACATATTGATCGCTCGAGTTCCAAAAAACCTTTACTCTGAGAAAAACGTCATTGGGATGGATGTCTTGCACTATCCCGATTAAATCTTCCCGTGTGTTAAATGTACATTACCGAAATAGAATTCCCTGTTATTATAGTTTAATTGATCAATAAAAAACAAATGCTCAATGAAGTGGCAGAAATGTGCCACACCCCATTCCACTCTCCCAAACTTTTATTGCCGCCAGTGTAATGGGAACAGTTCAGTTTAGGATATGTGGTTTTTTCCTGTACACTTTTCTAAGGTAGATAGCTACATATATGGACCCATTCTACATAACCAAGTGAAACAACTATTTCGCAAGGGCCTGTTAGACATGACAGCCCATTTATAGCCCACAACAAGAACTCATACGTCACTGTCGTTTCCCCTAATCAACCGTGGAGGAGATTTCGGCCCACATGGTTTTTTTGTGGTCCTTGGACACTGACAGTCGTTTTTACTCAGCCTGAACAACCACCTACTTCCTTTCGTGTATAAGGAACTCTGGATTTCTAATTCAATAAGTGCTATGCAAACTTCAGTTCGCCTGAACTTTATTTCCATCCTGCGCTGCATCGTCAACTCGACGCAAACGGTTTGTACTTATCTCTCTTTTACTTGCAGTTTGGTATACCATGCATAGTGTTCCGCTTTTATTGTCTGAACTCATTATCCTTGTGCTTGGGGGAAACATCGCCGCATGTGAAATTAGGGTTTGCCTTGAAATCCCGGCATTCCTTGGCCTCTCAGTTCACCGCAGTTTATGCTCTCTGTCGCCTGGGCCAAAGTTTCACACAATTCAATGGACCTCAATTGTACCCTACGAAGTTCCCCAGAAGGTTGGACTCCTCACACTCTAATCATTTACATGTCGGCACTGTTATTTATACAGGGGGGAAACAATCGGCCAGTTCTTTTATTTTCCAGTGCATGGATACGGTCGTTGCTGTTGCTGTCAGTAGTTGAATGGCGTGTACTTCCTTTTTGAAATTTCAGACCTAATCAGTACGTCAACTACAGTTTGGGACCTCAAAGGAAAAATGGTAGCTGGTCACATTGTACTGCGCTTGATTCATATCTGGCTATCTGATGAATACATGGGAACGGAGAGCAACCAATTCATGTATACTTTATGGGTTGATGTGGAGGTTGGCATATTCGATTTTCAAGTTAATTCCATGTTACTTATTATGCCAAACTGATACTCATGATATGGTTCTATTCTTTCATAGGAATCTTTAATTGAGGGAGTCACCGACAGAATTGATATGGCTAATATCGAACCACTTCTCGAGGTGGGCCTGCTCTACGTACTGGATGAAGTACCACTAACCGTGGCAAGAAGTACTCAAAGAACTGCAACTGGTAATTTACGCCTTTGCCTTCGGACAGGACTATCATGCAGGAACCTCGATGAAAATCAAATAAAGAAGCGGTTCCCGGTTGATGGATTTAAGAACACAGAATTTGAAGAACTTTACGGGATGGCCTTGGACCCAACGAACTTGGCAGGTAAGGTTTGCCTGCGTGATCAATTTTTCCTCCAAATATTGTTCTGATACTAGGGTCCTTGAACGTTTCCAGATCTCACAGGTCGTGTTTTAGCGATATCAGAACCAGTATACAATAGTGATAGCACTACCTTCATGATGATCCAAATAGAAAACACCAGGTTAATGTTTATAGTCCTTCCTTTTACATTCGAACTTGTGAGAACTACACTAACACTCTCTGCATTCTATCAGGAAGCAAACTGTTGTGATCAATTACACTGCTCCCTACGATGATTTCTACTATTGGGCTGAAGCCGCTGAACTCAAATATCCGGTGGTCGCGACCTTCACGAGCATTTTTGTTGCTCAGCCTGAACCGAGATGTGCGCCTCTTAATCTCTCTATTCGTTGTTATGCCTTTTACACAAATCTGTGCTGAAATACAATTTACCTGTGTAGATCAATTGGTTTTAACCAGCACAAAGGCAACCCGTACAATTAATGGTTCGTATTCACATCGTCACAGGACATTGATGAACAGGTTAGCTGTGCCTTACCTGTTTATCTCAAATTGTGTTGTATCGATATAGACACAAAGGCGCACTAATTCTTTGCGCCGCAGCTTTTTACATGACCACAGGCCAATTACAGTCCTTCAGGAGGCAGCGGTTCCCAATTACAAACCTTTCAGGCACCCTCTGCCGACTGCAGTCACACTCACCAGAATGATTCGACTGCTTGCGGCTGATACACTCAATTTTGAGGTAGATGTAGTATAGCCACGCTTACGTGCTCTCAAATACATATTTACAACCTTTCTTGCTTTTGTGCAGGCGCGCTACTGGTGTTTGGCAAAAATTGTTGCTGTTACTTTGGACCAATGCTTTATTAAGAATGAACACGGTTCTCTAAGGTCAGACATATAAGTCTCTTCCAAATGTTCTTTCCTTTCAAATGTTACAAGTTTTTCTCATGGTCAAACAGGTACGATGCATTTGTGTCGTGTAGTGATTTGGTCAGGACAGAAATCGTTAAATTCGATCACGATGCAATGGTTCAACTGCTCAGATTGCCGGTCGATGAGTTTAGTGTGCTACAATTTCCTGAGAAAGAAACTATTGTTAAAGATGTTGAAGGCAAGTACTTTACTCTAGAACTACGGATTGCTAGAGCGTTCCATGTCACCAACCATATCTCTGTTGCGACGATCTGGAACCCTCTTTGTATAAATGTGGTTTAGTGGCACCCAGGCAAATTCTGCCCTCTGTTCAGTATTGTTAGACGATCTGTTTTTTCCTAAGCCCGTCCCTTTCCACAATCAAACGTGTACACTACATCTGCGTGCAGTACCTTCACTTGCGCTCCTCAGCTATATGTTTAGCCTGGTCTATGTTATCCATTAAACATAATCTGCCCCCATCTTGCCGTTGATCTCTGCCTGGCTGGTTGTTTATGCTTTCAATATAGGGAACATTTTGCAACTATGCAATATGTATTGTTCGTCCTAATTCAAACCGTTTTAGATGTCCTGCCAGAGTGCAGCTTGATTATAATGGGGGTCCAAAAAAGTAAGCGAACGTGGTGACGCAGAGAGGCCTTTCCTTTTATGTGTTATTTTACATAGCAGTTCAGTCGAGCTGACCTAATCAAATATAGGGCCCGTCGACGCGGGGCTATGCAGGACATGCTGTGCATGTAATTACATCTGGCCCACTTTGTCATGGTTAGGCCCACTTGTTTAAAGGGGCCCGGTACGGTTTCTATTAGCTTCTCTAGGGTATTCTCTGTCCTTAATCTTCCTCTCGCAAAGAATCGGCCGCCGCAGCGAACAGAGTTTCCAGTCATGGGCGAAACAATACAGATCAATCAGCTTGACCTTGGATACACGGACGAACTGCTTCAGGTTCGACATCTGCATACATGGCAGGAGCCGCTGTCGGGGCATGATATAGATCATCATCTTCTACTTGATAAGCAGGTATTTCGTTTGCACTTCTATTTATATCTATCGGAATCTATTTGTCCTTACATTGGCTGATTTCTACATTATGACACACCCAGGGAATATTGATTGTTGCGACGTCGGATCCTGTCGCACCCCAATTAAGTCAGCCAGTTTTTAGCCCGGGCAAAATTTACATGATATCTTCCTTCTTCGTTACCCCTGCAAGAATGATGGGCCGTTGTTGTTCACATAATTCCGAACTTCGTTTTACAAACATCAGTAGCTTCCGGTCTGTTCCTGAACCCCCACCGTCCGATTACCACCCAACCGACATGGCAGAACCAGTCCCTTTCTTTGACTTATACATGCGTGCACTTGCCAAACAGGAGAGATCAGGTTATCCAGTCGCCATATACATACACCATTCATTTGTTTTGTCTCGTGTTATTCCTGTAACCCTTCAGCGATTCATTATTATTACCCAGACATAATGGGCCGCATAGTCGCCATCTCCAAACCCTACATGGATACACCAGGCGATGTAATGTCGATGCACCAGCTCATTATCCTGGAAGATAATTGGCATGTATTCAGTCTTCATAAGTTTTTTGCTCCCCGAATGATGTGTGTTGCTTAGATGTGCTTCTTTGCTTTTACATGCAGCAATAGACAGATTTTAACCCAAATCGTCGACCACTTGATCATGCATTCGCTTGAGGCATTGGTTGTTAGCCAAGAGCGAAACGGGCCTGTCATTGCAACTATGACTTCTATGGTCGGCCACTGTTCAGATGGTAAGATTTGTGCCAACACAACATGCCGCCGCTTTGTCTGTCCCTCAGTTCTTCATTCTTTTGGAATCAGGGAAAAATATTTACAAGAATACATGCAGTACAAGAGTCATTGTTGACCAAACCTTACGAATGCATAGGCCCAGCTTTTACAGGTTTGCATCCTTTTACAAAAACCCAGTATTATTTTAAATCATATCTTGCATACATTGTTCGCCTTTCGTTTCGATGCAGACATTCGAGTTCGAATATGCCGATCTTCTACATTAGTCAATGGCGCGGCAATGACATTGTCAGACCGGTCCAACGACATGGTCCATGCCACTCGATAGCAGACTTACTTTTCCTGTTGGCTGAGGATGATGCGCTGCACACTGCGCCTCTCAACAGTGTATTTTGCCTTAACTTTTACCAGGATTCACATACTACTTATATTACACACCCCTAATCCTTCTTTGTTCTTTATCTGTAGGCAACATTTAGGTGTTTGGCGACAGTTCAGAAAATCAATCACCAATCTGGATTCTTTACTTGGTTGTGCCCTGAATGCTCACCACAAAAACATCAATTGTCCCCGAATGATGTCTGTTCTAATTGCTCTGCATCCATTGCTCATGATGACAGGATTAAAAGGTACGCACATAAAAGTAATAGTATACTTAGACCGATAGAATCATCAAATTGACTCAGATTTCTCATACAACCATAAATAGTTTCTATATCTCAGCCGACGTCTGTGACGAGACATTTAAGACTTCATTCTTGATTAGTCATGAAGCAGCTTCTGCATTACTGCAAACATTTCCTCTATGGGACCTTGAAGACGCAGATGTTCGCCGTCTCCTCCAGCCTGTCCTTTACCGCACTTATACATTTGAGATCAAAATGTTGCCTTGCTGTAAGGATAGGCATGAACGCTTTGAAGTTGTTGCAGTCTGGCATCGTCATGCTGCAGGTGTTCAGGATTGGTTTTAAGCGTCTTAGAAATAAGGATTCAGGGTTAGCATTTAGTTTTGTAAAATAGATTTCGTTTCAATGTCTTTGTGTTCCTTAGATTTGCTTTGCGAAAGCCCTTCGCTGTATTCTCGCCACCAAGACTCCAGGATGTTACCTCTTCGATGTCATTGTAATGAACACAGATAGTCTCGCCATTTTGTACGGGGTCCTTCCTATCGCAACTCTACCTCGGACCCAATGTGACTAAATAATGTGCTTGCTCGCAGACAACAAAAAAACAGGTCCATCACTTGACAGCCTATCGATACATAGAGAGTTTGACCACCAAACTAGCTCTATAGTCTCTGGACCCATTTGATCATTAAGAAAGTCCACTCTAAAACCAAATTATGCAACTGCACGGCTTCCAAACCTAAGGCTCTTTATTAATGCCTGCAAATATGTGACTGATTTGTACACGGATGAGAGGAGATTTAACATGGACAGAGAGTACTCAGTGTTGCCCCAGCAACCTTTAAAAACAAGAAGGAACAAGACCCTAATTACTTGCCCAGTTTGTAATAAGTCCAGTTATGAATAGGTTATCGAAAACACCCGCTAGCATTATAACTGGGCCAATTTAAACCATGATGGATATACTTTCTAGATACATTCTTCCGCCCCAGTTGGGTCGACAGAAATGCACAACTTACCAATTCGGCCCACCAATTATGCATGATGCAGTTTTGTAAACATACCATAACCGATTGGCCCGGCCCAATAGCTTTCTCCATCAAACCCTTCCACTTTGTCTCCTAAAATAAACTGCCTATCTTTCTGTCGTTCAGATCACCCTTTGTTCGTAACAAAAAACCCTAAGTTATAAAATCGGCCAGAGAAACGCTGCCAGTCCCCCAGCGTCAGCATCTGCCCACACTTTCGCGTTGACTGTGAGTTCGATATTGTTGTTAATGGTCTTTCATTCCCTGTGTTTCGGTTTTTGCTAGCCGTTCTTCTGTACCCTTTGCCGGCAAAAGTTCTACTGACCTATTTTTGGATTAACGGGGGACTCTAAAAGTGTGTCGGTGAGGTTTTGAATAATCGACTTGGAAAGGGACATATGCATGAAACGAATGTCCTTCTAAACTAGACTATTTGTTGTTCTGCCGCTAAATGTCGACAGGTCTCCAAATAGCGAGCAACACATGCTCTTTGTTGGTGCAATAACCTGTTCTTTTTTACTGTTATTTCTGATAGCTTTCACATTTATTCTGGTAATCATATTTCTTCCCGCAGCTATAGAAAGCAAGTTCGTCCTGCACCCAAGACATTCCTGCCCACTGAATTCTGTTTTTTGGCAAACACAGAGAGCGAAATGTTGCCACCGGACCCACATGGTATTTTCCCATTGCTGAACAATAGCCTTTTCTCCGTATGCTTTTATGTGTTGTCATGCAGTTTCGCTTTGTTTTAGATGTCATGCAGCAATCCACAATATTCCGTGAACTCCATCTGGGAACCAACAACATTTTCCTCATGGCACGCCTACTGAACATCTGGACAGAATGTGACCCCTGTGAAACTACATCTGCTACCTCTATACAAATGCTTTGGCTAGACAAAGAGGTACGTCTATAAAAAACAAAACTACTTCCTGCTTATACTTTAAACATAGAATGTTTAGTGAACACATGTTTCCAACATTGTAACTGCTATAGGGACAGCTTATGGAAGCTGTTGTGCGATGTGGGAACTCTCCTGACATGTGTTCAGACATGAACCTTGGTTGTCTCTACACCATGATAAACCCAACTGTGATACCGGCTAAATCTGAACGTCGAATTGCACCTTCCACTTTGAGATTGTCCTTCACAAATAGAGGTGCGTTTGAAGGAATCCATGAATATCGCAGCACCATGAATTTTCCAGATGACTGTGCCCATCAAGTCCTTTGTGATTACAGTGTTTCTCCTGCAAGTCTCCCACTCTGTTACTCAGGTATTTCTTCTTCGTGCTTAACCAACTGAACACAGCATCCTGCATCTTAAATTGATGCACAAAATATTTTTTTCCCCTAAATATAATATTTACAGACCACATGGAACCAAATAACTCAACCAGATTCATGCTTCAGAAATCACAGGATGCGTGACGCACATAACAGAACCACTTAGGGTCAATTCTGATACATTTATGTTCCAAATCTATCTGGAAGACATGAGGTATGCTTCGAAATCAGTTTATGTTTTATACGTTTGAATGGAAATTGGTCTGTATTAACACTCATTAGTTGTCTTCCAACTTCATAGTGGCAATAAAGGACTTGTGAGCTACATCGGAACGCGGATTAAACAATTCATTCATAGTGCTGATGGAACCGAGGTGCATTATCCTCTGATTATTACAGCAACAGGCCTCACCCGAAATGTCCACGAATTCACCCATATTCCGCCGTTTTGTTTCGTGACATCTCCTGGGACCCGTCTCATTGTGCAACCATACAATGAAACGACACATCTTTTAATGAACAGGTATGCTGTACTATTTGCATCTTTCTTTTCATTATATGCATCTTCTTCTACCAGTTAGCTAATTGAACACAACAAACCTACTAGGTTCTTTCATAACAGATTGCCAGTGGACATCATTGACTACAGCTCGAAGGAACGCCTTGGATACCTTCGGCGCAAGATTCCTCCCAGAATTTCACTGCTGGAATTGAAAACCAAAGTTCCATTAGGAGAAATGGAAACTGAGGTGACTTTCCTTACCTTCTTTCTGCAACTGTAGATTGTTAAGCAAGTATATATGAAAATTATCAAGCATCCTCAGGTGACCTTCCAACAAAATAAATGTTTTAGTTACTCACAAAAACTGGATTTGACAATTTTCCTAATTCAATCCGTGTGACAGATACTCTATCGATGCAAATTGAAGATACTTAAGTTCCATCTTGGTTCTGAGACCTGCAAAACGTTTCCTGAAGACACTGAGTATTTCCAAATTACAACTACTTTTCTTTTCCTTATTGTTAAGTAACAATTCATTGCTACCACATCTCTAATCTACGTATACGTTTAGATTGTACTACGAATTGCAGGCTGAATGCGAATCAGGAAATCACACCGCAACAATAGTTCTGAATCATCAACCTTCTCTTGCTCTAATCCGTATGCCACCGCTCGAGTTCCAAATGATGCCATATGACGAGAGAGTTGAGTTGCTCAAAACATTCTGCAATGTTCAGCTAATGGCAGAACTGTACATCGTGGGATCAGAAGATTCAGATGAACCACACATCCGCATGTTTGCGATTTGGGATTCAAAAGCATTTCAGCCATTGCGAGAACTTAAATTGCGCATCTGACCGAAGCCTTACGTTGCAGTCAAAGAAGGTACATTCCTTCCTACTTTTGTTTTGCATTCAGTGGAACATTAGTGCTCGTGGGCACAACCATTTTTTGCGCACTAATAAATACCCACATGTCTGTTCTTATTGCAGCTCTTAGGACTAAGGAACGAATTGGGTTGTTGGCTGAGGAAGGATCAAAGTAAGGCAGGCCCAGAAGACATGGATTGCAACATTATTAGTTAATTCGATATTTTGAGAATTGGAATAGTCCATCTTTATTTCCATTCTGAACATAAACTGTTCTGGTACGTTGTGTATGGTAGCTACCCTTTAAGCTCAACCATCCAAATAGTTCAGATCTAAACAATGTACTTGGCAATGCACGTTCGTATTTTATTCGTCTTAGTTATGCCCTTTCTGCAGTTCCTTTGTTGTACATGTGTTTGAGTGTTCTGTCTTCACTCTTGTGTCGTTACTGTTCTGTTATATTAGATCTCAAGATCATTACAGATATCAATAACCACCCCTGATTCGCTATCTACAGTGTACTATGTTCCTAATGTAACCTCCTGTAATTCGACTAAAATCGGTCATTCCCTTCTAGCCTCCAGTGTTAGTATGTTTCCCCCGTTTGCTGTACTGTTGCCTCAGTTGAAAAGTAATAGATTCCCTTCACACCACTTGTCTTTTAGGCCTTTCTTCTACGACCATTTTTATTGTATTTTGAATCATTTTGGGCCGCAGAAACACTGAACAGTTCGAGAGAAAGTTTATGTCTTTTGTTGTTTTATTCAACGTTTAGGAAGATCCCTGCTCTTATCTCACTTTTCATCCTCTCTCATCAACTTTACTCTTCTTCCGCTATTTCCTCACTAAAATCCTGAATCAGCACACTGTTCCTGTTCAACCTTCCTTCTGGTGTCATCCGGTTCGATCTCCGTCCCCAATTTCCTCACAAAAGAGACATGCTTCCGCAAAAGCTGCTTCGGGATTTGAATGGAACTGAAGGGCCAGAAGCTGCTCTCAAGATACGCCTCTTGCATGTTTGGGGTGATTGCAATTCAGAAAATCCATCCATTCTCTCACAGTTTTGCAGTCTTTGGACCGATTCCAAGGTAATATAGCATTTCCTTAAACGTTTTTTTTTGCAGTTACCAGTGCAAATTGTGCTCTTCGGTCATTTCTCTTGCTTCGCCTCCTCCCTGTTTAACAGGGAACCTTAATCCAGGCCATCGCGACACCACATTTAGGTCACCGATTTGGCCCATACCTGCAACTAGGGTGTGTCTACTTAGTTACTGGATTCCAGCTGGCAAAACCACAGCCACTGTGCCGCCCTTGCTCCCATAGATTTAGTTTGGTCCTTTCTCAGGGAACCATATTTGAGGATGTAACCATGTTGTCACCGGGTTTCTGTGCTGATTCATTTGAGTTTTTACACTTCAGTTCCTTGCACGGCTTACCTCGCTCAACAAACCAGCTCATAGGTTCACCTGGCAATTACTGTAATCTCATCACATATACTTGACTTGGTTTTTTGCACTAATGAATTGACGCTCTTGTAACACCTCTCCAAATGTAGATGTTGTTGGCAGAGTTGTTTCTGTGAGCGGGTTATCCTGTTCGGCAACATCCACTGGTGCTATTATTAGGCGGAAACTGGTCATACAAAACGAAAGGTTTTCAATGCAATGCGATTGTGTACCTTTCCATTTGTATTTGATTAACCGTAATTCCAATCATCTCCGTCTAGCCTGCACTTGACTATTGCAGAAATAAACGTGTTAACATCACCATATGTGGCGATGTTGCTCGATCACTAGATGGAGAAGAACTAGCATACCTTAGCCGCATGGGATCTGTTATACTTGGTGTATGCAGTCTTCAAGTTACTGACGCCACACCAGGTTTACACTGCACCTTTATCCCTCACAGTTAATGCTATTGCTAATCCATTCTACGACGACTCACATCTCCTTTCCTACCTTTACCAAAGGCGGCATTTTTTTAACCAGCACCTCCGCTACACGGTTTGTTTTGGAGCCATCTTCTGCATTGGCAAATGTTTTGCGTGCTACGTAAGTCTCTTACAAGATGCCGCTTTTAGTAGTTGACTTTCCGTTTATCTCATATACTTTCGAAATTGTAGTGCTACTGGTGGTACAGATACGATCCGCTATTATCCTCCATGCTTTTCCACTTATTTTGAAGAGGAAATGTTTCGAGCTGACAGTACCAAGACAATTATGGACCTCATCCGCCTTTCCAGAAATCCAATGGTTGACGTGCGTTCTTTTGTCATAACTTTTACTGTCACAGCACTGTATCTTATTACTTCATGGCAGGTTAAAGCATAATCTGCACTATTAATGTAGCCAGCCATTATTTTCATGCTTCAAAATTTATTCTGCCTCACCACTAGATGGATCTGTTTTTCCAGTCCCTTTTGCCAGTAAACTAACAAATTTCTTGCCTGCTTAGCTACACTTTCTCACCAGTTTTGTTTACCTACAGGCTACCCAGTACTATTGTTTGGCGCAAGTCCTCTCCACTGAGGCTTCAAGATCATGGTTCTACTTAGGATGTGCCTTTTGCTTTAAGACAGCTAGGGAATTTCCTGGCACTGGTGATTTTTTTTGTGAAGAACATGGCCAACTAAAGGCTGAAGAAACCGAACATTGGTTAGTTTAAAATCCACCTTTTCCCCATCAGTCAAGTGGGCACGCCCAATTCACCCCTGAAATTTTAATACATTTTTACAGCTACAAAATTCATTTGGCTGTCGGAGACACTACTGGTTCGGCGTGCTTCGTCGCACTTGGAAAGACCGCTGAATCTTTGCTTGGAGTTACAGCAAACGAACTATTGTTGCAGCATCCCCACCGCCATGGCCATTTCCCTCCGCCAATTGTGGCCATGAATGGCTGTTGGTTTTCGTTTTGTGTGCAACTCCCTAAACCTGGAAATCTGGCTCAGACTCCTCTGGAGTTTACTATACTTTCTGCATTCGACCGCAGCCAGCTCTAACAATAAACTAATGAAAACGTCAACGCTTGCGCAGAAAGTCATTGTGCTCGACCGTTGTCTTACCTATATTATGCCAGTATTTAGCAATATTTGCACTTCAACATCAACAGACTTATGTATCCGCGATGTACGTACAAACTATTCACATGCACAATGACTCCGCTCTTTCGCTTACAACTCTCCATTCCCACAATATAGTCTCCCCGCCGCAGAGCGCGGGCTTCTTTACTAGTTATTAGTAGTAATTCAAGAAGAACTACCACTTTGGATCAAGACACAAAGAGGGAGATTAGTATAATAGTGAATAATATATAGTCTACTCTCTTTCTTTTTTTTTTTTATGAAGAATATATAGTCTACTCTTCTTCTTGGGTGGTGGTATCTATTATCTTCTCTCTCTCTCTTTGTGGAAGATGAAAGGCCCAAAGCAAAGCAACAGATTAGAAATGCAAGTGGTGGGGAATTAGAACACTGGAATTTGGGAAAAGGGGGATTCATGAACCAGAAGAAGAGAACTTTCAATTTTGAGGGCAGAGGAAGAAGAAAACCACCTTCTTAATCCCTCTACTAATCCTAAAACTATACTAGTATACTCACTACTAATGAATGTTAATGTCCTTCCTTTCCTTCACACACATATTCCTTGAGTCAACTCCACGCCTTCTTTCCTCTCTTTTCCCTTCATTATTATCTTTCCTCTCTTAATCCCTCCCCTTAATTACTCTTTCTCACATTTCTTTTCCTCTGGCTACCTTCCTTTTCCCTTCCTCCCTCCCATGGAGAAGCAGAGACTTGGGTTGCTCTTCATCTTCGCCATCGTCATCTCCCTAGCCGTTCTCTCCTTCGTCTCCTGCGTCATCGCCGAGATCAAGAAAGTCAAGGTACTACCAACATTTCTAATTGAACATCGCCTCGTGTCCCTCGAACTCCCGAACCTGATTCTTCTTTTTGGGTTTTGGCAGAAGAAGGATGTGAAATTGCAGGATGCGATGTGCTATCTGCCAGAGAGCCATGCGTTTGGCTTCGGAATCGCGGCAATCGCATCCCTAGTTATCGCCCACGCATTGACCAACTTGTTCATTTGCGGCAACTTCTTGTCCTCTTTCTGCTCTTCTTCCAGAGAGAAGCCGGTCACCCCTCCTCTGCCTCCTTCCGCTTCTATTTCTTCTTCAACTTCGTCTTCTTCCTCTGCCTCCAAGAAACCCTCCATCCCCGCCCTCCTCCTCCTGCTCTTCTCCTGGTAATTCTCATTCCCAAAACCCACCACCATTAATTCGTCGGTCTATCTTTGGATTGGAACAATCAGTTGGGATTCACTATTTTTATCGTACGCACGTGATGCTCTGTTTTCTTGTTTGAGTTGTTTCTCTCCCGGTGGCTGAAACAAATCTTCAATTAGAAAGCCCATGAGATGGGCAGAAGAAATTAATTGAGAATTCGGTTCCAACTCACTTGCAAGCAATTCACACGCCTGACATTTGCCAGCTCAACCAACCCTTTCCCTTCCATTTCATTTCTTTAAAGTTTACTCCTTTTATTTGTTTTCTCAATTTGGGTCAGTCGACAGTCGCCATTAATGAACTTTGTCTGGTGATTGAGGCGACCCTTGATTCTTGCCTTTGCGTCAGGACCTTTTCGATTCCTATGTGTTTTAATTTGGGGCAAAAAGTAGGTAGCGCACTTAATTATCAATCTCCTTCTAATTAAGGCGTCTCTGTTTTTTTTTTTTGTTTCTGTTAGGGCGAGCTTTGGGCTAGCGGTGGTGCTATTAGGGGGAGCGACGAGCATGAGCGCAACGCAGCCGTTTGGGAAAGGATGGCTGGACGGCAAGTGCTACGTCGTGAAAGACGGCATCTACGCCGGCTCAGGGGTTCTGACGCTGGTGTCCACCGCCGCCGTCCTTGGCTCTGCCGTTGTCACCGTCAGAAAAGCCCAGGCTGAACAGGGTCGCAGAGTACATGCCCAAGCTGTCGTAGGCTCCTGATACTCCCTTCTTTTTTATTTTATTTTTTTGGCCGGAAAGAAAAATTACAGGCTAGATACAAAGAGAGAAAAGAAAAACAAACTTATACACAGATAGAAAGTTACAAAGTTGTTCCTACCAACAAAAAAAAAAAAGTTACAAAGTTGAATGAAAAGGAACCGGAAAGGAATGCTGCAACTTTCGTCTGTCACAATCTTCATAGCTGAACTTTCCTTCTTCAATAGAGGGTAAAGGTTAATTTGCTCTTCCGAACCTTTTTCTGATAGATTTCGTTCCCTGTGGGTCATCCACTCACCCTTTTCTCTGCTGCATTAGATAAAACAGAACAGCAGAGATGGAATGGGTTAAGCCTAACATTGTTTATTCCAAGTTTGGTGAGTTGGATAAGGAGACAAGTGAGGGATGATGTGATGGGAGCAAACAAGAAAGAACCAATCTTTGAGGTCCCTTTCAAAAGACACTTCATGGATAGGGATGTGATGTGAAACGCAGAATGAAAGCAGAGCAGAGTCCACGAACAACAGATGTGCTGAACACTCTGTTCATTTACAAGGGAAAAGCAAGGGGAGGGAAAAGATAGAAGGAAAGTTGTGTTTCCAATACACTTTCCTTTGTTCGGGAAGGAGGGAAAGAAAGGAAGAGGAGGGAAAATGGAAGGAATGAGTACTGTATCATCCTACCCTCCAAATTGGAGGGAAAGAGAGAAGGAAGAACTTTCTTTTGTTTTTATTTGTTTTTCAGTTTATTTTTTGGATGGGATGAATGATTAGGAAATTAAAGTTTATAATTTTTACATTTTTTATTTTGTTGGATAAACATCTTATACAAATTGGAGAGAAACAATCTTTACGTTGTTTTTTCTGTTTCTTTTTCTTTTTTGGGTTTATATGTTTTTTTTTATATGTCCATTGAGAGTGTTTAATGTGGAATAGGTTTTTTATTCTTTTTTCGTTTTCCTTCCCAACGAGGTCTGATTTAAATGAGTATGTTATTTTTAATTTTTGTTTTTGCTAAGAAGAGATAAATGCGCTATTGTGAATATATGCAAGAGGTTATATTTTTAATCTGTATTTATATGGTTGCACGGCATTGTGAAAGCAAAAAAAGTGGGAAGTGTTTATTTTTATTGTGAAAGCAAATAGTTAGACGATAGAGTAAATTATGGAAAGCAAAATATGAAAAGTAGATCAACAAAAAAATATTATAATTAATGAGTAGTAAGTGATATTTCCATTAAATTGTTTGTCTCGTATTTTCAAAATAAAAAACTTTCATCATTAAAACATGATTTAGGAGTTAAAAAACATGATTTAGGGAAAATTTTAAATTGAATAAAGATCACCGCTATGAAGCCCTACTCAAAATTCGCAATTAACAACTTTTAAATTGAATAAAACATGATTTAGTCAAAATTTAAATTGAATAAACCAACTTTTGATTTGTTGTAGTTAACAAAATTAACAAAGAAAAACAAATTTGATCCACATTACATAATTAATGTAAATAATATAAACACATAATTAAATTATTTAACTATTCTATCATCAATAAAATATAATACATATCACAATTCCCAATCTACTTTTTCCCTCCCACTTTCCATTCCACTTTCCTCCATTAAACAACATTTTCTTTCCAATTCCCTCTAATTTCCCTCCCTTCCAAAGTTAACCTCCCCTCCAAATTTTCCTACCCTCCCCTCCTTTTCCTCCCTTCCTTCATGAACATAGTGTTCAGGAACCTTTTTCGTCTTGTAGCTTTAAGATTTGTTTAACTTCGATTACGGGGGGAAAAACAGGCGACGACAAATAGTTTGACGAACGCCATTGATAATTGCAATCTGGAACAAAGATAAAGCATGTTGTGTGCATCGGTTTTGATTTGTAGGAGTTGGAAATCAAAATCCACCAACTCTACAATTGGCGTATTGTGATTTTTTTTTTAATAGATAATGGTTCAAAATAGATAGTTACACCAGAACATTCAACTATATGTAAGAGTTGACAAATAGTTGAGCAATTATATGGACAATTATGTTATATCTCCGCCAATTGATAGTGAATATTGTAAGATAAAAATTACGAGAATCTGAAAATTCAGACAAACAAGAAAGTAAAAATGCTAGCTGAGTGATAGATGAACAGTAGAGAAAAAAATATGTACACTTGGATTTGGGTTATAAATTCCAATTTTTGGTTTGAACGAATATAGCGACCAAATTCCATGAATGTTGTTGCTTGCACAATAATCGGATTAAACTGATAGTATTGATTATTGGACACTCTATATAAAAAGCCACAATTATCAACAGATGATTATTTTACTCATATCAGTTCTTATTTACAAGATAATCCAGACACAGCTAAGACACTGTATCCACGAAATCACTACTTGCCAATGCCAACATCCTTAAACGTAGAGTTGATACGCAGGAAAGAACAGATCTATACGGTAGTCCACCAAAACCACATTTTACACTTAACGATTTGTAAAACATATTAAATCTCACTCGAATCTTCTGCAGATCTCTAATTGCGCCGTTCCACGGCAGTAACCAACCCAACTCAGTGATACCCCAACGGCGCCGGAGTATCCCTCAGCTCATGCCCCTGGTAGTGTATGTCCGAAGCAAGGTGATTGACATCCCTGTGATGAGCCTCATCAGCTCTCACCACCTCCACCACATCCTTCAGAGTAGCATCCGCCGGGAGCCGCCAGTAGTCAATGGCGATGGCCGGAGCAGGAACATTCTCAATGTTGCCCTTGTCCAGCTCCTTGAGGAACTCCGTGTAGGAGTGAATGGCCTCCTCTTCCAAGTAACCCACCATCCTGTGCGCAAACTTGGGGGAGATGACGTATCCCAGGAAGTAGGCATTGAAGAAGATGCCCTGCACCGTTATCACCAGGGCTCTCTCGTACCATTTCGGCTGCGCCACTTCCATGAACGTCATTAGATGCATCCGCTCGTTCTCCGCCTCCTCGAGCAGGGTTCGGATCCATCCGCCGCTGTGCTCGAACCTCCTTAGTGACTTGCAGTGGAGCAGCATCCCTCCTACCATCCCTGGCACCGCCGCCACCGTTTCCAGCATCATTGCTCGACACCCATATCTCCTCTGTTATAACATACACATTGGGGCAAGGTCAATTTCATGTTCATAATCCTAGACAGGCTAACCATAAATCTAATTCCCCAAAAATCTGGAGCCTAGAGATCTTGATTGATCATGATTGAAATTGTAGAGTTAGGAGGTCGGATTCATGTTCTTGACTAAATCAATTGCCTACAACAGATGAATGATTCGCCAACATTCTCAGGATTCAATCAAGATGGGAGCCGAAAAGGGTACCTGGAAGAACAAATCGGTTGGCCAGCGGAGAGACTTGACAGTCCAGTAGGCGATTTTGTCAATCATGGTGGATGGCTTGTGGTGCTTCTTCAGATCTATCGATGTGTCTGCTTTGTACGTCTCCCATGGCTTTTCCCCCAAATAAAACCGAAGATTACTTCAGAAATCAGAGATCAAGAGAAAGAATTGAAGAAAACGGATCCGAGATTGCAATTGGAATTAATTGATTAGTACTACTACTCACCATGAAGGAATTCCACTTCCACTCTGTTCCATCCTCCTTTCGGATCTTGCGAGTCGGTATGTCCCAGTAACTAACAATCTCCTTGTCTTCGTTTCCGTCCCCGTTCATCCCGCCGCCGCCGCCGCCGGATGCCATCTGCGGCTGCTTCTTCTCTTCCTGCTGTTCCTGCTCCGCCAGCGTCATCGTTGCGAAGGTCCGGTCGCCGCTGGTAGCCGTCGCCATACCTCTAACCCAGACCCCGACCGCAATCGGAGCCTGGACCCCGCCGCTCGCGATACCGGCCGAGGCAGCTTGCCGAGCGACGGCGCCTGCTCCTCCGCTAGTCGCCGAAGAGAAATTGCGCAACGCCAGAGCAGCCACAGCCATCCTGGCGCCACCGCGGCCCATCGTAGACATCATCGTCGCCGTTCAGATCACCAAAATCGAAAACCTTAGCAGTGATTCTTGAGAGAGAGAAATCGTTGGAGGAAGTTTCGCGAAATCTGGTGAGTTGTGAAAGAATCAAGAAGAGTTGTTTTGGTTTTTCTTGGAGATGAAGAGAGGTTTTAGGGGAGGTTTAGGTATATATAGGGGTCGTTTGGAAGTTGTGATTCTTCAAATTGATGTATTAGGCCAATTAGTGTATTATCATTTGATGTATTGATTCAATACATGTATTAGGAAAATACTTTGTTTGGAAGGGCAATGATGAAACAAAAAGTAGGGTAGACAATCCCTCATTAACAATCTCACCTTTTAGTAGAGATTTATAATCATTCATTTTGAGTGATTGTAGGTGGGCCCAACAAAAAGGTAATGCATGCATTCTAGCTCAAAGTGAACCAAAAAAACGACTTAATCTTATCATTACATGTATTTGCTAAATACCTCACTTCAAATCTCAACCTCCAAACGACCCCATAGTGTACCCAGACAAACTGAGTAGGTCGACTCGGGTCGGGTTAGATATCCGAATTGCTCGCGTTTTGTGAGAGTATTGATCTGTCGTTTCAGGGTTGATGGAGGAAATCGGATTATGTAACTGGCAGGTTACAGGTCAGACGTGTGCTCCCCAAGCATATGATACGTGGCGAGATCTGTGTCGTTTAGTGAGAGAGAGGTAGAGACGTGTCCAAGCTTTTCTTCTTTTCGGGAACGTATATAATTGGTTAAATGATATTTTTTCTTGGGCACCAAGAAAGAAACTTTTGGAATGTCCATCTTGGCAGGCAGCCACACTTTCCGCCCGGAGTTGCTGGAACTGAAAAATCAGGCAAGAAAAATGGACACCTTCCGAATTTCAGTTAGGAACATTCGGAATTAATGCGGACGGCATACGGCGATAACACGCAATAAGGATTGTCACCGCTCACCAACACGATTACTAATGTTTTAGCCGTCGAGATTAGAAAATACAAAATACGTTGAGATTACATGGATATTTTAGCAATTGAAAAAAAGTAGTATTTTAGTTTTATTGGATAAGCATAAATGAACTATTGGGGGACATGAACTTATAGGCAGGGCTTGGGCCCAAGCTTACTAGGGAGCCAGGGCATGTAGGAGTGAAAGTTAGGCCCATACAGGAGCAAGCAGGCGCATGACGACAAAACTAGGGCGGGGACCATGCATCTCAGATGCCTGGAAGCTGAGGGCGTGCCACCTGGCAAGGTGGTCCCCACAGGCGCCCAGACTTAGGAGCCCAGGAGCCGCCACGTGTAAGCGCCCGACCGTTGGGCCGTACTGAGCATTTAATGACGTGCTGACGTAGGGCTGAACTCCAGGAGCCTGGTCGGGGTCTCGTCGAGTATAAATAGTGCCTGGTAGGTGGCATTTACGCAGGTGGGCTTCTCTCACTAAAAACGACCTGAGCACTTATCTCTCTAGAATTAGCACTGACTTGAGCGTTGGAGTGCTAACGGGCATCCAAAAGCCCACTAGGCGCTTGTCTGTGCAGGCCCTAGGCGCCACGAAGGAGTTCGTCCGACGGAGGCTCGGAGAGGTGGGACCGGAGACGACTTGGCACAAACAAGTTTAAAGTCAATTCAATTATTGAACGGTTCACTAAAGTCGATGTTGTCGTCACCATTGAAGATTTCATTGCCATTGATGTTGTTGTTGGAGTCATCGATCGTCACAATCACACAATTTGGACAACATTAATTGGTAGAGATTCATACATTGTACTAGTGATTTTTATGATTCTTGGTAGTGCTTTGGCGAAATCTAGTAGTGATTATGCGAACTTTTTAGTAGTCATTTTGATAGATTGTAGACTTGCAATAGTGCGTGATTGAGGTTCGATTGTTAGTGGTATTGATTTGACAATATTAAATATTGAACAATAACAAATCACTATAATAGGCTATATCTAGATATACACCAAGAAATCACTATAATAAATGGATAAATCATCAAATATTAAATAAATAAAAATTCAGATTTCTTTTTTTTTTCCCGAACATACTCTATCATAACATTATTGCACTCTTTTACCCTTCATTTTCATTACCTTTGGAAAAAAGTCTTTGCATTAAACATTTTACAATAAAATGTAAACACAACAAGCACAACCCAGGAAACATCGTGCACTAATGAGAGACGCTAACTAGACCAGAACGTCTCCGATCCCTCAATTCTTTATCACGAACAAGAACGCCGGTTTCAGAACAGTACGTCGCCGCATCGGTTGATGACATGCATGTATATATGAACTGTAGCTAGTAGCTACTGACTGATGTGACGTGACGATCACCGGCTGCCGCCGCCACGCCGGGGCCGGGGGTAAGGTTTTCCGAGCACATGACTATAGTTATTAGATAACGGGAATTCCTCGGGACTGGGACAGTGTCGCGGATGGCGTTTAGGGCAATGGAAGGCACAGTAGCCGGGACAACAATGTTCGCCGCCTCTCCCACACATACCCTCCCACACTGCAGCAACGCCTGCCGTTGCAGTACGGCCAGTCGCGGCTGCACGTGTGATCCAGTGCTTCTCGATGCGCTGCCGCCATCATTGTCGAGAGAATACCACAGCGTTATCATCATCGTCGTCGCCACGGCAATTACCTTCATCAGATCAGTTCTTCCTGTATCTCTCTAATTCTTCTTCGTTCTTCTT